>CM077935.1:1200000-1800000 GCA_039797435.1 Crotalus adamanteus | reverse complement strand
GGGACATTCGCATTTGTGCTGACTACAAATGCACTCTTAATAAGGCATTGCAGCAACATGCCTATCCTGTTCCTGTGGTCAGTCATATTCTGGCCTCCCTCAAGGGGGGGCACGTTTTTGCAAAGCTTGACCTAGCTCAAGCGTATCAACAGCTGCCTGTTGATGATGATGCTGCTATAGCTCAGACTATTGTGACCCACAGGGGAGCCTTTAAGGTAAAAAGGCTACAGTTTGGAGTGAATGTCGCTCCTGGGATTTTCCAAAGCGTAATGGAAAACACACTACGGGGCATACCGGGGGTTTGCCCCTACTTTGATGATGTCTTAATTGCAGGAGACTCCACACACATTCTAGCTGAAAGGCTAAGGGCTGTTCTGTTAAGATTCAGGAAAACAGGCCTCAAGCTCAAAAAAGACAAATGCAAAATTGGGGTGCCTTCTACTGAATTTCTGGGATTCAAAATTGATGCTGCTGGGATTCACCCTGCTGAATCCAAACTAACTGCCATTTTAGAAGCACCTAGGCCAAAGTCTAAGGCCGAACTTCAGGCCTTTCTGGGCCTCCTGAATTTCTACAATTCCTTTCTTCCACATAAAGCTAGTGTAGCTGAGCCTCTTCACAGGCTAGTAGACAAACAAGCAGTGTGGCAATGGTCACAAACACATGAGGCTAGTTTCAATGAGGTCAAGGCCTTACTCACTTCTAACAGTGTACTTGCACACTTCAATGAGTCCCTTCCTGTGTGCATCGCTTGTGATGCTTCCCCTTACGGGGTAGGAGCCGTCCTGAGCCACCTCAGGTCTGATGGAACTCAGGTTCCTGTTGCATATTACTCCAGAACACTGTCTTCTGCTGAGCGCAACTACGCTCAGATAGACAGGGAGGCTCTGGCTGTTGTTGCTGGAATTAAAAAATTCCATGATTTCTTGTATGGCAGGCATTTCACGGTCTTCACTGACCATAAGCCTCTGCTGGGACTGTTTACCACACGTAAACAAACTCCCCAAATCATTTCCCCTAGAATGCTTAGGTGGTCTATTTTTCTGTCTGCATATGATTTTTCCTTACTACACAAGCCTGGGAAAGAAATGGGCCATGCTGATGGCCTCAGTAGATTGCCCCTGCCAGTAGTAGAAGCTGACCCTGCGCCAGCTGTCAACATTCTATCCATCCAAGCCTTGCCCGAGTCCCCTCTGAATGCCAGGGATGTCGCCGCTGAAACAGGCACAGATCACACACTTTCACGTGTCCTTTCTTGGGTTTTGTCTGGATGGCCTGAGCACTGCCCTAGTCCTGAGTTTCAGAGTTTCTGGTCCAAAAGGAACGAGTTGTCCACTTCTCAGGGTTGTCTGCTTTGGGGAAACAGAGTTGTCATTCCCACCTCAATGAGGACTAGGATCTTAGAGTCCCTCCACGAGGGTCATCCTGGCATTGTTCGCATGAAGGCCCTTGCGCGCAGCCACTTGTGGTGGCCTGGTTTAGATAAGGACATTGAGGCTAAGGTGCATGCATGCCACCTGTGCCAGCGCTCTCGCCCAGAGATGCCCCAAGCTCCTGTGCATAGATGGGAGGATACACAGTCCCCATGGTCTAGGGTGCACATTGACTACGCTGGGCCCTTTCAGGGCCAGTTCTTCTTGGTCCTCGTTGACAGTCATTCAAAATGGCTTGAGGTTGTACCTGTCTCATCCACCACCACTGCAAAGACTATTCAGGTACTGAGGGGGATTTTTGCTACACACGGGCTTCCAGATGTCATTGTGTCTGACAACGGCCCTTAATTTACTTCCTCCGAATTCCAAGCTTTCTTACAGGCTAACATGATTCGTCATGCCACATCTGCACCCTTCCACCCGTCCACCAACGGTATGGCTGAACGCATGGTCCGCATCACAAAGGACGCCTTGAAAAGACTCACCTATGGGGACTGGCATCACAGGTTGGCTGACTTTCTCCTTTCTTACCGCACCACACCGTCCACTTCTACAGGGAGAAGCCCAGCTGAACTTCGCTGGGGGCGTAAACTTACTACAAAACTTGACCGGTTGCATCCGGACAGACTGCCTTCATCTACCTCACATCCTCGGGCACCTAGACAATTACTTGTGGGTGCCCCAGTTTGGACTCGCAATTACGGGGCTGGTCATACATGGGTCCCCGCTTCTATTTCCAGGGTCACAGGTCCTCTATCCTACGAGGTAGCCCTGGACAATGGTCGTGTCCTGCGTCGGCACATCGACCAACTCCGCCCTAGGTGGGATCTTCCAGATGAGACCCCTGGGTCATTTCCAGGGGGGGAGGGGGACCCTTTAGAGCAAAGGACTGCCCACCTCCAATGATGGAGCCACAAACGGCCCATTCCAAGATTCCGTGAGTGCCCCAAACAGGAATTCTAAGAGCCTATCCAACTACCAGGCATTCACGCCTACTCCAGCCAGGGAGTCACCCCGGGGGTACAATCACTATTCACCTGCACAGCACAGTACTCCAGTCAGGGAGGATACCCGGGAGCATCCCAATAAATCATACCCCGCAAGAGAGCTGGCACATAATCCCCAGAGTTGGCCTGACCTTACCCCAAGTCCTACAGGGGGTCAAACATACAGGGAGGTGGTCGAGGAACCAAGTCCCGACTACAACACCTCTAGCCCAAATCAGGGAGTAACTGAGTTTGGGGAAGGCACAGAAACCTACATAAGCCCGGACACAGAACGGGGTTTAGGGGATGGACAGCCTCCTGACAGGTCTTGGATGGACCTAGGAGGTTCTACAGAGACGCCCAACAGTGGCTATCACTTCAAGAGGCCCGAGGGCCTACAGCTAGGCGGGTCAACCAGGTCACAAAGTGACAGAAGCCCTGGCCTGATGAGCCCGGTGGGCAAGCAAGCAGGCCAGGCATTGGGGCACAGTCCTTGGAAGGCACCAAGGCATGATAAGGAGAACAGGCTCACGTCTCCCTCCAGTCAGGGAACACCTATCAGAAACCCAGAGCTGAGAAGGTCACAGAGAGTAAGGAAATCTCCTAAGTACTTAGAGGATTACATAACATTGCTGGCTAAACAAAAGCCAGTGAACAGTAGGAGCACTGGGGAGTAGAACACTGTTTCAAGAACTAATTGTATGTTGGTAGTAGTCTTAATCCGGGGGAAAGGGGTGTTATGTCCCGAGCCTTGCAAACGGGCTCGGGGCGTTTGCAGGCAGTCCCGGGCAGGTGCAAGCTGCCTGGGACCAGACAGGCTGTCGCCAGCGCCTGTGCGCATGCGCGGGTGCTGGCGCGGGAAAAGTAACACATTGACCCGGGGATTGCCTATATAAGAGGCTGGGAGGTTTTGGGCGTTGCTGAAGCCTTCACCTGTAAGCTGAACACAGAATAAAAGAAAACCTGAGAACTACAACTGCTTCTCGTGTCTGCTTTTCGCCAAGGACTCAACAGAAACTGATCAAGGACAGAAGCAACTTAGAACTAAGGAGAAACTTCCTGACAGTTAGAACAATTAACCAATGGAACAACCTGCCTCCAGAAGCGGTGAATGCTCCAACACTGGAGGTTTTTAAGAAGAGACTGGACAGCCATTTGTCTGAAATGGTGTAGGGTTCCTGCCTGAGCAGGAGGTTGGACTCAATGACCTCCAAGGTACCTTCCAACTTTATTATTATTATTAGCTATCTTTCTCTGGATGGAAACTGTCAACAATAGGACGGAGTTGACAGCAGTGATGCTTCTTGTGTTCCTGTTCTGTACTTACAAAACATATGCTACCAATTGTAGCATTCTTGATGACCCACTTCCTATACTCCATCAATTTGTTCAGCCAGGAAATGTTATTTTGGGGGCAATTGTCCCACAAGCCTTCTTCTTTCATAACAGCCCTTCCTTCACAGAAGATCCCTCTCGGATGTTGATCAATGAAGTGATGTAAGGAATTCTATATTTTTTCTCTTCAGACTAGTAAGTGCAAAATAATTCAGGGAAAAAGCAACAGGATTATAAAGTGATAAGTCTTTGAAATTTTTCATACCCATAATGACATTGAGAGTTTTCTATTAATTAGTTTTCTCTTTCTTTGAAATGTAAGAAGTTGGCTACTGATTAGAAAACTCCATGTGCCTTCACACATTGCATTAAATCCATGTATGATTCTACTGATGTTCACTTTATGAGTCATAAATCATTTGTAATAGTTAATGATAATTTGTCAGATGGTCAGGCTAATAATAGCACTGCTTCTACCTATCTTCAAAATATCATTTCTTGAATAGTGTATAGAGAAGTGTCATTTGAAGCCTTTCTATTCTAATCCTCAAATAATATTCTGGTATTATTCTGATAGGAGTAAGATACAAACAGGCATACTCTCCGTATATGCTGATTAGATCTCTTTAGTGAAGGAATTTTATCTTTGCCATGTGGAGAGATCATGGAAGGGAAAGTAAACAGATGGAAGCTTTATTAATTGTAAGAGATGATAACCAACTTTGAATCTTATTTAGTTTAAAGTCAAAGAGGAAAGTCATCCCAATTTCTCTTCCAAAAAATATCATTTGTTGAATAGTTTATAGAGTGAATAGTGTATTTCTATTCTAATCCTCATATAATCTGGTTTTACTCTGATAGGAGTAAAATACAAAAAGGCATACTCTGTGTATTTGCTGATTGGCTCTACTTTTAGGTAAGGCAATTTATATTTACCATGTGGAAAGATCACGGAAGGGAAAATAAACACACAGAAGCTCTATTAACTGTTAGATATGGTAACCCATGCAGAATCTTATTTAGTTTAAAGTCAATGAAGAAAAGAAAAGGAAAGGGAAAAAAAAGAACAAAAGAAAAAAGAATTGAAGATCACAAAGTAGCTTCTGAAATACAAAACCATTTTCCCCCAATAGCATTAATTCAAAGAGCATTAAAGAATTGAAAGAAGGTGGAAGTACAAACAAACCACACAGGTATGCACAGAGACTGCATGTACACAGTGAAAAAAATGGAATCTGTTTGAAGAAAATTGTGGAAACTGCCTTTGTGGCCATATATGTAAATATAATCAAAAATGATGCCATGGAATTTAATTCTGTAGAGATAGGAAAATTTTATGTATAGGAAAATTTATGTTTCACTGGATAAGAGTTATCAACAATAGAATGGGGATGTTAGCACTGATGTTCCTTGAGTTCCTATTCTGTATTACAAAATACAGGACATTGATTGTACTGTACCTGATGGAAGTAAATTGATCCCCTTTTCTTTGTGGCAGCCCTTTGAATAGATAATATAATGATGTTATCCATTCAATTTTGTTTACTCTTGGTGATTCTATGGGCCACGTTTCTCCACAACTTCAGGAGATGCTAGCAATGTTACTCCTTATGTTCCTGTTCTTTATTATATTATATTATATTATTAATTATATTATTAAAACACTTGCCATTGATTGAACCATACCCAATAGAAAAGGAGATTCATTAATAAGGCTATACATCAGATAAGAACAGTAACCTTTGGAAACAGATTCAAAGAACATTTTCTGTCTATGAGCTGTGAACTGTTTCTTTCCAAAGACAAATTATGGCAGAAGATAAAATAAAAGACAACTTTCTTTCTCTTTGGGGAGGTACAAATTATTTTGTCACCTCAAGGCAGGAACAACTGTTGCTTTCTCCCAGTCCCTTCAGACACTCATTTGAAGTGACACTGAGTTTTTTCTTGAACACTTCTAATATGGCATGGGACAATTCACTCCAGCCAACTTACTGCAAACCAACTCGTCATGGCCACCTCACCACGGCTAACTCACTGTGGCCAACTTACCACTGTGAACTCACTGTGCAACAATTCACCATGGCCAACCTGTGGGATAACTCGCTGCCTGACAATTCAACAATTCAATTTAATTATTTAAAATAATTAAAAAATATTTTAATTTTTGCTATTCACATTTCATTTTGTGTCTCCTTTTGCATCCTTTCTTTAATGATTCTATTCCACCATTTCTTTGATATTATTTGAAGTCTTGTCCCACAGTGAAATGTAATGTAATGTAATGGGGAACCACCAGAGGACTGGAAAAGAGCTGATGTAGTTCCCATCCTCAAAAAAGGAAAAAAAAATGGATCCAGGAAATTACAGACCTATCAGCCTGACCTCAATACCTGGGAAGATCCTGGAAAAGATAATCAAACAACGAATCAACGAACACCTAGAGGCAAACAAAGTCATTACTAAAAGCCAACAAGGGTTTGTCAAAAATAGATCATGCCAGACAAATCGTATTGCATTCTTTGACCAAGTGACAAAATTAGTGGATCAGAGGAATGCTGTGGATATAATTTACTTGGACTTCAGTAAGGCATTTGATAAAGTAGATCACAACCTACTACTTGATAAGATAGAAAAATGTGGGGTAGACAGAATCACCACCAGATGGATCCATAGCTGGCTGACCGGCCGTACTCAGCGTGTGGTCCTCAATGGAACTGCATCTATATGGAGGGAAGTGTGTAGTGGGGTGCCCCAGGGCTCTGTTCTGGGCCCAGTGCTCTTCAACATCTTCATCAACGATTTGGACAAAGGGATAGATGGGGAACTCATCAAATTTCCAGAAGACACCAAGCTGGCAGGAATAGCCAACACTCCAGAAGACAGGCTTAAGATACAGAAGGATCTGGACAGACTTGAACACTGGGCACTAACTAACAAAATGAAATTCAATGGTGACAAAAGCAAGGTTCTACATTTAGGCAAGAAAAACCAAATGCACAAGTACAGCATAGGTGGCACTATGCTCAATAGTAGTAACTGTGAGAGGGACCTCGGAGTCCTAGTAGACAATCACCTAAATATGAGCCAGCAGTGTGCTGCAGCTGCCAAAAAAGCCAACACAGTGCTAGGCTGCATTAACAGAGGGATAGAATCAAGATCACATGAAGTATTAATACCACTTTACAATGCCTTGGTAAGGCCACACTTGGAATACTGCATCCAGTTTTGGTCACCACGATGTAAAAAAGATGTTGAGACTCTAGAAAGAGTACAGAGAAGAGCAACAAAGATGATTAGGGGACTGGAGGCTAAAACATATAAGGAACGGTTGCTAGAATTGGGTATGTCTAGTTTAACGAAGAGAAGGACAAGGGGGGACATGATAGCAGTATTCCAATATCTCAGGGGCTGCCATAAAGAAGAGGGAATCAAGCTATTTTCCAAAGCGCCTGAAGGCAGGACGAGAAGCAACAGGTGGGAACTAATCAAGGAGAGAAGCAACCTAGAACTAAGGAGAAACTTCCTGACAGTGAGAACAATTAATTAGTGGAACAGCCTGCCTCCAGAAGCAGTAAATGCTCCAACACTGGAAGTTTTTAAGAAGAGACTGGACAGCCATTTGTCTGAAATGGTGTAGGGTTTCCTGCCTGAGCAGGGGGTTGGAATAGATGACCTCCAAGGTCCCTTCCAACTTTACTACTACTACTACTACTACTACTACTACTACTACTACTACTACTACTACTATTATTATTATTATTATTATTATTATTATTATTATTATTATTATTATTAATGTGGCAAGTTGACATGGTGAGTCCCCTTGTAATGAGACAAAACATAGCAACCATTTTGAAGAGATTAGGTTATTTAAGGATTTCAGGATCTCTTCTACCTGTTGCTGCTTACTTTCAACACCTGTAGTTTGAAATGGCTGCTTATCAGTTAATTGTAGGGCTGGTTCTATGAACTATTTTGAACTTTGAGGCATACAGTCTTTTTCATGTATATACTTTTTTATTTGTTTCCAAAGTTTGAATATAAAAAAAGAATGCAAAACAAAGTCAGAAACAAAGTAAATGAAGTGCATAGGACAAAATATTAAACATACACATAAAATGCCCCCCATTGAGTACTGATAAATATATTGTGGCAAAAATAATTGTTTCCCACTTGGAAAACAAGTCCACAATTTATGGACTTCTAAATCTATATTTGCAAATCTATTATCTATCAAAATATTTGACCTATCATCAATTTACTATATAAAAAATAGTTAAAAGATGATCCCAACAACAAAGCTAAATTTCAAAGTCCTCTGTTAACAATCTATTATTGTATTTGATTCACAGAAAATTCACAAGCAGCTTCTAGTCTTTCAAAAACCCACTACAATCATAATCTCTAATCCCTCCAGGATCAAATAACATCTATGGATTCATAATAATAAAAATAACTCCTTGCAGTTTATCCTCTTTAGTTTTCTTTAAAATTAGAAGTGGAATCTTTTCAAACAACTGCTTCTTGTTCCCAAAGGATGTGGGTCTCCATTGAAGATATTTCCATAGCACTTGTTCAGTAAATTTTCCTGAAAATTGGGACACAATGTCTCTTGACAGCTGTCTTCTGGCTGCATGTAATGGCTCTATTCTGCAGACTCCATCAGCTTTCCCGAGATGGTCCAGTTCATTAATTCCTCTTTCAACCTGGTCTAGCAAGGGTCCAGTTTTCAAAGAAAGCTCCTTTTCTTTCAAATCTGTTAATATCAAATTAATTTTGATGTTAATTGCAGAATGATTTCCAGAGCCTGGGGCAGGAACTTAGCAGAATAGGCTGTAGGCTTATTTTTTTCAGAGGTCTTACCAGTGTATAAGGACCAAAAAGGAAAAGGCCAGCGTATAGCACAATTCAATATGTGGCTAAAGGAGTGGTGTAAAGGGGAAGGCTTTGGTTATATTAGTCACGATGTCAGCAGCTGGTCCCTTCCAACTTTACTACTATTACTAATGAAAAAATGTACAAAAGAGATGGTTTGCATTCATCAAAGAAAGGGACTGAGTTATTTGGCTATAAATTCACAGATTTTCTGGAGGAAAATTTAAACTAAACAGCAGGGACAGTGAGTTAATTGATACAGAACATCCCTGTCCCCGGCAATCTAAAAATTATAGGGCTATCAGTGCATGTAACATAGATGTGTGTGTGGACAAGAATATCAACCTTGCTGTCAAGCAAAATCAACCTTTTAATAGCAAGTGCCACACAAAGTGCACTAACCAAATAGGTGGTAAGACAATAGGGGAACTCAGGCACCACACAGGTTATGTAGAAAGTAAACACAGGGTTGGTCATAAAGGACTCAAATGTCTATACACCAATGCACAGAGTATGAACAGCAAAGAGGGTGAACTAGAAATTCAGGTTAATGAGGGCAGATATGATATTGTTGCCATTACGGAAACATGGTGGGATGAAACCCACACATGGAACACACAGCTAGAGGGATTTAAATTATTTAAAAGAAACAGACCAAATAAAAGAGGAGGTGGAGTTGCTCTCTATATAAGAAATAACTACATCTCTACAGAAATAGAGCACAACAATGATGAAAACTGTCTTGAATGCATTTGGGTCAATATAAAAAGGGGGGGGGGGGAAATGACATTGCCATAGGTGTATACTATAGGCCACCCAACCAAACAGAGGAAATAGATGAACTTTTTGCTAGTCAGCTAACTAAGGTATGTAGGAAGCACATCACAATAGTAATGGGGGACTTTACCCTGAAATCAACTAGGACAGGGCTTTTCAACCTTTTTACCGATTGTACCACTTTTAGGATATGGCAATATTTGAGTACCACCTAGCAAGGTGTCAAAAACTTGATGACCAAAAAAAAAAAAACCCTGTTCAAAGTTGCAATTGCACTGAAATGACTTATGACCATTTTTCACACTTATGACCATTGCAGCATGCCCAGGGTCATGTGATTTATATTTGGATGCTTGGCAACTGATTCATATTTATAATGGTCACAGTGTTCCAGGGTCATGTGAACCCCTTCTGCAACCTTTTGACAAGCAAAGTCAATGGCAGAGCTGCTGGTGGCCAAGTGCTAAGGCGGGACTTCCTTTCCTCCCTCCCTTCCCTGCCTCCCTTTTTCTCATTCCCATCTCCTTCTGAAGGAAGAATTTGAAACCCCCCCCCCCCCATATTTTCCCTCTTCCATATATTGATCAAACAAGGAAAGGCCTCCAGAGACAGAAAAGACAAGCTGGTGAGTGAACTAGCTTAAAAAAGCACATTCCCCTTTAAGAATTAGCTACTGGTGTCAATGCTGCTAATATTGAATATTCTTGCTTTGACAAAATATGCAGAACTGTCTGGTACTTTTAGAGTTAATTCAGAGGAGAATGAGGGAGGAGGGAAAAGCCCGTGAAAGAGAACAGAAGAGAACCTTTGCCCTTCAAACTAATTGGAGAAAGTAAATCATGACAGCAAAATAAGGGAGGGAAAATACTAGCAAAAATAACTGCTCAGTGGGTGGAAATTTCAGATCTTAGCATCCCCTTCATCATGCTGTGCTGACATTTTGTCACATGAATAAAAAAGACTTTTTAGGATAAACTGCCTGGAAGTTCTTTGAAGTGTTTCATTAGTCAGAACCATGACATCATGCTAAGATCTCAAATCCTTTTCAACCAACCTGGGGTCCTGAACTCCATCCTCTGTCTCTAGGCTTGAGAGGAGTTGGTAAAGATTCAGGGAAGAAAAATCTATCATGAAAAAAGTGAGTTTGCTTCAAGACCCAGCAGCTGCTGATAACCCAGAGGAGGAAACAACAGACAGCATGCTGTGGGAAGATGAATTCTGGCAGATCTCCCAGCTGGGAGCAAAGACTTGAAAAGCAGAATGGTACAGAGCTAATGAATGGCTTGCTACTCAAGCTTTGGGTGAGTCACTGGAAAGATTTCAAAGCCCAGATGTGAAAAGCAGAAATCGATCCCTGCAGAGAGAAGCCTACAGCCCCTCCCTTGCTGATCAGATCCTGGTTCCCCCAGCCAGGAACTGCAGCCCTGAAGAGAGAGGGAATCCCAGACTGAGGCCTCTGCAGAAATGGGCAGATAGGCACCCCCCACAGGTAGATGATTAGCAGCATCTGAGCTTGCCACAGCTAATAGAGGCCTTACAACAGCTTGGGGTGGTGCAGAAGCCAAGAGATCAGCAGCTGGTGGGAGACCGACCACAGCAGGGAGATTGGCCACAGCCCCCGAATGTGCAACCCCTGGGCATAAATCAGGAGCCAGGGTGGGGCCAGCAGCAACAGCCACAGTGGGGGCCCCAACAGCCTATGATTACACCACTTTTCAGAGCAACCTTCGATGGGGACCCAGAGAAGCTGGTTTTTTTCCTCAACCATGTGCACTCTCATTTGAATTGCTGGGCCTATCTCTACCCGGACCTGGGGGCCATGGTTAATGTGATTGCATCCAGCCTAGAGGCAGAAGCATCTGAATGGCTAAACTATTTATATAATGAGCAAGCCCCCGAATTGGAAGACCCTCAACTCTTCCTCCTAGGGCTGAGGGAAAGATTTGAAGACCCATCTGGCTAAGGGGAGTGTCTTCACTAAATTAGACCTGAGAGAGGCATATTACCGGGTGAGAATAAAGGAGGGAGACGAGTGGAAAACTGCCTTCAACTGCCCCATGGGGAGCTATCAATTCAAGGTCATGCCATTTGGACTACAGGGAGCCCCAGTCATATTCATGCAGTTGATTAATGAGGTCCTACACGATCACTTGTACAAAAGGGTTTTGGTGTATCTTGATGATATCCTGATATACAGCACAAATATGACAGATCACATAAAGCTGGTGAGAGAAGTGTTAAAGAAACTATTGAATGCCAAGCTTTATGCCGAATTGTCAAAATGTGAATTTCACCAGACCCGATTAATCTTGGCTACAGAATTTCCAATGAGGGCATTGAAATGGATCCAGCCAAGGTGAAAGCTATAATCAAATGGCAGCCCCCAAAGACTCGCAAACAGCTCCAGAGCTTTCTGGGTTTTGCCAACTTTTATCGTCAATTCATCCCCTCTTTTGCTGAGATTGCCCTACCCCTTACATAACTACTCAAAACAGGCAAAGGAGGAGGGAAGCCATGACTGGACCAACCACTAACATGGACGATGAGCTGTCAAATAGCTTTTGAGAATTTAAAGAGACTATTTGCTGCTGAACCGGTCCTAAAGCACCCCTGCCCAGGGGAGCCCTTTGTGATTCAAGCCGATGCCAGCGATGTGGCAGTTGGAGCGGTGTTACTGCAAAAGAACAAAAGTGGGGTCCTGCAACCCTGCGCCTACACCTCTAAGAAATTTACTGAAAGCGAGCGGAGATGGGCAATCTGGGAGAAAGAGGCCTTTGTAATTAGGTGGGTGCTATTAAACTGGCGACACTATCTAGAAGGGAGCAAGGTGCCATTTGAAGTATGGACAGATCACAAAAATCTAGAAGCACTGAAAACTCCCCGCAAATTGTCCCCAAAGCAAGTGCGGTGGGGACAGTACTTTAACTGCTTCAACTTCACTCTAAAGTACATACCAGAAGGAAAGAACTTCCTAGCTGATGTGCTATCCCGGTTACCCCAATACAAAAGCGAACTGGAGGAGGTTAACGAGGCAATTATCCCCAATCCACAAACTACTGATCAAATTACACCTTGCAAGGTCCCCAATCCTGATGACCCTGGGGTAAAGAAAATAAAATGAGAGCTCCTCACCGATCAATGGTTCAAAGATAATCAAACCTCCCTAACGTGCAGGGATGGCTTGGCTTACAAAGGGGGGAAACTATATTTGCCAGAAGCCCTCCATCTTAATGCTGTAAAACACAGCCATGATGTAAAACAGGCTGGACACTTTGGATATTTGAAAACCCTACACCTCACCTGCCAGCAATTTTGGTGGCCGGGGCTGAAAAGAGATGTGGAAAACTATGTAAAAAGTTGTACTGTATGTGCCACAATGAAAAGAATCCCAGGGAAAACCCGTGGCAGACCCTTCTCAACCATGGGAAGAAATAGCTATAGACTTTATAGTAGACCTACCTGAAAGTAGAGGAAATTCTGTCATCTGGACTGTAATAGACCTGTTCTCAAAGTAGGCTCATTTCATCACCTGCAAAGGACTCCCATCTGCCCAACGACTGACCAAATTGTTCCTGAAACACATCTACTGGCTGCATGGCGCCCCTAAATGAATAATTTCGGACAGGGGGGGGGTGCAGTTCACAGCAAAGTTTTGGAAGAGTTTTCTTAAATTAATTGTATTATCTCAAGGTCTATCATCTGCTTTTCATCCAGCCACCAATGGGGCTGCAGAATCCGCTAACAAAATGGTGGAGCAATATCTTAGATGCTACATTTCTTACCAACAGACAAACTGGACTGACCTCCTCCCTTTCGCGGAGGTGGCATACAATAATTCTGTGCACAGCAGCACCGGCTAAACGCCTTTCAGAGTGGCCACAGGAAAAGAGTTCAGCCCAATACCTGAATACCCTCAGGTGCCCTCCGCTTCCGAGACATACCAATGGGTGAGGGGGTGGGAAGAAGTTTGGAGAAACACAAAAACTGCTTTAAAAAAGACTTTTGAAACCTATAAAAAGCAGGCTGATAGAAAGAGGGCTCCCCAAAGAACATTCCAAGTTGGGGAAAAGTTTTATTTGTCAGCTAAATATTTACGCCTCAAATTGCCCAGTAAGAAATTGGGACCAAAATTCTTGGGGCTTTTCCCCATAGTAAGGATCATCAATCCGGTCACCATAGAACTAAAACTCCCTAGACTTTTAGGGAGAATTCACCCAGTCTTCCATTGCAGCTTGTTGAAACCTTATCGGGGCTCCACTTTAAGACCTCCCCCGAAGAAGGCACCTGGGCCCCTCATAGTTGCGGGACAGACCCACTATGAAGTGAAATGTATTCTTGACTCTAGAATTTTTAAAGGGAAATTTCAGTACCTAGTACAATGGAAGGGATATCTGTTGTCTGAAGCCACCTGGGTGAAATCCAGTGAGGTGAAAGCTGACAGACTCGTCAAAAGGTTTCATGCAAAATACCTCAACAAACCGAAAACTAGTCATTAACATATGCTTTTGTTTACATTACAGGATTTGTCCTTTTTGTAAGGGGGGCCAGATGTCAATGCTGCTAATATTGAATAGTCTTGCTTTGACAAAATATGCATAACTGTCTGCTACTTTTAGAGTTAATTCAGAGGAGAATGAGGGAGGAGGGAAAAGCCCACAAAAGAGAATGGAAGAGAACCTTGGCCCTTCAAACTAATTGGAGAAAGTACATCATGACAGCAAAATAAGGGAGGGAAATGCTAGCAAAAATAACTGCTCGGTGGGTGGAAATTTCAGATCTTAGCATCCCCTTCATCTTGCTGTGCCGACATTTTGTCACATGAATAAAAAAGACTGTTTAGGATAAAATGCCTGGAAGTTCTTTGAAGTGTTTCATTAGTCGGAACCATGACAACTGGCTAGAAAGGAAAGTAAGGAGCGCAGCTGGCACTTAAGGAAGAAAAAAAAATGTAAGTACTGGCTGCTGGCTAAGGCAGCCTCCCCAAATGGCTCCATTCATAAGTAAAGGAATGCTACAGGCAAAATCCATTCAGGAGAAAAATACTTCAAAATCCCTTGCAGCAAAACTTACAGTTAACAACAGCAGAGCAATAGAAGCTAACAGGAGAAATCAGCCAAATAGAAATTTGTTAGAGAATTTTAATTTCTCTATTGGTAAAAAATAAATCAGAAGCTCTCACAGTTGACTGCATTTAGCTGATTCAAAATAACTTCTTTATATCAAAATATTTACATTACCATACATTCTTCTTTACAGCAACATAGCTTAATTGAAGACTTCTTACAGAGACAGACCAGAGACAAAACTTGAGACTGGAAATCCAGCTCCTAACTCAATACTCTTTTGCACAGACTCAGTAGCACTTCCTTCACATTGGCTGACTGAGTTACCACATGACTCTTCCTCCTCATGAATATTCCAACACTCCTCCCTTCATGACAAGAACAGACATCAGACCTATTAACTTAATACATTTTTTAATCATGAAAAACCTTGTGCCACTAACCTGGCCTTATACTGTACATCATTATTTGGCAATACCTTTTTCTTATATACCCACTTACAACCCAAAGCTTTGGTTCCCTGTGGCAAAGTCACTGATTTAAATACTTCATGGTCTCCCATGGATTTCATCTCTTTATCCATGGCCTCCTTCTATCTTTCTTGTTCAGCTTTTGGTAATGCCAACACCTCTTTATAACTTCTTGGCTCATACCACACATTGCAAACCTTTACCTTGCTGGCAGAATACCTGTCAGGCGGAATTCCTTTATTACATCGCTCTAACCTACATGGTATTAACTGCTCCTGTGTCTCAAGTCTATCTGGCTTCATGTCTTGTTCAGCCTCTCCTCCCTGAACACTGACATCTTCAATAATCATTTTTTCATCATTAGATGAGTTATCATCGTTAAATAGATCACCATCATTAAGTGAGACATACCCAAAATTTGCATTAATTCTGTCCCAATTTTGTTCTGCAAAATTAGCAGACCTTGAAATTACAATTCTTTGCAAAACACCATTCCTTCTTTCAGCTACACCATTCTCTGCTGCTGTGTAAGGATTTGTACATCTGTGTCTTATCCCCAACTGCCCCAACCATTGTTGGAATTTAGTTGACATAAATTCAGTACCTCTGTCAGTTTGCAGCTGACACGCTTGTTCTCTGTACCTTCTCTCTACAAAACTTAACCACTGTTTGAATTGTTGTAGCACCTCTGTCTTACTTCTAAGCAAGTAGCAAAACGAATACCTGCTATAATCATCAACAATTACCAGTGCATATTTTGCTCCTCCCAAACTGGCTTGCATAGGTCCCACCAGATCTGCATGGACCAGCTCTAGAACTCTTTTTGTTTGTCTTGTGCTACATTTACTAACTGGGAATGCCTTTGACTTTGATGCTTTGCATACTGCACAGTCCAAATATGTTTTGCATCCCTTCAAATTTAGCCCTTCTGCAAAATCTTGCATTTGCTGCAAAACTTTAAAGCTTGCATGGCCATGTCTTCTATGTAGAAGATGAACACATGAATCATACTCTGCAACATTCTTAAATATATGGGAACATTGAACCTTTTGTCCCTGCAATACATATAGATTATGTTCCTTTATGCCTTCTGCACAAATATTCCCATTCGTCTTGATGAGACACTTCCCATTTTCAAAATTAATCTCAAAACCTTGTTTGTCTAAATTAGACACACTTAACAAATTATGTTCCATCTCAGGTACACAAAGCACATTGGTAAACTTTGATTCCAAATATGGAATTTTTACATCGCCTCTTCCGATGACTTTTGCTTTCTGGCCATTTGCCAAAGCCACAGCTTCTTGTGCTATTGGAACAAACCTGCAAAATAATTCAGAGTCATTAACAATTTTTTGACTTGCCCCACTATCTATTAGCTACTTGTCTCTGTTGTTGCTATAGCAAACGTTTGCAACACCAAAATGTTCCTTTTGCATATCAGTCCTTTTTTGTTGCACAAATGTCCTTTGCTGCAAACAGTTCCTTTGCAAACAGTTCCTTTGCAAATGTGTCTTTTCTCCACAAATGTAGCAATTCTTTTTTAGCTTAGCAGCTCTCTGCTTGCAAAATCTCTCCTTTGTTGCAACTTGGTCCGGGTCCAATCTGCTTGTTTTTTCTCCTCTGAAGACTTGCAGTCTGGACCCCCTCCTCAGGAATTTCTCCTCCTTGTGGCTGCTTCTAAAATGGTGTTTTTCTTCTTCATTAAGCAAACATGCCTTTAAAGCCTCAAACTTTAAGTCTTGTTCTTCTTTGCACTCAAATATTGCAGAAACTGTGTCCCAGGCTTTATCTAAACTGTTCAACACCAATAAAACCTTCTGGGACTCAGGGAATTTAAATCCACGTTGTTCTAAGTCCAAAAATAAACTTTGCATTTTATTTAAATGCTGTTCCACAGATTCACCTGGTTGCAAACAGGCCCTGTAAAGTTTTCTTGACAATTGCACTATATTGCATGCAGAAACATTCACGTGCACAGCTCTCAACTTCAACCAAATCTCCTTTGCAGTCTTTAAATTTGCAACATTTAGAAATTGTTCATCATCTAAATTCAAGATGAGATAAGCCATTGCTTGATCATGACTTTTCTGATCAACTGCTGCAAACACTTGTGGTAGATTTTCAACAATATACCACAGCTCTTTTGCTTTGAGCAAATATTCCATTTTTGCAGCCCATATAATGTAATTCTTCTGGCCCAAATGAGGCACAGAGTTTTCCTCAAATTCCATTGCAGCCATTCTGCTTATTCTGCCATGTTCTTATACTTTCTAAACACAGGCAATTTCTTCCAGCTTTAAATTACAATGCAGCCTCTGGGCCCATAACCTGTTAGAGAATTTTAATTTCTCTATTGGTAAAAAATAAATCAGAAGCTCTTACAGTTGACTGCATTTATCTGATTCAAAATAACTTCTTTATATCAAAATATTTACATTACCATACATTCTTCTTTACAGCAACATAGCTTAATTGAAGACTTCTTACAGAGACAGACCAGAGACAAAACTTGAGACTGGAAATCCAGCTCCTAACTCAATACTCTTTTGCACAGACTCAGTAGCACTTTCTTCACATTGGCTGACTGAGTTACCACATGACTCTTCCTCCTCATGAATATTCCAACAAAATTGCCAAACACTCCTTAAGAACACAAAGCCCACATTGCACAAATCCCAGAACTTCAAAGTCACAAAAGCACATAAGAATCCTTGCACTCTCCATCTCCCTCCCTCCTGCCTCACCTCCAGCCATTGCTGCCTTTTTTCATTCCTCTTGGAGGGTGACCCCTTCCCCGCTGCATTTCTTGCCTGTTTGCTGCTGCCAGCACAGGTGGCTGCCACAGCAGTTGTAGATTGGCTTATGGCCAGCCTGCTTGGTCATCATCATCATCATCATCATCATCTCCATCTCCTCCTCCTCCTCCTCCTCCTCCTCCTCCTCCTTCTTCTGTGCAGCTGACTCCACCTCCTCCCAAGGCTGCTTCTTTTTCTCTCACTCCCTCTCCTGCCCAAACAGCCTCCTTTTATAGCCTCTCCTGTCTCCGCCCCCTCCTCCTTTCTCATGGGGGAGGGTGAGCCAGAGGTGAGGCTGGGGCCTTTGCAGCTACAGAGGACTGTAAGTCCTTGCCTGTGCTGGCTCTTTCCCTCCCCCACTACACTTGGCTAGGTAGGGCTGCGTACCACCTGCCACTCATTAATGTACCACAAGTGGTGCGTACCACCAGTTGAAAAGCCCTGAACTAGGAGACAAACTCTGCACCAAGTGGAAGATCAAACAGATTCCTGACAAACCTAGCAGACAACTTTGTCTCCCAAAAAGTAGAAAAGGGAACTAGGGGATTAGCCATTTTGGATCTAATTCTCACTAACAGAGATGAAATGATAGAAGGTGTTAAAGCCATAGGAACTTTGGGAGGAAGTGATCATGCAATATTGGAATTCAACATTATGGAAGCACAAGCAATAGAACACAGTCAAACTAGAGTCTTGGACTTCAAGAGAGCTAATTTCAATAAACTTAGAGAGGGCTTGGGAAGGATTCCATGGATGAGAATCCTCAAGGGGAAAACAACTCAAGAAGCTCGGGAAATTTTGAAAAGTGAGATAATAAAAGCCCAGTCTAGCACAATACCTACAAAGAGGAAAAATAACAGCTCTCAAAAGAAACCAGCATGGCTGCATAAAGAACTCTCTGACAAATTGAAAGATAAAAAGGACAAGTATAGAAAGTGGAAAGAGGGACACATAACTAAGTCAGAATATCAGCAAATAGCCCGAGCCTGCAAAGATGAAGTGAGGAAAGCTAAGGCTCAAAATGAACTAAGGCTTGCAACCAAAGTCAAAAATAACAACAACAACAAAAAAGCTTCTTTCAACATGTAAAAAACAAGAAAAAAGTGAAGAAAATGATTGGTCCATTAGTGGGTGAAAGTGGCAAGAAGGTGACAAGTAACAGGGAGAAAGCAGAACTATTTAACTCGTTTTTCGCATCTGTCTTTACACAAGGGGAAAAAACAGACCAACCTATCAAAAATAGTGCCATAAAAAACAGAATAGAAACACAAGTTACGATAGGCAAGAAAACAGTGAGCACCTGTCCAGCCTAGACAAGTTCAAATCACCAGGACCAGATGGATTATACCCCAAGGTTCTCAAGGAACTGGCAGATGTGATCTCAGAACCACTGAACTATATTTTTCAAAGATCCTGGAGCACTGGGGAACTACCAGAGGACTGGAAAAGAGCTGATGTAGTTCCCATCTTCAAAAAAGGGAAAAAAATGGATCCAGGAAATTACAGACCTATCAGCCTGACCTCAATACCTGGGAAGATTCTGGAAAAGATAATCAAACAACGAATCAGCGAACACCTACAGGCAAACAAAGTCATTACTAAAAGCCAACATGGGTTTGTCAAAAACAGATCATGCCAGACAAATCTTATTGCATTCTTTGACCAAGTGACAAAATTAGTGGATCAGAGGAATGCTGTGGATATAATTTACTTGGACTTCAGTAAGGCATTTGACAAAGTAGATCACAACCTACTACTCGATAAGATAGAAAAATGTGGGTTAGACAGCATCACCACCAGATGGACTCGTAGCTGGCTGACTGGCCGTACTCAGCGTGTGGTCCTCAATGGAACAGCATCTACATGGAGGGAAGTGTGTAGTGGGGTGCCCCAGGGCTCTGTTCTGGGCCCAGTGCTCGTCAACATCTTCATCAATGATTTGGACAAGGGGATAGATGGAGAACTCATCAAATTTGCAGACGACACCAAGCTGGCAGGAATAGCCAACACTCCAGAAGACAGGCTTAGGATACAGGAGGATCTGGACAGACTTGAACACTGGGTGCTATCTAACAAAATGAAATTCAATGGTGAAAAAAGTAAGGTTCTACATTTAGGCAAGAAAAACCAAATGTACAGGTATAGTATAGGGGGTACCTTGCTGAATAGTAGTAACTATGAGAGGGATCTCGGAGTCCTAGTGGACAATCATTTAAATATGAGCCAGCAGTGTGCTGCAGCTGCCAAAAAAGCCAACACAGTACTAGGCTGCATTAACAGAAGGCTAGAATCAAGATCACGTGAAGTATTAATACCACTTTACAATGCCTTGGTAAGGCCACACTTGGAATACTGCATCCAGTTTTGGTCACCACGATGTAAAAAAGATGTTGAGACTCTAGAACAGTGGTTCTCAACCTTCCTAATGCTGCGACCCTGTAATACAGCTCCTCATGTTGTGGTGATCCCCAACCATAAAATTATATCAGGGTCATGTGATCACCTTTTGCAACCTTGTGACAAGCAAAGTTAGTGGGGAAACCAGATTCACTGAACAACCATGTTACTTATTTAATCTCTCTCCCTCTTTCTTTCTCTCTCTCCCTCTCTTTCTCTCTCTCTCCCTTTCTCTTTCCCTCTCTCCCTTTCTTTCTCCCTCCCTGTCTCTTTCTCTCTCCCTCTTTCTCTCCCTCTTTCTCCCTCTCCTCTTTCTCTCTCTTTCTCTCTCTCCCTCTCTCTATTTCTCTTTCCCTCTTTCCCTCTCTCTATTTCTCTCTCCCTCTCAAAGATCCTTAAAATCCTTAAAAGTTATGCTTGGGTGGAAGACTTTTTCTTTTACAGATGGGGTGGGTGGGCCTGACATTCGTGGGCAGGCAGGACCCCGCCTGCTGAGCCGCCCCCTCCCCATCGCCCTCCACGCCAGCTGGCTCACTTGCCAGATCTCCCAGCTGACAAGCACAAGTTTGGGGGTCGCCAGCTGATGGGCGCAGAGTTCGGCGCTGCGGCAGCCTCCCCTTTGCCTTCCTCACCGGCCAAAGCATTGCTGGATGTTCCAGCTGACAGGCGCAGGAGGTCGGCGCCGTGGCAGCCTCCCAGCCGCCTGCTTCTTAGGCTGGAGCAGTTGCCAGGGCTTGCATGGTCGCCGGCAGCGGGGAGCGAGTCAGCGTCCATTGGGGACCATGCCAGCGGTCCTGTGCCATTGAGGCTTGAGGCACGGAGGCGAGGGACGCGGAGCGGCGCGGTGCCATGGGAGGCAGCAGGACAGGGGAGAGGGGTTACCTGCATCCTGCCAGCCGAACTCTGGAAGCCTGCCTGAATGAAGAATTTTAGGGGTGTTGAAAGGGAGACAGACTGAGGGCTGTAGTAAGACCATGGATGGCTCTGTAAGGAGAGTGGAAGGGAGGCGAATTTGGGGTGGAGCAGAAAACACGGGGGGAAGACGTTAGGAAATAAGCACCAAGGTACATGGTGCCTTGCAAGGGATTCCCGAGTGTTCCGTAATTGTTTTTCCTCTCTCCTCTGTGCAAGAAAAACTTTTGCGGTGTAAATCTCAAACCAGGTGTTTCTGCGAGGTAGCGCAGGAGGTCCTTGGGAAAGGCGAGTAGAAGCTTGGCATTTCCTCTCTCCCAATCACCTTCCTCTTCTTCACCCCCTTCCCTGGCCTGCCTGCAATCTTAGCTCGTGGCTCCGTGGCTTTTCTTTGCTTAGCCTAGCCAAGCTTTCTTCTGCTCACCCGTTCCCGGGAACGCCGAAAAGGTATGGCAGAAACACATGAATTGGGATTATGGCACCCTTGGGAAGCTGATTGTGCTTTGAACCTTAGGAGAGGAGTAGTCCCTTCTTCCTTCCCTCCCTCTCTCCCTGTCAAGCCCCCATGGGCTCGACATGAATGGGCAGGGGAGGATGAGTGTGGACAATGTGCGGGGCGGAAAAGGAGACCAGCAGCTGGCGCTGTTCTACCTGGCAGCGTGGGTGTAGACTCAATGGGCGTCCCGACCAACAGCTGAGCGGCTCCAACTTCTGGCTGCCGAACAGCTGAGTCCTCCAGGAGGCAACGTGAGGCCCTGAGGAGTATTGCAAGCTCATGGGGAGGTGGGAAGGAAAAGAAGATGGAAGAGAGTGAGGCTGCAACAGAGAGAGCGGTGTCTCAGTTCCTAAGACCATCGGAAATATGTGTTTTCCGATGGTCTTAGGCGACCCCTGTGAAAGCGTCGTTCGACCCCCAAAAGGGTCACAACCCACAGGTTGAGAACCGCTGCTCTAGAAAGAGTACAGAGAACAGCAACAAAGATGATTAGGGGACCGGAGGCTAAAACATATAAGAAACGGTTGCTGGAATTGGGTATGTCTAGTTTAATGAAGAGAAGGACGAAGGGGGACATGATAGCAGTGTTCCAATATCTCAGGGGCTGCCACAAAGAAGAGGGAGTCAAGCTGTTCTCCAAAGCACCGGAAGGCAGGAGAAGAAGCAACAGATGGAAACTAATGAAGGGTAGAAGCAACCTAGAACTAAGGAGAAACTTTCTGACAGTTAGAACAATTAACCAGTGGAACAACCTGCCTCCAGAAGCGGTGAATGCTCCAACACTGGAAGTTTTTAAGAAGAGACTGGACAGCCATTTGTCCGAAGTGGTATAGGGTTTCCTGCCTGAGCAGGGGGTTTGACTTGATGACCTCCAAGGTCCCTTCCAACTTTATTATTATATATAAATCTTTGATTATATAATTTCCAGCCCATCCAATTTTATG
The DNA here is from genome assembly GCA_039797435.1 of Crotalus adamanteus. Lineage (NCBI taxonomy): Eukaryota > Metazoa > Chordata > Lepidosauria > Squamata > Viperidae > Crotalus > Crotalus adamanteus. The sequence continues at coordinate 1,777,511 of CM077935.1, read as the reverse complement.
ATTGATTTAAGTATTGTTGCCTATATCTGGATGTCTTCTTAGGGATGATGTGAAATCATTAGGAATTCATCAAACATTTTATCTAATTTTGCATTGAAAGCTTGTAAGTAAGAAAGCATTGTTATTTAAAATATATAAAGAATGGTTGATGGAATTGGGTATGTCTAGTTAATGAAGAGAAGGACTAGGGGTGACATGATAGCAGTGTTCCAGTATCTCAGGGATTGCCACAAAGAAGAGGGAGTTAAACTATTCTTCAAAGCACCTTAGGGCAGGACATGAAGTAACGGATGGAAACTAACCAAAGAGGGAAGCAACCTAGAAATAAGGAGAAATTTCCTGACAGACACAACAATTAACCAGTGGAACAACCTGCCTCCAGAAGTTGTGAATGTTCCAACACTGGAAGTCTTTAAGAAGAGATTGGACAGCCATTTGTCTGAAATGGTATAGGGTTTCCTGCCTGAGCAGGGGGTTGGACTAGATGATCTCCAAGGTCCCTTCCATCATCATCATCATCATCATCATTATTGTTATTATTATTATTATATAATTATTGTTGTCTGTATCTGGATGTCTTGTTAAGAATGCTTTGAAATAATTAGGAATTTATCAAACATTTTATCTAAATTTTCATTTAAAAATTGTAAGTTGGCAAACATTGTTTTTTCAAAAGTTTCCAAGAAGGTTTTAACATTTAAAATATCTGTGTCCTATTTCTTTTTTATATCTCTTTTTGTAGAGAATTGTAGAGAATATATAATGTAAAATATTCAAAATCCTTCATTTATCATTGCTTTGATTTTACTGTAGTCCAAGTGTTTCTTATATCCAAGCTTTTGCAGCAGAGTGTTCAAGGACAGAGAGGATAGATATTCATTAATAATTTTCACAAGAGGGATAGGGAAGAAAAGGGAAAGTTCCCACCTTTTTAAAATAAAAAAGCAAGAATATATACAAAAACAAAATGAACCAATGGAATTCTTTTAGAAAGGCTAACAAAATGGAAACTCCATAGAGTAAAAATCCAGTATAAAGCAGATCAAGTCACTGTCACTTCAAATAAAAAAATCCCTCATGCCACTTATTTCTTTCCAGTAAAGAGAAAGTGTTTTAAAAATCTGGAGTAAAACAATAAAAGTTTACATTTGCAATCAAGCAAAGGAATACAGAGCAAATCAGCATTCAGCCAGGGTATTAACCATTAAACTTCAAAAGGTGATGTTAAAAACAAAGCCACACCTAAAAATACAAACAGTGAATAGAAAAGTTGGAGACCTGACTGGCTGCTTTTAATGAGACTCACAATCCTCTCTAGATTTATCTTCTCAGGCAAGTACACAGTCATCAAAGGGTCATCATTGGTCATTCCTAGGAGTTCCTGTTCAAATCTGGGGAACTGGCTTTGGCAGCAAAGTCAGCTGTTTGTCTGCAGAGAGAGAAAAAATGCTCTGCTGCTCAGAGTGCCACTTTCTGGTGATCCCCATGGCATACAATATCATAGCTTTGAGTACACAAGTAGAAGAGAAGTCTAGCAATAGCAATAGCAATAGCAATAGCACTTAGACTTATATAGTGCTTCACAGTCCTTTACAGCCGTCTCTACTTTCTATGCAGCAGAAGTTTGTTCCCAACTTTACCTGTGATTTAAAGAAAATATTTATTGCTGCCATTGGAGGACGTATGACAGAGACCTCATTGACTATGGCCACAATTCTTGCCAACTACAAGATTCCACAGGTAGATCCTTGAGATGGCTCCCTAGAAATGCCAAGTTTCTTTAATTTCTTCCATTGTCAAAGCATCTTTAGAAATCTTTTCAGAGTTGACATTCATAGGGGAAAATGTATGAGAACACTGTATTGTACATTCATTTAATATAAATATGAATAAACTATATGGATGATTAAATATTTAGAAACTAAGAACTCTTTGTAGTTTCCCCCAAATATTGAATATTAGCAAACTCCTGTTGGCATTCAGTTTTAATGTGGTTGGTCCACTACAGAAAATACTGTCTTTCCTACATAAAGAAAGTCAAACTAGAACACTTTTGCCAATCATAAATGCCTGGCTTTTGATCTTGTGCTATATTTTAAGTGTTTCTACAATCAGTTAAAATGGGCTCAGAAAAAGACAGGCAACTCTTTCAAATGACATAATATTGCATGTATACTAACTGAAATGTATAATTTCACCAACGCTTCAGTGCTGACTTTCTTCCTTAGCTATAATGAAAATGAATCCCATTTCATATTCTTATGTAATTGTTCTGATTATTTGGTATATATTGCCTTTCAGCTTGCCTATGGAGAATTTTCTCTAGTACATGGTGAGAAAAATATATTTTCATCCTTGTACCAGATGGTTCCAAATGAAATGCATCAATTCACTGGGGTTATTTGATTACTTCAGCATTTTAGATGGATATGGATTGATGTCTTGGCTGTGTATGATGACTATGGGAACATGTTTTTGCAGAAAATTGAACCGTTGCTTTCTGAAAACAGTATTTGTTACACTTTCATACTTAGAACACCACCGAAGGCATATATAGATGAATATATACATTTGATGTCAATGGAGATAAGATATGATCAACTCTTTGTGGAAAACAAGGTCAGTGTGTGCTTAATCTATGCATTAACTCCAGCCATGCAAAATCCGAGAGTGATCATCTTTCTAGCATCTTTTACTTCACTGCCAACTTTGGGTAAAGTGTGGATTGTTACATCCCATTGGAATTTTGAATCACTGTCCCTTCAGAGACTTTGGGATATACAGAGTTTCCATGGTGCCCTTTCATTCGCAGTTCGCTCAAAAGAGCCACCTGGATTCCAAGAATTTCTTCAGACTGTAAGGCCATCTTGGGCAAAAGAAGACAATTTCATTCAGAATTTTTGGGAACAGGCATTTGACTGCCCATTACACATTTCCAGTATAAATGAAAATAGCAACCTATTATGCACTGGGGATGAGAAGTTAGAGAATGTGGCGAGTATATTATTTGAAATGAGCATGAGTGGTCACAGTTACAACATTTATAATGCAGTCCATGTTATGGTACATTCTTTGCATGCCTTACTCAAGTCCAGATCCAGATGGAGAAATGCAACAGGAACAGAATGATTAATATTTCAGAATTTTAAACCATGGCAGGTATTTTATTTTATTATATTTATATTATTTATATTTATATTATTTTATTTTATTATTTATATTATATTATTTTATTTTATTTTATTATTTTATTTTATTTTATTATTTTATTTTATTTTATTATTTTATTTTTATTTTTTCTAACACACAACAATTGTTTAATTGCATCATGTAGTGATGCTACTGGCAATGATGTTACACAGCACTGTTATACCAATGAATTCTGTTAAATAAAAAACACGTCATTTTGCAGAAAATAAAAGCTTTTACATTAGTAGTTAGTTGTATTACAGGGATATTTGTTTCCAAATTGGGGAACAATATAACTACTAATTTAAAAGGTTATAATTGCTTTACAGTGGAAGTATTCTTCTATTCTACAGAATGTGTTGGAATATTCATGAGGAGGAAGAGTCATGTGGTAACTCAGTCAGCCAATGTGAAGAAGGTGCTACTGAGTCTGTGCAAAAAGAGTATTGAGTTAGGAGCTGGATTTCCAGTCTCTGGGTTTGTCTCTGGTCTGTCTCTGTAAGAAGTCTTCATTAAGCTATGTTGCTGTAAAGAAGAATGGTATTGTAAATATTTTTATATAAATATAAAGTTATTTGAATCAGCTAAATGCAGTCAACTTTGAAAGCTTCTGATTTATTTATCACCAATAGAGAAATTAAAATTCTCTAACAGAATGTATAGTCTTTTTTCCAGAGATGGTCATTGTTTTTTTCCCAATAGCTGTAGTTTTACACATTAATTTGTTTTGAATTTCATAGAAAACATACCAAACTGTGAAGTAATGTTGGGAAAGTGGGAAGTGGGAAAGAATAATATATTAAGCTTTATTTTCTTATTTGGAGGTTCAGAATGTAGTAAAGGTAAAACCATGCTTTCTAAAGTTCAGATTCTAAAGTTCTAAAGTTTGGTTTAGGTTATTATATGTAGATGATCCATCTATATGAATGAGGACTGGCAACTTTGTAATGGTATTTGAGAAGCACTATTTGATTATTCATTGTGGAGTGCATTCAGATTCTATGCAACCAAAAAACTGCAGGTTTTCTAATTTGGCCAATCTAAGGTCAACTGGTAACCTTAGACCAGTCATTCACTCTTAGAATAGAAAGGATGCAAGGGCAAACCAATTCTGCACATCTTGTCCAAAAAACTGCAGAGAGCTGTCCAAACAGTCAAAGACGCCCATAATCCTCATTTGCATTTTTTCAAAGCAGGGTAGTTCACTTTAATATACTTTTTTTTAATAATAATTTTTTATTTTTCCAAACTCTCCCCTATACATATACCGTGATATTTATCAGATGTTAACATACATTCTTTTTACATTCATATATAAGAAATAAATACATACACATGACTTTTGTTGTTGCTCGCCCATTTCCCCTTTCACTGTATCCACACTCCTTCTCTACCTTCTTTCTCCCTTTCTTCTCTTCCCTACTTCCCTCTTCTTCCTCTCCTCTTCTCTTTCCTTCCTTCTCCTCTTCTCCTCCAACCTTCCTACTTCCTTCTCCCCTCCTTTACTCTTTTCTCTCTCCTCTCCTTTCTTCCCTCTCATCCCTCTTCAGATACAATTCAGGGGTAATGTCCGAGCATCTCCTCTCTCCAAATTTCCCTATCTGTATTATATACAATAAGATTAATTTTCTCTTACATTAATACTTCTATTTATCTAACCTTCTTGGTATATACTTCTATAAATATTTATACAACCTCCAGTTATTCAATACTGTGTCACCTGGGTCTCCCTCCTTATCTGCTCCTTCTTCTTCCATCTAAATTGATGTTAACTATCTTTTAACCGTATTCTCTTTTCAGCCAATCATAAAAAGTTCCCCAGATTTCATAGTAGTCTGACTCTGTCTTATCTTTAATTGGCATTGTTAGTGTATTCATTTCTGCACATTCCAGTATTTTCCCAATCACCTCTCCCTCTGGGGGGGCTTTCAGTGCTTTCCAGTTTTGTGCAAACACAATCCTGGCTGCCGTAATTATATGAATAATTAAATATGTTTTCTCTTTATTGTATTTCCCTGGTAGAATACCCAACAGGAATATTTCTGGTCTTAGTTCTATACGTTGTATCATCTTTTCTATCCATGTTCTAATTATATTCCAATAAGTTTTAGCTTCTACACACGTCCACCACATAAGGTAGAAGGAACCTGGTATCTGATGACATTTCCAACATTTCATAGACCTGTCCTTAAAGATTTTAGCTAATCTTTCTGGAGACATGTGCCATCTGTAAAACATTTTGTACATATTTTCTTTATACGCAGTCGCCATTGTCAATTTACAGTTTCTTTCCCATAGTTGCTGCCATCTATCTAATTCAATTGTGTATCCAAAATTCCTTGTCCATTTTATCATTGTCTCTTTCACTTGTTCCTTCTCTAACTCCATATGTAGTAGATAACTGTACATTTTTTTAATCCATTTTTCTTCCGTTCCTGTGAGTATTTCATCTAACTCTGTTGTCCCCAAATTAACACCATCTATTTTAACATCTTTTTCATATCTAGATTGTATTTGCGTTCTCATGTACCAATCTATCTTTATTCCTTGTTCCTCTAATTGTTGTTTGGTTTTCAACTCCCCCATATCTGTTAGTAAGTCTTTATATCTTATAATGTTTCCCATGTTAAACATATTGGGGTGTATTAGCGCCTCCATAGTTGAGAGCCAATTTGGAATCTTCAAATAATGCTTTCTCTTTACTTTCTCCCAGACCACAAATAAAGAATTCCTTATATGGTGTCTCTGGAAATAGCTATGTATTCTGTTTTTTCCATACCATATGAAAGCATGCCATCCCAACTGTAAATCATGTCCCTCTAATGTCAATAATCTTGTATTCCTCAGTAAGATCCATTATCTCATCCATGATAATGCTGCAGCCTGATAGTACAATTCCCAATTAGGTAGACCAAACCCACCTCTCAATCTTGTATCTTGTAACATTTTTAGATTAATCCTTGCCTTTTTTCCCTGCCAAATATATTTCAAGATTATTTTATTAAGCCCCTCAAAATATTTCTTATCTAATCTTATTGGTATTGTTGAAAACAAAAACAATAATCATGGTAATATATTCATTTTGATTATCACAATCCTTTTCATTAATGATAGTTGTACATTTTTCCATTTATCCAAATCTACTTCAATTTGTCTTTTCAATTTATGATAATTATCCTCTTTAATTGTTGTGCATCTTGCTGTCAGGTGGATCCCTAAATATTTTACCTTCTTTACAATCTGTATATCTAATTTTCCCACCAGTTCTTTTTTTTTCTTTTTCAGTAATATTTTTCACTAACATTTTGGTTTTATCTTTATTAATTTTCAACCCAGCTACCTCACCATATTTTTCTATTTGTTCTATTAATACAGGTCCTGTCTCTAATGGTTCCTCCAAAATAAATACTAAATCATCTGCGAATGCTTGTAGCTTATATTCTTCCCTCTTAATTTTCATCCCTTTTATGTCATTATTCTGTTTATACATCTATTTAATACTTCTAATGTCAGAACAAACAACAGTGGAGATAGGGGACAGCCCTGTCTTGTTCCCTTCATAATGTTGATCTTCTCAGTCATATCTCCATTTATCATTACTTTGGCTGATTGCTTATTATAAATTGTTCTGATTACATTTATAAATTTCTCCCCACAATCCATAGTCTGTAACTGGCTTATCATGAATTGCCAGTTCACATTGTCGAATGCCTTCTGTGTGTCCAGGAACACCAATGCCATCTGTTTCTCGGGGTGTGTTTCATAATATTCTAGTGTGTTCAATATAATTCGCATATTGTCTCTAATCTGTCTTTTGGGTAAGAAGCCATTTTGATCCGATTGTATAAATTCATTTAAAAACTTTTTAAGTCTTTCCGCCATTATTGATGCAAATATTTTGTAGTCCACATTCAGTAGGGAAATCGGCCTGTAGTTCTTTATTTTCTGTGTTTCCGTTTCTTCCTTTGGTATGAGAGTAATAAGAGCTTCGGACCATGAATCTGGTATCTTAGCTTCAGAAAGAAGTTCATTATAAAGTTCCAACATTACATTACCTAGTACTTCCTGCAATGTCTTATATAGCTCTGCTGGTAGTCCATCCGGTCCTGGTGTTTTACCATTTTTTTGTCTGTTGGTTGTTTCTATTAATTCCATCATTGTTATTTCCCCTTCTAATAGCTTTTTAAATTTCTCTGGCATTTTAGGTATCTCTGTTTCTTCCAAAAAATGTTTTATCCTATCATCTGAAACTGTTTGTTGCTTGTATAAATTCTCATAATATTCCCAGATTATTTTTTTTCTTTTCTTCATTTCGATGTTGTAAAATCCCCTCAGCATCTTCCAATTGTTTAATCCATCTCTTCTCTTTCTCCTTTTTAATTTTATATGTCAACCATCTCCCTGGTTTGTTTGCATGCTCAAAAAAGGTTTGCTTAGCTGCCTTTATTTTCATTGCCACTTCTTCATTTTCTAGTAAGTTCATTTTATGTTTGTTCAGTTCCATTAAATTTTTAATCTTTTTGTTTTGTGTATCTTTCTGTAATTCTTTCTCAAGTGTCTTATATTCCTCCTCCAGTTTTCCCTTATTTTGTCTTTTCTGTTTGTTCTTTTTCCCCAAATAAGTCATAGCAAGTCCTCTCATGTATGCTTTCGCCGTATCCCAAACATTTTGAAGTGAAGTATCTTCTTTTTTGTTTTCCTTAAAAAAGAAAAGTACTTCTTTTTTCATATATTGCTGAAAATCCTTTTCATTCAATATAGTTTGGTTTAATGTCCATCTTGTTCTCTTTTTTTGTCCTTTCCATATGATTGTAACTGGGTTGTGATCTGCCCATGTGCTTGTTTCTATGGATATATTTTGTATATTTTTAAATAAATCTGTTGACATCCATGTCATATCAATTCTCGACTAGGACAGGTGTCTGTTAGAATAGAACGTATATTGCTTCTTTTCTGGATATTTCTCTCTCCAAGCATCAAGTATATTTAATTCATCCACCATATTATAGAAGGATTTAGGAAGTGTTCTTATTTTTTTGTTGTTGTTGTATTATAATCCAACTCAGGCTTTACAATAGCATTAAAATCTCCAATCATACATATGCTTTCATATTCCAGTTCTATTATTTTCTTATGTAATTTTAGATAAAAATTCTCTTGATTTTCATTTGGAGCATAAATCGCTACCAATAATGATTTTTTACAGTTCATAATTACTTCCACCATTAAGATTCGTCCTTCTTCGTCTGAATATATCAATTTAGTTTGTATTGCTTTCTGAATATATAATGCCACACCTCTTTTACTCTGGTCCGCATGTGAGGTGTATAATTCTCCCAATTTTGGATATTCTAATAAATTTTTATGTTGTTTCCTAATATGAACTTCTTGTAAACAAATTATGTCCATTTTTAGTTTCCCCAGTTTATTTAGTGTTCTTTCCCTTTTTATGGTCGAGTTTAATCCATTTATATTTATCAAGATTATTTTTATCTCTTCTTCCATGATTATTTATTTAAGGTTTTAGCTGATCTCGTCATTCTCATCTCTCTTTGCTCTTTTGCCTCTTTTGCCCTTACTCCTTCTACCAACGCCCTTTCCTCCTGTTCTTTGCTATACTCACCCCGTTGTTTCTCTATCTGATCTCCTTGATGTCTAATTCCTCTTTCCCTTCTCAGCCTTTCTTCTTCTTGCTGTCCAAAGTAGTGATCATAAAAAAGCTCTGCTTTCTCTAATGTGTCTAGTCTGTGTCTCTGTTCTTGCCAGTTTACCATTACTCCTTCTGGTATTAACCATCTAAAATTTATCCCTTTTTCAATTAAGACTTTTGTCAAAAATTGATACTCCTTTCTCAAGTCTCTCACTCTTCTTGGAATCTGCTTTAATATCACTATCTCTCTTCCTTTATATTTTATTGTGACATTTCTCAGTTTCTGTAATATATCTGCCCTTAATGCTTTTTTAGTAAACCTTATATGGACCTCTCTAGGAAGCTTATTTCTCGTTGCATATCTAGTATGTATTCTAAATATCTCATCTATATCATTAATTATCTTTTCCTTGCTTTCCTCCAGTGCTTCTGCTAATATTTCAGCCATCACGTCTGCTAAATTCTCTCCCTTTTCTTCTTCAACATTTTGGAATCTTAAGTAATAATCAGCTCTATCCATCTCTAGAGAGATAATTGTTTTTTCATGGTTCCTATCTGTTAATGTCAGTCGATTGTCCATCTCCTCTACTCTCTTATCCATTAATTCAATTTTCCCTTCCACTTGTTGCAGTCTTTGTTCACTTTTCCCCCATCAATTCTTTGACCTCTTTTAATTCCTCTTCTAATTTACCTAACCCTTCCTTGAAGTCTGTATGTAATGCCTGTATCATATTTTTCAGTTCTATATTAAATTTATCTTGCTGTATTGTAGAGTCCAGTGTTTTCTGCACCACCGGACTCTGTAGTGTTGAGGGGGCTGTTGTTAGGTGTGTTGTGATCTTCTTCATCTTATCCAATGATTTATAATCCAAATGTCAGTGTGCTATTATAATCCCAATATGTTCTAAGAAGAGGCGGAAAGAAACAAAAATAGGAGAAAAATCCCACCTCAAAAGTCCAAGGGCAGGAAAAAGTACAATTTACACTTCTTTATTTCAGGCTCTTCATGCCTTAATCCGAAAAAAAGAAGGAGATCGAAAATAAAACCTCCGTAAGGCAATCCACCATTCTCCAAAACAAGAAACAGTTTCTGTGTTAAATGCAATTAATGTCTCACTTCTTATCAGTGAGCCCAGCAGATGTTGTTCAAGGTCACTTAGTCTTCTGCTTTAAAAGAAGGAAGCTGAAGAAAAAGAAGCAACCCACTTAAAGGAAAAAGCAAACAATCTACTTTTACAGTTATTTACTCTCAAATCAGTTCTATTAGTCCAATTGTTTTCAGTAGGCTTTTTAAATTCCACAGTCTTTACATTGATTTATTGATTTATTGCCTTCCGCTTTTTTTGCCGCTGAAATTCCAGAGGAGGAACAGGAGCAGCTTAAGGGTCCGCTCCCCCCCCCTTTTCTCCACGGCTTCAAATTCTTCTTATTCCACCCCTCAGCATTTCCAGCATTTAAGAGAGAAAGTTTTCCTCCTTTTAACAATCTCTTGATCAGCTCACCCAGGCGATTCTCCAATTTTCTTTCTGATTCTTGGAAGCAAACGCCCGGCTTGTGACAGCAAGCAATGGCTGTCTGACAGCTGCTGGTCTGGGAAGCTTCTGTTCGGCTCTCCAGGAGATTGCGATCTCTCCTGTGCTGCCAAGCTATCCTTCCCTTCTTCACTGTCCCTACAGGACAGCTCTGGTCTGTCTAGGACTAGGCAGACCTCCCCAAACAGCTGGAAAGCGACGATTCTTAGGGACCCCCCAAGGAATATATCATGCCGCCAAGACGTTCACTACTCCTCCCCCCACTTTAATATACTTTTATGTGATTGTGATTTCAAAGTCTTGCTGTTAATTTCTATTATTTTTTTTTAAAAAATATAGTTTCATTCTTTCTTGAAAAGCATCGTATTCAACAACAGTATGGGAGACACTATTACATTTGATGAAAAGAAAGAACTGATTATGGGTTTTGATGTTGTAAACTGGATTACTTTTCACAATAATTCCTTTTCTCAAATCAAAGTTGGAACATTGGAACCTTGGGCTTCACCAGGCAGAGAATTAACTCTTAATGACAATCAAATTGTATGGCACAGAAGCTTTAACCAGGTGAGAAGAAACTGCAGATTCTCAACTAATAACAAAAGTACTCTTTCAAATACATGGCAGTAATTGAAGAAAATGACTTTTCTGTCTTTTGGAGCTTTTTTTAAATCCTTTTTTTTTATTCAAAAAGAGTTAAAATACAAGATTCCAAAAGCATTTTTAAGGAAACAAAGAAAAAGTACAAAACGAACAAGACATTTAAAAAAGTGCATAAAAAACTAACACATATACACATATTATCCCCTCTAGTTGAATATTAATATATTAAAACAATATTAGTTTCCCATCCTTTGCAAAACAGGTCCCTCCAAATTTTAAACTACTAATTCTATTTCCAAAGTATTAACCTGTCATCTATATGCTATATTAATGACAAAATAGCTAACAGGAACAACAACAACAACAATAATAATAAAGATTAAAGTTTCAAAATCTTCTGTTAACAAACTGTTATTGTAATCAACTTATAGCATTTACTATGGCTTCTTATCTATCCCAGATTGTCCCAAGAGATAACACTGATTCATCCTGGATAAATATTCACATTTGTTTCTTAATGCCATCTCTTATCAATTGTTTCCTGATTAAATATAATAAGTCCAATCTACAAAGTCGGTCTATATTCCTAAAAAAGTCCAGATGAAATGGTTTTCCAGTTAACTGTGATAAATCAGTTCCCCAATCTTTTTCAAACCTCTTAAGGAAAACCAATTTATCACATCCATTCAGTTTTCTACTGTTGTAAAAGATTGCAGGCTTGAATTTTAGAGAGGCATGTGCAATTGAGTCTGTTCTAAATCTTTAAGGTACATGTTTCTTTCTGCTACTTTCAGATCACATCCCTTTTGTGAATCTGATTTATCTACAGTTATTTGTATCTGAATATTTTCTGCAGCCATTATCACTTCATCAAAGTCTTTCAACTAGGGATCATATGTTACCAAACGGTCTTTTTTCAGATGCCAGCCACATTACCTTGTCTATAATCTGATAATTGTTGCTCAGTGTAACTTAGTAATGGTAAGGAAGAGAATTCTTCAAAGACAGGAAACAAGAAATGTTGAAGTAACATCCCATGGAATAAGAAAGTAGACAGAAAATCAGGGAAGATATTTTCTGGATATTTTAATCCACAATTAAAACAAAGATTTAAAAAGTAAACTACAATTTTTTGCAAATTAATAAAATAAAAAATTCCTTTAGTCCACTAAAAATACAAATCAAGTGAAAGCATGTTCACTACTCAGGAATACACCGTGATTTCCTTATGGAAAAACAAAAGTTATTCAAAACAAGAAAATAGATCAAAGGAGAGAGACAAAAAAATAAAATAAAAAAATAGAGTCCAAGCAGGGGATTGAAATAAATTAGCATTCAACCAGCCAGTCAAATTTTAGAAATAAGAAGCAAAGAAAAGCAGAAATTTAAAAAAGTGAAGTTCAAACCCAGACAAGCTTAAGAAAGTGAACTACCGAGAAGAAAGATGGATGACCGGTGATTTTCCAGTCATGCCCACAGGGAAATGCAATCTTCAAGATTCCTCTTCCCACCTGGGTCCATGGTTGTCTGAAAGATGCCGTAAGTCATTCCTATGTGCTCCCATTCAGATCCAGGGTGCAACACTGCCAAAGAATCAGCTTTGACAGTAAAATCAACAGATTGTCAATAAGAGAGAAAAATTACCTTACCATTCGGTAGCCATTATGAGGAAGAGTCGCTTTTAGAGGTTTTCAAGGTGATGAGCCAGAACATTTTTTATATTGCATTGAGCATTAATAACTCCATGGCAGGTTTATGGCAAATGCTTCCAATTGTGCTTGGAATACACGGATTGCCAATGAAACTACACATAGTACTAGACTTGAAGTATTAATACCACTTTACAATGCCTTGGTAAGGCCACACTTGGAATACTGCATCCAGTTTTGGTCACCATGATGTAAAAAAGATGCTGAGACTCTAGAAAGAGTACAGAGAAGAGCAACAAAGATGATTAGGGGACTGGAGGCTAAAACATATAAGGAACGGTTGCTGGAATTAGGTATGTCTAGTTTAGCGAAGAGAAGGATGAGGGGGGACATGATAGCAGTGTTCCAATATCTCAGGGGCTGCCACAAAGAAGAGGGAGTCAAGCTATTCTCCAAGGCGCCTGAAGGCAGGATGAGAACCAAGGGATGGAAACTGATCAAGGAGAGAAGCAACTTAGAACTAAGGAGAAACTTCCTGACAGTTAGAACAATTAACCAATGGAACAACCTGCCTCCAGAAGCGGTGAATGCTCCAACACTGGAAGTTTTTAAGAAGAGACCGGACAGCCATTTGTCTGAAATGGTGTAGGGTTCCTGCCTGAGCAGGGGGTTTGACTCGATGAGCTCCAAGGTCCCTTCCAACTTTATTATTATTATTATTATTATTATTATTATTATTATTATTATTATTATTATTATTATTATTATTTACAATGGGTCATTTAACAATCTTCAAAATTTACTATTGACTGAAAAAAAGCTATTTATTATCTGTCTTCAAAGTTGAGACTACTGCCTCCATTGTTGTCACATGATCACATTTCAGGCACATGGCAACTGTCTCAGATTTATGAACAGCTGGAGTGTCCCTTGGTCATATGATCATGATTTGCAGACTTAGTTTCCAGCAAACACTGCCCATTTGGCAGATTTATTTTTTTTAATGAACATGTGCTTGAATTAACAATAGAGATTTAGTTTACATCCAGTTTTAAAATGATTGCAAAATTGATTTTTTCACATAGTGGCCTAACTTCCAGCTGCAACATCTTATGACTGAAATTCTGCATCCCATTGGGGTTGTAAGTCAGGACCTACCTGTAGTACCACATTCTATTTTTAAACATTCTGGGTGCAAAAGAACCTGGATTGCATTTGCTCATGTTCAGAAAAAATATTAACTAATGTATCCATTAGGACTAATCCAAACACCTACCAGGTCCTATGAAAATAAAACTTTCTGGCATTCAGGCCCTCTGTTAGAACATCCAAAGAAGTCAAAGCAAATCCTTCTCATTTACTCAAGTTTCCTCATTTTCATTTCCTTCTGCTTCTTTATCCTGGTTGTGGGTTTCTTTTTTGAGAAAGCTGTATTATTGCAGGTATTTTATCCTCTGATTCTCTCACACCTTTTACTGTTCAGGGGCTTCCTATTTCTGTGTGCAATGACCACTGCTATCCAGGTTCCAGCAGAAAGAAGAAGGAAGGAGAGAAATTTTGTTGCTATGATTGTGTGCCATGTTCAGAAGGGCAGATCTCTAATGAAATAGGTAGGCAAAAGATGTGAGGACTTTGGCTAACTGGCCAGCAAAAATCAAGTCCAATGTCCAGATTTATTTAAGGAGAACTATATGAACAATAGCAAAAACAATGCAAGACAAGAAAAAAGATTTCCCCTCATAATATTCTCTCTTCTCTTGCTCTTTCTCCCTCTATCTTTTTCTCTCATTTATCTACTTCTCAGGCATTAATGTATGAAATTAAAATTTTAAACAAAAGTTTTTTTTTATGATGACATATTGTAGTGTAATCAGCAGTGCATACATGAATTTTAGTGGAATTCATTCATAGGCCAAGGCAACACCAGTTTTAAACAAACATGCATTTACCCTTCCATTGTTGAAGGATTAGTCTCTGAGCAAAAAGAAAAGCATGTGGGATTGATTTGTTCAGCTATTATTTTCCATTTAATGGTTTTGTAATTCAAAAATATGTACAACTAAAAATATTAAATTTTATCTCATAGTCAACTTAATACAAAGCACAAATTAACACATAAGATGTGAAAAATATAATGCAGTGAAGCATTATTCTCTTTACATCTGCAATAATATGAGAATTTACTCTTTTCCAGTAAAAATACAGTTTTATCTAATAAAAATAGTCTATGATCCCTTAAAATTTTTAATTTGGGTATTCTGATTGATTTCCACACTGATTATCTATTAGTACAAAGTATTTCTACAAACTTAGTTGTCTCTGAAGCTACAAATATTGGTAGTCCAAACTGGAATGGCACTTAAGAGTCAATAGTTATCTCCTCATTTTACAAATGAACAGAGGGGACAGGAAACAGTTTTATTTGAATTTGATTTTCAAACAACACCCTCTGTGCATAATGAAGGATCTCAGGCATAAATATATGTTATGAGACTGATGTATGTGTTTGCATTAAAAAAAATAATTGTTATCCTTTCTTTACAAAATAGGTAACTTGTATCAATATCAATTGTACTCTGTATATTCTGTACTGATAGAAAGTTTGGAAAAGATATTGGAAAAATATCTTGTTTTTTCTTTTTCCAGATATGGATGTCTGCATGAAATGTCCAGAAAATGAATATCCCAACAATATCCAAAATCAATGTATACCCAAAGTGTTTACATATCTCTCTTATAATGAACCTTTAGGAATCCTCTTTATTACAATAGCTATTGTTTTCTCTTTGATTACAGTCTTCGTGCTTGGAATCTTTTGGATGCATCAAGAGACTCACTGAAGGGAGAAATCATAATGGAATGCAATGAGGGCTCAGTGATCATGTTTTACTGTGACCTGGGTTACATGGGCTTCCTGGCTAGTGTCAGCTTTAACATTGCTTTCCAAGCCAGGAAGCTGCCCAGCAGTTTTAATGAGGCTAAGTTCATCACTTTCAGCATGTTGGTCTTTTGCAGCGTTTGGTTGTCATTTGTTCCAACCTACCTGAGCATCAAAGGGAAATACATGGTAGCTGTGGAGATCTTTTCTATCTTATCCTCCAGTGCTGGTTTACTAGGGTGTATATTTTCCCCCAAACGTTATATCATTTTACTGAGACCTGAGATGAACAAGAAGGAACATTTAATAAGGAAAGAAACATAACTGGCTTTCTGTATTCAGATTTAATGAAACATGTTTATATTATTTGTAAAGTGTTCTTTTCTGGGGATTTTTTGTATATTAATTTACCTTGCAGGAATTTGGAAGGAAATCCAAGACCTTGATTTAACTTCATTCATATACAAAACTTGATATGAAGAAAATAAGTTTTTAAAAGTAGATCTGTTTCAAGATCAAAGAATGGATGTGTCCCATCCAATTTGATGTGAATGATGATTAAATTTTGATTAACATATGTCCATATATGCCCAATTCTGAAAGAGTTGCCATATACAAATGTGGAATTTTACAATGTTGTGAATGGTCCTATTGCAGGGGTCCCCAACCCCTGGGCCCTGGACCAGTACCGGGCTGAAGCATGCTAGCAACCGGGCTGCACAAACAAGTAAAGCCTCATCTGCAGGATGCAGGCAGCACATAAAATCACGCCCCCTAAAAATCTCTCTCCACATAACGGGCCCCTGGTGCCCAAAAGGTTGGTGACCTCTGTCCTATTGGATAGTAAAGGAAAAGTTTAATTTGGAGTGCATTGAAGTTTTACATGCTTTTCATAGTGATTCATTAATGGGATAGTTTATGGGCCTGGTTCCTTCTTGGGCTGCATATCCATGCCCTTTTTGCCATATAATATTCAATTTTTGAAATAAATTCTCAGTCCAAGCACAGATATTAACTTTAACTAAATCATATGCTGCTTCAAAGTAGTCTCAACTACTTTTGCATATTGTAAGCGCTGTGTTATAGGCTTCTTACTGGAAAAGATGTTTGATGCCTACCTGGGAAAAATGAATAACCAAATTTGGGGATTATGCTTTGAGGTTTAAAATTTCTATGAGATAAAAATCTACTTAAAATCAAAATATGCTTTGCTGTTCAAAATAAGCATGTATTAAAAATCTATTTCAAATATATTTAAATTGGCATTAAATTAGAGAAAAAAGACAGACTTTCATTGGAATGTGCTTTGTTTACTTTCAAACAGTGCAATATATAACAAAGTTCAATTTTTAATCTCTTTGACATCAAAACTAAAAGGAAAACTTCTGCTTTCAGTTTCATATTTATTTTAAAATTCTTCTGTATTAGGATACATCTGATACCAATATTTCTTTGCTTTGTCATACATATTTTGTATTTATGGATTTGGTTTCTCTTGACTAAGTGCATAAACTTAATTTTGTTACCATGGAGTTGCATCCAGTGTTCATCTGTGTCATTGTCTTTCTGAATCTTGAATCTATCAACTATTAGCTATTCCCCCATCTTGGTGTTTTCTGCAGATTTGATGAGTTTCCCTTCTATCCCCTCATCAAGATCATTTATGAAGATGTTGAAGTGTACTGGGCCTAAGACAGAATTTGAGGTATCTATGCTATGACTTTATGACAAATATGAATTGCATATTATTTCAAAATAACAATATTAAAACATGGAATGAAATTACAGATATGTTAAGATGGAAGAAACTACATGTGGTATTGCTGGGAAGAATTGCTACAATAAAAATGAATGGTTTGCCTAGTTCATAGGTAGGCAACCTGCGGCTCCGGAGCCGTATGTGGCTCTTTGAGTCTTCTCCTGCGGCTCCTGCGGCATTTGCAGAGAGAGACAGAGACAGAGAGATGCACTTGTCCTTCTCTCTCTCTCTGTCTCTCTCTTTCTCTGTGTGTGTGTGTTTGTGTGTAAAAAAGAGAGTGGCATCACCCTGTTCCACGAACTGACAAGCTTATTGGGCAGGGCTTCTCCCTTTGCTGCATCTATGCAGGAAGCAGGAAGGGCAGGAGAGAGCCAGCCTGTTGGAGAACAGCTTGAAGCCAGCTTGCCAGGTTAGCAGAAGATCGGAGAGAGGGAGAGAGAGGGGATGGAAAGAAAGAGAGAGGGAGAGAAAGGGAGAGAAAGAGAGAGAGGGGGGAGAGGAAAGAGAGAGAGGGGGGAAAGAGAAAGAGGGAGGGAGGGAGAGAGGAAGAGAGAGAGAGGAAAGAGAGAGAGAAAGAAAGAGGGGGAAGCGCAAGTGCCTCTCTCTCTCTCTCTCTCTCTCTCTCACACACACACACACACACACACACACACACAAACACACACTGAGTGGGGGAAGAGAACTGGCAGACCAAGGGCAGAAAGAGAGAGAGGGAGAGGGAGGGAGAGAGAGACAGAGAGAGAGAGATACCCTTTTGACATCTAAAATGAAGATAACACTGCATATATCCTTTTTTACGTTTATGACATATATATCATATATGGTATACACACACACACACACACACACACCTATAATAAAGGAAAAAAAGGATATATGCAGTGTTAACTTCATTTTAGATATCAAAAGGGTTTTACGGCTCCCAGTGTTTTGTTGTTGGTGGGAAACGTGTGCAAGTGGCTCTATGAGTGTTTTGGGTTGCCTACCCCTGGCCTAGTTAGTACAATGTTCATTTTTATCATTACTACCTATTTATTGTACCTGAAATGCAACTTTTATATATCTTAGGAAATTTGATGAAAAACTGGGTCATGGCACTTTCATGGCATCAAAAGTCAAAGCACTTAACCTTCTCTGAGACAGGGAAAGGAGACTTGATAACAAGGCCACATATTACGTAAAAGAATAATCTTTGGAAATGGATGCAAAGTAACCTTTCTGTCAATGAGTCATAACTGTTTTTGTCCAATGCTTGTCAAGGCAGGAACAAGTGTTGCTTTCTTTCAGTCCCTTCAAACAGTCATCTGAACTGTCATTGAGCTCTCTCTTTGTAACTAGCAACGGAACAAGACTTAGCAACCCCTTTGAAGAAGTTAAGCCAATTAAGTGTGAACGACATTTCAGTGTTTCCTCCATCTCTTCCTGCTGCCCTTGATCATCTGCAGTCTGAGGTGTCTGCTTCTTAGAGAACAATAGAGCTGGTTCTATGGTCTTTGAATTTCATGGTGTACTGCTTTATAGCTTTTAGTACACAAGAACTGAAGAAAGCTGGTAGATACTGTTATGTTATTTATTTAAACTGATAGGTTGCTGGGGGATTTTTGCAGTTCTGTGCCTAAGTCCTATCAAGACATCCTTGCTTTGGCCCTCTATTTTTTCTGTGTGAAATCAGGGCACATGGTGAAGAACTCTCATTTAAAAGCACCAGGAGAGGAGAAAGACCCCCAAGCCACAGTGCTGAACAGAGCTTCCCTGAATGCAAACTCCAAAGCCAGGGAAATGACAACAGCCCCTCTCACAAGAGGTTGGTCCATTGATGATGAGCTTCATAGGTTGGCTGGAATGAAAATTATTTTAAATGGAACTAATACTTTGACACTTCAAAATTATGCCCCGAGGATAAACTAGTGTTTTATAAACCATCTATAAAAATTGACAGATTTTCTTATGAAAGTTGGTGTTTGATGGGGGATTGGAATGCAGTGATCACCCACAATTGGGCAGAACTTCTCAGATAAATATTAAAATCACTCAAAGCAAATTATCAAAAGATTTCTTTGATTCTGATGGGCAACTTAGGGTTGGTTGATATATTTATGAAAATTAATCTTTTACCTAGTATGCTTTTCAGTTTTAATCACTGCTATCGATTTATTGTATATGAAGTTTGATTTGTGTATCTGTCAGGAAATTTGATTAAAAAAAGGCTTATGGCACTTTCATGGTGTAAAAAAAAAATCAAAGCAAATTACTGGGCGCTCCATCACTGGAGGTTTTAAAGAAGAGACTAGACAGTCACTTATTTGAAATGGTATAGGTTCTCCTGCTTGAGCAGGGGGCTGGACTAGAAGACCTCCAATGTCCCTTCCAGCTGTATTGTATTCTAATTCTAAATGCACATGTTGAGCCCTTTTCTCAGGAGAGATATGCAAAATATTGAGAATTGGAGAGGACTTGATTATTTCCCCAGTGGTCCAAATTATAGGTTCCTTATTGAACTCAATTTTCAGAAAGTCAGCCTATTGCAAGTGCTCTTACCTATCTTCAAAATATAATTTGTTGAACAGGGTATAGAGAGCTATCATTTGAAGCATTTCTATACTAATCCTCATTTCATATTCTAAGCTGTTTTATCTCTCTTTCATTCTCAATAGTTTCTGTAATTTTTTCTCTTTTTTCCCTGCTCCCTCTTCCTATTTCTTCTTCTAATGTTCATAAATGGGAGGATGTACTTTGTAAGACACACACTGAGAATTCTTCTCCCTGTGCACTGATTGCTCAGATCACTTTTAGATAAAGGAGTTTATGTTTACCATCTTGAGAAATCATGGAAGAAACCTGAATAAATGGAAGCTTTATTGACTTTAAGACCTGGTTGTCCATGAAGAATTATATTAATATAATTTAAACATAATGAGAAAATTGTCTCACGTTTAGCTTTCAAAGAAAGAAATGAAGATCTGAAGGTAGCTTCTCAATTATAATTTTATTTTTTTTAACAAGTGGCATTAATTCACAGCGCATTAAAAAAAAGCAGAAAGCAGCATAGACAATCCAAAACTGAAATCTGTTCGAAGAAAATATTGTAGTACTGTAGTACTTAGAGACTGTATACAGTATGTAAGGATAATGAAAAAATGCATCTTATTTTCATGGTGTCACAATAGGATATTTTTCTGCATGGGGACATCTATCTTTCTCTGGATGGAAATTGTCAACAATTGGATGGGGTTTATAGCAATGACGCTTCTTGTGTTCCTGTTCTGTATTATATGCAAAACATATGCTATCAATTGTAGCATACCTGATGACCCACTTCTTATACCCCATCACTTTGCTCAGCCAGGAAATGTTATCTTTGGGGCAATTGTCTCTCAAGCCTTCTTTTTTCACAACAGCCCTTCCTTCACAGAAGATCCTGCTCAGACATTGATCAATGAAGTGATGTAAGGAATTCTATCTTTTTTTCCTCATCACACCAGTAAGTGCAAAATAATTGAGGGGAAAAAAGTTAAGCAGCAGGATTATAATGATAAGTCTTTGAAAATTTTCATACCCATAATGTTATTGGGAATTTGCTATTAATTAGTTTTCTCTCTTTTGAAGTGTAAGAAGATGGCTACTAAGTTGAAAACTCCATGTGCCTTCACACACTGCACCAAATCCATATACAATTCTTCTCATGTTCACTTCATGATTCAAAACCATAGTAATTGGTCAGAAAGTTAGGCTAATAATAGCAGTGCTTCTACCTATTTTCTTTTTTTTTTTTATTAAAAAGTTTTATAAATTTTACAAAAAATAAAAAACAATACAAAAACAAAAAACAACATATACAAATAAAAAACAAACATTACCCAACAAAACCCCCCTTCCCCCACCCCTACCCAAACCCCCCCTTCCCCCCCCCAGGGCATCCCAGAGCAGAATATAGGCTTAATTAAAAAAAAGTTAAAAAAATTTATATTTATAAAAAAAGAGAATATAAAATAGAAAATATATATATAGAGAGAGTTAAAAATTATGAAAAAACTATATAGTATTTTTTTATATCAAATTTAAATTGTATAAATTTTATCCATTTATCCCAAACAGCAAGAAATTTCTCTTGCGTTTGTCCCTTTAAGAAAGCCGAAATCTTTGCCATTTCCGCCAAATAAGACACTTTAAGAAACCATTCCTGCAATGTAGGCAAAGATTCCTTCTTCCAATATTGTCCTACTAACAACCTCGCAGCTGTAATCAAATTTA
This sequence comes from Crotalus adamanteus, assembly GCA_039797435.1. Classification (NCBI taxonomy): domain Eukaryota; kingdom Metazoa; phylum Chordata; class Lepidosauria; order Squamata; family Viperidae; genus Crotalus; species Crotalus adamanteus. The sequence continues at coordinate 1,756,000 of CM077935.1, read as the reverse complement.
ACATCAATATAACCTCCTTTGTATCACAATCAATAACTATACCTAACAAAAATAATTGTGGAGTAAATTTTACCCTCCTTTTAAAAATTCTCTGGATATTCCACCATATCTTAATCCAGAATGCTTTTATCTCTCTGCACGACCACCAGATATGATAATAAGTAGCGTCCATACAACCACATCTCCAACATTTAGGTTGTAAGTCAGGGTACATAAAAGACATTTTTTGTGGATCAAGGTGCCATCTATAAAACATTTTATAAACATTCTCCCTTAAGTTCTGTGCTTGTGTAAATTTGACATTTCTCACCCAAATAATTTCCCAGGTGTCCAATGGAACTGGCTCGCCAAAATTCTGCGCCCATCTAATCATACAATCTTTAATTAGTTCCGTTTCTGAATCCAATTCAACTAAAACCCCATAAATTCTCTTAATGTGGGTTTGTCTTTGATCCTTCACTTGCTTGATAAGATTTTCATCTTCTCTGAGAAAACCCACCTTACAGTCCATCTTCCATCTATCTGCTAATTGCCTATATTGGAACCAAGAATAAATAATATTTTCTTGTGCTAACTCTTCCCGTGATTTTAACTGCCAGTTTTGTCCATCCCATTTAAGTAACTGTCTATAAGACACCATATCCATTTTAACCCCTCTTTTTATTCCTTCTATCGCATGCCAAGGTATAGCCCATAATGGTACTTTGAAATCACTTTTATAATATTTTCTCCAAATCCTAAGTAAAGAAGTTCTTAAGATATGAGATTTAAAAGCCCAATCCATTTTTTTATTAAATATTAAATAGGCATGCCACCCAAAAAGTAGATTCCATCCCTCTAAGTGAAGTATATCAGAGTTTGTCAAATTTACCCAGTCACTAACTAATGTTAAAACCACCGCATCATAATATAATTTCAAATTCGGCACCTTGAGTCCTCCCCTCTCACGGAAATCTTGCATAATTTTAAACTTAACCCTTGGCTTTTTCCCTGCCCAAATAAATTTATTAAGGCCTTTCTGCCACTCAGTTAAATTGATCTCATTCTTCAAAATCGGTATCATTTGGAACAAAAAAAGAAACTTGGGTAGAATATTCATTTTTATCACTGCAATTCTTCCCATGAGGGATAATTGCAACTTTTCCCAATTCTTCAAGTCTCTCTGTACCCTAACCCACAACCTTTCATAATTATTTTTAAATAATTTTGCGTTAGAAACAGATAACATCACCCCCAAATATTTTACCTTATTAACAATTTCAAAACCCGTCAAATTAACCAAAGTCTGCTTCTCCCGACTAGTCATATTTTTAGGTAGAATTTTAGTCTTATTAACATTAATCTTAAAACCCGAAACCAAACCATAATTATGAATCAGCTGTAATAATTTTACTACAGAATAAGTAGGTTGCGACAAAGTAATGACCAAGTCATCCGCAAAAGCTCTTAACTTATACTCTTTTTTATTAACTTTTATTCCTTTAATTTCCTGCGACTCTCGAATTTTGATCAACAGTATTTCCAGTGTTAAGACAAACAGCAACGGTGATAGTGGGCAACCCTGTCTAGTACCTTTCTCTATTGTAAAAACCTCTGACAAGCCTCCATTAACGATAAGTTGTGCCGTTTGTTTTTGATATATTACCATAAGAGCTTGCAATATCTTTTCACCAAAATTCATCTCTTCCATTACTCTTAACATAAAATGCCAATTCAATTGATCAAAGGCTTTTTCAGCATCTAAAAATATCAGCCCTGCAGGAACTTGGTTATTTTTATCTAGATATTCTAATAAATTAATAATTTGTCTGACATTATTTTTCATGTACCTTCCAGTTATGAACCCAGATTGATCTTTATGCACAAGGTGGTGCACAACCCTCATAAGCCTATTTACTAAGATTTTTACAAATATCTTATAATCCACATTTAAAAGAGATATAGGCCTATAATTCTTTGGTAAAGTAAGATCTTGATCTTCCTTTGGAATCAATGATATAAAAGCAGTATGCCATGAGGGAGGAATCTCTTGACCCTGTAAAATACCATTAAAAAGATCACCTAATGGTTGAGTCATCTCCTCCAATAAGGCTTTATAATAAACAGCTGTTAACCCATCCGTACCCGGTGCTTTCCCTGGTTTCAATTGTTGAATTGCTAACGAAATTTCCTCCTTAGTAATTAAACCATTAACTTCATGTTTCTGATCCTCTGTCAATTTAGGGAAACTAACCTCGCTTAGGTATTTATTTATCTCTAAAATTTGCACATTAGTAGATTTATATAATTTTTGATAATAATCCAAAAAAGATTTCTTAATCAGTTCCTTCTGAGAAACTAATTTACCCTTGTAATTTATTTTATCTATTGTTCTCTGTCTCTGTTTCTTTCTCAATTGATAAGCCAACCATCTCCCTGGCTTGTTAGCATTACAAAATGTGTTTTGTTTCATAAACAATAAATTGGTTGCAGCTTGATCTGCTAACAACATATTAAATTGTGTTCTTAACAACTTTAAGGATTCTTTAATACTTTCATCAGAAGGATTTATACCTATTTTCAAAGTATCATTTCTTGAATATTGTATAGAGCAGCGGTTCTCAACCTGTGGGTCACGACCCTTTTGAGGGTCGAACGACGCTTTCACGGGTCACCTAAGACCATCGGAAAACACATATTTCTGATGGTCTTAGGAACCGAGACACCGCTCTCTCTATTGCAGCCTCATTCTCTTCCATCTTCTTTTCCTTCCCACCTCCCCACGAGCTTGCAATACTCCTCAGGGCCTCACGTTGCCTCCCGGAGGACTCAGCTGTTCGGCAGCCAGAAGTTGGAGCCACTCAGCTGTTTGTCGGGACGCCCACGGAGCCGACACCCACGCTGCCAGGTAGAACAGCACCGGCTGCTGGTCTCCTTTGCCGCCCCGCACATTGTCCTTGACCCCTCCCCTGCCCGTTCATGTCGAGCCCGCGGGGGCTTGACAGGGAGAGAGGGAGGGAAGGAGGAAGGGACTCCTCCTCCTCTCCTACAGTTCAAAGCACGATCAGCTTCCCAAGGGCGCCATAATCCCAATTCATGTGTTTCTGCCGTACCTCCTCGGTGCTCCCGGGAACTGGTGGGCGGAAGAAAGCTTGGCTAGGCTAAGAAAAGAAAAGCCACGGAGCCACGAGCTAAGATTGCAAGCAGGTGAGGGAAGGGGGTGAAGAAGAGGAAGGTGATTGGGAGAGAGGAAACGCCAAGCTTGTACTCGCCTTTCCCAAGGACCTCCTGCGCTACCTCACAGAAACACCTGGTTTCAGATTTACACCGCAAAAGTTTTTCTCACACAGAGGAGAGAGGAAAAACAGTTACGGAACACTCGGGAATCCCTTGCAAGGCACCATGTACCTTGGTGCTTATTTCCTAACGCCTTCCCCCTGTGTTTTCTGCTCCACCCCAAATTCGCCTCCCTTCCACTCTCCTTACGGAGCCATCCATGGTCTTAATACAGCCCTCAGTCTGTCTCCCTTTCAACACCCTCTAAAATTCTTCATTCAGGCAGGCTTCCAGAGTTCGGCTGGCAGGATGCAGGTAACCCCTCCCCCCTGTCCTGCTGCCTTCCATGGTACCGGGCTGCTCCATGTCCCGTGCCTCCGTGCCTCAAGCCTCAATGGCACAGGACCGCTGACATGGTCCCCAATGGCCGCTGACTTGCTCCCTGCCGCCAGCGACCATGCAAGCCCTGGCAACTGCTCCAGCCTAAGAAGCAGGCGGTTGGGAGGCTGCTGCGGTGCCAACCTCCTGCGCCTGTCAGTTGGCTACCTCTGGACCTGCGCCCGTCAGCTGGAACATCAGGCAATGCTTTGGCCAGTGAGGAAGGCGAAGGGGAGGCCGCCGCAGCACCGAACTCTGCACCCGTCAGCTGGTGACCCTCAAACTTGCGCTTGTCAGCTGGGAGGTCTGGCAAGTGAGCTGGCTGGTGTGGAGGGCGATGGGGAGGCGGCGGCTCAGCAGGCGGGATCCTGCCTGCCTGCGAATGTTGGGCCCACCCTCTCCATCTGTAAAAGAAAAAGTCTTCCACCCAAGCATAACTTTTAAGGATTTTAAGGATCTTTGAGAGGGAGAGAGAAATAGAGAGAGGGAGAGAAAGAGGGAAAGAGAAATAGAGAGAGGGAGAGAGAGAAAGAGAGAGGGAGAGAGAGAAAGAGGAGAGGGAGAAAGAAGGAGAGAGAAGAGAGGGAGACAGAGGGAGAGAGAGAAAGAGAAGGAGAGAGAGGGAGACAGGGAGAGAGAAAGAAAGGGAGAAAGAGGGAAAGAAAGAGGGAGAGAGAAAGAGAGAGGGAGGGAGATTAAATTAGGAACATGGTTGTTCAGTGAATCTGGTTTCCCCACTAACTTTGCTTGTCACAAGGTTGCAAAAGGTGATCACATGACCCTGGAATAATTTTATGGTTGGGGGTCGCCACAACTTGAGGAACTGTATTAAAGGGTCGTGGCATTAGGAAGGTTGAGAACCACTGCTTTAAAGGCATGTTTGCTTAATGAAGAAGAAAAGCAACATTTTAGGAGCAACCACGAGGAGGTGAAATTCCTGAGGAGGGGGTCCGGACTGCAAGTCTCTGGAGAAGGAACAAGCAGCAGATGGGACCAAGTTGCAACAAAGGAAAGATTGTGCAAGCAGAGGGCTCAGCAAGAGAAAAATTGCTACGTTTGCGGTGCAAGCACACATCTGAAAAGGAACTGTTTGTAGAGGAACAATTTGCAGCGAAGGACATTTGTGCCAGCAAAGAAGACTGATTTGCAAAAGGAACATTTTGGTGTTGCAAACGTTTGCTATAGCAACAACAAAGATAAGTGGCTAATAGATAGTGGGGCAAGTCAAACAATTGTTAATGACTGAATTATTTTGCAGGTTTGTTCCAGTAGCACAAGAAGCTGTGGCTTTGGCAAATGGCCAGAAAGCAAAAGTCATCGGAAGAGGCGATGTAAAAATTCCATATTTGGAATCAAAGTTTACCAATGTGCTTTGTGTACCTGAGATGGAACATAATTTGTTAAGTGTGTCTAATTTAGACAAACAAGGTTTTGAGATTAATTTTGAAAATGGGAAGTGTCTCATCAAGACGAATGGGAATATTTGTGCAGAAGGCATAAAGGAACATAATCTATATGTATTGCAGGGACAAAAGGTTCAATGTTCCCATATATTTAAGAATGTTGCAGAGTATGATTCATGTGTTCATCTTCTACATAGAAGACATGGCCATGCAAGCTTTAAAGTTTTGCAGCAAATGCAAGATTTTGCAGAAGGGCTAAATTTGAAGGGATGCAAAACATATTTGGACTGTGCAGTATGCAAAGCATCAAAGTCAAAGGCATTCCCAGTTAGTAAATGTAGCACAAGACAAACAAAAAGAGTTCTAGAGCTGGTCCATGCAGATCTGGTGGGACCTATGCAAGCCAGTTTGGGAGGAGCAAAATATGCACTGGTAATTGTTGATGATTATAGCAGGTATTCGTTTTGCTACTTGCTTAGAAGTAAGACAGAGGTGCTACAACAATTCAAACAGTGGTTAAGTTTTGTAGAGAGAAGGTACAGAGAACAACTGTGTCAGTTGCAAACTGACAGAGGTACTGAATTTATGTCAACTAAATTCCAACAATGGTTGGGGCATTTGGGGATAAGACACAGATGTACAAATCCTTACACAGCAGCAGAGAATGGTGTAGCTGAAAGAAGGAATGGTGTTTTGCAAAGAATGAAAGATTCATTATTAGAGGATTCTGGTATGAGCAGGTCATATTGGGGAGAAGCCATTTGACTGCCAATTATATAGTTAACAGGCTGTGGAGTTCCTCCATTAATAATACTCCATATGCCATTCTATATGGGAGAAAGCCATCACTGGCACATTTGAGAATTTTTGGAAGTACTGCATGGATACATATTCCGAAAGCAATCAGAAGAAAGGGACAGCAAAAGGCAAGAAAGCTCAGGTTTGTGGGCTATGAGCCAGGGTCAAAAGGATATCGCTTTAACGATGGAAGTAAAAGAATTGTAATTTCAAGGTCTGCTAATTTTGCAGAACAAAATTGGGACAGAATTAATGCAAATTTTGGGTATGTCTCACTTAATGATGGTGATCTATTTAACGATGATAACTCATCTAATGATGAAAAAATGATTATTGAAGATGTCAGTGTTCAGGGAGGAGAGGCTGAACAAGACATGAAGCCAGATAGACTTGAGACACAGGAGCAGTTAATACCATGTAGGTTAGAGCGATGTAATAAAGGAATTCTGCCTGACAGGTATTCTGCCAGCAAGGTAAAGGTTTGCAATGTGTGGTATGAGCCAAGAAGTTATAAAGAAGTGTTGGCATTACCAAAAGCTGAACAAGAAAGATGGAAGGAGGCCATGGATAAAGAGATGAAATCCATGGGAGACCATGAAGTATTTAAATCAGTGACTTTGCCACAGGGAACCAAAGCTTTGGGTTGTAAGTGGGTATATAAGAAAAAGGTATTGCCAAATAATGATGTACAGTATAAGGCCAGGTTAGTGGCACAACGTTTTTCACAATTAAAGAATGTGCACTACGATGAAGTATTTGCGACAACTGTGAAAAGTGAGAGTATAAGATTAGCACTGGCATTGGCAGCGGCATATAAGCATAAAATTTGGCACTTTGATATCACAACTGCATTCCTCAATGCTGAGTTAGAGGAAGAAATTTATGTGATCCACGCACCAGGATATGAAATTGCAAAACCTAACATGGTGTATAAATTAAACAAGGCTATTTATGGACTGAAGCAGTCAGCCAGAAACTGGAATATCTGTTTAGATACTGCTTTAAAGGATCTTGGATTTAAAAGTTGCAAAGCTGATAATTGTATATATACTGGACAGTTACAAGCAGGGAATTGTCTACTGTTATCATTTGTGGATGATCTTTGCTTCATCGCAAAGGATGCATCACAAGTCAAGGAATTTGCTGATAAATTAGGAAAGAAATTCGAATTAAAGAATTTGGGAGAAATAAAAAATTATCTTGGTGTAGAGATACAGAAAAATGAAAAAGGTGGTTATATTCTCAGTCAAAGGAGAAAAATTGAGCAGTTATTGGAGAAATATAATATGAAGGATTGCAATACTGCTCCCACAACCATGAGTGCGGATTTTTATAATAGTTTAAGTGTGGACAAAGGTGAAACCTGTGATCAAGAGATATATCACTCAGCAATAGGGAGTTTGTTATATCTATCACAGTGGTCCAGACCAGACATAGCTTGCGCAGTAAGCATTTTGAGTCGTTTTACTGCTGCACCTACAAAGTTACATTGGATGGGTGTAAAAAGGGTTCTCAGATATTTAAAGGGAACCATAAATTTGGGTCTTCAAATATAGTTTACTGAGGAATTGAAATTAAAGTGTTATGTCGATAGTGACTATGCAAATGACATAAACACAAGGAAATCAAATTCTGGGATTATAATATTGTTTGGAGGGACTCTGATTGGATGGAAGTCCAGAAAACAAACAACTGTTGCTATTTCAACAGCGGAAGCAGAGTTTATTGCTTTATCTGAATTGTGTTCTGAAATAACATGGTATGTACAGTTGTTGCAAGATTTAAATATTAATGTAAAAGAGTCTGTAAAGGTATTTGAAGACAATGCTCCCTGCATAAAAATGGCAACTGGTGACAGGGTGAAGAACAGAAGTAAACATGTAGACATTAAGTATTGTAATGTCAGGGAAGCTGTAAAAGAAAAATTGATTAGTTTACATCATTGTTCTTCTGAGAATAATTTGGCAGACATGATGACTAAACCATTGGGTGGTGTTCACTATGGAGAATGTATTAAGTCAATAGGTCTGATGTCTCTTCCTGTCATGAAGGGAAGAGTATTGGAATATTCATGAGCAGGAAGAGTCATGTGGTAACTCAGTCAGCCAATGTGAGAAAAGTGCTACTGAGTCTGCAAAAAGGGTATTGAGTTAGGAGCTGAATTTTTTTATTCAGTCTCAGGTCTGTCTCTGTATCTCTCTGTAAGAAGTCTTCATTGTGCTATGTTGCTGTAAAGAAGAATGTATGGTATTGTAAATATTTTGATATAAATATAAAGACGTTATTTTGAATCAGCTAAATGCAGTCAACTGTGAGAGCTTCTGATTTATTTTTCACCAACAGAGAAATTAAAATTCTCTAACAAACCCCTTCCCCCCCCATGGTATTAGTTCAAAGGGCATTAAAGAATTGAAAGAAGATGGAATTATAAACAAACCAAACACCCAGACTGAAATTTCACATTGAAAACAAAAGGAATCTGTTTGAGAAAACATTCCAATACTGTGGTAACTGTCTTAAAAGCCCTAGGAAAATTTTATCCATGGGAAACTCTATGTTTCCTTGGATGGGAATTTTCAACAATGATGATGATGATGATAACAGAATAAGAGAATGGAAAGGGACCTTCAAGTTCTATCCCTGTACAATTTCAGACAAATAGTTGTCCAATCTCTTCTTAAAAACCTTCAGTGTTGAAGCACAATAACTTCTGGAGTAAGTTGTTGTGGAGCATCCATTGATTAATTGTTGCTACTATCAAGAAATTTCTCCTTAGTTCTAGTTTGGTTCTCTCCTTGATTAGTTTCCATGCATTGGTTCTTGTCCTGTTTTCAGGTGCTTTGGAGAATAGCTTGATTCCCTCTTCTATGTGGCAGCCCCTTGAATGGATAATGTTGTGTTCTCCATTCACTTGCAAATGATGAAGAGACATGGTTGCAATAATCAATGCTTTATTCTCCTACTCCAACTCCAAGCAAACAGCAAAAGGCACGCAGGCCTTTTATAGGGCTTGAACCCCGGACAGAGTGAACCAATAAGAGTTCTTCTTTCTTTGTGCCTTGCGCATGCACACAAGGCTGGTGCCGCTCTGTCTGGTCCTGGGCAGCTTTTAGAATGCCCAGGCCCATTTGCAACAATTCTGGGCCTGCTGAGTTTCCTCATCAAGCTCAGGACACAACACCCCTCCCCCCCTGGATAGAACACACACAATTCCACTTCTTTACAATCATAATAAATTAAATCAAAAGAAAATAATAGTCTGCTCACGTGCAGACACCCTTCTTTTACTAACATAGTTAGCCAACCAAACCACTCTCTAATGTGGACTTCATGTGTCTATCTTTTACCCCACAAAGGTCCCATCTCCTCAACCTAGACATGTAAGGTCCCTTGTACTGACAAGAACCTCACATATTCACCTAGATGCTTAGGAGGGGCCTTAGCCCGTTGTGACCTACGCAAGGTTAGGGAGGGTGTCTGGCCTGTCAGCTCACCTGCCTGGCTAGGCAGAGCAGGACTTGTTCTTAAGGGCACCTGGCCTACCGGCTCGTCTGTTGGGCTCACTAGACCAGGACTTTTATGCACAAGTTTTGCAGGTGACCCCTGGTAAGGCGTGCCGGCAGAATTGCCAGAGCTCCCCCCAGGCTCTGTGAGAGCAGCTGAAATTTCCCAACCCTCTGAGTTGGCTGAGGATTCCCCAACTACTCTGTATGGCTCCAGGGAACTTAGTCCCTGGAGCCCACGACCAGTCTCGGATGTGACCTGCGTTGCAGGTGTGCCCCAATACTCCCAGTCCCCAGTGGCCGAGGTGCCAGTGTCAGGAGTTGCCTCATTAGCAGACCCTGTCTCAGGTAAATTCCTGTTTGGAGCTCTTGCGGATACGCATGACTCCCTGTTCGGCACAATAGCTGAACTCTGAGAATGTCCTTGCACCTCCCCTGGGAAGTCCCTAGCGCCCTGCGGTACGTCCCAGGAACAGTGAGGTTGTATCTCATAAGGTAGACCTGAAGTGTGAGATTGTGTCTCAGGAGGTGGACCTGAAGCGTGAGATTGTGTCTCAGGAGGTTGACCTGAAGTGCGACTTAATTCCTGGGCCCCCTGCCCCCCAAGAGCGGACGCAGGGGTGGAATCCACAGGGGACAACCGCCAACGCAGTTGATCGATGTGACACTGCAGGACGCGGCCATCTCCCAATGTCACTTCGTAGGATAGAGGTCCAGAGATCTTACAGATGACAGCAGGAACCCACAGATGACCAGGAGCATAGTTCCTAGCCCAGACCGGATCACCCAACTGAAGTCTCCTTGGTGCCCGCAGATATAACACCTGTGAAGCCACCCGGTCTGGATGCAACCTGTCCAATTTAGTGATGAGTCTGCGACCCCAGCGGAGTTCAGCTGGGCTCTTCCTTGTGGTTGTGCAAGGTGTGGTGCGGTGTGCAAGAAGAAAATCAGCTAACCTGTGATGCCAGTTACCATAAGTCAGTTTCTTGAGGGCATCTTTGATGGTGCGCACCATTCTCTCTGCCATTCCGTTGGAGGATGGGTGGAAGGGAGCCGATGGTGCATGCCGGATCAGGTTGGCCTGAAGAAAATCATGGAACTCAGAAGAGGTAAATTGAGGGCCATTGTCTGAAACCAGAACATCTGGAAGACCGTGTGATGCAAAAATGCCTCTCAACACCTGGATGGTCCTGGCAGTAGTAGTGGAGGAAACAGGAACAACCTCTAGCCACTTGGAATGGCTATCAACCACAACTAGGAAGAATTGCCCCTGAAAGGGCCCAGCGTAATCTATATGCACCCTAGACCATGGGGTTTGAGTTTCCTCCCACCTATGAACTGGAGCCTGAGGCATTTCAGGCTGAGACTGTTGGCACACTTGGCACCCGTGCACCTGGGCCTCGATGGCTTTATAGAGTCCAGGCCACCAAAGATGGCTGCGCGCAAGCGCTTTCATCCTGACTATCCCAGGATGTCCCTCATGCAGAGAGATTAAGATTCTAGACCTCAATGAGGCTGGGATGACTACCCTGCTACCCCATAAAAGGCACCCATTAAAGGTAGACAGTGCATGTCTCCTTTGCCAAAAACTTTGAAATATCGCATCTGGACATGAGTCAGGCCATCCTGACAACACCCATGTCAGTACGCGTGTAAGCCTGTGATCAGTGGCAGTTTCAGCAGCCACATCCCTAGCATTGAGGGGAGATTCAGGCAACTCCTGAATGGAAAGAATATTTATGGCAGGAGTAGGGTCTGCTTCTACCTGAGTTAAAGGCAATCTGCTTAGGCCATCTGCATGGCCCATTTCTTTTCCAGGTTTGTGAACTAGGGTGTAGTCATATGCTGACAGGAAAATGGACCATCTCAGCATACGAGGAGAAATAATATGTGGGGTCTGTTTGGTAGTAGTAAACAAACCCAGCAGAGGCTTGTGGTCAGTATAGACTGTGAAATGGCGGCCATATAAGAAATCATGAAATTTCTTAATACCAGCCACTATTGCCAAAGCTTCTCTGTCAATTTGAGTGTAATTCTGCTCTGCGGAAGAGAGAGTCCTTGAATAATAAGCCACAGGGACCTGTGTCCCATCAGCCTTCAGATGGCTAAGTACAGCTCCCACCCCATAAGGAGATGCATCACATGCGATGCAAACAGGCAGTTGCTCATTGAAATGTGCTAAAACAGCATTACAAGTGAGCAAGGCCTTAACCTCGTTGAAGCTCTTGCCATGGACTTTAGTCCACTGCCAGGGAGCCTGCTTGTCTAAGAGCCTATGTAAGGGCTCTGCCACTGCAGCTTTGTGTGGAAGAAATGTATGGTAAAAATTTAAGAGCCCCAAGAAGGCTTGCAGCTCACTCTTGGACTTGGGGCTTGGGGCCTGTTGAATAGCTTGTAGTTTAGCTTCAGCAGGGTGAATGCCTTGGACATCAATCCTGAAACCTAAGAAGTCAGTGGAAGTGACTCCTATCTTGCATTTATCCTGCTTTAGCTTAAGGCCTGCTTTTCTAAAACGAAGCAAGACAGCCTTTAATCTTTCTGCTAAATTTTGAGATGACTCCCCAGCAATGAGGATGTCATCGAAGTAGGGACAGACCCCAGGAATACCTCAAAGTGTGCTCTCCATGACACTTTGGAATATGCCAGGGGCTACATTTACCCCAAATTGCAGTCTCTTGACCTTGAATGCCCCTCTGTGAGTTACAATAGTCTGAGCCTCTGCAGCTGCCTCATCAACAGGTAGCTGTTGATAGGCCTGTGCCAGGTCAAGTTTCGCAAAAATGCACCCCCCCTTGAGGGAGGCCAGGATGTGGCTTACAACAGGGACTGGATAAGCGTGTTGTTGCAATGCCTTATTCAGTGTACACTTGTAGTCTGCACATATACGTATTTCCCCATTACCCTTTAGAGGCGCTACTATGGGAGTTTCCCATGGACTAGAATCCACAGGTTCTAAAATGCCCTGCTGGAGCAATTTGTCCAGTTCAGCATCTATCTTGCCTTTGAGGGCAAAAGGTACCCTCCTAGGCTTAACCCAGATGGGCGTGATGTTTGGGTCTAACCGTAGTGAAATTGGGGGCCCCATGTAGGATCCTAACTCAGAGCTAAACACATCTGCAAATTCCTTGCAGACTTCTGCAAGATTTAATGTTTGCAAATGGTGCAGCCCCGTGACTTGGATTCCCAGGGCCTCGAACCAATCGAGTCCAATAAGACTCGTGCGTTCACCCCCAACAACCACCACATCCAGGGGACCTTCAAAATCCTTATGTTGTACCCTAAGGGTGGCCTCCCCCTTAACACATAATTCTGAAAATCTGTAAGAATGAGTTTGGATGGCCTGGAAGGCCACTGCTGCTACATATCCTTTTAAAGGTATTAATTGAAATAATGGAAAGAGCGGACCCTGTGTCCAACTCCATCAATAGGGGAACCCCTTGCAACCTTACATTAATGGAAAGTTTCTTCTTAAGGGGCTTGTGTGTCCCTGTTCTCAAAATACTCCTGTGCGATGCTGGCTGGGGACCCTGGTACCTTTCAGACGCAATTCTTCATGAGGTTGGACCTTCTGGCGCCCCAAACAGACGGATGCAATGTGGCCTTGCTTGCCACATGCTCTGCAAATGATGGAGCGAAACCTGCAGTCAGCTCGCTTGTGGCGTCCTCCACACCTGAAGCATTGAAGAGATGCTGAGACCTTGTCTGGACATTCCTTCTGCCTCTTTCCAGCTGGCTGGTGAAGCCTATCCACCTCTTCTTCAGGATCCGCTTCCGATTCTTCTCGAGCGTCCTCTTGATGGACTATAACTTTTTCTGGAGGGTTCCTGGTGGGTCGTAAAGCCTTCACAGTCCCGCCTGCTGCTTCCTCAGCTGTCACCTCTCGTAGGGCATCTTGGAAAGAGACATCTTCTTTTGCAAAAATCTTCTGCTGTAAGTCTCTGCTCCTCAAACCGCATATGAAGCGATCTCGCAGCCTCTCTTCCAGATCCTTGAACTCACACGGTCTGGCTGCTTGCCTTGAGGCCGTAATAAAGTCCGTAGCAGATTCACCCGGCCTCTGGTCTCTCTGCTCAAACGCGTGCCTCCAAGCAATGATGGATAACTTCAGCTGGAAGTGTTCCTTCAGCATTTTCTTTAAGTCATCATATGTTACTGACTCCAGAGGTGCAGGGGCCACCAGGTTCTCTGTGATGTCAAAAGCTTTGTGTCCACAGGCACACAGAAGAGTTGCTGCCTTCAGGCCATCTTCTCTTATCTGATTTGCTCTGAAGTAATTCTCAACCTGTGCTACGTATGAAGCCCATCTCTCCGGGTGTGAGACATCAAAATCAGATAAGTGGCCAATCTTCGCCGTCCTCTAGTTACAATCTTCACCACTCGCTCCTCTGCAAACTTCTATTGGGGAAAGGGTCTTGTAGCCGAGCTCACCCTCCAGCAACGCTATACTGGCAGGCTGGGACGCTGATTCAGACGCCGTTTTCCCCTCTTCAGGACTTTCTGGGTGAGTCCTTAAAACTTTTTTTTCTTCAGCTTGCAAAGGATCCCATCTTCGTCGCCAGTGTTATATTCTCCGTTCGCTTGCGAATGACGAAAAGACATGGTTGCAATAATCAATGCTTTATTCTCCTACTCCAACTCCAAGCAAACAGCAAAAGGCACGCAGGCCTTTTATAGGGCTTGAACCCCAGACAGAGTGAACCAATAAGAGTTCTTCTTTCTTCACGCCTTGCACATGCGCGCAAGGCTGGTGCCGCTCTGTCTGGTCCTGGGCAGCTTTTAGAATGCCCGGGCCCATTTGCAACAATTCTGGGCCTGCTGAGTTTCCTCATCAGGCCCAGGACACAACAGATAATATGATATTTGAGTGTTCACTCTTGTGATCCTATGGGCCAAGTCTCTCCACAACTTCAGGTCTTGCATGAGTTTTTCTATGCTCTGGCTGGTGTTGTCAACAATAGAATGAATATGCTAGCAATGTTGCTCCTTGTGTTCCTGTTCTGTATTATATGCAAAACACTTGCCATTGATTGTACCATAATTGACGGGAAAGGAAATTCATTAATAAGGCTGAATATTAGATAGGAAGGGTAGCCTTTAGAAATAGATTCAAAGCACATTTCCTGCATATGAGCTATAAAATGTTTCTTTCCCAAGATAAATTATGGCAGGAGATAACATATTTTTCATTATGAATGTTGTTATTTAAGGGTTTCAGGACCTCTTCCAACTATTGCAGCTGACTTTCAGCATATGTAGCTTGAAGTGGCTACCTCTCAGTTAATTGTAGGACTGGTTCAATGGACGCCTTTGAACTTCATGGTATTCAGTTTCATAGCTTTGAGTACACAGGTACAAGAGAAGGATAGGAGACACTTTAGTTAAACTGATAGTTTTTATTGCAGTTCTCTGCCAAAGATGTATCAGCAAATCCTTGCTTTTGTGTTTACTGTCAAGGAGATCAATAGGAACCCTGAGCTCTTACCGAACATCACACTGGGTTTCCACATTGTGAACAACTACTTCCCTGCGAGGATAACCTATAAGGCAATGCTGAGTTTACTTTCTACACAGCAGAAGTTTGTTCCAAACTTTACCTGTGATTTAAAGAAAACATTTATTGCTGCCATTGGAGGACGTATGACGGAGACCTCATTCAACATGGCCACAGTTCTTGCCAACTACAAGATTCCACAGGTAAACCCTTTAGATGGCTCCCTAGAAAACCCAATTTCTTTAATTCCTTCCATTGTCAAAGCACCTTTAGGCCACTTTCCAGAGTTGACTTAAATATTTAGAAACTAAGGAGTCTTTGTAGTTGTGCCCAAATATTGAAGATTACCAAACTCCTGTTCGCATTGAGTTTCAAAGTGGTTGGGCCACTACAAAAAATATTCTCTTTCCTACATGCTACTTGACTCCCTTCAGTTAGTCAAACTAAAACACTTTTGTAGATCATAAATGCCTTGCTTTCAATCTTGTGCTTGTGTTTAAATGTTTTCACACTCAGTTAAAATGGGCTCAGAAACACATAGACAACCCTTTTAACTGATATAATACTCTATCTATATGAACTGACTGCATAATTTCCACCAACACTTCAGTTCTGACTTTCTGACTTACCTATGATGAATATGAAACCCATTTCATATTCTTATGTAATTGTTCTGATTATTTGGTATATATTGCCTTTCAGCTTGCCTATGGAGAATTTTCTCTAGTACATGGAGAGAAAAATATATTTCTATCCTTGTACCAGATGGTTCCGAATGAAATGCATCAATACACTGGAATTATTCGATTACTTCAGCATTTTGGACGGAATTGGATTGGGCTCTTGGCTATGGATGATGACTATGGGGATATGTTTTTGCAGAAAATTGAACCGTTGCTTTCACAGAACAACATTTGTTATGCTTTCATACTTCGAACACCCAGGAAGGCATTTCTGGAAGAATATATACAGTTGATTACAATGGAGTTAAGATATGATCAACTCTATATGGAGGATAAAGTCAAAGTGTGTTTAATCTATGCCCTAACTCCAGCCATGGAAAATCTGAGAGTGATCATCTTTGTAGCATTTATTTTTCATGGACTCCTTTGGGTAAAGTGTGGATTGTTACATCCCATTGGAATTTTGAATCACTGTCAGTTCAGAGACTTTGGGTTATACAGAGTTTCCATGGCATCCTATCATTCACAGTTCGTTCAAAAGAGCCACCTGGATTCCAAGAATTTCTTCAAACTGTAAAGCCATCTTGGGCAAAAGAAGACAATTTCATTCAGAATTTTTGGGAACAAGCATTTATTTGATTGCTCATTTCACATTTCCACTATAAATGAAAATAGCAACCTATTATGCACTGGGAATGAGAAGTTAGAGAGTCTGCCGACTATATTATTTGAAATGAGCATGAGCAGTCACAGTTACAACATTTACAATGCAGTCTATGTTATGGTGCACTCTTTGCATGCCTTACTCAAGTCCAGCTTCAGATGTAGAAATGTAATAGGAACAGAACAATTAATATTTCAGAATTTAAAACCATGGCAGGTATTTTATTTATTTCTAATATACAAACATTGTTTATTCAACTGGGCCATCATGTTTCCCTAATCTCGGTGATGCTACTGGGAATGAGTATTATATATCACTATTATACCAATGAATTCTGTTGAATAAAAACACTTCTTCTTGAAAAAAAATAAAAGCTTTTACATTAGTAGTTGTATTGCAGGGATATTTCTTTCCTATTTGTGAAACAATATAACTACTAATTTAAAAGATTATCTTTTAAATTCTATTCTACAGAATTTACTGTGTCCACAGCCTTTATCCAGAAATAGCCATTGTTATTTTTCCTTTTTTTGTAAAAGTTTTTATTAGTTTTTTTCCCATACATTCAGTAATAATTTTTCAATCAACGTGCTGTCTGAGTTTACATTTGTTAATACATATTTAATTCCGAATCCTTTATTCTTTCCTCTAGCCATCAATAAAATAAGTCCCAAGTTTGATAATATTCCATTTCTTCTTTTTCTTTCAGTCTCATAGTCAGTCTGTCCATCTCTGCGCATTCTAGTATTTTTTTTATTATTTCTTCATCTGATGGTATTCCTTCATTTTTCCAGTATTGCACAAATATAATTCCTGCCGCTGTTGTGACATGCAAAATCAAATATAAGCTTTGTTTGTTAGTCTTTTCTGGAATTATACCTAATTTAAAAAGTTCAGGTTTAAAATCTTCATGTTCTCCCAACATCTTTTCTAGCCAGGTATGTATCTTTTTCCAATAACTTTTTACCAAACATGATAATACGTGCCTGACTTATGTTTACATTTCCATCATTTATCTGTACAAGCCTCCATTGTTGACAACCACCCTGGAATTTTTGAATATGTTTTACATTTTATTTTTTCCCATGTTGTTAATAATGCATTTCTTATATAATGATTTTGGAAATATTTATGAACTTTATTTTTCCCGTACCATAAAAAAGCGTGCCACCCCAATTGTAAATCATGACCCTCCATATATAACAGCCTTTTATTTCTAAGAGTTATCCATTCTTTTACCCATGTTAATACAGATGCTTGATAATATAAAGCCCACTCCAGTAGACCAAGTCCTCCATTTTCCTTGGCATCTTGTAACATTTTCATCTTAATTCTAGCTTTCTTTCCTTGCCAAATAAATTTCAAAATTAGTGAATTTAAGTCTTCAAAGAATTTTTTCTCAAGTTTTATAGGTATTGTTTGAAATAAGAATAAGATTTTGGGTAGTATGTTCATTTTCACTGTAGCAATTCTTCCTAGTATTGACAATTGCAAGTTTTTCCATTTTTCCAGATCCAGTTTTATTTTGAAGGGATTTTATTGTGCTTATGATTTTAGTATGTTTAAGTTTGACATTAGCATTTATTTTATATATAGTAACCATTTTATATTGATACTTATAGTGTTATCATGTAATCATTGTTTTGTTATTTTGTAATCATTATTTTGTAGTTAATTGCTTGATCAGATGCTTTATATATATATATTGGAAAAGTAAGTGCTTCATGCTTTAGGTATAGGTGATTGCTTATATGAAAAGAGCACAGTAAGGGGAGGGGGAAAGGAGTTACGGATGGAGCTTGGGTTGCTGTGTATGAGGCATCATCTAGGAATATTTTTTTTTGTGCCATCTTATGCCTAGTACCAAGACCTGATCTCTTTGTTCTGAAAAGGTATAAAGGGTGGAAGACATCTTTTCTGGTTGTTGCCTTCATCTCTCTACCAGCCACAAAGAGGGATGGGGTCACCCAACTCTATTTTGATCAAAATAAAAGTTGTTTGCTTGCTGAAACCTCGGCTCAGGAGTTTCTTTGGCTCTTTTAAATTCCTGAGTAACGCTGGGGCAATTGTGAGGCTAAGTGGAAAACCTTACAATTTGATTCAATAGTTTTGTGTAATTATCTTCTTTTATTGTTGAACATGTTGTTGTTATTGTTGTTGTGTTGTTAATTGCGAAGTCGTGTCCGACCCGTCGCGACCCCATGGACAATGTTCCTCCAGGTCTTCCTGTCCTCTACCATCTTCTGGAGTCCATTTAAATTCACGCCTACTGCTTCAGTGACTCCATCCAGCCATCTCATTCTCTGTCGTCCCCTTCTTCTATTGCCCTCAATCTTTCCCAACATTAGGCTCTTCTCCAGTGAATCCTTCCTTCTCATTAGGTGGCCAAAGTACTTGAGTTTCAACTTCAGGATCTGGCCTTCTAAAGAGCAGTCGGGGTTGATCTCTTCTAGGACTGACCGGTTTGAACGCCTTGCAGTCCAAGGGACTCGCAGGAGTCTTCTCCAGCACCATAGTTCAAAGGCCTCAATTCTTTTGCGCTCAGCCTTTCTTATGGTCCAACTTTCACAGCCATGTTGAACATCTTGCTGTTAAATGTATTCCCAGATATTTGACCTTTTTAACTATCCGCAATTCTGTTTTTTCCGTCATTTGTTGTTTTTTTTTTAATCTGTAAGGTTTTTAACTATTACTTTGGTTTTTTTCTCTGTTTATAGAGACATAGGACATTTTCCACCTGACTGGAATCAGGCCATTGTAGTACTGATATACAAAAATAAAGGAAGTAGACTTGACCCTGTAAACTATAGGCCTATTAGTTTATTAAATACAATAAATAAACTTTATGCCAGATTTTTATATACAAACTTAGTGGATTGGGTACAAAATGAAAATATTATTGTTGAAGAACAGGCCGGATTTAGGGAGGAACGTTCAACACTGGATCATTGTCTAATTCTGCATCATTTGGCTGAAAAATATTCTACCCCCTCTCGTGGTTCTCTTTATGCAACATTTGTTGATTTTAAGTCAGCTTTTAATCTAATACCAAGGGAGAAATTGTGGTATAGTCTAAGACATTCCACGATTGATAAAAGGCTGTTGGTTCTTATTCAGTCACTCTATACAAATACCTCCCTAAAAATTAGATGTACCCCCTGGGGACATTTATCTAAAGGAGTTCCAACTTATAGTGGTATAAGGCAAGGTTGCATATTAGCTCCACTACTTTTTAATCTGTATCTAAATCCAATAATGCAAGTGCTTGCTGATCCAGCCCATCATCCACCTATCTTGGCACTATTGTATGCCGATGATATAGTCATTTTGTCCACTTCTCAGGTGGGAATGAGAAAAGCACTTAGGGCACTAGCTTTATTTTGCACAGAATACAAACTTTTAATAAATTATGAAAAAACTAAAGTTTTAGTATTTGCCTCTTACCATCATAAGATCCATAAATGGCAAATTGATGGGACTTCAATTGAACAGGTGCGTACCTATAAATATCTTGGAGTGCAGTTTCATGCCTCCCTATCCTGGAATACTCATTTTCTTTATCAGGCAAGTGTAGCACAGCGCACCTCATCAGCTATCATAAAATTTTATCATTCAAAAGGAGCTTACTTTATCCTGGCAGCTTGTAAGGTTTTTCAAGCTAAGGCAGTCCCTCAGCTCCTTTATGACTCGCAAATATGTTCACTTGCAAAGCTTAATGCTATTGAAATTATTCAAAATAAGTTTATTAGAGCCATACTGATGATACCTAAAAGTATCAAAAATGCCATCCTATGGGTAGAAATAGGTACAATTTCATTGGAAGCTAGAGCATGGTTCCTTCTTCTTACCTTTTGGCTAAAGTTAATTTTGATGCCTGTAGGTTTAGCCCCATTAGTATTTATAGATCATTTTAAATCATCGTGGAAAAAAAAGCCCTAAATAAAATTAAATCGCTGGGTTTCTCTATGGAAAGTCTGTGTTCATTAGGATTTGATAATGCTAGAACTGCCTTGAAACAACGAATCTGGGATATAGATCTCCAAACAAACCTAAATAAGGTGGCACATTCCAACATTTGTCACTTGCTTCCAGGAGAATTCTTTCCAGCTTCTTATCTATTTTCCATTACAATTTTGAAATTTCGTAAAGCTTTCACCTTAGCCAGGCTGGATGCATTGCCTCGGCAGTCCTTTTTGGATGGTTTAAGGGCATTCCTATGCACCTTCGGTTGTGTCCATGTGGTGATGGCTCTATAGAAACTCTAAGCCATATTGTCAATGGTGCTAATATTGAATATTCTTGCTTTGACAAAATATGCAGAACTGTCAGGTACTTTTAGAGTTAATTCAGATGAGAATGAGAGAGGAGAGAAAAGCCCGCGGAAGGGAACGGAAGTGAATCTTTGCCCTCCAGGTTAATTGGAAGATGTGAATCATGACCCCAAAATAGGGAAGGGAAAATGCCTGGAATGTTATGTGCAAAGGAAGGGAAATTCAGATCTTGGCATTCTCCATGCCGTGCTGACACTCCTCTACACTAATAAAGGCTTTTTAGGTTAAACCATGCCTGAAAGTTCTTTGAAGTGTTTCATTAGTCAGACACATGACATCATTCCAAGATCCACAATTTTTTTAAACCAATTAAGAGGTCCCAGACCTCGGTCACTATTCCTAATCTAAAGGGGATAGACTGACAAAGATTCGGGGAAGATCTCATTATGGAAGGAGAAAGATGGCTTGGGGCCAGCACCTCAGCAGCAGCAGCTTCCCCAGGGAGGGGAACGACAGCAGCAGCAGCTTCCCCAGGGAGTGGAGCGGCAGCCAGCCAGCTGGGGAAGAAAGAACTCTGGCAGATCTCCCAGCTGGGAGCAAAGACTTCAAAAGCAGAATGGAGAGATAACGAAGTTTTGGGTGAGTTGCTGGAAAGATTTCAAAACCCAGAGGTGAAAAGCAGAACTCAATTCCTGGAGAGAGGAGCCTATACCCCTCCCATTGCACATCAGAAAGCCTGTCAGATCCTGTCTTCCCCTGCCAGGGACCCCAACCCTGAAGAGAGAGGGAAATCCAGTCTGAGGCATCTGCAGCAATGGGTAGATTGAGTTCCCCAGCAGATGGATGGTCAGCGATTTCTGAGCTTGCCAGAGCTAATAGAGGCCTTGCAACAGCTTGGGGTGGTACAGAAGCCAGGAGATCAGCAGGTGGTGGGAGATCGACCACAGCAGGGAGATTGGCCACAGCCCCTGAACATGCAACCCCTGGGCATATATCTGCAGCCAGGATGGGGCCAGCAGCAACAGCCACAGTGGGGGCCCCAACAGCCTATAATTGCATCATTTTTCAGAGAAACCTTCGATGGGGACCCAGAGAAGCTGGGTTTTTTCCTTAACCAAGTGCGTTCTCATTTGAATTGCTGGGCCTATCTCTATCTGGACCCGGGGGCCATGGTCGATGTGATTGCGTCCAGCCTAGAGGGAGAAGCATTTGAATGGCTGAACAATTTATATAATGAGCAAGCCCCCAAATTGGAGGACTCCCACCTCTTCCTCCTAGGGCTGAGGGAAAGATTTGAGGACCCATCTATTGGTCTTAAAGCAAGAGAACAGATCCACAAAATAAAACAAGCCGGCAGGCCTGCCCTAGAGTACGTGGGGGAGTTTTGCAAGATAGCAGGTCGAATAGAGGGGTGGCCTGAACAATCCATCACTTCATTGAGGGATTAGACATTCACCTCTCTCAGGCCTGCATCTATCGAGCCGTACCTGATCAGCTGCAAGAATGGTACCAGGCAGCAGTGAAGTTAGATGTTCAGCTTGCCCGCTATAAGAAGCCTCCCCCACCTGAATCTGAGCAGCCGCCAGAGCAACCCAGACAGCAATCACCCCCACAAAAACCTCCAACTACTGCGATGGCTGAGAGACCCAGACCACCTACAGGCCTGTTAAATAAGTGTTTTCGGTGTGGACAAGAGGGACATCAAGCGGCAACCTGTCCAGTCCCCTACCCCTGACTGCAGAGCAGACCGGAACCAGCAACGAGAAGGAAACCTGCTCAGCGGCTAACAAGAGAAAAATCCAACGGGGTCACGTAAGAACCTGTTGCCCAGATTACACCCCCCACACAGGAGGATGCTGGGACTCCGGGTGGACCCACCCCTGCTCTACCCTCCTTTGACAGCGATGATGAAGAGAATGACCCGATGGTGAGTCGACAAATCCCGCCTTTTTCACTGGCTGCCAAACTTATAATCCCTAGGTCTGGGGCACAAATGGACTTAAACATGCTAATTGATTCTGGATGCACCCACTGCATTATTAGTCTGCTGTTTGCCATGAAAATGGGCATACGGGCAAAACAGCTTTCCAAACATGTGAGGTTTGAGCAAGCTGATGGCTCCCTGATGGGAGGGACTCTTGTCACACAAGTAACTGAGCCCTTATGCCTAGAAATAGGTGCACACTGGGAGTTTATTTGCTTCCTAGTGGCTCCAAAAATGACTGAGACTGTGATCCTAGGGCTAGCCTGGTTGGACAAATGGAAGCCATTGATCTGGTGGGAGAAAGGAATGAGAACTATGAGACTACCTATAGGGCCTAAACCTCCCGCTGATTCAACTGATGTTGCAGGACACCTTAGGCCACCCAATGAGTGAGCGCACATGGCTGCCTCACCGCTGCCGAGCGAACCACTCATCCCCAATGAATACCGGGACCTGGCGAAGGCATTTAGTGAAAAAGAATGCGATGCCCTGCCCCCTCACAGACCCAATGACTGCTCCATCAAACTGGTGCCAGGAGCCAAACTCCCACGCCCGAGAATGTATGCTATGTCCCCCCTCGAAATGGAGGAGTTTTCTTAAATTAATTGGATCATCTCAAGGTTTATCGTCTGCTTTTCATCTGGCCACCAATGGGACTGCAGAATCCGCTAACAAAATGGTGGAGCAATATCTTAGATGCTACGTTTCTTACCAACAGACGAACTGGACTGACCTCCTCCCTTTCGCGGAGGTGGCGTACAATAATTCTGTGCACAGCAGCACCGGCTACATGCCTTTCAGAGTGGCCGCAGGAAAAGAGTTCAGCCCAATACCTGAATACCCTCAGGTGCCCTCCGCTTCCGAGACACTTGACCAATGGGTGAGGGGGTGGGAAGAAGTTTGGAGAAACACAAAAACTGCTTTAAAAAAGACTTCTGAAACCTATAAAAAGCAGGCTGATAGAAAGAGGGCTCCCCAAAGAACATTCCAAGTTGGGGAAAAGGTTTATTTGTCAACTAAATATTTATGCCTCAAATTGCCCAGTAAGAAATTGGGACCAAAATTCTTGGGCCCTTTCCCCATAGTAAGGATCATCAATCCGGTCACCATAGAACTAAAACTCCCTAGACCTTTAGGGAGAATTCACCCAGTCTTCCATTGCAGCTTGTTGAAACCTTATCGGGGCTCCACTTTAAGACCTCCCCCGAAGAAGGCACCTGGGCCCCTCGTAGTTGCGGGACAGACCCACTATGAAGTGAAATGTATTCTTGACTCTAGAATTTTTAAAGGGAAATTTCAGTACCTAGTACAATGGAAGGGATACCCGTTGTCTGAAGCCACCTGGGTGAAATCCAGTGAGGTGAAAGCTGACAGACTCGTCAAAAGGTTTCATGCGAAATACCCCAACAAACCGAGAACTAGTCATTAACATATGCTTTTGTTTACATTACAGGATCTGTCCTTTTTGTAAGGGGGGCCGGATGTCAACGCTGCTAATATTGAATATTCTTGCTTTGATAAAATATGCATAACTGTCTGGTACTTTTAGAGTTAATTCAGATGAGAATGAGAGAGGAGAGAAAAGCCCGCAGAAGGGAACGGAAGTGAATCTTTGCCCTCCAGGTTAATTGGAAGATGTGAATCATGACCCCAAAATAGGGGAGGGGAAATGCCTGGAATGTTATGTGCAAAGGAAGGGAAATTCAGATCTTTGCATTCTCCATGCCGTGCTGACACTCCTCTACACTAATAAAGGCTTTTTAGGTTAAACCATGCCTGAAAGTTCTTTGAAGTGTTTCATTAGTCAGACATATGACACATATGTTGCTTCATTGCTCTTTATATAAAGACTCTAGACAGATTCTTATATATCCAATATTGAAGAAATTTACAGGCAGGGGATATGAATTTTATCTAAAGTTGCTACTTTCGGATAAGGATCCGAAAATATCAATTCAGGTTGCCCAATTTTGTGCCACCATTTGCACAATACGTCGCACCATTATTAAGGTCTGGATTTTTTTTTAATACAATGTTTTATTTTGAGAATTTTGGATTATATTATATTGATTGTTTGGTGGTTTTATATCCTGTAAATATGGAAGTAAAATTGCTACTGTTGTTATACATTTTGATTATATCTGGCCTTACGGCTATAATAAACAGATTGATTGATCTCTGTTTATTTTCAGTCCTGCCATTTCTCCGTATTGTTCTATCTTTCCCAATAATTTAGGAATCATCTCCAAAGGTTCTTCTAAAATAAATATCAAATCATCAGCAAATGCTTGTAATTTATATGTTTTGCCTTTTATTTCTAGCCCTTTAATTTCTATATCTTGTCTAATATTTCTATTTAAAACTTCCAGAGTAAAAATAAATAACAATGGAGATAATGGACATCCTTGCCTTGTGCCTTTTCGTATCTCAAAGTTCTCAGTATAGTCTCCATTCGCAATCACTTTCGCTGTTTGTTTATTGTATATTGTTTTTATCATGTTTGTAAAGTTCTGTCCAAAGTCCATTATTTGTAATTGCTGAATCATAAATTGCCAGGAAACATGATCAAATGCCTTTTGGGCATCTAGAAATATTAGTGCCAGTTGTTTCCCCGGATGTAATTCATAATATTCTAATACGTCCATTATCACTCTTAAATTATTTTAAATTTGTCTCTTTGGCAAAAAACCATTTTGGTCTGAATGTATAAATTCAGTTAAGTATCTTTTCAGTCTCTCTGCCATTATTGAAGTAAAATTTTTATAATCCACATTCAGTAACGATATTGGTCTATAATTTTTTATCTGTGTCAAATCTGAGTCTTCTTTAGGTATTAAGGTAATATTTACTTCTATCCATGTATTTGGGAGTTTATCCTCCAACAAAAGTTGATTGCAAACGTCTTTCAGTGGTTCACTTAGTATATCTTGTAAAGCTTTATATAACTCTGCCGGTAGTCCATCTGGCCCCGGTGTTTTCTCATTTTTTTTGTCTTCTTATGGCCTCTGTTATTTCCATCATTGTTATTTTTCCTTCTAACATAAACTTACAGGTTTCTGGAATTTTTGGAGGGTTATTTTCTTCCAGATATTGGATCATTCTCTCTCTTGGAATTTCTTCTATGTCATATAGTTTCTTGTAATATTCTTTAATTATCTTTTTTATTTCTTTGCTTTTAAATTGTAGGCAACCTTTTTCATCTATCAAATTATTTATCATTTTCTTCTCCTTCTGTTTTTTAAGTTTATAAGCTAACCATCTTCCTGGTTTATTTGCATTTTCAAAAAAAATTGCTCTTTTTATTTGCTGTGCCAATTTTTCTGAATCCAACAGATTCAGTTTGTGTTTTATTGTTTCCATTTCTCTTTTCGGAATCTTCTTTTGCGGATTCATTTGCAGTTCTGATTCTAGTTTTCCAAATTTTTCTTTTAATAGTACATACTGCTGTCTTTTCTGGTTTTTTTGCCATTTATGTTATAGCTATACCTCTAAAGTATGCTTTGGCTGTATCCCATACATTTTGTAATGTTGTATCTTATTTTTTGTTTTCTTTTTTTGCTAGTTCTATAAATTCTCTTTCTTTTAATATACAGTAGATTGGTTCAAAGTCCATCTTGATTTTTTTTTGTATTCCTCTCCACATCACTTTTAAAGGGTTATGGTCTGCCCATGTATCTGGTTCTATCTCAATTTCCTGCATATTTATCCTCAGTTCAGATGTCATCCAGATCATATTGATTCTGGACCAAGATTTTTGACTGTTTGAATAAAATGTATATTGTAATTTTCCTGGATTAATTTCCCTCCAAACATCTTGTACTCCAATTTCTTCTATCATATTAAAAAAGGTCTTAGGTAATCTTCTTCTTCCAGTTTTTCTTGTTTTATTTTGGTACTCCATTTCTATTATTTTTCTATGGAGATTTGGATAGAATTCTTCCTAATTATTATTTGGTGCGTAGATTACTACTAACAATGTTTGTTTTTGATGTAAGTATATTTCTACCATCACAATTCTTCCTTCTTCATCTGAATAAATCATTTTAGAATCTTTTGTCTCTTTACAGCAACACCTTTTTTTTTCTGTTGCGCTGATGCATGATTAAGTTTCCCAATTTTGGGGTATTCCAACAGCTTATAATATTGTTTTTTATATGTGTCTCTTGCAAATAACTATATCTATATTTAATTTCTGTAGTTTTCTAAAAAAATTGTTTCTTTTTGATGAGGAGTTTAGTCCATTTATATTCACTGAAAAAATTCTGTTTTCTTTCTCCATTTCAGTTATTTATATTTAGGTCTAGTCGATCTTGTGATCCTCTGTTCTCTGGCAATTCCTTCACTCTCTTGATTAGATTTATCTTTCTGTTCTCCTTTTTGTATAATTGCTTCTTCATTTGCTTCTTCTATTTGTTTCTGATCTTTTCTCTCCTCTTGTCGATCTTGCACTCCTTCAACTAAGAATGCTTGGTTTCTTTCATCAAAGTCTTCTGCTTTCCAAACTGAATCCAATTGGTATCTTGTATTATTCCAGTTGATTAAAATCTCTTCTGGCATTAACCATCTGAAATGTATGCCTTTTACAATCAGCATTGCAGTTAAGAAATGATATTGTCTTCGAGTATCTCTTACTCTCTTGGGTATCTGCTTTAAGACAATTTCTTTATTTTTGTATTGTAATGGTTCATCTCTAACTTTTCTCACTATTTCATCTCTTGTTGTTTTCTTTATAAATCTCACATGCAGTTCTCTGGATAGTTTGTATTTCCTTGCATAGCTTGAATTCATTTGAAATATTTCATCTATCTCCACTTGCATCTCTGCTCTGTCTGCTTTCAAAGCCTCTGCCAGGAGATCAATAATCACAACTACTATATTTTCTTCTCTGTCTTCAGGAATATTTTGAAATCTTGAGTAGTGTTCTGCTTTCTCCATTTCTAAGATCGCCACCACTTCTTCTAGATTTTGGTTTGCTTGTTCTAATTTTTCATTTTCTTGCATTAGTGTTTCCATTTTTTGTCAATATCATCTGATTTATTTTCCATTTTCTGAATTCTTTGTTCATTTTTGACAATCATTTGATGGTGGACTTCAAATTGTGTCTTTATGTCCGAGATTTGTTCGTTTAATTTATCAAAGTTACTTTTTGTCTCTTCATGATTTTTTTGCATTGATTCTTGAATCAATGTTAATGTAGTTTGAATCTCATTTTGAGCGGCGCTTATTTTCTCGTGCTGCAACATTGTTACAATAGATCCCTGGGTTGTTGGGCTAGGTGTTCCAACAGAAGGTGCAGAGGAAGTCTTTTTCATAAGTCTGGTTAGGTTTGATGTACTCATTTTTCCAGCCAACTATCTTAGGCTAAAATCAAAACCATGAAAGGAGCCAACTACTTTAGACTAAATCCAATATCTCAAGGAGAGAAAACAAAATAAAACAAGAAAAAAAAAGAAAAAAAAGCCAACTATCTTAGGCTAAAATCCAGCCAAAAAGAACGAGCCAACTACTTTAGGCCAAATCCAAATACTCCAGTCGAGTCTCAGATGTAAAATGTCTGCTGTCTCCAAGTAATTCCTGTTTTGGTTATATCCAGAGTCAACAAATATAATTGTAGAAAGTCTTTTCACTTGTAAACTCACACAAAGGCACTTTGTTTACACCCGGTGTTGTTTCAAGGTCAAACACTTTCAGATTCTTGTATTATTTAATGTTATTGTAGTATCTTCTTTCACCACTAGATGTCCTCGTACACTGTTTTCTCAATATCTGGTTTTAAAAGATTATTAAAAAGTTTTTCTTTTAAAGTTCTTTATAGATTATTTATCCTTGGAATTATACCTAAAAAATGTTTTCCACATCCTGTAGGTTAAGTAGTCTTTCTTTGAGTCAGTCTAAGTTCAGTTTTTAAGAGTTATTTTATATTCCTTAAAATCCTTCCCCCTTCTGTAGTTGCTCACCACTTTTAACTTTCTTCTCCCCTAGTCCTTCTGGGGTCTTTACTTTATAGCTCTTCCCAATCAGGGGATCAACCTTTTTAGGTCCAAAAGGAAAAGGAAAAAGAACAGGCTCACCCAGTTTCAGCACGCTGTTGACAATCAGCTGTTTAGCGGAGCACCATGGCTCCTCACTTTTCTTCCAGCTGGCGACAACTTGGGCTGCCTGGGCTTAACAGGCAGCCTTTTCTCCATCCTTTTAGAGGGTTTCTTCAGTCTGTCTAGACCGACCGCTGTCTGGTCCGGACTCCTGAGGCATCCCTCCTTCTTCGTTGCCCCTCCAGAGCAACTTTCCAGCCCCTTGGGGTCACCGGGTAGAATGAAATCAGGCTAAGAAGCCGGAGCCCCGGCTTCTTCCACCCGTCTCGTCGAACGCCAAACTGGAAGTCTGTTATTTTTCCCGTTTTAACATGTTTTACATGTTAATTTGTTTTGGATACTAAGAGCCATTGAGAACATGGCATACTAGGAAGTGATTTAGTAGAGTTGGAAAAATAATATATTAAGTTTTTTGTGTGTGCTATTTTGGATGTTAAGAATGTAGAAAAGGTAAAACCTTTTCTTCTAAGGTTGGGGGTTGGTTACCAATTGTAGATGACCTGTGTCAATGAGGACTGACCACTTTGTTGTGGAATTTGAGAAACACCATTTGAGTATCCATTCTGGAGTGCATTCAGATTCTATGCAGCTAAAAACCTGCAGGTTTTCTAATTATATCTTTGTGAGTTAATTTCCCTCATGTTCCTGAAAGTTCTTGCAGGCAGATATTTGTTCTAATTTGTGTAGCATACTCAAAAGCATTCTGCCTTAAAGATAACAACTATATTCAGTATTTTGAAAAAAAAAGGCTAACATGTTAATGAACTGAAAGAGAGACACTGTGATTATAAAATATGAAATATACATGACAACAAACAGTTTGATGTGGTGGTTAAGGCACTGGGCTATAAATAGGGAGATGTTCCTTCTACTCCTTATTATGCACAAATCCAACTTGGTGACCTTAGGCTATCATTCTCTCTCAGTCCTAGAAAGAATGTAATGACAAGCCAATTCTGGACATCTTGCCAAAGGAATTACTGAATCTTGTTCAGACAGCAGTCAGCATTGAATTGAAGATACTGTCAATTTTCCTTTGCATTTTTCAAAGCAGGATAGTTCAGCTTGAAATAATTTTATGGAGTTGTTATGATTTCAAACTCTTGCTGTTAATTTCTTTAATTTTTTTTAAAAAAATACAGTTTCATTCTTTCTTGCAAAGCATTGTATTCAACAACAGTATGGGAGACTCTATTACATTTGATGAAAACAGAGAATTGATTACGGGTTTTGATGTTGCAAACTGGATAACATTCCCCAATAATTCTATTTCTCGAGTCAAAGTTGGAACACTGGAACCTTGGGCTCCATCAGGCAGAGAATTAACTCTTAATGACAATCACATTGTATGTCACAGAAGTTTTAACCAGGTGAGAAGAAGCTGCAGATTCTCAACTAATAACAAAAGTAAAACACTCTTTGGAGCAATTGTCAAATAAATGGCAGTAATTGAAGAAAATCATATTTTGGTCTTTTGGAAGCTTTCAAGATGATGACATATAACATATTCTGCATATGCAATTGAGCATTAATACTGTATGTCCACGGGAATCTTAAGGCAAATGCTTCCAATTGTGTTTGTAAATTGCCAATGTAAATACAGATAGCCTTAGGCATACAACTGTTCATTTAACAACCTTTCAAATTTACAGGGGACTGAAAAAAAGCTATTTGTGACCTGTTCTCAAAGGAGAGCCTGCCGCTTCCTTTGTTGTTACATGTTCACATTTCGGGCATGTGGCAATTGACTCAGATTAATGAACAGTTGCATGTGTCCCATGGTCACATAACCATGATTTGCAGAGTTTTTAGTTAGTTTTCAGCAAAAAAAAAAAAAAAAAAGCCCATTTATCAGAATCAATTTTCTTAACAAACATGCAATTGACGTAACAATCATGCACCACATTGTGGTTGTAAGTTGGGGACTTCCTGTAGTGCCACATTCTGTTTGGACTAATCCAAACATGTGCCAGATCCTATGAAAACATAACTTTCTGCCATCCAGGTCTTCTGCTAGAACATACAAAGAAGTCAATGCCAATTCCTTCTCATTAACTCAAGTTTTCTCATTTTCATTTTCTTCTGCCTCTTCATCCCGGCTGTGGGTTTCTGTTTTGGAAAGTTCTATTAATGCAGGTATTTTATTCTCTAATTCTCTCATACCTTTTACTGTTCAGGGGCTTCCTATTTCTGTGTGCAATGACCACTGCTACCCAGGCTCCAGCAGAAAGAAGAAGGAAAGAGAGAAATTGTGTTGTTATGACTGTGTGTCATGTTCAGAAGGGCAGATTTTTGATGATATAGGTAAGACAAAATGATGTGAGGCTTTTGACTGACCAGCAAAAATCCAGACCAGTGCATCTATTTGTTTGTTTGTTTGGAACAAAACAAGATAAAGACCCTCCCCCAATAATATTCTCTCTTCTCTCACTCTGTCTTCCTCAGTTTCTATAGCTTAGACAAAATAGGGTCCTCCAATTTCTTGTTCCATCCATTCCTTAAAATATCATATCAACTTGATCTATTAGTACCAAGTATTTATAATATTTATTTCTACAAACGTGTCTATGAAGCTGCAAATATTGCTAGTCCAAATTGGAATGGCACTTAAGAGTGTACTAGTAATTACCTGATTTTACAAATGAACAGAGGGGACAGGAAATACTTTTATTTTCAAGCAACATCCTCTGTGCATCATGAAGGATCTATATTATGAGACTGATATATGTTTTTGTATTAAAAAAGAGAGAATTGCTATCCTCTCTTCGCAAAATAGGTAACTTGTATCAACATAAATTGTACTCTATATACAGTATTCTATACTGATAGAAAGTTTGGTATGTTGGAAGGATATCTTCTTTTTTCTTTTTTCCAGATATGGATGTCTGCATGAAATGTCCAGAAAATGAATATCCTAACAATATCCAAAATCAATGTATCCCCAAAGTGTTTATCTATCTCTCTTATAACGAACCTTTAGGAATCCTCTTTATTACAACGGCTATTGTTTTCTCTTTGATTACAATCTTTTTTAAAATAAACAGATTTTATTGGTTTTTTAATTTTTATATCAAGGTGCTTAGAAAACAACGTGGTGATGGGGACATCAATCAGCCAAAAGCAAAATCATACATATATAACTCAGGTTAATTCATTAAAAGTTCCCTCTCTATTTCCCTCATATAATATTACATATTCAAATTAATACATTTCTAAATAGAGTTCAATCAATCAAATCAGTCATCAATCACATTTCAGTTATAAAAATCCAAATCCTGTTTTTAAGCCTTACTAATTTACAATTACCATATTCCAATTAGCCTTGAATAAACATATTATTAACACTTCAGGTATCCCTCATTTCCCTTTTCCCTAACATAATAATTATATCTAAAATGAATATATTATTCCAACAATAACATTCTTATATTTTCCATATATAATCTATTTCTTAATCTAATAAATCATTTATTAATACCATTTCTTCTCTTATCACAAATCCCTCTTATTCTCCTTCTATTACAAAATAATTGTCTTACTTAAAATAAAAATGTCAGTCCAAAAGATACATTTCTATCTATTGAATATATATTCTATCAATCATTCTATATCTATAAAAAATCTTTTTAACCCATTAGATAAAGTTTACCCCTCCAAATAATTATCATATCTAAAACAAAATATTATTACAAAGGATATCCTCTTGCAGAATTCATGTACTCTGTTAGTTATTAAATCAGTCAAGATCTCTAAAGCCTTTTTAACCCATTAAATGAAATTTTAAATCACATTTTAAAAACTAACTCTAGCTTTGTTTCTGTGCCAAACCGGTTTCCATAGTAAAGCTTCTGCGTCATCAAACCTCAGTATTTGAATAGAGGTATTTCTCAATACTTCAGACTGGTCAAAGTTCTCTTCCCTTTCTTCCAGTGTCATCTGAATGGTGTAATCAGTTTTATTCCATGTTGTAATTATTAGTTGATTGTCCACGTTATCACAATTTTCAGTAGCTTGTGTCTGGATGTCAATCTCTGTTATTTTTGACATTTCAGGTATCTCAAAGTTATTCTTTGATCATCAAAATCCTCCATAAATTGTATATGAGGTTGTATAAAGTTGATTTGCTCAGTAATTTCCACAATTTCTCCCGGTATAAGTTCATAGTTGAGTTGTAGGTATGGTTCCTCCATCTCTTTACGTTGTATATGTTGTTGGGTAGAGGCCTCTTTGGGGTTACTTTGTTCCTCCTCTATTATTCCTTGGCCTATAGCTTGATCTATTAAAATTTGAGAATCAATTTGTAATTCTGAACTGTCATCTTTAATTTTTCTCCAAGATTTCATATACTCCATAACTTCCAAGATTTTTTCCAATATAAGTTCATAATCAAGCTGTGGGTAAGATTCCTCCATTTCAGTGGTGAAAAAATCTTTTAATCTTTTAGTGGAGGCTATATTTAGTAAAAGTCCACAAATATCCACCTCCAATTTCTAATAGACAAATTCACCACCCAGCAGTTTCAAGTCATTTATCTTTTCCCTTTTATTATCATTTGAACCCCCTTTATGGATTACTGCCTTGTCGTGGCGAAGGGGCTTGCGTAACTCAATGAAGCTATAAGCTATGCCGTGCAGGGCCACCCAAGATGGACAGGTTATAGCAGAGAGTTCTGACAAAATGTGATCCACTGGAGAAGGAAATGGCAAACCACTCCAGTATCTTTGCCATGAAAACCCCATGGACAGTACTAAAAGGCAAAAAAATATGACACTGGAAGATGAGCCCCTCAGGTCGGAAGGTGTCCAATATGCTACTGGGGAAGAGCAGAGGGCTAGTACTAGTAGCGCCAGAAAGAATGAAGCGACTGGGCCAAAGCTGAAAGGACGCTCAGCTGTGGATATATCTGGTGGTGAAAGGAAAGTCCGATGCTGTAAAGATTTTTTCTCCATAGGAACCTGGAATGTAAGATCCATGAATCAAGGCAAGCTAGACGTAGTCAAAAAAGAGATGACAAGACTGAACATCGACATCTTAGAAATCAGCGAACTAAAATGGACAGGAATGGGTGAATTTAACTCAGATGACCATCAGGTATACTACTGTGGGCAAGAATCCCTCAGACGAAATGGAGTAGCCTTCATAGTCAATAAAAGAATAGGAAAAGCAATACTGGGATACAATCCCCCAAATGACAGAATGATCTCAATTCGAATCCAAGGCAAACCATTCAATATCACAATAGTCCAAATCTATGCTCCAACCACTGGTGCTGAAGAGGATGAAATTAACCAGTTTTATGAAGCCCTACAGCACCTTATAGAATTAACACCAAAAAATGATGTCCTTATCATCATGGGGGATTGGAATGCTAAGGTAGGAAGCCAAAAGATAACCGGAATAACAGGCAAGTTTGGCCTTGGAGTACAAAATGAAGCAGGGCACAGGCTAATAGAATTTTGTCAAGAGAATAGGATGGTCATAACAAACACTCTTTTCCAACAACCCAAGAGACGGCTCTACACATGGACATCACCAGACGGTCAACATAGAAATCAGATTGACTATGTGCTCTGCAGCCAAAGATGGAGAAGCTGTATACAGTCAGTAAAAACAAGACCAGGAGCTGACTGTGGCTCAGATCATGAGCTTCTTGTTGCAAAATTTAGGCTTAAATTGAAAAAAGTAGGGAAAAGCACTAGGCCACTCAGGTATGAACTAAATCATATTCCTGATGAATATACAGTAGAGGTGACAAATAGATTTAAGGAATTAGATCTGATAGACAGAGTGCCTGAAGAACTATGGATGGAAGTTCGCAACATTGTACAAGAGGTAGCAACTAAAACCATCCCAAAGAAAAAGAAATGCAAGAAAGCAAAATGGCTGTCTGAGGAAGCTTTGAAAATAGCTGAGGAAAGAAGGGAAGCGAAAGGCAAGGGAGAAAGAGAAAGATACACCCAATTGAATGCAGAATTCCAGAGAGTAGCTAGAAGAGATAAGAATGCCTTCTTAAATGAACAGTGCAAAGAAATAGAAGAAAACAACAGAATAGGGAGGACCAGAGATCTAGATGAATCAAAAGTTGGAATTAAGATTGCCGGGAGAAATATCAACAACCTAAGATATGCAGATGATACCACTCTAATGGCAGAAAGTGAAGAGGAACTAAAGAGCCTCTTGATGCAGGTGAAGAAGGAGAGTGCAAAAGTAGGCTTGAAACTCAACATCAAGAAAACCAAAATCATGGCATCCGGCCCTCTCAATTCCTGGCAAATAGATGGGGAAGAAATGGAGGTAGTGACAGATTTTATTTTTCTGGGCTCCAAGATCACCTCAGATGGGGACTGCAGCCAAGAAATTAAAAGACGCTTGCTCCTAGGGAGGAAAGCTATGGCAAATCTAGACAGCATACTAAAAAGCAGAGACATCACCCTGCCAACAAAAGTGCGTATAGTCCAGGCCATGGTTTTCCCAGTTGCAATGTATGGCTGTGAAAGTTGGACCATAAGAAAGGCTGAGCGCCAAAGAATTGAGGCCTTTGAACTATGGTGCTGGAGAAGACTCCTGCGAGTCCCTTGGACTGCAAGGCGTTCAAACCGGTCAGTCCTAGAAGAGATCAACCCCGACTGCTCTTCAGAAGGCCAGATCCTGAAGTTGAAACTCAAATACTTTGGCCACCTAATGAGAAGGAAGGACTCACTGGAAAAGGGCCTAATGCTGGGAAAGATTGAGGGCAATAGAAGAAGGGGACGACAGAGAATGAGATGGCTGGATGGAGTCACTGAAGCAGTAGGTGAGAACTTAAATGGACTCCAGAAGATGGTAGAGGACAGGAAGACCTGGAGGAACGTTGTCCATGGGGTCGCGATGGGTCGGACACGACTTCGCAATTAACAACAACAACAACATCATTTGAAGGTCAAATCCATCTTCAAACAGCAAAATGAAATACAGTTGCAGTAACAATTTTCACCACAAGATGTCCTCAGTAGACTGGAAAATCTTTTTTCCAAATTAATAAAAGTTTATCTCATTAGAAATATGGAGAAAAAAAAGAACAGATATCTCCAACATAATAAGTAGAATAATAATAATGTTCAATGGTAGGATTTTTTTTCAGGATCCCTAAGTATCCAAAAAATTAAATAGTCAATAAAAAATTAGCTGTTTTATTTCTTTAATTTCCAGTGCTCTTTTTCCCAAGTACACAAACACCGCTCTCTTAAAGCAGGGAAGTAGTTCAAAAGCTTTTTACAGGAAAGTAGTTAGGGCAAAGAGAGGGAAGAAAAGGTCTCACCCGGATTCTCCACGGTGATTCTTTGTGCTTAGCTGTTCTTCTGACTTTCAGCTGGTACAGCTGGGTGATCGGCCATTTTACTGGCCGATCTTTTCTCCGTCAGCCCTAAGGAGCTGGCTCGGGCCACGGAAGGAGCTGCTGCCCTTCCGCAGTCGACGAGGGCCTCCTCGATGGTGGTCGCCCCTCCAGGGAAATAACCTGGGAAATAACCAAGTTGTGGGATTATGCTTTGAGGTTTAAAATAACTATGAGTTTAAAAACCTACTTAAAATCAAAGTATGCTTTGCTGTTCAAAATAAGCATGTATGAAAAACCTATTTCAAATATATTTCAATTGGCATTAAATTAGAGAAACAAGACTGAGCTTCATTGGAATGTGCTTTGTTTACTTTCAAAGTGTGTAATATATAATAACAAAGTTCCATTTTTAAGCTCTTTGACGTTAAAGCTGAAAGGAAAACTTCTGTGTTCAGTTTTATATTTATTTTAAAAATCTTCCAAATTAGGATAAAAATCTGATCCCAATATTTCTTTGCTTTGTCATAGGTCCACCAGAGGTGTTAAAATACCTTTTTAATGATTACATTTCCAGCATATATTTGAAATTCTTTTATAGATCTTTGACAATTTTTCAATCAAATGATTCATCATTTTATAGTAAGTTTCTTTCAGATTATAATTCAATATAAAGGTCATTCTATACATCCACATATTTTCCTATTGGTCAATCATTATAGCCACAATTTACCCATTGAATCATGCAGTCCTTAACACAGTCATTTTCCAAATTCAGTTTCAACAACCTTTTGTAAACCTCATCCCTAACATATTCATCATTGGCACACAATTTAATTTCCAATTCACTTTTTCCAAGTTCAAAACCACAGCTTTTCTCATCTAACCTTATCCTATGCTGTCTTATGCCATGCCATGCCATGCCATGCAATCTTATCTCATCTCATCTCATCTCATCTCATCTCATCTTATCTTTTTAATTGTAGGTATGTGAACTATTGACAAACATATCCTTCTATCCCCATTTCTTCTTTCTTCTTTAAACTACAGTAGATTCTCCTTGAATAAAACATGTTTTTTTTTCACTTAAAGATTTAATCCCCTAGTTCAGTGGTTCTCAACCTTCCTAATGCCGCGACCCTTTAATACAGTTCCTCATGTTGTGGTGACCCCCAACCATAAAATTATTCCAGGGTCATGTGATCACCTTTTGCAACCTTGTGACAAGCAAAGTTAGTGGGGAAACCAGATTCACTGAACAACCATGTTACTAATTTAATCTCTCTCCCTCTTTCTTTCTCTCTCTCCTTCTCTTTCTCTCTCTCTCTCCCTCTCTCCCTTTCTTTCTCCCTCCATCTCTTTCTCTCTCCCTCTTTCTCCCTTTCTTTCTCTCTCTCCGTCTCCCTTTCTCTCTCTTTCTCTCTCCCTCTCTCTCCTTCTCTCTCTCTCTCTCTCTCCCTCTGTCTCCCTCTCTTCTCTCTCCCTCTTTCTCCCTCTCCTCTTTCTCTCTCTCCCTCTCTCTTTCTCTCTCTCCCTATTTCTCTTTCCCTCTTTCTCTCCCTCTCTCTATTTCTCTCTACCTCTCAAAGATCCTTAAAATCCTTAAAAGTTATGCTTGGGTGGAAGATTTTTTCTTTTGCAGATGGGGCAGGTGGGCCCGACATTCGCGGGCAGGCAGGACACAGCCTGCCGAGCCGCCGCCTCCCCATCGCCCTCCACGCCAGCTGGCTCATTTGCCAGACCTCCCAGCTCACAAGCGCAAGTTTGGGGGTCGCCAGCTGACGGGTGCAGAGTTCAGCACTGCGGCGGCCTCCCCTTCGCCTTCCTCAATGGTCAAAGCGTTGCCGGACATTCCAGCTGACAGGCGCAGGTCCGGAGGTAGCCAGCTGACGGGCGCAGGAGGTCGGCGCAGCGGCAGCCTCCCAGCTGCCTGCTTCTTAGGCTGGAGCAGTTGCCAGGGCTTCCATGGTCGCCGGCAGCGGGGAGCGAGTCAGCAGCCATTGGGGACCACGTCAGCGGTCCTGTGCCATTGAGGCTTAAGGCACGGAGGCGCGGGACGTGGAGCAGCGCGGTGCCATGGGAGGCAGCAGGACAGGGGGGAGGGGTTACCTGCATCCTGCCAGCCGAACTCTGGAAGCCTGCCTGAATAAAGAATTTTAGGGGGTGTTGAAAGGGAGACAGACTGAGGGCTGTATTAACACCATGGATGGCTCCGTAAGGAGAGTGGAAGGGAGGCGAATTTGGGGTGGAGCAGAAAACACAGGGGGAAGGCGTTAGGAAATAAGCACCAAGGTACATGGTGCCTTGCAAGGGATTCCCGAGTGTTCCGTAACTGTTTTTCCTCTCTCCTCTGTGTGAGAAAAACTTTTGCGGTGTAAATCTGAAACCAGGTGTTTCTGTGAGGTAGCGCAGGAGGTCCTTGGGAAAGGCGAGTACAAGCTTGGCGTTTCCTCTCTCCTAATCACCTTCCTCTTCTTCACCCCCTTCCCCGGCCTGCCTGCGATCTTAGCTCGTGGCTCCGTGGCTTTTCTTTGCTTAGCCTAGCCAAGCTTTCTTCCGCCCACCAGTTCCCAGGAGTGCCGAAGAGGTAGGGCAGAAACACA
The DNA here is from genome assembly GCA_039797435.1 of Crotalus adamanteus. Classification (NCBI taxonomy): domain Eukaryota; kingdom Metazoa; phylum Chordata; class Lepidosauria; order Squamata; family Viperidae; genus Crotalus; species Crotalus adamanteus. The sequence continues at coordinate 1,717,563 of CM077935.1, read as the reverse complement.
TGAATTGGGATTATGGCACCCTTGGGAAGCTGATCGTGCTTTGAACCTTAGGAGAGGAGGAGTAGTCCCTTCTTCCTTCCCTCCCTCTCTCCCTGTCAAGCCCCCGCGGGCTCGACATGAACGGGCAGGGGAGGGGTCAAGGACAATGTGCGGGGCAGCAAAGGAGACCAGCAGCCAGCGCTGTTCTACCTGGCAGCGTGGGTGTCGGCTCCATGGGCGTCCCAACCAACAGCTGAGCAGCTCCAACTTCTGGCCGCCAAACAGCTGAGTCCTCCAGCAGGCAACGTGAGGCCCTGAGGAGTATTGCAAGCTCGCAGGGAGGTGGGAAGGAAAAGAGGATGGAAGAGAGTGAGGCTGCAACAGAGAGAGTGATGTCTCAGTTCCTAAGACCATCGGAAATATGTGTTTTCCGATGGTCTTAGGCGACCCCTGTGAAAGCGTCGTTCGACCCCCAAAAGGTTCACGACCCACAGGTTGAGAACCGCTGCCTTAGTTGACATTCTATCTCAAATAGGAGAGGTTTTCTATTCCAGTTGCCCACTGACCAAGTTTTAATAAGAGAAGAGGGATAAATGATCCATGATATGTTTTAAAAAAATTACTTTGTCTTCATTTGGCATATAAAGTAACATATTTTACATATGATAAAAGGATAGAAACAAAGAAAATAGTTATGAGAAGCCAGCATGTGTTTGTCAAAAACAGATCAGGACAGAGAAACCTTATTACAGGTCAACATGTGGCTGTGGAATTTTGACCTGAGTGATTTGATGAAAGTTAGCCCAGAGAAGAAATATTAAAAAGGGCAGAAAAATATATTTTTCCTCAAAAGGACTTTTTAAAACCAAACCTGGCCCCAAATCTATCTCTCTGCCCCAAGCAAGACTTTAACCCTATACAAATGCAGATTTAAAACCATCAGAAAGTTGAAGCCAGAGCAATCAAGAAGACAAAAGAGAAGATCTGCATACCCCACCCAAACTCTAGGAGTCAGCCCCACCACCTGGGAAGCAGGATATGATAATAGAATTAAACCACAGATATCAAGGCCTAGACAAACACTCAGAAACAGCCTCAAGGTTCATGCCACAGGAACAGGAAACTATTCCAAACAAGGCTAGAGGGGGTATAAAAACCTACTGCCCATGTGCTCAATCTCTCTCTTCTTCTCTGCTCCTTCTCCTTCTCTCTCCTCTGCGCTTTCCTGAAGAACCATCTTTCTGCAATAAACTGTAACCTTCTTCCCAAAGCAGTCGCCATGTTTGCTTATTTATTCCCGGCTTGGATGAACCAGGATGAAGACCTTACTTCTAACAATTTGGCACCCTGAGATGGGACTCCAAGCTAACCTCTCCAATGGACTGAGACTGGTAAGCCCCATCTTGCCGGCAGCAGACCCCCTTGTGTCTGTGGATGGGTCTCCCAGGCCTTGCCCATGTGGAGCTAGGGTAGTAAAGGGAGTTTTGAGAGTTTGAGCTCAAGGGCTGCTTTGGGAAGAAGATGAAGGTGAGTACCTCTAAATTTTAAGTTTAAAGCCCAGGGGAACAAAGAAAATGTGTGTATTTCTGTTTGTGTGAGTCAGAAGACTTTTTTTCCAATCACAGTTGGATTTTGCTGCTTCTGGTCTTTCCTAGCCGCAGAAAGCATCTGTTTAATTGGCAGAACCTGGAAAGCATGGGGGTTGGCCAGAGCACAGAACCTTTTTTTAGGGAAAAGGGAGAGACTGTGTGAAAATGAAATGGAATGAGTGAATGAAAGAATTGGATTTGGGCAACTAGTTGGTAAGGCCTTGTAAGCAAAGCAAAGTTAGGAAATTAAGCCTCAAGAAGGGAGCGGCCACTTACCTCCGAGAGCAAGTGGAGGTGCCCACGGACATTGGAGGCGTCCGTAAACAGTGGTGTGAAGCCGGCCGGTCGAAGAGTAGCCAGTACCTTCTAACGAGGAAACCAGAAGTGTCTCTGCAGACCCCTTTTTGGTCTGAAAACGTGGCAGGATCCCTCAGAGGAGCTGTCCCACGAACTCTGTGAGGGATCCAGAGTGCTCCGTGAGTCCCATTTTTACCGGACTCACAAAGAATCGTGGTGGAAGAAAGAAGTCTCAAAAGGAGGCTTTGACTGTGTAGTGCCCTTTAGCGTCAAGGGAAAATCCCGTCATATAAGAATGGGAGATTCCAATTCAAGGGCTGAGGTAGGTTTCCCAGTTGAAAGCTTGCTCGTAGCCTGGGACAGGAATCAGCTTCCTGTCCAGGCTGGAATGGAAAAGAGGTAGGTAAAGAAACTATATATAAAAAAAAATAGACTTTGCTTAGGGCCTTGCTGGGAAACCAATTTGGCTAAATAAAGGTACTTAAAAGGGAAAATAAGAAATAGTGATTCTCTCTCTCTCTCTCTCTCTCTCTCTCTCTCTCTCTCTTCTCTATGCAACCACATGGTATGTTTAAAATGTGTGCCTTCCCTAACTTGAGTTATCTGAAATTTATGGTGGGAATGACCAGGATGTGTAAAACTAAGACTTCTGTTCGCTTGTCTTTGTGTATATATGTTTGTCAAAGTCTGTGCGTGAGAGGTAAATGTGACTGTTAACTGTTTCAAATCCAAAGGAAAAAGAATTTTAAAGTCTGCTAGAAATTCTGCTTAAAATAAGCCACAAAAAGGAAAAACCTCACTCTGTTTGTCTGGCCAACAAACAGAGTGAAGAAAAAAAAAATTGTGTTTGTTTGTTTGTTTTCCTCTTTCTTTCTGAGTACTCTCAAGAACAGCCTTAAGTTACCAGGAGGGATTGTTTTAAGTTTATCTGTTGGAAAAGTTTCACTTGCATTTACTGTATGTGTTTTATCTATCCTTTTCCTGAAAAATGTGTCTCTATCTACAAGAGCCTCTTGAAGCTCAAGTCTGCTTGTGTGGGGAAATAATTTCCTTAAGTTACTTTTCGTATCCTATCACTTATTGGTGATGCTACTATGAAACTTTTCTTATCCGAAATATATAAGCATTTCTCAATCTCTAAAACAATGTGGTCTATTTTAGAATAAATGTTCTCCTACCTCTGGAAAGTTGCACACCTTAAAATATTAGGCTTTTAAAATTATTTGGAGTTTTCAGCATTCTCAAACTGTCTGCAAGCTACCCCCCTTCCAATTGTTTTTCCTGCCCTTTGTTCTCCATACCTTTTGTCTTCCTCTCCTGGGAGAGTCCATCCAGAAAGGGGGGAGACCTTGTTCTTGTATCTTTCAGCCCTGAAACCCTCTCCCAAGCCTTTGGAAGCAGAACACACAGACCCAGATGCTGCCTCCATCCATGTGAGCCATGGAATTGAGTTTTGAATCCAGCCATCCACTAAAAAGCCACCATGCAATCTAAGTGGAACATCTTCCCAAGTCCTACCATTTCCCCAGATGCCTGTGAGAGCTGCAGAAGAAAAGATTCCTGGTGCCATGTGAAGCCTCAGAAGAGAAAATTAGACTGTGGGGGGAGGGTGGAAACTCATTGTAAACTTTTCTTTCTTGCCCCATTTGTATTGTAACAAGCCAGTTGAATGTATTAATGGAGAGATGGCACTTGGGAATATGTGGCAGAACAAGTACTGAACACCTTGGACTTCTATCTGGTTGGAGGGAAAATTGATCCAGAATGTTTGTATTGCCTGTTTTGTAGAAATAGCTGCATATGCACACATACACCATTCACACCATTCAGAGTCTATCCCCTCCACCTACCTTCAGTAAAGTTCCCCAGGCTGATTTTTGCTCTATTGCACCAAAGCTTTGTGGGACCAACTTCCAACAGATAACAAGGGGGAGGGAACCAAGCCCCCTCAGGTAATTTGCAATTTATATGCCCTGACTAAGGAAGCAACAGGAAAAATCCCAAACTTCAGCCCTGAATATCTTGTACTGTTGGGCTCAGATTGGGATTCCTAGAGCTCATTATGTGCAATTTAAAGAAAAATTTAATAGCCTGGCATACTGGCTAACCTCAATTGGGCATTACAAACCTGGATGCACTGAATTAAGAGCTAAGGCAGGAAACAACCCTTGAAATTGGGCAGCCAGTGGTCATGTACTAAGGAAAACCATGGCTGTGAAGAATTTTGGGAGGTATGCAAACCTGACTGGAAGCTAAAGGTGATATCCAACATTTGAAAATGATTGGCACAGAATATTGGATACTATAAATTTCTTTTCCACCTAACAAAATTTTGCCCTGACTTTTAGAACTTTATGGGTGCAAGCTCCCCTTTTGGGAGCCACTAAAGGGATCTTTTTCTGCTGCCTCCATTAATGTCTTATTATTATTATTTTGCTTAACAGTTTAAAAGCTTGCCTACCAAGTCTCCCTGACCAGATCAATTTTAATGTTGTGCCAATAAGTGTGTCATAAATTCACACTTAAGGCACAAAGCGGGGATTGATGAAAGTTAGCCCAGAGAAGAAATATTAAAAAGGGCAGAAAAATATATTTTTCCTCAAAAGGACTTTTTAAAACCAAACCTGGCCCCAAATCTATCTCTCTGCCCCAAGCAAGACTTTAACCCTATACAAATGCAGATGTAAAACCATCAGAAAGTTGAAGCCAGAGCAATCAAGAAGACAAAAGAGAAGATCTGCATACCCCACCCAAACTCTAGGAGTCAGCCCCACCACCTGGGAAGCAGGATATGATAATAGAATTAAACCACAGATATCAAGGCCTAGACAAACACTCAGAAACAGCCTCAAGGTTCATGCCACAGGAACAGGAAACTATTCCAAACAAGGCTAGAGGGGGTATAAAAACCTACTGCCCATGTGTTCAATCTCTCTCTTCTTCTCTGCTCCTTCTCCTTCTCTCTCCTCTGCGCTTTCCTGAAGAACCATCTTTCTGCAATAAACTGTAACCTTCTTCCCAAAGCAGTCGCCATGTTTGCTTATTTATTCCCGGCTTGGATGAACCAGGATGAAGACCTTACTTCTAACAGATTAAATCTAGTATTGTTGGACTTTATATGCTACATGATGAAAGGAGTAATTTGTTTCACCCATTTAATGATCACTGAGATAGATCTTCAAACAATCAGGGCAAGCTTTATTTTTTATTTTTTACTAGACAGAGCATTTGATAGATTTTGTGGGGCAAAAAAAGCTGTGCAAGAAAATTTTATGAGAAAGATATAAGTTGTTTTCAAGATTTGATATGACAAGGATTCAAAAGACTTCCAGAGGCACACCTTTGCACTGATTAATTGTTCTTACAGTCAGGAAATTTCTCAGCACTGTGGCTTGGGGGTCTATCTCCTCTCCTGGTGCTTTTAAATAACAATTCTTCACCATGTGCCCTGAGTCTCCTCAGAAAAAACAGAAAGCCAAAGCAAGGATGTTTTGATATGACTTAGGCACAGAACTGCGAAAACAAAAACAAAAAACCCCCCAAAACACCCCAAAACCCAAAACAAACACAACAAAAAAACAAAAACAAAAAACAACCACCACCAATCATCTTAAATAAATAACATAACAGGTATCTACCAGCTTTCTTCAGTTCTTGTGTACTCAAACCTATAAAGCAGTACACCACGAAGTTCAAAGAAGACCATAGAACTAGCTCTACTGTTCACTAAGAGGCAGACACCTCAGGCTGCAGATGACCAAGGGCATCAGGAAGAGGTGGAGAAAACACTAAAATGTCTTTCACACTTAATTGGCTTAATTTTTTCAAAAGGGCTGCTAAGTGTTGTCCCATTGCTAGTTACAAAGAGAAAGCTCAATGATAATTCAGATGACTGTTTGAAGGGACTGGAAGAAAGCAATACTTGTTCCTGGATTGACAGGTGTTGGACAGAAAAAGGATACAACTCAGAGAGGGTGCTTTGAAAACTTCCATGGGGTCGCGATGGGTCGGACACGACTTCGCAATTAACAACAACAACAAGGACCTCATTGAATAGTTCTATTAGTGTTGGACTTAAAGATTCTTGTAAAATTTTATATATTTCTGCTGGTAAACCGTCAGGACCTGGGGCTCTGTTGTTTTTTTGTTTCTTAATTGCATCTGATAATTCTAGAGGTGTTATCTCTTTATTCAACATATTTTTGATCTCTTCTGGAACTTTCGGTAATTCAGCTATTTGCAAATATTTTAGTATATTATCTTTATTTTTCCGTTCTTCATCTTCATATAATTTCTTATAGAACTCATAGGCCACAATTTTCTTCCCTTCATTCTGGTATACAATGTCACCTTCTTCATTGTATAGTTTACTAATCCTCTTTTTATCATTATGTTTATTTATTCTGTAAGCCAACCATCTCCCCAGTTTATTAGCATTTTCAAAAAAATTTTGCTTGGTGCATTTTATTTGCTGCGCCAGTTCTTCCTTTTCGATGGTGTTCATCTTGTGTTTAATTAGGTCTATTTGTTGTTTCAAGTCACGTCTTTGTGGTTCATTTTGTAGTTTTTTCTCAGCTCTACTAAGTTCTTCTAAATTTCTTTGTCACTGTAGTTTGGTTTTATTTTCCCTGGCCATATAAGCAATTGCAACACCTCTCATGTAAGCTTTGGCTGTGTCCCATAAATTTTGGCAGTTTGTATCTTCCTTTTTGTTCATCTGAAGAACAGACCCATTTGGTCTTGCATTTTCAATTTAAATTCTTTATGTTTTAAAATTGCTCTTTTCAAAGTCCATCTACTTATTTTCTTTTGTCCTCTCCATCTAATTCTGACTGGGTTGTGGTCTGCCCAAGAGTTCGTGTCAATTGTAATGTCTTCCACTTCTGAATTTAAATCTACTGACAGCCACGCCATGTCGATTCTGGACCATGATAGATGTCAACCCGAATAATAAGTATATTGCTTTTTCCCTATATTCCTCTCCCTCCAGGACAGATACAGAACTTTTATTATACGCATTAGAAAACTACAACATTACATTACTTTTTGACATAATTGCCATTCAAATTGAGGAACTTGTCATAACGTTTTACAAGGTTTGAAATCCCTTAGTAGTAGTCGCTCGGCACAGAATCTGGGCTATAGGGGGGTTGATCAAAAACATCCCAACAGAACTGCTTCAAAATTCTTGAGTGCATCTAGCTGTGTGCAGGTGAGCATTATCATGAACCAACACCACACAGTCAGGATGCCCCTACGCTTGTTATGGATGGCTCATCTGAGCTTTCATAACATTTCATAATAGACTTCTGAACTGATGGTTGAACCACTCTCCATGAACTTTACTAGCAGTACTCCTTTGGCATCTTTACATTTGGCAGAATTTTCTATGGCACCACTTCTGGTGCTGTGTTGGTTATGATAATGCTTCCCTGCACACCACTAGACACACCCAAGAACTTTTGAAGCAGTTCTGTTGAGATGGTTTTGATCACTGCCCTTAGATTTGGTGCCGAGCAACTACTGCTAAGGAATTTCAAACTTTGTAAGACATTATGACAAGTGCCTCAATTTGAATGGCAATTATGTCAAAAAGTAATGTAATGTTGTAATCTTTTCTAATGTGTATAATAAAAGTTCTGCATCAGCGAGTGTCTGTCATTGATAACCAAATGGAAGATTATTTCCTAATTGCCCTCGTATAAGTCTAAGTGCTATTGCTATTCTGCTAGATTTTCCCCTGTGAACATCAGTTCTAAAAAGGGGTCTAAAAGTACTTTAAGAATGGAAGGAATTGACTTCCGGTGGCGTTTGCCATGCCGATGGCGGCTTTTTCCTTAGCCACCCGTCTCGGGATCGTGTAAGAGCTGGCAAACAGCGACGATCAGCTGTTTTGCGGCTCGGAACTTTCTTCCCGGGCAAAGGGAAGAAAGTGAGCTTTTCTCCAGATAGAAGTTGAGCTCCTCTTGTCTCCCAGAGATTATTTTCTGGGAGACAAAGGGTGAGAGCTCCTTCGGAGTCTGGATCAACTCCGCATCCCAAGACGCCTTTGTTCTCCGAAGGAGAACGAAGCCAGACGCTGCTTCCACATCTGCTACATAAGAAGAACTGTAAGCAAATTTTATAGCAGACGGAGCTGTTCAGGAAGAACAGAACAGGGTTGAATTTCAACTTTAACTCATGAAGAAATATTGTGTTATTCAGCTACTATTTTTGTGATTGGAGTGAAAGGAAATGGCGGAGGAATTTTGTTTCTTTGTTTGAAGACTTTCACTTTTACTGGGTAACAAAGTTTAAACAATTTAATAGACTTTGCTTATTTAAAGAGTTTCTTTTTTTTACTTTTTTGGGGGAATTGTCTTTATTACCCCTTTATTTTATTCTACTATAAGAAGTGGCTTTTTTCTCTTTCTTCATCTTTTTTTTTTTTAATGGCTTCAAAACACCCTGGAATTTCCTCTTTGCCTAAAGCTGCAATTTCCTCTCCAGTAACACAGACTATACAACAAACTAAGTCTAAGACTCCACCACCCTCCCCCCCCACCTCCAGCACTCACACTTAAAGATATACAGACTGTGGTTCAGGATTCTTTGGAGAAAGCTATATAAAAGATCAGGTTTGAGACAGCAGAGCTTCTGGAACAGAAAAATCAACAGAGGAGGGAAGATATTCTGCTGGCTCTTCAGGGGCTTGCGGCCCATGTAGAAAGACTGGATGACAGGGTGGATGAGGTGGTTGGAAATGTTGAAAGTTTGGAAGGAAGAGTGGAAAGAATTGAAAATAATGTGGATGTAGCACAGAATGAAATTATAATGTCACAATACAGAGATATGGAGTTTGCTTTGAGAATAAGAGGGCTGAAGGAGAATGTGAAAGAAGACTTGAAAGAAGAGATTGCAGCAGAATTAGCAGCCATTTTGGGATGTGGAATTGAAGAAATGCTGAGAGATATTGAAAATTTTTTTAGAGTTAATTCATGGATTGCAAAGCAGAGATAACCAAGAGATGTGGTTATCTATTTTTCTAGAAGATCACTTCGTAATGAAATTATACAGGCTTTTTACAAACAAAGATTTCAAATTGCAGCTCAAGACGTAATAATTTTAAAGGAAATACCCTCAAAAATTCTGAGAAGAAGAAAGGACTTTGCCTTTTTGGCTAAGGAGCTTAAGAAGCATCAGATTCAATTTAGATGGGATGTACCTGTTGGCATAGTGGTGAATTATCTTGGAACACGTTATAGACTAAATACAATTTTAAAAGCAAGAGATGTTTACGTTTCTGTTTTGAAAGCAGGTGCACCACCATCTCCAAGATCTAGAAGAAATGAAGAACAGCTGGCTGCAGGAGCAAAGTCACCAACAGGAGAAGAGTTGTTGGTTGAATCAACGCAACAGTGTTTGGAGATAAGAGAAGATCCAAGGGAACAGAGAATGACTCGTGCAGCCCATAAACGTAGACAAAATAACAACAAAAGTTTGATGCTGGAGTTACAACACAGGCAGTTACTTCTGAGCCAGTGGGAGGAACAAGACCGAAGAGGTCATCAACTGCGGATTTAGATGCAGTGTTCCAAAGGCTTCAAGCCATGAAGTATGGCAAAGTTCCTGACATGGAATGTTAATAGATTGAATTCACCACAGAAAAGAAAGTATTTTACTATTTGAAACAACATAAGAATGATGTCATATGTTTGCAAGAGACTCATATTGCTTTAAAGGATGGAAAATATTTGATTAACTCCCGGCTGGGAGTACATTTTACAGCCTCTGCTCCGCAGAAAAAAGCAGGAGCAGTTATTTATGTGAGGAAAGATTTACTACCAAAGTTAATTGATTCTGATCCACAAGGAAGATATGTTATTATTGATTTATTATTAAATGGCAAGAGAAGTCTTGTCATTGGACTATATGCTCCTAATCAGCAACAAAAATATTTTTATAAGATGATACATCAGAAAATAACTCAATTGGATTATAAATCAGTAATTATGATGGGAGATTGGAATGGTGTTTTAGATTCAATTAAAGATAAGAAGGGTTCTTCTAAATCTCCTAATCATTCAAAACTACCTAAAGCCTTTTTTGATTTGAAAGATGATTTGGAATTTAGAGACATTTGGCGTGAACGGAATATGGAAGAAAGAGACTTTACCTTCTTTTCGGACAGGCATCAGTTGTACTCCAGAATTGACTTTTTCTTAATTACTAATGATCTCTTTTCTAGGGTGAAGAATGCCAAGATATTCCCAAGAATATTATCAGACCATAGTCCTGTATGGATGGAGTTATCTATTGAAGATGGGAATAGAAGGACTTGGAGATTGAATGAAAATTTATTTAGACATGAAGGGAATTTACAGAGATGTAGAGATTATTTAAAGGAATTTTTTCTTTTGAATATGCATAAGGGTACTTCGATGCCAATGGTATGAGATGCCAGTAAAGCATATATGAGAGGGGTTTTGATTTACATGAATAATATGCATAGACATAAACAGATGCAGAAACGTAAAGAGTTGGAAATAGAAGTTAAAGCTAAGGAAAAGGCTCTGACATTAAATCCATTGGATAAAAACTTAAAGGCTTCTATTAGTTTACTTAAGGAGCAATTTAATATGTTGATAGCTGATCAGATTGCAATTAATTTGAGGTATATGCAACATAATACATTTTGCAATGCAAACAAACCTGGTAGGTGGTTGGCTTACCAGCTACGAAAGAAACAGAAATCAAGGATTATAGAAAAAATAAATTATAAAGGTAAAGAAGTTTACCAACAAAATTTGATTAAAAAGAGTTTTTTAGATTTTTACTCAAAGTTATATGCTAGTGAAAATATACAAGTCTCAGACATAGAAAAGTATTTACAGGAATCACATTTTCCTAAACTTACTACTGATCAAAGAGATGAGATTAATGGTTTAATTACTTCGGATGAGGTTATTTGGGCTATTAAACAATTGAAAGTGGGTAAGGCTCCAGGTACAGATGGATTAACAGCAATTTATTATAAAATGTTATCTGAAGAAATGATAGAACCATTGAAGGAACTTTTTAATAATATTTTATTGGGAGCAGAGGTACCTCCATCATGGAGAAGGGCTTTTATATCATTGATTCTGAAGGAGGATCAAGATTTGACTCAGCCTAAAAATTATAGGCCTATATCTCTTTTGAATACAGATTATAATTTTTTTTCAAAAATATTGGCAAATAGATTAATGCGAGTTTTGAAACAATTGGTTCATAGTGACCAATCTGGATTTATATCTGGAAGATATATGAAATATAATGTTAGACAAATTATTAACTTAATTGAGTATTTGGATAAGAACTATCAAATCCCTGCGGCGTTGATTTTTTTAGATGCTGAAAAAGCTTTTGATCAATTAGATTGGCAATTTTTATTTAAAGTAGTAGAGGAAATGAATTTTGGGGATAAATTTTTAGTTGCCCTTAAGGCAATTTATCAACAACAATCTGCACAAATCATAGTTAATGGGGGTTTAACAGAAGCATTTAAAATTGAAAAGGGTACAAGACAGGGATGTCCTTTATCCCCATTGTTATTTGTTTTAACAATGGAGATTTTACTTATTAAAATTCGGGAGTCACCTAGAATAAAGGGAATAAAAATAAGAATGATTATAGGTTGAGAGCTTTTGCTGATGATTTGGTTGTGACATTATCTCAACCGACAGACTCGGTTAGGGATTTGGTAAAAATTTTAATTCAGTATGGGAAGGTTTCTGGTTTTAAGGTAAATAATAAGACTAAAATATTATCGAAAAATATGTCTATGAAGGAAAAGGATGTTTTGATTAAACTAACAGGTTTTGAAATAGTGAGAAAGGTTAAATATTTAGGAGTATATATCACAGCTTCTAACGTTAAATTGTATAAAAATAATTATGAGATACTATGGGCAAAAGTGCAAAAGGACTTAAATGAGTGGAAAAAATTGCAATTATCTTTGTTGGGGAGAATTTCAGCAGTTAAAATGAATATACTTCCAAAGTTTCTTTTCTTGTTTCAAATGATACCTATTTTGAAGAAAGATGTTAATTTGGAGGAATGGCAGAAAGGGATTAATAAGTTCATTTGGGCAGGGAAAAAGCCAAGAGTTAAATTCAAGATTATACAAGATATACGGGAAAGAGGAGGACTTAAAGCGCCTAATTTAAAATTGTATTATGATGCGGCGGCTTTAACCTTGATTAGTGATTGGCTCAACTTAACAAATAAAAATATTCTTTTATATGGATGGCACGCTTATTTAATTTATGATAAAAAAGTTGATCAGGTTTTTAAAACCCATATTTTGAGAAGTGTCTTGTTGCGTGTCTGGAAGAAATATTATTATAGGTTAAATTATAAAATTCCAATTTGGGGTATTCCTGGACACGTGATAGAGGGAGTATCCAGGGAAGTGAATTTGGATAAGATTTCTTATAAGGAATTACTTAGTTTGGTTGGGCAAGATTGGCAATTAAAGTCTTTGATTGAGTTGAAGCAAGAAAATATTGTACACTCTTGGTTTCATTATAATCAATTGTTAGTGAGGTGGAGTTTAGATCAAAAGGTTGGTATCACCTTAGAGGATGTGAATTTGGTAAAACAGATTAAAGATCAAGGTCGAACTCATATAAAAAGAATTTATAATGTTTTAATAGAATTGGATTCTGAAACAGAATTAGTTAAAGACTGTATGATCAAATGGGCGCAAAGTATTCAAGAGCCGATTTTATTGGACACATGGGAGACAATTTCGGTTAGAAATGTAAAATTTACTCAGGCACAAAATTTAAGAGAAAATTTTTATAAAATGTTTTATAGATGGCATTTAGATCCCCAAAAGTTGTCTCGCATGTATCCGAATTTACAGCCCAAATGTTGGAGATGTGGAAATTTAGATGCGACTTATTTTCATATTTGGTGGACTTGTAGAAATATAAAAGCTTTTTGGATTAAGATCTGGTGGAATATTCAAAAGATTTTTAAGAGAAACATAAAGTTTACTCCGCAATTGTTTTTGTTGGGTATTATTGTAGATTTTGATGTTAAAGAAATTAATTTTTTGTTGAACCTTATAACAGCTGCAAGATTATTGGTGGGGCAATATTGGAAGAAAAACTTATTGCCTACTTTGGAAGAATGGATACTTAAAGTGTCTAATTTAGCAGACATGGCGAAAATCTCCACCTATTTGAAGGATCATTCACAAGAAAAATATATCATGGTTTGGAGAAGATGGATTGATTACATTCAGAAGAAATATGAGATTGAAAAGTATTATCTTGCTTTTGAGTAGATTCTAGATAATTATTATTAGTTTTAATTATTTTATTATTTTTGACTTACAGTAATTTGTTAATATTTGTTGGGAGAAGAAGTTAAAGTGTGTTATGGTTTTGATTGATAGTATAGTTGATTAATGTTAGTTAGATTATGTTTATTTTATTTTTTATCCTGTAATCAGCTCTGGGAAGTGGGGGAGGGGGGAAGGGGTGGGGGGTTTATATTGTAATAAATTTATAAAATTTTTAAATAAAAAAAATGGAAGGAATTAAAGAAACTTGGGATTTCTAGTGAGAGATCTCAAGGATCTACCTGTGGAATCTTGTAGTTGGCAAGAACTATGGCCATGGTGAATGAAGTCTCTGTCATATGTCCTCCAATGGCAGCAATAAATGTTTTCTTTAAATCACAGGTAAAGTTGGGAACAAACTTCTGCTGTGTAGAAAGTAAGCTCAGGATTGCCTTATAGGTTATCCTTGCAGGGAAGCAGTTGTTCACAATGTGGAAACCCAAAGTGATATTTGGTAAGAGCTCAGGGTTCCTATTGATCTCCTTGACAGCAAACACCAAAGCAAGGATATGCTGATACACATTTGGCGCATAACTACAATAAAAACTATCAATGTAATTAAACAACATAAAAGGTGTATCCTATGCTTCTCTTATACTTGTGTACTCAGACCCAGGGCTTTTTTTGTCATAGAACGCCCAGAACGGAGTTCTGGCACCTTTTTTGGATGGAACCTTGTAGGGTAGGCAAGGCGGGTTGTATGACATGTGTGAGTTCTGGCACCTTTTTTTTTTTTTTACAAAAAAAACACTGCTCAGACCTATAATATTTTATGACATCAAGAGCTCCAGAAAATGACATGCTAGCAGCATGGCATTTTTTTTCTCCCTGCCAACAAACAACTGACTTTGCTGCCAAAGCCAATTTTTGGGAACACACTCCCCAGATTTGAATGGGAACAGCTAGGAACTAACTATGATGACCTTCGGATGACTACATACTTGCCCTGAAAAGCGAAAACTAGAGGATTGCGATTCTCAGTAAAAGAAGCCAGAGGGTTCAGTCTCTATTTTTTCTAACTGCTGCTTGTATTAGACGTGGCTCTGTTTTTAACATTACCTTTTGAAGTTTAATTGTTAATCACCTGGATGGATGCTGATTTCCTCTATACCCCTTTGCTTGATTGCAAATGCAAACTTTCATTGCTTTACTCCAGATTTTTAAAATACTTTCTCATTTGCTGCAAGGAAGTCAGTGGCATGAGGGATTATTTTTCTTTCCAGTGAAAGTGACTTGAACTGATTTATACTGGATTTTTACTCTAAGAATTTTCCATTTTATTAGTCTTTCTAAAATAACTCATTTGCTTCATTTTGTTTTTGCATATATCCTTGCTTTTATTCTAAAAAAGACAGGAACTTTCTCTTTTCTCTCTCTCTACTGTGAGAATTATTCTCTCAGCTGTTTCTGTATTACTCTGTTAATGAATATCTATTCTTTCTGTCCTTGAACACTCTGCTGAGAAAGCTTGCCTATAAGAGAGACTGGGACTATATTAAAATCAAAGCAACAATAAATGAAGGACATTGAATATTGTATATTACATATTCTCTACAATGCCCCCAAAAAGAGATATAAAAGAGAAATGGGACTCGGATGTTTTAAACGTTAAAGCCTTCTTGGAAACTTTTGAAAAAACAATGTTTGCCAACTTAGAAGTTTTAAATGCAAAATTACATAAAATGTTTGATGAATTCCTGATGATTTCACATCATCCCAAAGAAGACATCCAGATATAGGTAACAATAGATAAATCAGTCATGCAATTGGATGGGCTGGAAATTAATTTGATGTTAACAGATTTGAAAGAAAAGGAGCTTTCTTTGAAAACTGAACCCTTGCTAGAGCAGGCTGAAAGAGGCATTTATTGAACAACAAATGCTGTGCAAATATCGTCAACGGATTCCCACATCCTTTGGAAGTAAGAAGAAGTTGTTTGAAAATATTCCACTTACAATGTTAAAGAAAAGTAAAGAGGACAAATGGGAAGGGGTTGTTTTTATTATTAAGAATCAATTAATGGTATTAGATCAGTGGTTCTCAACCTGTGGGTCGGGACCCCATTTGGGGTCGAACGACCATTTCACGGGGGTCGCCAAACAACGCAGTCTGCCATTTTTTTTCCCCTTTTCCTTAGCTGTGCTACTCCCTTTTATTCTGCTGGCTTTTGAAAGCCAATAGAATAGACTCTCTTGAATAGAGTCTAATTCTATTGGCTTTCAAAAGCCAATAGGAATTGTCCAGGCTGTCTCTGCCCTGCTGAGCCTGCCAAAAATCCCATTCTGCAAATGGTGCTGCACCAGTTGAGTAGTCCTCGACTTACGACCGGTTGAATAGTTCTCGACTTACGACCGGTTGGGGGTCGCGGCATTAAAAAGGTTGAGAACCACTGTATTAGATCCTGAACAGAGATGATAGTTGTGGTGGATTGCTGAGAGATTAGAAGCTACTTGTGAATTTTCTGCAAATAAAATACAAATTTTTAAGAATTACAAAGTGAACATCAAAAGAATCTTATATGGATTTGGTGCAGTGTGTAAAGGGACATGGAGTTTTCTACTCAGTAGCCAATTTTTTACACTTCAATAAAGAGAAAAGTAATTCATAGAAAATTCCTAATAACATTATGGATATGAAAATTTTAAAACACTTATCACTATAATCCTGGTGCCCCCCCCCCCAATTATTTTGCATTTATTAATCTGAAAATAGAATTCCTTACATCACTTCATTGATCAATGTCCGAGCAGGCTCTTCTGTGAAGGAAGGGCTGTTGTGAAAGAAAAAGGCTTGAGAGGTAATTGTCCCCAAAATAACATTTCCTGGCTGAGCAAAGTGATGGGGTATAGGAAATGGGTCATCAGGAATGCTACAATTGATAGCATATGATTTGCATGTAATACAGAACAGGAATACAAAGAGCATCTTTCTTGTCACCCCCATCCTGTTATTGATAATTGTTTCTATACAGAAACATATCCTATCTCCAGGATAAACTGCATGGCATCATTTTTCATTATCCTTATACTGTATATATGGCCTCTAAAACATTTGCAACTCTAATGGAATATTTTCTTCAAATAGATTTTAATTTTGGATTGTGTGTGTGCTTTCAGTTTTTTAATGTGCTTTGAACTAATGCCACTTTTTTAAAAAGTGTTTTATATTTCAGAAGCTATTCTGCTATCTTCATTTCTTGCTTGGAACAAAAACGTGGGATGATTTCCTCATTGCTTTTAAGTTAATAAATTTCTGCATGGATAACCATATTTACAGGCAATAAAGTTTCTGTTTTTTCATTTTTTCCCATGATCTCTCCACGTGGTAAAGATAAATCCCTTTATCTAAAAGTGATTTGAGTAATCAGTACACAGGGAGAAAATTTCTCAGTATATATCTTACAAAGTAGATCCTCCCATTTATGAACATTAGGAGAAGAAATAGGAAAGGGGAGAAGGAAAAAAGGAGAAAAAATTACAGAAACTATTAAGAATAAAATGCAGATAAAACAGCTTGGAAAATGAAATGAAGATTAGAACAGAAATGCTTCAAATGATAGCTTTCTATATACTAGTCAACAAATTATATTTTGAAGATAAGAAAAAACACTCCTATTATAAGGTTTTCTGAAAATTGAGTTCAATAAGCTAAAGAAGGCATCTGTAATTTTGACGATTGAGGAAATAATCAAGTCCTTTTCAATTCTCCATATTTTGCACATCTCTCCTGAGAAAAAAGCTAGAAGTCTGTATTCAATTACTGTAATTTGCTTTCATTTTTTTACACCATGAAAGTGCTATGAGCCTTTTTTAATCAAATTTTCTGACAAATATTTAAGTCAAACTTCATATACAATAAATTGATTTAAGCAATTAAAACTGAAAAATATACTAGGTAAAAGATTCATTTTCATAAATACATCAATCAGCCCTAACTTGTCTATCAAAATCAAAAAAAATTAATTCAGTTATTTTAATATTTATCTGAGACATTTTGCCTCGTAGATCGTTTATAAAACACTGCTTTGTCCTCAGTTGGGACATTAATTTCAGTATCAATACCTTAGTTCCATCCCAGCCAATCTCTAATGGTCATCAGTCAATGCAATTCCTGTGTTCATTTGGAAATTTATATACAAAACATCTTTCTTTCTTTCTTTCTTTCTTTCTTTCTTTCTTTCTTTCTTTCTTTCTCTCTCTCTCTCTCTCTCTCTCTCTCTCTGAAATACATTCTTCACCCAAAATTTTAGAAATCAAATATTTTGTGACTTTCTTTTAAATTGTGATGGAAGGTGCAACTGCAGAAGCAAAGTTGGAGAGTTTGGGCAATGCAATGATTTCTCAACATAGGGAGTTAAAAGTTGGGTTATAGTTAGTTATGGATCTGTGTAAACAGACCCACTTCCAAAAGCTGGCCATCTATTGCCAGGCATGAAATTATCAGGCACAAAAGACCAAGGCCACATGTTAATTTCCAAATGAAATTATTTATTTCTCATGCCCATTCACTGGAATCTAGTCAACAAATGGTTAGCACTAATTTAGCACTAATAGGGGTTAATGGAATTCAAGTGGTGTTGGACTTAGTCCATTTGTGACTACACAGTTACTCTAAGCTGATTCCTGTTGTGACAAGCTGTGCCACTGCTTCTCCTATAGTAATCTCTTAACCATTGCAAAATCTATAAAGTTAGCCATTGTCTCTGAATCCCCTAACATTGCAACATTTTGTAAGGACAAGGCAACATAAATCTTCAACAACCTACTAGATGGAGAAGCTGTTGAGCCCTCTCTAATGCTTGAATAGTGCCACCTTGTAAAAGAGGATGTTGTTATTTTCCTGGCTTTGGACTTTGTGTTTAGGGCAGCTATGTTCAGCACTGTGGCTTATGGGTCTTTCTCCTCTCCTGGATGCTTTTGAATGGAAGTTGTTCGCCCTCTGCCCCAATTCCTTGGAGAAAAAACAGAGTGTTTATACAACTTAGGCACAGAACTGGGAAAAAAAATCCTACAACCTATGAACTTAAATAAATAACATAACAATTTATCTATCAACCTTCTTCAGTTCTTGTGTACACTAAGAGGCAGACACCTCAGGCTGCAGATGATGAAGGGCAGCAGGAGGTGATGGAGGAAACTCTGAAATGTCCTCCACCTTTAACTAGCCTAACTTCTTCAAAAAGGTTGCTAGGTCTTGCCCCATTGCTAGTTACCAAGAAAAAGCTCAATGACAATTCAAATGACTATTTTAAGGGACTGAGAGAGAGAAACATTTGTCCCTGCCTTGACAAGTGTTGGAAAAAACAGGTTACGACTCATTGACAAAGAGGGTTCATTGAACCTATTTCCAAAATTACTCTTTTATGTAATATGTGGCCTTATTATCGTATCTCCTTTCCCTGGCTTACAGAATGTTAAGTGCTTTGATTTGATTGAAAGTGCCATTTCATCAAATTTCCAAAGAAATATACGAGTCGGCCTTCAGGCATAATAAATAGGTAGTAATGATTAAAACTGAACTATATACTAGGCAGAACATTCATTTTTATCACAGCAATTCTTCGCAGCAATAACACTTGTACTTTCTTCCATTTTCACATATCTTTAATTTCATTCCATGTTTTAATATAGTTATTTTGAAATAACATACAATTCATAGTTGTCCTAATGTTATACATGTAGTGACATAACTCAAGGTTCTGTCTAAGACTCATCACACTTCAATATCTTCATAAATGACCTGGATGAGGGGATATAAGGGGAATCCATCAAATCTGCAGATAACACTGAGATGTGGGAAATAACTAACATTTTAGATGATAGACTCAAGATTCAGAAAGACCTTGACAGAGTTGAACACTGGGCCATATTTAACAAAATGCAACTGTAGAAATAGAACTGGCCATCCATGAAGAAGGGAGCATATGCGCAGTGATCCAAAGTCAAACAATAAGACATAAGTAAGAAACATCAACAATCTGCGATATACCCATGATACAATTCTTCTCTAAGAAACCAAAGAAGGCCTGGAAAATCAGATCAAGAAAATCAAAGAAGTAAGAATTTTGGTCTCTTTCTCAACATTAAAAAGACCAAGCTCATGAACACTGCAAGGAATGAAAACATCAAAATAGAAATTGACATTGAAGAGAGAGAATACATGGAAAAAATTCACTTTCCTAGGATTGCAGATTGCTCAAAGTGTGAATACAGCCCAGAAATAAACAGTTGGATTGGACAGGATTGTACAGCAATGAAAGACAACAGGCTGGAAACCAAATATAGGTTAGTCCACTCTATTGTATTCTGCACAGCTATCTATGGTTGTGAAAGTTGTACTTTAAAAAAGCAAGATAGAAAGAAAATTGACTCCTTAGAGTTGTGGAGCTGGAGAAGGCTCCTGCATATTCCTTGGACAGCAAAGGTGACTAACAAGGAAGTACTGGAGTGCATGACACCAGACATGTCACTGTAAGGCAAAATTCACTGGAGAAAGCAATTATTTTTGGAAGAGTTACCAGTAAAAGGAAACCAGGCTGCCAAAGAACCCAGTGGCTGGACACCATCAAAGCTGACATCAGCCACAGCATAAAATAAAAGGTAAAGGTTTCCCCTGTCCAATCATGTCTGACTGTAAGAGGGGGTGCTCATCTCCATTTCCTAGCCAAGGGAGCCATCATTGTCTGAAGACATTTCCATGGTCATGTGGCCAGCACAAGGTGTACAGAAGCTGTTACCTTCCCATCAAAGTGGTACCTGTTTATCTACTGGCATTTGTTTGCTTTTGAACTGATAGATAGGCAGGAACTGGAGCAAGTAATGGGAGCTCACATCATCATACAGTGCTTAGTTCTCAAACACGGGATGTCAGCTTTCCAGCTGACAAGCTCAGCATCTTTAACCACTGAGCCATCAAGCAGCCACAGCCACAGCATAGAACAATTCAAAGAAGTAGTGCAAGATTGGAAGATAGGGAGGGACCTAGTGCATAGAATCACCAAGAGTCACATATAACTGAATGGATAACTTCATCACTGTCATCATCATCATCATCATCATCATCATCATCATCAATGTGGTAATAAAACCTTTGGTCTTCAAAACAGAATTTATTCTGAAAAATTGTTGATGGAAGATGAAAATTACTCCTTCCCAATTATCCCAATGAAACATAATTTTATTCTTTTTTCAAAACATCCGTCCAAAATGACTTGTGCTTTCTTTTCCATAAATGTCTAGTAAGGCACTGTATGATGATGTGAGCTCCCATTACTTGCTCCAGTTCCTGCCTATCTATCAGTTCAAAAGCAAACAAATGCCAGTAGATAAACAGGTACCACTTTGATGGGAAGGTAACAGCTTCTGTACACCTTGTGCTGGCCACATGACCATGGAAAAACTTGATGATTAAAAAAAGGGGGGATTTTGGGATTTACTGGTTAGATTCATTTGTTGTTATAGAAATGGCTAGTTTATAATATTATGGAAAAGTAAAAAGTTGAGGTTCAGTGTTAATGCTTCCTTCCTACTGCAACAGTGGAAGTCAGAAGTCAATGCCTTTTGTTTTCTTTTTCCCTTCTCCCCCTCACTTTTCCCTTTTTCTCTCACCCTTCACTGGCAACCCCCCCTCACACTTTGCTCACAAAATCTTTTCTCGCTCTCTCACTCACACTTTGCTCACAAAAGCTTTTCTCTCACTCTCATTCATTTACACTTTGCTCACAAAAGCGTCTCTCTCGCTCTCTCATTCACTCATACTTTGCTTGCAAAAGCTTCTCTCTCGCTCTCACATTCACTCACACCTTGCTCACAAAAGCTTCTCTCTTGCTCTCATTCACTCACCCTTTCCTCGCAAAGGCCGCTTGCTTGCTCGGTCTCTCCTCACTGCTTCACTAACAAAAGCCTCTTCTCTTCTCTCTCTTTCTCCATGTGTTTTTTTTCTCTCCCTCTCCCACCAAAACCTGCTCCTTTTACAGTTTCTCGTCTCTCCGCCCTCCTCCTCCTTTTCCGGGTGCACTGGAAGCTCCAACCAGCATGTAGCTGCATGAACAGATCCTGGGGCTTCTGCCGAGCACTGCAGCTCCAGCTGATCTCCTCCAGGCCTGTTCAGTGCCGCTTTAGCTCGTTCCCTCCCCTGCTACACTTGGCTAGGGGTTGTGTACCACCTGCCAAGTGCTAAAGTGCCACCGGTGGTACGCATATCACCAGTTGAAAAGCCCTGCTCTTTGAAGTTCCAAATCTCTACTATTTTTATTATTCCTTTTATTTTACTCAAAGTTCATCCTATTGTTGACTTGCTTGATATCAGAAATCATCTTATTCATTTTTAAGTTTAGAATTTTCTCCCATGCTTCCAATTGTAAACCCATCTTTTTTTGCTGTAAAGTGTTCCGGAAAAAGTTTTCAAAAGTTTTCAAATCAAAACCTTCTCGTTCATTTTTTGCTCTGGTTTTTTGGGCCATTGTTCAATAGCAATAGTTCAATCAAGCAATGGCTAGATAAGCAGAAAAATGTTCTAAGGGGAAATACTATAAAAACAAATGTGTAGATATATAAAGCTTTCAGAAAGACCATATAGTTTAACTCCCAGCTCCAAAAAGACCTTAAAATTTCCATTTTTATTTTCTTTGCTTTAAAAGTCCTATCTGTCTTCCAAAGCAATTCAAATAAAAATAAAAAGTCTGGAAAGGAAATCATCAACAGACATTGAAAATATCTGTTATCAGAAGACCCTCTCTGTTATATAATAAATACCAAAAAAAGACTACGGTACAATACAATTTCTCAGCACTAAATTGTATCTTTTTGGATAGGGCCATTGTTAAAGTCTGTCAAGGGCCTTCTTAATCTTGAATCTATCATATAAAGAGTTAGCTATTCCCCCCAGTTTGCTGATCTCTGCAAATTTGATGAATTCCTGTTCTATCCCCTCATTTAGATGATTGATGGAGATGTTGAAGAGTATTGGGTCTACAAGAGAGCCTTGAGGCACCCCACTGAATGCTTCCCTCCATGTAGGTGTACCTCCACTCACGTCTACATGCTGAATGTGGTTGGTCATCTAGCTGCAAATCCATCTGGTAATAGTACTATCATCCCACAATGTTCTATATTACCAAGAAGTAAGCTGTGATCTACTTTGTCAAATGCCCCACTGAAGTCTAAGTAAACTGTGTTATCTACTAATTTAGTCACTATGTCAAAAGAGGCAATACATTTTTTTGGTCCTTATCTGTTTTTGACAAACACACGCTGGCTTCTTTTAATTGGAGGGAATTCTTTTAACATGGAGGGAAGTGTGTAGTGGGGTGCCCCAGGGCTCTGTTCTGGGCCCAGTGCTCTTCAACATCTTCATCAATGATTTGGATGAGGGGATAGATGGGGAACTCATCAAATTTACAGATGACACCAAGCTGCCAGGAATAGCTAACACTCCAGAAGATAGGCTTAAGATACAGAAGGACCTTGACAGACTTGAACATTGGGCACTATCTAACAAAATGAAATTCAGTGGTGAAAAAAGTAACTTTCTATGTTTAGGCAAGAAAAACCAAATGCACAGGTACAGTTTAGGTGGTACCTTGCACAATAGTAGTAACTGTGAGAGGTATCCCAGAGTCCTAGTGGACAATCACTTAAATATGAGCCAGCAGTGTGTTGCAGCTGCCAAAAAAGACAACACAGGCTGCATTAACAGAGGGATAGAATCAAGATCATGTGAAGCGTTAATACCACTTTATAATGCCTTGGTAGAACAGAACAGAACAGAACAGAACAGAACAGACTTCTGGTTTGCCATCGCAGCATTGGCGGACATGTGCAGCAAGTGTCGTTTCCACTGTCTGGTTTTATCCTGCTGAGGGACCCTGGAAAGGAGAGGACCCCCGCTGATCATGGATGGGCAGCAGCTCTTCCATTTGATCTGGGGCAGCTCTTCAGACCGACAGGAAAAAAGACCAGCCATAGCAATATGGCCCGTCACTCAGCTGCTGATGATCGAAGTCAAATCTACTATCAAGCACACCAAAAGCAATGCGGAAGAAGCTGGGTGAGATTTTATCTTTTCTACACCCTAAGTACTTCCCTGTAAAAGCTCCTTGAAGTATTAGCCCCCTGTGAGGAGAAAGGGAAGGGAATTCTTGTCCCATCCTCCAAGAACAGCCCCATCTGACTACCCAGGGGAACTAAGCATCCAAAATAATAATTTTAATTGAATTGGACTTATATGCCTTTGAAACTGGGGGACCCTACAGTGTCTTATTCTTACTGGAAGATTTTGTTATTACCTGTAAAGAAGAAATAAAACTGGGACAGAACCTAGAAGAATTTGGAACTTAAAAAACTTTAAATGGTATCAGAGACATCTTCTGGTGGAACTTGGTATGACAATTTGTTATTTGCCATTTCATAAAAAGAGACTTGGCTTACAGCCCAGACCTAGATAAGACGCTGTTGACCTTGGCAAAAACAGCTGGGCAGTGAAACTGGCATATCTAAATGGTGAATGTAAACCCTTACTGATTTTTGTTTAACAAATAACTTCTGCTAGAAAGAAGTTTATAAATACGCGAAAAAGATGGACAAGGACCAGAAAAAAACTCTACCTTTTCCAGAACCATGAACTGAGATGCTTTATAATTCTGGTCCAGACAGTATAAACTCAACAAAAATGATTTTAAAACAATATTTATTGTCCAGGAATTCTAAGCAGAGACTTACTTTGCAGAAGATACATCCGGTCATTAGGATACTGTTCATTCTCATAGGTAAAAAGAAATGATTCCTCCATCTCAGCTAGACATAGTTGTGTACATAATGCTTTGCTAGACAAAGGATTTTTACAAGCCTAGCACATAGCCCGGACATCCTGTGATAAACTTTGAAGCTCCTCCCACTGACTAGATAAGATATAGGACTAACTAACAACTGGACTACATTTCCCAGAGGCCATCTCTTAAGGAGACAGAATTAACCCATTAAATGCTAACTGCTCTAACACAGTTCTTAATCTAATATATACTCTGGCCAGAGTTATACTGGTCCAGCCCACTCCCCACTTGGAAATATAAAATTTCCACTATTAACTAACTAGAATAAGCAAAAAACATAGCATCAAAGCATGCAATTTTCACTATTAACTGACTATTAACTAGAATAGGCAAAAACATGATATCAAAACATGCATAACTATAAGGTACATACAAAACATGCATAGCTATAACTGAGATAAACAAGGCATTACATCAAACAATGCAGTTATGAGGTAAACACAATATACATAGTTCGAGGATCAATCTTCAAGTTCGTTCTTCTTCAGCAACAGTACCAAGTCGGTGATCGGTCTGATGTAAAGCCTCTTCACAACAGTCTTTGAGTCACGATCTGATTCATGTGGCTTCACGGTCTGGACCTCAACTTGGTGAACTAGTCCATCAGAACTGGGCAGGACCTGGTGCACAAGTCCCATAGGCCAAGAGTTCCGATGTGCGTCCTTGTCTCTCAGCAAGAAAAGGTTTCCTTCTTCTTGGTTAGGCTCTTTGGTCTTCCATTTGTGATGATCCTGAAGGGTAGACAAGTATTCTTGCTTCCAGCACTTCCAGAAGGTGTTGGCCAGCAGTTGAACTTGTCTCCATTGCTGTTTATACATGTCTTTGGGAACAAAGTTCCCTAATGGTGCTGGCCAGTCACCTGTCTTCTGGGTCAGCAAAGCAGCTGGGGTGAGGATAGTTGGATTTTCAGGATCAGAAGAAACTGGAACCAAAGGTCGAGCATTGATGATGGCTGTTACTTCTGCCATGAGGGTAGTGAGGACCTCATGTGTCAGTGTGGGTGTCTTAGTCAACATAGAGTCCAGGATTTTGCGGGATACACCAATCATGCACTCCCACGCTCCTCCCATGTGGGATGCATGGGGAGGATTGAATGTCCATACACAATTTTGGGCCTTTAGGTACTTGTCAATTGCTGAGTCGGGATGAATGCCTTCATCAATCTGCAGTTCCTTGCAGGCTTCTACAAAATTAGTTCCACGGTCGGATCTAATCACTTTAACTGGGCCTCTGTGGGCTTGAAACCTTCTTAGAGCATTAATGAAGCAAGAAGTGTCCATAGATTCGATGACTTCAATGTGGACAGCTCGAATGCTAAGACACATGAAAAGAATGGCCCAACGTTTGCTGTTGGCTTGGCCACCTCTGGTCCGACAAGCAAACACGGACCAAGGTCCAAATACATGTAGGCCTACGTTGGTAAATGGTGGTGATGGACTAAGGCACTTGGGTGGCAGGTCAGTCATCAATTGGTGTTGTGTTGCACCTCATTGTTTGAGGCAATGCAGGCATCTGTACAAAATTGTGGCGATCCAAAATCCAGCCGCTCTGATAGGACCTTCTGTGAAGTGTCTGCCTTGATGGTGGACGGTGTCATAGTAGTGTTGGACTACCAGGTGCGTGACATGTTGACATGCAGGAAGAATGATAGGGTGTTTGATGTCTGATGCTATTTCAGCCTTATCTAGATGCCCTCCTACTCGAAGCAAATTATGACTATCCAGGAACAGGTTCAATTTCAGCAGCGAACTAGACCTTGGGATAGCCTTTTTAGCTTCCAGACATTCAAATTCCAGTGGGTATGTGTCTTGCTGCACACTTTGAAGAATCCCTCTCTTGGCCTGGAGACAGATGTCTGGTTTTCTTGCCCTGTCTGAGCGATTTGTTGGGTGCCTGAGGTTAAACGTCGTCATTCTGATCCAGGTCTAGAAGCTCGTGACGTTCTGGTGTCTGTGTCATCTGGCTGTCTAGATCAGTGGTTCTCAACCTTTTTAATGCCGCGACCCCCAACCGGTCGTAAGTCGAGGACTACTCAACCGGTCGTAAGTCGAGGACTACTCAACTGGTGGAGCACCGTTTGCAGAATGGGACTTTTGGCGGGCTCAGCAGGGCAGAGACAGCCTGGACAATTCCTATTGGCTTTTGAAAGACAATAGAATTAGACTCTATTCAAGAGAGTTTATTCTATTGGCTTTCAAAAGCCAATAGAATAAAAGAGAGTAGCACAGCTAAGGAAAAGGGGGGGGGAAATGGCAGACTGCGTTGTTTGGCGACCCCCGTGAAATGGTCATTCGACCCCAAATGGGGTCCCGACCCACAGGTTGAGAACCACTGGTCTAGATGAACCAAGAACTTAGGACCCTTTAGCCAAACTGAGTCTGCCAACTGTGATGCAGGAATGGATCACGTAGCCTGGTCCGCTGGATTCTGATCTGTTGGCACGTACTGCCACTGCTCAGGATTTGAAGATCTTCTGATTCTTTCCACCCTATTACTTACACAGACGTAGAAGCATCTGCTTTGGTTGTGGATATAGCCCAACACCACCTTGCTATCCATATGGAAGGTGGTGGATTGCAGCTCAAGGTCTATCATTTTCGATATTATGTCTGCGAGCTCTACAGCCAGAATGGCACCGCAGAGCTCTAATCTGGGTATGGTGTGACCTTGTTGTGGTGCCAGTTTCACCTTTCCCATAACGAAACTGACATTGTAGCTCTCCCTGCTGTAGACTCTGATGTATCCTACAGCTGCTATTACCTTTGTTGAAGCATCTGAAAACACATGCAGCTCTTTCTTTGTTGCGGCGGTGAGTGAAATGGGAACATACGTGCGCTGTATGTGGATGCTTTGGAGACAATTTAGAGATCTACACCATGTGTCCCAGTCTTGCTTCTGTTCTGGTGGAAGCGGTTCATCCCAGTCTGTGGCGTCTTGGGAGAGTGTGCACAGAAGGAGCCTCCCTTGGACAGTCACAGGTGCAGCAAACCCTAGAGGGTCGGACAGGCTATTTACTGTGGACAAGACTCCTCTTTTTGTGAAGACGGTGTTCTGTGTCAGAGCTCTAAAAGTGAAGAAGTCTTTCTTTAAGTCCCAACACAGACCGAGACTCCATTGGATGAGAGGGTCATCTGTGCCAAAATCGAGGTCCTGTAGACCTTTAGCGTGGTCTTCAGGATTGAATGCTTCCAACACTTCTTCACTGTTGGATGTGATTTTGTGTAGCTTAAGGTTGGCTGCTGCTAACATCTAGCATGTCCTTTTCAATAGATCAATGGCTTCTGCTGGAGTGGGTACAGATTTTAGGCCATTGTCAACATAGAAGTCCCTTTCTACGAAGTGTCTGGCATCTGCGCCGTACTTGGCTTTGCCTATACAGGCGGTGTGCTGCAGGCCATAGTTAGCGATTGCAGGGGAAGAGCCATTCCCAAAGATGTGCACTCGCATTCTGTACTCTGTTATTTACTGGCTGTGCTGTTCATAGCTGAACCACAGGAAGCACAGGTAATTGCAGTGATCTTCCGTGATGTAGAATGAGTAAAACATCTGTTGGATGTCAGCCATGACCTTTATAGCTTCCTTTCTGAAGCGGATGAGCAGGTCCTGTGAGAAAGACTTTGTTCAAAGATATGCCTTGGAACTGCACACTGGCATCGAAGACTACTCTTATCTGACCTGGTTTTTGTGGGTGGTACATTGCAAAGAATGGTAGATACCAGCATTCTTCATCTTTCTTCAGTGGTGGGGCAAGCTCGGTGTGTCCATTCTGGATCATCTTTTGCATGAACTCCACTAAATGAGCTTTCATTTCTGGCTTCTTGTTCATGATTCTCCTCAGGCTGTTGAGGTAAGAGAGAGCTTGCTGATGATTGTTTGGCAGGTGCTGCCTAGGTATGCGGAAGGGTAGTGGGGCTACCCAACTCCCTGCGGCATCCTGTAGGAATTCTTTATTCATGAGCTCTAGGAATTCCTTGTCCTCTATAGACAAGGCCACGTCATTGTCATCTTTGCTGGTCTGGAACACTGTCTCTCCTAAAACGGGCTTGGATGTTGACAGTGTAAAGTGTTTTTGACATGATTTCAGGTGGGAAGCTCTCCCATTACTAAGAACGGTAGTCGCTGAGATGTTCACTTGGGTTGGAGCTTGCAGCAGATCAACACAGACCGTTCCTCTGATGGCCCATCCAAGTTCCATCTTAATGGCTACTGGGGTACCTGGTGGACCTTTGACCCTTTCATCGGAACCAATGGACTCAGGGGCATCTTGTCCCAACATAAATAGGATTTCGGCTTCAGGATCTAGGGGAGGGATTTGATCAGCTATGTGCGACAGGTGAGGTATGTTTCTTGCCACCTCCAGTGTTGAAATTTCACTGCAATCATCTGGTAAGGAGTCCCATTTCAACACTGGCGGCAGCAGGAACTGTGAACTCCCATCTAACGACTCTATATGCAGTCCAGAGATTTTCCTCCCCGCCGTGCTCATTGGTACGTTGCACGTTTTTATTCTGAAATGCGTTACTTCACTCGGGAGATCAAAGAGGTCGAAAAATGCTGAGTTAGCTATTGTGGCAGTGTTTTGTGCATCTAGTATCACATACATCTTCACAGCTTCTTCTGGGCGCCTGTCGGGGTAGACTTTAGCTAGACAGATGGGGGCGCATGAACGAGGAAGTGGTGAGTCACCACATATGGACATGCAAAGGGTCTTGAATATTTCTGGGTGCTCTTTGGAACCACGTTGAAGCTCCTTTGTCATAGGAGGAGTAGAAGTTGCTTGTTGTGGCTGCTTAGAGTCTGGATGCAAGGCTCCCAGATGCTTGTCACTCTTGCATAGGTGACATTTCACCTTAGCTGCGCAATCTTTGGCCATGTGTTCTGTAGGCTGACAGCACTTGTAGCATATTCTGTGCTCTTTGAGCAAAGCTTTTCGATCATCCAGGGACTTCTTTCCAAATTCTCTGCATTTATTGAGAGAATGTGAGGATTTATGTAGTGGTCTTTAACTGCTTGCAGAGGTTTAGATTGTGATTTCTTTGACAGCTGCTTGTCTGACATTTTCCTAGGTAAGATGGCGACTGCTGTCTTATGCACAGAGATAAGGGTTTTACCCCGTGCTGTTTGAGCTGGACCCTTGGTCGCACCAGAATTCTCACTGGTCCTTCTGGCCGGTGGAAAATGTTTTTCATTGTTGCCTAGGTAGTAAGAGTTATTGTATCGGTCTGATTGGTGGGAAACAAATTCTGCAAGAACAGCAAAGGGGGGAGGTTTGCTAAAGTCTTGTTTCTCGTAAGACTCGGATTCATCAAACCATTTGTCCTTTAACTGTCTTGGTAGTTTTTGGATGATAATCCTTTGCATCTCAAACTGGTCAAGACAGACAAGTCCCGGCATGGTGGGATTTTGTTGTGCTGCCTGGAGCTGTTTAAGTAAATTGGAGAATTCCCAAATCTGGCTAGGATCGTTGATATTGATGTCAGGGAATTCATAGAGACAATTTAAGAATGAGGACTGTGTCAATGTGGGTGTCCCATAGTGCTTATCGAGCGTTTCCCAGGCTTGCTGAAGGGCGATGTCTGGGTTACCTAATTGGGATACGTAGATGTCCTCCACCACCTTTGTAGATTTTGGTCCCAGCCATGTCATCATAAGCCCGATTTCTTAGGCTGAGTCCAACCCGTTGTTGCAGAGGGAGTGCTTGAAAATCTGCTTCCACAATAAGTACTCCTTCCCTGGTTTGTCAGAGAATTTTTGCACACCTCTGGGTGCCATATCCCACCTTCTTCCACCGGATGTTGAAGGATACATTGATGCCGCATAGGGGGTGTAGATAGGCGGAAGTGGTGCATTGCTCCCAAGAGCAGGGGCATGTGCCAGGGCTGGCTGGTGATTTTCTTCAGCATGCTGTCTGCTGAGGGTAACTTGCCATGGTACATACGAAGGGCCTTGAGGGTTTGGCCGGAATTCCTGTGCTGTTGCATTGAGCTCAGGAATTACGGCGCCTTGTCTGCTCTCCTGCTGTGGAGTTGACGTTGTTGCATATGGACCCATCCGATTACCATCTGTGGTTTGGTTCAGTGGGGTCAATTGCGCAGCTCTGGAGGGAAGGTTTCATGATCCAGATGGTGCGATGTCGGCTTTCTGACTCATTTGCACATCTGGTGGTTGAGATTCTCCTTCCTGTCTGCTTGGTCTTGGGAGATTTGTGGTGAACCACGCAGCTCCTGCCTGCTCATGTCGTAGTGCACCCTGGTCACCAGCGGAGGCCTGTACGTGGTTATGCAGGCTTTCTCTTCCTGGTCCTTCCAAATTGTGCATGGAAGTAACACCTTCCAGCTCTTTCTGTAAAGCTGCTGCTCTTGCAGCTACCTCTGCTGCTTTCTGCTTGCGCTGTGAAAGCTCGAAGCTGGCCTGAGCTTTGACCATTTCTTCCCTTTGCCTTTGCAGTGCCTCTGCCACACGTCGCTCTGCTTCTGCCACATGTATAGCTGCTGCAGCCTGAGCTTTGGCCACTTCTTCCCTTCGCTGTCGCTCTGCTTCTGCCACCCATAGAGCCACTGCAGTCTGCGCTTTGGCCATTTCTTCCCTTTCCTGTCGCTCTGCTTCTGCCACCCGTAGAGCTGCTGCAGTCTGCGCTTTGGCCATTTCTTCCCTTTGCTGCTGCTTTGCTGCTGCTGCATGTCAGCTTCCATGGAATCGATTTGTGCTTGCGTAAGTTGAGCAGCAAGGCTCTCTGCTCTGGAGACTCAGGATATTTTGAATGAGTTCAGTGAATTTCACTCTTTCACCACCAGGGGGCGCTTTCTGGCTAAGCACTTCAGGGAAATTTTTTCTTTGGCCACCAGGGTGCACTCTCTGCATGGGTAGAGACTTAAGGGAAATTCCCTCTTTGACTACCAGGGGGCACTGTTTGCATGGGTTAAAGCTTCAGCAAAGTTCCTTCTTTCACCACCAGGGGGTGCTCTCTGCGTGGGTAAAGGCTTCAGCAAAGTTCCTTCTTTAACCACTAGGGGGTGCTCTGTTTTGCAGTAGGTAAATGCAAGCCTGTTATTTGCAGATCAACCACCAGGGAACACTGTTTTGCAGTAGGTAAATGTAAGCCTGTTAGTTGCAGATCAGCCACCAGGGTGCGCTTCTCCTAGACTTCACTTGGAAACAAAGGGTCAGCTAAAAAAAAATTCTTCTTAGAACCACGAGGCTGTAAGCCGTTCTGAAATTTTAAAGGATCTGCTTGTCCAAAGTCAAAATTCCACCTGGGCTGTTAAGCTTTGCAGTATTAACAAAGATTAATTTGCAGTTTTGTTTCTCCTTAAGTTGATCTAGGTGGGGCGACTGGGTAGCTTTTACATAAACAGCTTGGTTCAGGCTTTATTTGCAGATTGGCCACCAGGGGTCGCTATCTGTAGGTAATATAAATGCAGGCTTGTTGTTTTGTAGGTTGCCACCAGAGGGCACTGCTTGAGTGGCATAAATACAAGCCTGTTATTTGCAGATCAACCACCAGGGTGTGCTGCTGCATTAGACTATGCTTGGAATAGACTTTTCGCTTTTTATCCCTTTTTAATGAGTTGTAAATTATCTGGGATTTTAAACATCTGCTTTACATAAATTGGGTACCAAATTAGGTATTTTTCTTCCCATTGGCAGTTAAAGGAATATCTCTGAGTTTGCTATTTCCCTTCCCAGAGAAGGGCTGGCATTTGCAGCACAAGGTATATGCTTTGCTCAGCAATAGCCTGGCTGGTATAGCAACTAATTACTTTCCTTGGCAACAGACTGACTTATTGGAGGGATCTCTCACCCAGATTGCCAGTTAATTACTTTTCATCATGGCAACAGATTGGTTTATTGACTGGGTTGTGAGGCCAGCGAAAGGTGAATGCTTACTTTGCTGGACTTTTCCAAGTGGCTTTTTAAACAAAGGGAGTAGCATTCTTTGAGACGCTGAGTTTTGGGAAGACACATAGAAGAATATCTCCCTCTAAATTAGCTCCTTGCAAACAAGTAGGCTGATATGCAGACACACACATCTGTTCTTTCCTAACAACACATTCCTGGCATTCCAATCGTGCCGGTTTCATGCAAAGGAAGGAGGGGGGAAGAGGCTTGCTTCAACTTAAAGTCTCTCCTTTTGGCTTTGCATAAAGGCACAGGCTTAATCAGAAATGCTGGTTCTTTCTTGTAAGAGAAATTAAATCTTATGCAGCCAGATAAAGATACAGCTTTTACTTTTGCCAACCATTGGAGAGTAACATTTCATTTCTTTTTACTTTTCCAGAACCATGAACTGAGATGCTTTATAATTCTGGTCCAGACAGTATAAACTCAACAAAAAAGATTTTAAAACAATATTTATTGTCCAGGAATTCTAAGCAGAGACTTACTTTGCAGAAGATACGTCCGGTCATTAGGCTATTGTTCATTCTCATAGCTAAAAAGAAATGATTCCTCCATCTCAGCTAGGCATAGTTGTGTACATCATGCTTTGCTAGACAAAGGATTTTTACAAGCCTGGCACGTAGCCCGGACATCCTGTGATAAACTTTGAAGCTCCTCACTGACTAGATAAGATATAGGACTAACTAACAACTGGACTACATTTCCCAGAGGCCATCTCTTAAGGAGACAGCGTTAACCCTTTAAATGCTAAATGCTCTAACACAGTTCTTAATCTAATATATACTCTGGCCAGAGTTACACTGGTCCAGCACACTAGCCATGCTAAAAGCAATACATGAAACCATCCTTGCAGCTTGCGATGAAATGAGACCCAAAATAAAAGACCAAGATGACAGCTCAGATACACAAAGCCAAATCCTGATTACACCTAAAGAATCAACAATACAGAAAATAGCAGATGAAATGGAACAGCCAAATATTAAAATAGAAGACTCAATCAATCAACAAGTACAGATGATGGACAATCCAGACAAAGAAGGGACAATATTGAAAATGAAAAAGACTCTCTATACAATCCAGAAGAAACTTCAGAAAGAAGAAAAACAAAGTGAATTAAAGGCAAATATATCAGAGCAAATATGGGGGACTGGAATTGCAGGACAATCTAATGAATATAAATGGGCCAGTCCTCCCAGAAAACTGGCAATCAATTGGTCTCCTATGATACAAATACTGCACATGAAAATGGAGGGAGACCCACTGGATGATCTAAAAGCGTTGATATAGAAGCCTAATTGACAAAGGAAGAAAGCTAGAATAAGATTGAAGATTGGGGATTTGATTTATTAGAGGGGAATCTACCT
Organism: Crotalus adamanteus; assembly: GCA_039797435.1. NCBI lineage: Eukaryota > Metazoa > Chordata > Lepidosauria > Squamata > Viperidae > Crotalus > Crotalus adamanteus. The sequence goes on along the minus strand of CM077935.1, from coordinate 1,684,236 downwards.
TGTTAATTAGAGGGTTAAAAGGAGAGGCTGAAATAAGGGGAATCTGGGTTATTAGATTTAAAATAGTTGGGAATTAGTGGGAAATAATACTTTGATTTGTATAATATTGAAAAATTAGGATTGAAAGGGAAATAAAAATTAACTATTAGGAATATGTTTGACTTATTGACTAACCCAGGCAATATCTATAATGGCTATGGTCTACTAAAAGGGGATATTTTATCATTAACCAGAAAATTTAGTATGGTGGGAAACAGAAAATCTTTAGGAAATAGAATAAGATTACATTTAAACAAGTAAAATGTGTATTTTGGATATTATAGTTTTTTATGAAGTGAGATAAGGGAAACCTTGTTTACCTAGAGCTTGAAAATCATGGATTTTAAAGGTTGATTGGAATATTGGTGAGAATTTAAAAATTAAGTAAAAATTAATAACAGGACATGGATTGTTATACCCAGATTAATTAAAATATGTATAAGCTAAAAATGTATTGATAACTGTAACACTGATGTTTTTATTGAGTTGATTTAATCAGAAATGTACTAACTTGATTAAGGGAAAAAGAAAAGAAATATTTGATGATGTAACCTGAGATCGGTACTAAACTTTATGTTATTGAATTATTGTTTAACCCTGCCACCACGTTGCTTTTCAAATACTTAAATGTAAAATTGGAAAACCAATAAAATATTATAAAAAAATAGAATAGGATAGGATAGGATAGGATAGGATAGGATAGGATAGGATAGGATAGGATAGGATAGGATAGAACAGAACAGAATATTGCAGAGCAGAGCTGGAAGGGACCTTGGAGGTCTTCTAGTCCAGCCCCCTGCTCAAGCAGGAGAACCTATACCATTTCAGGCAAGTGACTTGTCTAGTCTCTTCTTAAAAACCTCCAGTGTGGAGTGCCCACAATTTCTGGAGGCAAGCTGTTCCACTGGTTAATTGTCCTCACTGTTAGGAAGTTTCTCCTTAATTCCAGGTTGCTTCTCTCTTTGGTCAGTTTCCAACCATTGTTTCTTGTCCTGTCCTCTGGTGCTTTGGAGAATAGTTAGACGCCCTCTTCTTTGTGGCAGCCCCTCAAATACTGGAATAATGCTATCATGTTGCCCCTGTTTCTTCTTTTCTTTAGACTAGCCAAACCCAAGTCCTGCAGCCATTCTTCATATGTTTTAGTCTCCAGGCCTTTGATCATTTTAGTTGCTCTTCTCTGAACTTTTTCCAAGGTTTTAACATCTTTTTTGTAGTATGGTGACCAAAATTGGTTGCAGTATTCCAGATGTGGTCTTACTAGGGTTTTATAAAGTGGTACTAATACTTTGTGTGATCTTGATTCTATGCCTCTGTTTATACAACCCAGGATTGTATTAGCTTTTTTGGCTCCTGCTGCACACTGCTGGCTCATAGTCAAGTGATCATCCGCTAGGACTCCAAGATCCCTCTCATAGTCACTGTTTTTGAGCCAGGTCATGCCTAATATGTACTTGTACCTTTGATTTTTCCTACCTAAATGTAAAACTTTGCTTTCCTCCACACTGAAACTCATTTTGTTGGCTAGGGCCCATTATTCAAGTCTGTCAAGACCTTTTTGGATCCTGAGCTTGTCTTCTGGGGTGTTGGCTATTCCTGTCAGTTTAGTGTCATCTGCAAATCTGATGAGGTCCCCTTCTATTTCCTCTTCTAAGTCATTAATGAAGATATTGAAGAGTACTGGGCCTAAGACAGAGCCTTGTGGTACCCCACTGCTTACTTCTCTCCATGTGGATGTAGTGCCATTGAGGACTACTCGTTGAGTATGGTTTGTCAGCCAGCTACAGATCCATCTGGTGGTGATGTTGTCTATTCCACCTTTTTCTAGTTTACCAAGGATTAGGTTGTGGTCTACTTTATCAAATGCCTTACTGAAATCTAAGTATACTACGTCCACAGCATTTTGCTGGTCTACTAGTTTAGTCAATTTATCAAAGAATGAAATAAGATTGGTTTGGCATGATCTGTTTTTAACAAACCCATGCTGGCTACTGGTTATGACTTTGTTTGCTTTTAGTTGTTCACAGATCTGTTTTTTTATTATCTTTTCCAGGATCTTCCCAGGTATTGATGTTAGACTGATTCGTCTGTAGTTTCCTGGATCTGTTTTTTTTTCCTTTCTTGAAGATGGGAACCACATCAGCTCTTTTCCAATCCTCAGGTGCTCCAGGATTTTTGAAAGATAGGGTGCAATGGTTCTGAGATAATATCTGCCAGTTCCTTCAGAACTCTGGGATGTAATCTGTCGGGCCCTGGTGATTTATAGTTGTCAAGGTCAGATAGGTGTTCTCTTACCATTTTCTTGCTTATTTTAATTTTTGTTTCTAGTTTGTCTTTTGCAGTAGTTTTTTTGGTATGTTGGGCTATAATTTCTTTTTGTGTGATGACTGATTCAAAGTATGAGTTAAGCAGCTCTGCTTTCTCCCTTTTGCCTGTTATTTTCTTGCCATCTTCTCTCTTTAATGGACCTACAGTTTCCTCGACTTTTTTCTTGTTATTAATATGTTGAAAGAAACTTTTTTTTATTGTCCTTGATTTCTGTTGCAAGTCTTTGTTCATTCTGAGCCTTTGCTTTCCTGACTTCATCTTTGCATGTTCTGGCTGTCTGCTGATAAATCAGCCTTTGTTATGTGCTCATCTTTTCTTTTTTTGTACTTGTCCTTTTTCTCTTTCAATTTGTCAGAGAGAGCTTTGTGCAGCCATGCTGGTTTCTTCTTGAATTTCTTATTTTTCTTTTTCACTGGTATTGTGCTGGACTGGGCTTTTATGATCATATTTTTCAGAGTTTCCCACACTTCTTGAATTGTTTTCCCTTTTAGGATTTCCGTCCATAGAATGTTTTGTAAGTTCTCTCCCAGTTTATTAAAATCAGCTCTTTTGAAGTTTAAGACTCTGGTTGGATTATTTTCTATTGTTTATGTTTGCATTATATTAAATTTCAGCATGACATGGTCACTTTCACCCAAGGTTCCGGCAGTTTCACCTCCCTCTATCACTTCTTCTCGATTAGTAGGTATTAGGTCCAGTATAGCTTTACTTCTGGTTCCATCCTCTACCTTTTGGATGATAAAGTTGCCGGTTAGTTTGGTTAAGAATCTGTTTGTTCTCCCACTCGCTGCAGAGTTTGTCTCCCAGTTGATATCTGGATAGTTAAAGTCTCACATTACTGCTGTGGTATGCTTCCTACATATGTTTGTTAACTGGTTGGCAAAGAGTTCATCTATTTCTTCTGATTGGTTGGGTGGCCTGTAGTATACACCTATGGCAATGTCACTTTTTTTCCTTTTATATTTACCCATATACATTCTGGAGGGATTTTATCTTGGATCACGTGCATATCTGTAGATATGTAGTGTTCTCTTGCATATAGTGCAACTCCCCCTCCTCTTTTTGTAAATCTATTTCTTTTGAACAATTTGTATCCATCCATCAGTACGTTCCAGTCATGGGTTTCATCCCACCAGGTTTCTGTAATGCCAACTATGTCATACCTGCCCTCATGTACTATTGCTTCTAGTTCACCCTGTTTGTTCCCCAAGCTTTGAGCATTTGTATATAAGCATTTAAGGCCTTTATGCCTGTCCGTGGGTATGTTTCCTGCATCTCCTGATCATTGGAGTTTTTCTTTTTTCTCATCCCTCCCTACCTCATTGTTTGATTTGTTTTCTTGGGATTTATGAATGGTTTTGTGTTCTAGAGATTCTAAAGATTGGTTACCCTTCCCCTTCAATTTTAGTTTAAAGCCCTCCTGATGAGTTGGGCCAGTCTTTTTCCGAGTACATTTTTCCCTGTTTAAATGAGGTGCAGTCCATCCCTTGCCAAGAGTCCTTCACCTAGGAAATGCAGTCCATGATGCAGAAAACCAAATTTTTCTTGGCGACACCAACCCTTTAGCCAGTGGTTTATTTCTAGAATTCTTTTTTCCCTCAATGGGAGTTGGCCTTTCATTTGGGAGTACTGATGAGAACTCTACTTGTGGTCCTAGCTCCTTAACTTTATTGCCTAGTTGCTTATAATCTCTCAATATTGTACTCAGGTTCAGGTAAGGCCACACTTGGAATACTGCATCCAGTTTTGGTCACCATGATGTAAAAAAGATGTTGAGACTCTAGAACAGTGATGGCGAACCTTTTAGAGACTGAGTGCCCAAACTGCAACCCAAAACCCACTTATGCATCGTTGAGTGCCGGGTGGGTGTGGCCCATTGGGTGGGTGTGGCCCATTGGGTGGGCGTGGCTGTGGTGGTAATGGCAGACTGGGTGGGACTAAAAATTTCAATCAATCAATTCCAACTTTGCAAGATCTTTTTTTCCCCCGCGAGAAGTTGAAATTGACTGAGTGAACCTTTTTTTTTTTTGCACATGGTGGCAGAGGCCTAAAGTGAAAAGGTTTTATATAACCCAAACCCAGCTGAAGGCCTAGGACTGGGACGATAGCATGTGTGCCCACAGAGAGGGTTCTGAGTGCCGCCTCTGGCACCCATGCCATAGGTTCACCACCACTGCTCTAGAAAGAGTACAGAGAAGAGCAACAAAGATGATTAGGGGACTGGAGACTAAAACACATAAAGAATGGTTTCTGGAATTAGGTATGACTAGTTTAATGAAGAGAAGAACTAGGGATGACATGATAGCAGTGTTGCAATATCTCAGGGGTTGCCACAAAGAAGAGGGAGTCAAGCGATTCTCCAAAGCAACCGAAGGCAGGACAAGAAGCAATGGATGGAAACTGACCAAAGAGAGAAGCAACCTAGAATTAAGAAGAACTTTCCTGACAGTTAGAACAATTAAGCAGTAGAACAGCTTGCCTCCAAAAGTCATGGATGCTCCAACACTGGACGTTTTTTAAGAAGATATTGGACAACCATTTGTCTGAAATAGTATAGCGGTTGGACTAGAAGACCTCCAAGGTCCCTTCCAACTTTATTATTATTATGGATCATCGCACAGTCAGCCAGATGTTCAGACTGGATTTGGCATTTTGTCTACCTATCGAGTCCTTCCCAAGGACCTGGGATAGGCAGATGTGGATGTTTGATGGTATTACAGATCTCATCGCAGGATGGAAGCAGTTCCTAGTAAGGCCGCCTTTTGCAATTGACAGATCTCGTCACAGGATGGAAGCAGTTCCTAGTAAGGCCGTCTTTTGCAATTGACTGATGGCGAATTTGTCAATGCCGATGATGGTGTTCAAGTGATGCTCCAGTTGTTTTGGGATTGCACCCAAGGCACCTGTTACTATTGGTACTACCCTTGCTTGCTTTTGCCACAGTCTTTCTTTTATTATTATTATGGATCATTGCACAGTCAGCCAGATGTTCAGACTGGATTTGGCGTTTTGTCTACCTATCGAGTTCTTACCCAGGACCTGGGATAGGCAGATGTGGATGTTTGATGGTATTACAGATATCGTCATTACTATTATTGTTGTTGTTGTTGTTATTATTATTATTATTATTATGTTTTTTTGTTTTTTACAAAAAAATTATTGAATATACAGTTAAAAACAAAAAAGAAACAGTGGACATAATACAACTTCCCTGGTTTAAACAATACTATTAATATTAACTTTCTTTACATTATAACAGAATATGCATATAGGATCTGTGATCTTTCTAGTAAGCGTTCTTTCAATCATATACATTGTGGTTAAATAACTTTCAATTCTATCTTGTAAGGAATACTAGTATAAAGATTTCTAAGCTATCAATTTATCAATCAACATTCGTCCCAGCATTCCTCCTTGACTCTAGCCATTTGTACACTCCGTTCCAAATTTCAAAATAGTCTGTTTCGGTTTTATTTTTAAGCTCTAATGTTAATTTCCGCACAGGATAGGATTTTATTTATTGCTTCTTCTTCAGTTCAGCTACAGTTTGTCCTTTTTATTTTTTAGAGTGATTTTAGAGCAATTTTTTTTATTTCTGTGCGTAGTTTTCTTCTTAACTTGTAAGTGTCTCTCTTCTCTCATTTAATACTAATCAGTCCTCAGTTCTTGTTCAAAATGTCTGCTCTCTCTGCTCAGTCAGCACTTTTGCTTTTCAGGTTTTTAACTTTCTTCTTAGCTTTGTTGAAAGGGCCAAGAAGAGAAACCACTCTTATTCATTAATCCTTTATAGCTTATAAGTCTGTTGCTTTAAGGTAAAGTCTCTTTTCCCCCAGGGTCCTTATCACCGCTGTCTCACAGGGGAAGTAGTTTTACCCCTTTCGCTCTGGGGCTTCCCTTCTTTTCTTTTCTTCTTCGAAATTCTCCAGAATGATTTTACGCTCCAGATCACTTGCAGAGGCTCACTGGGTACTCACGCCATCAGGTTTGTTGTATCATTGTCCAGCTAAATTGCTGCTATTTTTGTCCAGCTGACAGCTGTCATTTCTTCGCAGCCGCCATTCTGGGCCGTCTCCTTCTCCCACTCAACTTCTCCGAGGCTTTCCTGCTTATTACGGTTCAGACCGCCGTCCAGGACCATTCTGCTGGGTGCCTCCTTTTCCAATCTCCCTCCGAGAGGTTGGGGGCTTTAAAAAGTCCACCGGGTATGGGGAAGCGGCTGTGGAATCGACGCGCTTATTTGGAGTACCGTCTCAACACAGCCATTCTGTTTGGCAGCTGGCTTCGCCTCATTATTATTATTGTTGTTGATGTTGTTGTTACTGTTGGTATTGTTGGTATTATTATCTTCTTTATTTTATCCTTTTATTGTACATAAAACATGTTACTTTATGTACAAGTGAAGACAAAGTAAAATTCTTTAAACATTTCATAGATCAGTAATCCCTCTTCTCTTATTAAAACTTGGTCAGTGGGAAAGTGGAATAAAACAACCTTGTCTATTTTTTGATAGAATGTCAACTAAAAGGATTAAACCCTTAAGTGAAAAAAACATTTTTTATTCAAGGGGAACCTAGCTTAAACAAGAAGGAAGAACTGGGAACAGAAGAGCATGTTTGTTAATGGCTCACATATCTACAATTAAGAGGTAGCTTTAACTTAGATGAGAAAAGCTCTGGCTTTAAATTTGGAAAAAGTAAATTTAAAATTGCATTGTGTGTTAATGATGAACATGTTAGGGATGAAGTTTACAAAATGTTATTGAAACTGAATTTGGATAATGACTATGATAAAGCTTGCATGGTTCAATGGGTAAAAAAAAAATGGGGCTATAGTATAATGATTGACCAATTGGAAATATATGGATTTTTGGACTAAAGTTTACATTGAATTATAATCTGAAAGAAAATTTCTATCAGATTATGCATTGCTGATACTTAACTCCTGAAAAATTGTCAAAGATGTATAAAGGAGTTAAAAATATATACTGGAAATGTAATTGTAAAGGAGATATTTTTAACCCCTCTGTGGACATATGACAAAACAAAGAAATATTGGGATAAGATTTTTCTCCTAATTCAGAAAATTTTTAAAATAAATATAAAACTGAAAAAGGAAGTTTTCCTTTGACTTTTAATGGCAAAGAGCTTTTAAAAATGGAAATGTTATTATATATTGCACTTTTTGAACGTAAACAAAGCTTAGCCCAGTTAAGGTTTGCCTTGTTCCTCTAATAATTTAATTCTAATTTAAATATACTTGAAATAGATTTTAAGTAGGTTTTTAATCTCATAGTTATTTTAAACCTCAATCATCACTTGGTTATTCATTCTTCTCAGGTAGCCATCTTTTCTGGCAAGAAGAATATAACACAGCACTTACCATATGCAGAAGTAGTTGAGACTACTTTGAAGCAGCATATGATATAGTTAAAATTAATATCTGTCCTTGAGAATTTATTTCAAAATTTGCATATTACATGGCAAATAGGGCAAGGATATTCCCATTAATATATAGCCAAAGGAACCTTGCCCATAAACTATCCCCTTAATAAATCACTATGAAAAACATATAAAACTTGCTCCAAAATAAACTTTTTCTTTAATATGTAATAGGGCCATACACAACCTATTAAAATCCTGTATTTCCATATGATAACTTTTCAGCTTTGTGAAATATATGGACACATGTGATTATGTTAATCAAAATTTACATTCAGGTAATCATCATTCACTTTAAACTGGATAGGACACATCATTCTTTGACTTTGAAACAGATCTCCTTTTAAGGACTCCTTTTAAGGACTTCTTTTCTTCATATCAAGGTTTATAAATGAAGTTAAATCAAGGTCACGGAGGTTTTTCCAAATACCATTAAGGTAAATTAATGTACAAAAAAATCCCACAAGAACAGTTCACAGTAATCTAAAGTTGTTTCATTAAATACAAATACAAAAAGATTGTTATTGTTCCTTCCTTACTAAATGTTCCTTCTTGTTCATCTCAGGTCTCAAAAGAATGATGTAGCATTTGGGGGAAAATATACACCCCAGTAAACCAGCACTGGAGGATAAGATAGAAAAGATCTCCATAGCTACCATGTATTTCCCTTTGGTGCTCAGGTAGGTTGGAACAAATGACACCCAAACGCTGCAAAAGACCAACATGCTGAAAGTGATGAACTTAGCCTTATTGAAACTGCTGGGCAGCTTCCTGGCTTGGAAAGCAATGTTAAAGCTGACACTAGCCAGGAAGCCCATGTAACCCAAGACACAGTAAAACATGATCACCAAACCCTCATTGCATTCCATTATGATTTCTCCCTTCAGTGAGTGCAGGTCTGTATCTGGGAAAGGGGCAGAGATATTCAGCCAAACAGTGCAAATTCCCACCTGAATGAAGAAACCTGAAAGGACAATAGAATTGGCCAGTCCTTTCCCTACCCATTTCCTCAATCCGGATCCTGGTTTGGTTGCCATAAATGCCAGAATCACAGCCATGGTTTTTGCCAATACAGATGAAAGGGCCACTGAGAAGATAATGCCAAAAGTTGTTTGCTGAAAAAGGCAAGTCATCTTTTCAGGCCTTCCCATGAAGAGGAAGGAGCAGAGGAAGCAGAGAAGAAGGGAGAAGAGGAGGATACAAGTGAGGCTCCAGTTATTAGCTTTGACAATTGGAGTTTCTCAGTGCATCCAAAATATTCCAAGCACAAGAGAAAATAATAGCCAATGTAACAAAGAGGATTCCCAAAGGTTCATTATAAGAGAGATAGATCAATATTTTGGGAATACATTGATTTTGGATGTTATTGGTGTAATGTATTGAGGAGAATTACTTGGAAATGTTGAAAAAACGGTCATAAGACTCTGTCTGTTAAGAGCCAGACTTTCTGTCTACATGCTCATTTACTTGCGTTAAAGCAGGAACTAATACTTGAATACTATTGGCTGCTGCCTAGTGGCTGAGTGTATAAATAGGGGTGGAGCGGCAGTTAGCCAGGCTTCTGTTTAAACTGTTAATAAAGAATTGTTGTTCACCTGCTACCTCATGAATGCCTCACTGAGCACCAAACATAACAGTGGCAACGAAGGTGGGATGTGCTGCCAAACTCGAAGAGCTGAGTCACTAAGGGGGTAAGCCAAGTGACGATGCCTTGGTTGGGGCCATGTTCCCCCCCCCTCATTTCTGCCAGTACAAAAACACTGGAGGAAGAGCGCTCCCAAGGAACCGTCCCTGAGAGATTAAAAGAAGCCTTGGCAGCACAAGGCATTGCGGGGCCGAAAACAACTCACGATGGCCAAACTTGGAAAACTCTCAGAATTCGACGTCGCACATCCAGAGAGTTGGAGCTCGTACATTGCAAGAGTCGAGAATTATTTGAGAGTCAACCAAGTTCATGAAGTCAACCAAGTTCGTTGAAGGCCGCAACACTGCTGTGCGTCTGTGGCCAGGCAACGTTCGAAATCACTGAAAACTTAATAACTCCAGCACTGCTTGAGTCTGTTGCTTATTCTGAACTTAAGAAAATGCTCAAAGAACACTTTGAGCCGAAGCTATTGGTCATCGCCTGGAGACACGCCTTCGAAAGAAGAGACCAACGACCGGGCGAGTCGGCTGCTGAACTCATAGCCACCCTTCATCAAGCGGCATGACCCTGTGAATTCAAAGACCTCGAGGAGCGACTGCAAGACCGCTTAGTGTGTGGGTTGAGAAGCAGGGAACTCCAACAGAAATTGTTTGCAAAAGAGACTATTTCGTTCCAGGACGCCCTAAGAGAGATCACAGCCGACGAAGCCACCGGGGGAGCCGTCAAGGCCTTACAGCTCTCCAGGAACATTCCCTGTGCAGAGGCCGTCCACCAGGAGGGCGCTGAGAGGGTCGAAGACTCCAAATCAGACCAAGAGGTCGATCGCTTACAGCAGCCTCCAGAAAGGAGGCCACAACGCCCAGTTGACAAGGCAGTTTCCTTCATTCGATGTGCGGGGTGTGGAGGCCGACACAAACGCATGGAATGCAGGTTCCACACAGCAACATGCTGGGCATGTGGCAAACAAGGCCACATCACCATAGTCTGTCAGGGTTGGTGGAGAGAAAGTCCACCAGAAGAGCTTCCCCGGAAAGGTACCGGGGCCCCGGGGCAACACAGGGTGGGCTATTGCTCCAGTAGAAGGAGCATGCTTAGAACAGGTGCCCATCACCCCCTTTAGGAAAAGCTGCAGCTCAAAGTCAAGCTGCAGGGAGTTCCATGCAACATGGAACTAGATACGGGGTCAGCGTTATCCATAATTTCCCAGGGGACTTTCAAACACATATATAGTTGCAGCGGCAAAAGAGTTAAGCTCAATGTCAAGACTGCTAACATCGGATGTTCTTGCTTGCCATATATGAAGAAGCAAACCTGTTTTATTTAGCCTGTATAGCACTTCTAGAGTTAAAGCAGATAGTGATAGTCTAGTCGATGGGAAAATATGCTAGTTAATCATAACAATGTCTGAGCACAGTGTGGCCAAGGTCAGCTCAGCTGCAACGGGAGGGGCACTTCACACTTCACATTAATTGGAGAATGTGATTGATGACTGTAAAATGAAGGAGTGAGTTATGCTTTGTTACGGGTGTTTGGGGGAGGGAGGATTCAGGTTTTGGCTTAACTTTGTTAGTGCCGAAGCTATGCAGAATAATAAAAGATTCTTTTAGAGGAATAAGCCTCAAAATTCTTTGAAAAGCTGCTTCCTTTCGGAACCATGACACTCAAGCCGTCAAACCTTGTGTTAATGGATTTCCAAAACTCCCAAGTAACAGTAAAAGGGGAAGCTACACTCAGAGTGCAATTCAAGAGATTTGAGGGCTCCCTGGAAGTCATAGTAGTTGAGGGCAACTGCACAAGCCTCATTGGGCTTGATTGGTTTGATGCATTGGGAATTAATGTAACTGGAATAAACAGTACACAAGCAGTGGACTTAGCGGCAGTTTGCCAGGAGGTTGCTGATGTTTTTAGCCCTCACTTAGGGAAATATAAGGGTCCTCCCATAGGTCTTCGGCTTGATCCTGCCATAACTCCATAATTCAAGCAGAAGATCGATGCAGAGCTGGGCAAGCTGGTGCAGCAAGGCATCCTGCGGCCAGCAGAGCTGGACAAGCTGGTGCAGCAAGGCATCCTGCAGCCAGTTGATAGCAGTCAATGGGAAACCCCCATAGTTACACCACTTAAGGCCAACGGAGAGGTGCGCATATGTGCGGATTACAAGTGCACTATCAATAGAGCACTCCAACAACACGCATATCCGGTGTCTGTAGTCAGCCACATTTTGGCGTCACTACAGGGAGGTCGCATCTTTGCCAAGTTAGATTTGGCTCAAGCCTATCAGCAACTGCCAGTGGATGATGCCACAGCGGAAGCTCAAACCATAGTTACCCACAGGGGAGCTTTCAAGGTTAAGCACCTACAATTCGGGGTCAGTGTTACCCCAGGGCTCTTCCAGGGAGTGATGGAGCGCACGCTCAAGGGTATTCCAGGTTTGTGCCCATATTTCGATGATGTCTTCATAGCTGGGGAATCAGTCGAGAAATTGGCAGAACGGTTCAAGGCCGTCCTTCAGTGTTTCCGCAAAGCTGAAGCAGGAGAAATGTAAGATTGGGGTAGCTTCAACCAAGTTCCTCGGTTTTCACATAGATGCCCAAGGCATTCATCCTGCTGAACCCAAGCTCAAAGCAATTCAGCAGGCCCCCAGTCCAAAATCAAAGGGGGAGCTCCAAGCATTTTTAGGACTGCTCAGTTTTTATCATGCCTTCCTACCTCACAAGGCCGCAGTGGCAGAGCCGTTACACCGGCTCTTGGACAAACATGCACAGTGGAAGTGGACCAGCATCCACGATAGGAGCTTTTCAGCAGTCAAATCTGTCAAGCCCCTGGGCTCGACACTAACCAGTGGGGGAAAGGGAAGGAGCAGCCAGCAGCCAGCCGACTTTGGTGCGCTGACCCCGCATGCTGCCTGACCACCGAGGACCAGCTGGGCGTTTGCACGGCCGCTGTCCACTGCAGCCGCCTCCCCCTACATCTGGGTGCCGGGGGAGGCCTGAGCGTCGGGGAGTCCCGAAACCCGGCAGGGCATCGACGGTGAGCCAGCTGGATGCCAGAGGGGCTGCCTCATGCCACGGCTGCCTCTCCCTTCTCACCGGAGGTCCCGGAAGTCGGCTGGGTGGTGGAGGCGGCCAGCTGGGCATCGGGGGAGACCATCCATCACCATGGCCACCTCTCCTGTGTTACTGGTGGACAGGGGGAGGAGCTGCCTCCAGGAGGACCTGTCTGCCAGGGGAGAACTCCGGTTGCTGCGCGGACATGCTTCCCGAGGGGAGCTGTCTGCTCTGGAGCCATGCTGGCGGCGGGGGAGGAGCAGGACAATGACCAGCTGCTGATCCTGTGGAGGCCACGTGGCTGTACTGATGCCTCCGGTGGGGAGGGGATGGACCCTGGGCTATGGCCTTTACCTGCGCAGACCAGATGCTGGCTTGCTGATTGGGGTGGGGTTGGATGGCAGGGCACATCTATGTAAAGCACTGGGAGCAAACCACTCCCAGTGCTGACTTTCATTTAGCACGCATTAAATTCTTGCTGGTCACATTGTTCCTGTGTTTTGAGGTTTGTTGGCAGCAGACAAAGGACAAGTGACAGTATCACTGCTGTCTTCAAACTCAGTTTTGATGCATTTTAACAAAAAGCTGCTTGTCTGCATCGCTTGTGATGCATCACCATATGGGGTTGGGGCTGTACTGTGTCATTTAATGGCTGACGGAAGGAAAATTCCAATAGCCTATTACTCAAGGACCTTGTTCTCTGCAGAGCGTAACTATGCCCAAATAGATAAAGAGCAGGTAGATGGGTCCCTACTGGGAGGGGTACCTGCTACATATATTACTGAACCAGTACGGATGGAATTAGGGGAACATTGGGAATTGATAAGGTTTGTAGTGATACCATCCATGATGGAGGCCGTTATTTTGGGTTTGGCCTGGTTGGACAAATGGGGTCCAACAATTTGGTGGGAAGGAGGGTATAGAAGAGTACGGATTGGTGTGGGTCCCCAGCCACCTTCCCATGAACAGATCAAATTGGGAAAACAGAGAGATAAAACCCAACCAAAGAGGGAGAGGGGGGATGTGGTCTTTCCATTGGAGTACACTGACCTCGCAGAAGTATTTGATGAGCGAGAATGCGATATATTACCACCTCATCGGTCAACTGATTGTGCCATCAAATTAATGGAAGGGGCAAAACTCCTGAAGCCCCGAATGTATGCTATGACCCCGAATGAAATGAATGAACTGAGGAGATATATTGATAAAAATCTGGCAAGGGGTTTTATCCAACCTGCTCGGTCACGGGTTGCAGACCCTGTGCTATTCAAAGAAAAAAAAGATGGAGGGTTATGCCTCTGTGTGGATTTTTGGGGTCTAAATGGAGTGTGCGTAGAAAAGTTGTATCCCCTTCCACTTATGAAAGATCTCTTGGCCCATTTAGCTCAAGGAAAGATATTTACGAAACTTGATTTGCGGGAGGCCTATTATAGAGTATGCATTAAAGAAGGGGACGAATGGAACACCGCGTTTAATAGTCCATTGGGGAGTTTCCAATATAAACTAATGCCATTTGGGTTACAGGGGGCTCCTGCTGTGTTCATGCAGCTTATAAATGAAGTGTTGCATGAACATCTGTACAAAGAAGTCCTTGTGTACTTGGATGACATTCTCATTTCAGCAAACAAAGAAGACCATATACAATTAGTGCGGCAAGTTTTACAAAAACTCCTCAAGGCTCATTTATACGTCAAGTTGTCGAAATGCGCTTTCCATCAATCCAAATTGGATTACCTTGGGTACAGGATATCCGGAGGGGGGGTGGAGATGGATCCTGCAAAAGTACAGGCTGTCCTGGATTGGCAAGCACCATGAACACGATGTCAGTTGCAAAGTTTTCTCGGTTTTGCAAATTTCTATAGGCAATTTATCCCATCTTTTGCTGAGGTAGCCTTACCTTTAACCGAGTTACTTCGTACCAAACCGACGGGTAACAAACCACAGCCACACCAACAGTTACCTTGGTCGCTGCACTGCCAACAGGCATTTGAAGTTTTAAAAGTGTTGTTCTCAAGGGAGCCAGTCCTAAGACATCCCAACTCAGAGGACCCCTTCATAGTACAAACAGATGCTAGTGATGTGGCGGTAGGAGTGGTACTTTTACAAAGAAATGAACAGGGGAATTTACAACCATGTGCGTTCACTTCACGTAAGTTTACAACTACCGAACGTGGGTGGGCAGTTTGGGAGAAGGAGGCATTTGCTGCGAGGTGGGCATTAGTCACATGGCGCCAATTTTTAGAAAGAGCAAAAGAGATCTTCGAAGTGTGGACAGACCACAAAAACCTCGAAGCATTACAAACCCCTCGGCGACTAGCTCCAAAACATGTAAGATGGGCAGTATATTTCCAACGGTTCCAATTCCGATTGAAGTACGTACCAGGAGGGAGGAATTTCCTTGCGGATGCATTGTCACGAAAACCGCAATACAACAGTAAATGGGAGGAGGTGGTACAAGCCCTGATACCTTCCCCTAGATGGTTAAAGGATACAACTGCGGTAATATGAACTATGGAAGACCTGGTACGTAATTTACAAGGTGCACTCATAGCGGATTCTTGGTTAGTGGCCCATCCCCATGTTTTGACTATGAGGGATGGATTAGCATGGAAAGGCAGTAGGATATATGTCCCACAATCTTTACGGGTAGAGGTACTTCAGAGAGGCCATGATGTGAATGTGGCTGGTCATTATGGATTCCTAAAAACTCTACACCTGCTAAAACGTCAGTTCTGGTGGCCAAGTATGAAAAAAGATGTAGAAACGTATGTCCGGGAGTGTTCTGTATGTGCAACTACAAAGCCCCAAGTAGGAAAACCATCCGGTCCACTACAACAAGTATCCGACCCCTCCCGTCCATGGGAACAAATTGGCATGGATTTCATAGTTGACTTACCAGCGAGTCATGGAAATACAGTAATAGATTTATTCTCAAAACAAGCACACTTTATACCCTGCAAAGGGCTACCATCAGCTCGGAGGTTAGCCAAACTATTCACGACCCATATCTATCGCTTAAATGGGGTGCCCCGATGCATAATATCCGATCGGGGTGTACAATTCACCGCCAGATTTTGGAGAGACTTCATCACATCCATTGGCTCATCCCAAGGTCTGAGTTCTGTGTTTCATCCCAGCACAAATGGAGCAGCTGAATTTGCCAACGCAATGGTCGAACGTTATCTACGTTGTTACATCAATTATCAAAAGACGAATTGGGTAGATCTGCTGCCCTTTGCTGAAGTGGCATATAATAATACTGTCAACGCTGCAAATATTGTATATTCTTGCTTTTGACAATATGTAGAATTGTCTGGTAATTATGGGGTTAATACAGAGCAGAAGGGGGGTTGGGGGTAAAGCCTGGGAAAGAAAGAGGAAGAAAACATTTGACCTTCACACTAATTGGATAATGTGAGATATGACGGCTAATTTAGGGAGGGAACATGCTGATAATTTAACTGCTCAGAGGAAGAGAACTTAGATCCTAGCATCCCTCCGTTGTGCCTGTGCCGACATTTTGTAACAATAAAAGACTTTTAGGAAAATAAATGCCTAGAAGTTCTTTGGAATGTTTCATTAGCTGGAACCACAAGTTCATGCTAGGATCTCACATTCTTTTCAATGGGGTCCCGAGCCCCATCCACTATCTCTATGCTTGAGAGGAGCTGGTAAAGATTCGGGGAAGATCTCATTATGGAGAAAGAAAGATTGTCTGAGGCCAGCCCCATGGCTGCAACAGTTTCCCCGGGGGGGGGGGAGGGAAGCGACAGCCAGCAAGCCGGGGGAGAGAGGAATTTGGCAGATTTCCCAGCTGAGAGCAAAGACTTCAAAAGCAGAATGGACAGATAACAGTTATGGGTGAGTCGTTGGAAAGATTTCAAAACTTAGAAATGAAAACCAGAAATCAGTTCCTACAAAGTGAAACCTACAGCCCTTCCATTGCAGATGTTCCTGCCAGGGACTCCAGCCCTGAAGAGAGAGAGAATCCCAGTCTGAATCCTCTGCAGCAATGGGGAGATTGGGTTTCCCAGCAGGTGGCTGATCCATGTCCTCTGAACTTACCACAGCTAATAGAGGCCTTGCAATGCCTTGGGGTGGTACAGAAGCCAGGAGATCAGCAGCTGTTGGGAGAACAGCCACAGCAAGGAGGTTGGCCACAGCCCCCAAACATGCAACCCCTGGGCATAAATCTGCAGCCAGGTTGGGACCTACAGCAACTGGGGGGGCCACAAGAGCAGTGGGGAGCCCAGCAGGAAGCCTGTCAGACCCTGCCTTCGCCGGCCAGAGACCCCAACCCTGAAGAGAGGGGGAGTTCCAGTCTGAGGCATCTGCAGCAATGGGTAGATGGGGTTCCCCAGCTGATGAATGATCAGCAGCAGAGGGCCCCACCACCCCCTGCAGTCCAACAACAGAGAAGACCACTACAACCCCCACTTGTGCAGCCACCATTGGGAGGCCTACAGCAGCAGGGGGCACCATCAAAACCCACTGGCCAGCAGCAGAGACCCCAGCAGCCGTGGAACCAGCCCCAGTGGGGGCCACAGCAGCCTCTGTTCACACCACCTTTCAATGCAACATTTGATGGGGACCCAGAGAAGCTGATTTTTTTCCTCAACCAAGTGCATTCTCACTTGAAACGCTGGGCCTATTTGTACCCGGAACCAGGGGCCATGGTCAATGTCATTGCGTCCAACCTAGAGGGAGAAGCATATGAATGGCTGAACAATTTATATAGCAAGCTAGCCCCCGAATTGGAAGATCCCCACTGCTTTCTCTTAAGTCTGAGAGAACGATTTGAGGACCCATCCATTGGCCTCAAAGCAGCAGGACAAATTCATGAAATAAAACAAGCCGGGAGGCCTGCCCTGGAGTACGTGTGAGAATTCCGCAAGATAGCAGGTTGAATAGAGGGGTGGCCTGAGCAGTCCCTCATACATTACTTCATCGAGGGATTAGACGATCACCTCTCTCAGGTCTGCATCTATCGAGAAGTACCTGATTGGCTGCAGGAGTGGTACCAGATGGCCGTGAAGCTAGATGTTAAGCTCTCTCGCTATAAGAAGCCTCCTCCACATGAACCCGAACTGCAACCAGAGCTACCCGAACAGCAATCACCCCCACGAAAGCCTTTGACTACTGCAAGAGCTGAGAGGCCCAGGCCACCTACACACCCTTCCTTCAAGTGTTTCCGGTGTGGACAAGGAGGACATCGAGCGGCCACCTGTCCAGTCCCCTACCCCCGACTGCAGAGCAGGCCAGAACCAGCAATGCAAAAGAAACCTGCTCAGCGGCCAACGAGAGAAAAATCCAACTGACTCACACAGGAACCTGTCGCCAAGTTTACACCCCACACACAGGAGGACCCCAAGACTCCAGATGGACCCGCCCCTGCTCTACCCTTCTTTGACAGGAGAAGGAGAAAACGACCCAATGGTGAGTCGACAAATCCTGCCTTTTTCACTGGCCGCCAAACTTATAATCCCTAAGTCTGGGGCACAAATAGACTTGAATGTACTAATTGATTCAGGATGCACCCGCTGCATTATTAGTGTGGCGTTTGCCATGAAAATGGGCATAAGGGCAAAACAGCTTTCCAAACCGGTAAGTTTTGAGCAAGCCGATGGCTCCCTGATGGGAGGGACTCTTATCACACAATTAACCAAGCCTTTATACCTAGAAATAGGGGCACACTGGGAGTTTATTCGCTTCCTGGTGGCTCCAAAAATGACTGAGGCGGTGATCCTAGGACTAGCCTGGTTAGACAAATGGAAGCCGTTTATCTGGTGGGAGAAAGGAATGAGAACTGTGAGACTACCTATAGGGCCTGATCCCCCAATTGATTCAACAGATGTTACTGGGCATCTTAGGCCACCCAATGAGAGAGCGCATATGGCCGCCTCACTGCCTCCAGGTGAACCAGTCATCCCCAAGGAATACCGGGACCTGGCGGAGGTGTTCAGTGAAAAAGAATGTGATGCCCTACCCCCTCACAGACCCAATGACTGCTCCATCGAACTGGTGCCCGGAGCCAAACTCCCACATCTGAGGATGTATGCAATGTCCCCCCTCGAAATGGAGGAGATGCAGCGATACATGAACAAAAACCTAGCGAGGGGGTTTATCGAGCGGGCCAAATCTTCCGTGGGAGCCCCTGTGTTGTTCAAAGAGAAAAAAGATGGGTCTCTTCATCTCTGCGTAGACTACAAGGGACTCAACGCTGTAAGTGTGGAAAATAAATACCCCCTCCCCCTCCTAAAGGATTTATTGACCCATCTGGCTAAGGGGAGTGTCTTCACTAAGTTAGACCTAAGAGAGGCATACTACCGGGTGAGAATAAAAGAGGGAGATGAGTGGAAAACTGCCTTCAACTGTCCTATGGGGAGCTATCAGTTCAAAGTCATGCCATTTGGACTACAGGGGGGCCCAGCTGTATTTATGCAGTTGATTAATGAGGTTCTACATGATCACTTGTACAAAGGGGTTTTGGTGTATCTTGATGATATCCTGATATACAGCACAAATATGACTGATCACATAAAGCTAGTGAGAGAAGTGTTAAAGAAACTATTGAACGCCAAGATTTATGTCAAATTGTCGAAATGTGAATTTCACCAAACCCGATTAGACTATCTTGGCTACCGAATTTCCAACAAGTGTATTGAAATGGATCCAGCCAAGGTGAAAACTGTAATCAAATGGCAGCCCCCAAGGACTCACAAACAGCTCCAGAGCTTTCTGGGTTTTGCCAACTTTTATCGTCAATTCATCCCTTCTTTTGCCGAGATTGCCCTACCTCTTACAGAACTACTCAAAACAGGCAAAGGAGGAGGAAAGCCACGACCGGGCCAACCACTAGCATGGACAATGGGCTGTCAAACAGCTTTTGAGAATTTAAAGAGACTATTTGCTGCTGAACCGGTTCTAAAGCACCCCTGCCCAGGGGAACCCTTTGTGATTCAAGCTGATGCCAGCGATGTGGCAGTTGAAGCTGTGTTACTGCAAAAGAACAAAAATGGGATCCTGCAACCCTGCACCTACACCTCTAAGAAATTTACTGAGAGCAAGCGGAGATGGGCAATCTGGGAGAAAGAGGCCTTCGTGATTAGATGGGCGTTATTAAACTGGCGACACTATCTGGAAGGGAGCAAAGTGCCATTTGAGGTATGGACAGATCACAAAAACCTAGAAGCACTGAAAATTCCCCGCAAATTGTCACCAAAGCAAGTACGGTGGGCACAGTACTTTAACCGCTTCAACTTCACTCTAAAGTACATACCAGGAGGAAAAAACTTCCTAGCTGATGCGCTATCCCGGTTACCCCAGTACAAAAGCGAACGAGAGCAGGTTAACGAGGCAATTATTCCCAATCCACAAACTGTCGCTCAACTTACACCTCGCAGGGTCCCCAATCCTGATGACCCTGGAGTGAAGAAAATAAAACGAGAGCTCCTCACCGACCAATGGTTCAAAGATAATCAAGCGTCCCTAAGATGCAGGGATGGCTTGGCTTACAAAGGGGGGAAGTTATATCTGCCAGAAGTGCTCCGTCTTAATGCTCTCAAACACAGCCATGATGTAAAGCAGGCTGGACACTTTGGATATTTGAAAACCCTACACCTCACCCGCCAGCAAATCTGGTGGCCGGGGCTGAAAAAGGATGTGGAAAACTATGTAAAAAGTTGTACTGTATGTGCCACAATGAAAAGAATCCCAGGGAAAACTCCTGGGTTACTGCAACCCGTGGCAGACCCTTCCCAACCCTGGGAAGAAATAGATATGGACTTTATAGTAGACCTACCTGAAAGTAGGGGAAATACTGTCATCTGGACTGTAATAGACTTGTTCTCAAAGCAGGCTCATTTCATCACCTGCAAAGGACTCCCATCTGCCCAACGACTGACCAAACTGTTCCTGAAACATATTTACCAGCTGCATGGCGCCCCTAAGGGAATAATTTCGGACATGGGGATGCAGTTCACAGCAAAGTTTTGGAGAAGTTTTCGTAAATTAATTGGATCATCTCAAGGTTTATCATCTGCTTTTCATCTGGCCACCAATGGGGCTGCAGAAGCCGCTAACAAAATGGTGGAGCAATATCTTAGATGCTACGTTTCTTACCAACAGATGAACTGGACTGATCTCCTCCCTTTGGCGGAGGTGGCGTACAATAATTCTGTGCACAGCAGTACTGGCTACACGCCTTTCAGAGTGGCCACAGGAGATGAGTTCAACCCAATACCTGAATATCCTCAGTTGCCCTCCGCTTCCCAGACACTTGATCAGTGGGTGAGAGGGTGGGAAGAAGTTTGGAAAAACACAAAAACTGCTTTAAGAAAGACTTTTGAGACCTATAAAAAGCAGACTGATAAAAAGAGAGCTCCCCAAAGAACATTCCAAGTTGGGGAAAAGGTCTATCTGTCAACTAAATATCTACGCCTCAAATTGTCCAGCAAGAAATTGGGACCAAAATTCTTGGGGCCTTTCCCCATAGTAAGGATCATCAACCCGGTCACAGTAGAACTAAAACTCCCTAGACTTTTGGGGAAAATTCACCCAGTTTTCCATTGTAGCTTGTTGAAGCCTTATTGGGGCTCCACTTTAAGACCTCCTCCGAAGAAGGCACCTGGGCCCCTCGTAGTTGCGGGACAGACCCACTATGAAGTAAAACGTATTCTTGATTCTAGAATTTTTAAAGGGAAATTGCAGTACCTAATCCAATGGAAGGGATACCCGTTGTCTGAAGCCACGTGGGTGAAATCCAGTGAAGTGAAAGCTGACAGATTGGTCAAAAGGTTTCATATGAAACACCCCAACAAACCAAAAGATAATCCTTAACATATGCTTTTGTTTACTTTACAGGATCTGTCCTTCTTGTAAGGGGGGCCGGATGTCAACGCTGCAAATATTGTATATTCTTGCTTTTGACAATTTGTAGAATTGTCTGGTAATTATGGGGTTAATACAGAGCAGAAGGGGGGTTGGGGGTAAAGCCCGGGAAAGAAAGAGGAAGAAAACATTTGACCACACTAATTGGATAATGTTAGATATGACGGCTAATTTAGGGAGGGAACATGCTGATAATTTAACTGCTCAGAGGAAGAGAACTTAAACCCTAGCATCCCTCCGTTGTACCTGTGCCGACATTTTATAACAATAAAAGACTTTTAGGAAAATAAATGCCTAGAAGTTCTTTGGAATGTTTCATTAGCCAGAACCACAACTTCTGCAGTCCATAGCAGCACCGGATTTACTCCTTTTCGAGTCATACATGGGGTGGAATTCGTCCCTATTCCCAAATGTCCTCAGGGAGACCCTAGGTCACAGCAACCCCATGAGTGGATGCTCCAGTTTAAAGATATATGGAAAATGGTAAAGAAAGCATTATCAAAAGCAGAACAGACATCAAAAAGACAGGCCGACAAAAAATGGAATCCACAAAAGCCCTTCCAGCTTGGCGACGAAGTTTACCTATCCACGAAATATTTGAAATTACGTAGACCATGTAAAAAGTTAGGTCCAAAATATATCGGCCCATTCAAAATAGAACGGGTCGTTAATCCAGTAACAGTATGGTTACAACTCCCTCGCAACCTTGGCAAAGTGTACCCGGTCTTCCATAGCAGTTTACTAAAACCAGTAACAAAACCTTCGTTCAGACGGGTACAACAACCTCCCGGTCCGATGGGGGGGGGTCATTATGAAATACAGAAGATACTTGATTCGCGGTATAGGTGGGCACGGCTGCAATACCTAGTACAGTGGAGGGGCTACCCAGTGTCCGAGGCATCATGGGTGGGGGAGGCAGATGTGAATGCCCCTTGGTTAGTACGCAGATACCATCACAAGTATCCCCAGAAGCCAGGGGGGAGGGGAGGTGTACCAACATCCACAATGCCAAGCTAACTGTATATTTTGCCAATTTCCAGGAGGACACCTGGTAGGGGGGCCGCCTGTCAAGCCCTCCCAGGCTCGACACATGAAAAGGGGGAGCCAGCACAGAAGTCGAAGCCTACCATTTTGGAGACATGAGCCAGAGATCCTCCGGCGGGCGTTCTTCCTTTAAGTGACTGATGGCCGATTCTCAAAGATCTGAGACGCCGCGCCTGTGCAGAAGAAAGGTTGCACATGCACAGAAGGACAGTAAGCCGCCTATCAGCTGTTTGGGGTTTAGCAGACAACCAGCTGATGGGTGCATATGAGCAGAAGGTTAACAAGCCGCCTATCAGCTGTTCAGCGGTTGGCTGACAACCAGCTGATGGGAGGTAGCTGGAGGATTACAGGACATTGCAAGAGGAGCCTAGGGCGTTGGCAAGAAAGATCCAGATGGAGGAAGCGTGACTTCTAATTGCTGGAGGGTGCTGGTTGGGTGATAGTAGGGTATGGTGTAGGAAGGTGATGGGTGGGGTTGTGATTTGTTGGGTAGGGTTGTGGTTGGGAGGTAATTGGATGGAGGGTGGGGTTGGCTTTGAAAATGTATTTAAGCAGCGCTGGGAGGTGATAGCTCCCAGCACAAACTTTATTTTGGCAAAGAGCCTCATTGCTGCAGGTCTTTGCTAACGTCTTCAATTTTGATCTTGATTAAACCGTTGCTACCTGAGTGAAGAATGTCTTCGTGTTCTTCGTAGCTCATGGTTCCGGTAAGGATCATTGACACTTATACTGGAAAAACTTTACGAAGCTACTGATGAAATATGTTCGCAAATAAAAGAATTTACTATGGAAATAAAAAACAGAAATTCTGCTTTGAATCTACAAATTGACTCCCAGACCTTATCTGAGCACTCTATAGACCAAAAAACAACAGAAGTGGGATTAACTAAAGGTAAAGAAGATTCCATCCTATTTCATATGCATGCTGATGAGATCTCCGAGGAACTAAAAAGGATTGCAATTAAACCACTTACAACCTTTAAACCAACAGAAATGGACAGACAAGCCCAACGAACTGAGAACTATGGTAGCTTGGATAAACAACTATCATCTACAAATTTGGACATAATTGAGCTGGCTATTCAACAGTTTCAAACGTGGAGATTTGACTTTTCAAAACAACAAGGGATTACTTACAAAGGAGCTAGGTCTCTAAAGCAGAAAAGAGGATGTCTTTGTTTGATTCAAAGGATACTACAAGGCATAAAGAGTGACTTGTTCATTGATATAGAGGCCTTGTTATGGAAACCAGTTTGGCATAAAAGGAAAGCTAGAATAAGATTTAAGAATGTGACTTAAGGTTTTATGTAAAGGCTTATTAGGTATGGATTGATTTATGGCTTAAGACAGTTAAATAAGAGGTTAGATTGAATAAAAATTAATTAAAGGTTTGAACTTAATAAGTTGTTTTGTCTATGTATTAATATGTTTTGGATACAGTAACTTTGGGAGGATGTTAAAGAAACTTGATACAGATATTGAGGGATTGATTGTTAGATTATAAAGAATAATAGAAATAGAAAGGTATTTTTTTCTCTTTTTGCTTTGTTTCTGTTTTTTCTTCTTTGTTCTTTTTTTTTTTCCTTTCTGATTTGAACTAATATTTTCTTTTCTTATTAGAACTGATAGTCATTTTGTAATGGAAGAGGAATAGGAAAAAAGAAGAAATGATATTAATAAATGTTTATTGACTATGTTAAGGAAAAAGGTTATGGGGAGACTCCCAAAGTGTTAACTAGGTATTTAGATTAGAAATATGGAACATAGCAAGTGAAATAGTCAAACTTAACACAGGATCTGGATTTGTGGATTTATTTAGATGAAAGATTATTGAGGATTGTTATGATTGATTTAGTTGTATTGAAATATATCATTTTGAATATAATATGTCATTAGAGGGAAAAGAGAGGTTTTTAATGACTTAATCTGAACTTTATGAGTATGACTTTGTTTTGTGGACGACTGCCCAGCCACCACGTTGTTTCTTAAGCACTTGTTTGTAAAATGAAAAAAACAATAAAACTTGTTTAAAAAATAATAATAATGGAAAGAATTAAAGAGATTGGGATTTCTAGGAAGCAATCTCATGGATCTACCTGTGGAATCTTGTAGCTGGCAAGGACTGTGGCCATGTTGAATGAGGTCTCCATCAAATGTCCTCCAATAGCAGCAATAAATGTTTTCTTTAAATCACAGGTAAAGTTAGGAACAAACCTGTCCTGTGTAGAAAGTAAGCTCAACATAGCCTTATAGATTATCCTCACAGGGAAATAGTTGTTCACAATGTGGAAACCCAATGTGATGTTTGGTAAGAGCTCGGGATTCCTATTGATCTCCTTGACAGTAAACACCAAAGCAAGGACTTGCTGATACATCTTTGGCAGAGAACTGCAATAAAAACTATCAGTTTAACTAAAGTGTCTCCTATCCTTCTCTTCTACTTGTGTACTTAAAGCTATGAAACTGAATACCATGAAGTTCAAAGGCGTCCATAGAACCAGCCCTGCAATTAACTGAGAGGCAGCCACTTCAAGCTACAGTTGCTGAAACTCAGCAGTAATGGGTGGAAGAGACACTGAAACCGTTAAATAACTGAACTTTTCAAAAGAGTTGCTATGCCTTGTCTCATTACAAATGTTCAAGAAAAACTAAATGTCCCTTCAGATGGGTGTCTGAAGGGACTAGGAGAAAGCAATGCTTGTTCAGCATTCAGGTGCCTTGAGGTGACAAAATAATCTCCTGCCATAATTTATCTTTGGAAAGAAACAGTTTACAGCTCATAGACAGGAAATGTGCTTTGAATCTATTTCTAAATGTTACCCTTCTTGTCTAATAGGTAGCCTTATTAACAAATCTCCTTTACCATCAGGTATGGTATAATCAATGCCATGTGTTTTGCATATAATACAGTACAGGAACTCTTAGAGCTTCATTGCTACCACCCCCATAGAATCACCAAGAGTGAACAAGATTATCATGTTATCCATTCAAGGGGGGGGGGTGCCATAAAGAAGAGGGGGTTAACTTATTCTCCAAAGCACATGAAGGCAGGACAAGAACCAATGCATGGGAACTAGTCAAGGAGACAACCAATTTGGAACTAAGGAAAAATATCTTGACAGAACAATTAATAGTGGAACGACTTGCCACCAGAAGTTGTGGTGTTCCAACACTTGAAATTTTTAAAAAGAACAGAACTGAATAACAGTTGGAAGGGACCTTGGAGGTCTTCTAGTCCAACCCCCTGCTCAGGCAGGAAACCCTATACCATTTCAGATAAATGGGTGTCCAATCTCTTCTTTAAAACTTTCAATGTTGGAGCATTCACAACTTCTGGAGACAGAAAACCTCCAAGGTCCCTTCCAACTCTGTCATTCTGTTATTCTGCTTCTTGGGTTGTTTCTCCCTTGAGGATTCTCATCTATGGAATCCTTACCAAGTTTTCTCTAAGTTTATTGAAATTAGCTTTCTTAAGTCCAAGACTCTACTTTGAATTTATTCTATTGCTTGTCCTTGCATAATATTGATTCCAATATTGAATGATTACTCCCCCCCCAAGGTTCCTGTAGCTTCAACACCTTCTATCATTTCATTTCCGTTAGTGAGAATTAAGTCCAATATGGCTGATCTCCCTAGTTCCCTTCTCTAGTTTTTGGGAGACAAAGTTGTCTTCTAAGTTTGTCATGAACCTCGTTGATTCTACACTTGGTACAGAGTTTGCCTTCCAATTGATGTCTGGGTAGTTAAAGTCCCCCATTACTATTGTGATGTGCTTCCTATATATGTCAGTTAACTGGCTAGCAGAAAGTTCATCTATTTCCTCTGTTTGGTTGAGTGGCCCATAGTATACACCTATGGCAATGTCATCCCCCCCCCCCCATTTATATTGACCCAAATGCATTCAAGACAGTTTTCATCATTGTGGTGCTTTATTTCTGTAGAGATGTAGTTATTTCTTATATATAGTACAACTCCACCTCCTCTTTTATTTGGTCTATTTCTTTTAAATAATTTAAATCCCTCTAGCTATATATTCCAGTTGTGGGTTTCATCCCACCAAGTTTCTGTAATGGCAACAATATCATATTTGCCCTCATTTACTTGAATTTCTAATTCACCCTGTTTATTCCACATACTCTGTGCATTGGTGTATAGACATTTGAGCCCTTTTTGATTGACCCTGTGTTTACTTTCTACATAACGTGTTTTGTGCCTGAATTTCCCTACTTCCTTAACACCTGTTTGATTAGTGCATATGTTATGGCACACTATCAAAAGCTTGATTTTCCTTAACAGCAAGGTTGATATTCTTTTTTTTTTAAAAAAAACAAGTTTTATTAATTTTCCAATTTTACAAAGCTCCAAGTGTTAAGGAACCAACATGGTGATTGGGTAGTCCATAATCAAATAACAAGCTCTTCCATGCATATGTCAGGTTACATCATCAAAGATTTCCTCTCTATTTCCCTTAGTTATTGTATCACATTCAAATTAATACATTGCTAGTTATAACTCAGTCAGTTAAGACATTTATCAATATATGTTGTCTTGTACGCCTTCATATCCTGTTTTGAATTTTACCTAATTTCAGTTACAGTATTCCAGTTAACTTAATATCCATAGTCTTTCAATTTTGGGCAACCCAAAGTTCCCTTAGTTCATTACAAAATAATTGTCATATCTAAAATACATTTATTATTTACTTAGATAGCTTCTTACTTTATTTCACAAACATATTCTATTTCTCATCCTAATACCTCATCCCTTACTAAAATAACCTTTATCATCTTAATCCAAGTTCTGTATTATAATCCAAAACTATTATTCTAGTAACTATTTTTTATTTCCCTTACAAATCTAGATCCTAAATATTAAATCAATTAGTATCTTTTAAGTTCTCCTTAGGCCACTGAGTGAGATTTTAAAGAGATTTTAAACTCTTCCATTATAGGTCACATAAAAAAACCATTTTTAAGTCTAACTCTAGCTTTCTTTTTGTGCCAAGCAGGCTTCCATAGCAATGCCTCTAATTCTTCAGGTGGATCTCCCTTCATCCCTACACATGTCATTTGAGTCAAGGGAGACCATCCAATTATCAATTTTCCAAAGAAGCTGGCCCCTTCATAGTCATTAGATTGTTGATCCAATAATTCAGGTCTCCATATTTGGCTCAGTACATCTGTCATCAGTTCAGTCTGGTCCTCTTCATCTTCCGGTTTCAGCTGGTTTAAGTAGAAAGTCATGTTCAGTGTTATAGTAGTTGTTTGGTTGTCTGATTTATCTAGGTTCTCAGTGTGTTGTACATATAAATCTTCGCACCTTCCATCTTAGTGTTGGTTTCTTCAGTTTCTGATGCTGTTAGAGTTGCAGGTTTTTTGGTTAAGATCAAGGTCTGGGTATCAGGGTTCTCAGTGGGTTGTAGCTGGTATATATTAATTCCTTCCTCTTCTGTTGCCTTTTGGATTGTAGGTTCATCAGTTAGAGTCTGAGTTGCATTTTGTAGCTTTGAAGTGGCATCTTTATTTTTCAGTCTGGAATTCATGAGCTCAGTAGCCTCAAGGATTTTTTCAAGTATCAATTTATAGTTAAGTTGTGGGTAGTATTCCTCCATTTCTATGGTGTTTACAGATAGTCCTTTAGTGGAGGCTATTTTTGATAAAAGTCAATAGTGTCCACCTCCACTATAGAGAGTTGTTTTCACCACCCAGCTGTTTCAAGTTCTTATCTTTTTTGATAGTGCCAAGGCCAAATCTTAGTCTCACAAGTCTCCCAGTCAAAAAGAAATTCACTTGCTGTACCAAATTTCGCCACAAGATGTCCTCCATGACATGTAAAGTCTTTCTCAAACTCAAGTTAGGCTTTTATCCGGTTTGAAAAAATAACCTTTTTTTTCCAGCTTAACAGATAAGTAAAGTAATAAGTCCCTGTAAGAATAGGAACCTTTTAGGGCCCCAAATATCCAAAAACTGCAAATCCAATTATTTAATTGTTTAGATTAGTTGTTTTTT
Source organism: Crotalus adamanteus (assembly GCA_039797435.1). Lineage (NCBI taxonomy): Eukaryota > Metazoa > Chordata > Lepidosauria > Squamata > Viperidae > Crotalus > Crotalus adamanteus. The sequence continues at coordinate 1,655,804 of CM077935.1, read as the reverse complement.
TCCCCATAGCTTTATGTTCCCAGAGTAGGCAGAAGCCACCAAGTTAGAAAGGGGGAAAAATTTCCACAGGCTTTTACAGGAAGGTAGTTGGGGTGCAAGAAAGGTAAGGTAAGGTCTCACCCAATTCCTCCGTGATGCTTTCGTTGTGCTTCCGGATCGCGGTGCCAGCGGATGTGCGGCGAGAGCACTCTCTCCGCCGTCTGGTTTCCCTTTGTCGGAAGACCCTGGAGGGGCGACCACCGCACAGGAGGATCCTTGCTAGATCGCGGAAGGGCAGCAGCCTTTCCGTTTGATCCGAGGCAGCTCCTTTGGACCAACGAAGAAAAGATCAGCCATTAATATGGCCGATCACTAAGCCATACCAGCCAAAAGCCAAAAGCAAGGTTGATATTCTTAACCGCACAAACATCTATGTTACAAGCACTGATAACCCTATTAGTTTTAGATTGCTGTGGACAGAAATGTTCTGTATCAATTAACTCTCTGACCTCATTGTTTAGTTTAAATGTTTCTCCAGAAAATCCATGAATTTAATACCAAGTAACTCAGTCCCTTTTTTGATGGATGCAAACCATCTCTATTGTACAGTTTTTCATTGGATCAGCTACAGACATCATAACTAATATAACCAAGGCCTTCTGCTTTACACCACTCCTTTAGCCACACATTGAACTCCACTATACAATGGCTTTTTCCTTTTTTGTTCCTAATTTTTTAGTAAAACCTTTGAAAAAGTAAACCTATCCTACTAAGTTCCTGCCCCAAGCTCTGGAAATCATTCTGCACAGACAGTACATCTTTTTGGGACAGCATCAACATCACAGTCCTTACTGGTATTCTTGACTATCTTAAAAATATGCCTCTTGTCTCTGCTGGCAGAAGCACCTGGCAGACACCTGACCTCTTTCAAAATCTCCCCATCCTTTCCTAAATTGACTTCCCTTACAATTGAACCACCAACCAGAAGATGGCTTCTCTTTTTAGATACCTTGCTCTTCTTGCATGACTGATGTGTAATACCTGATTCACACTTTCCCCTATTCAAAACAAGTTCGTCTCATCTCTCCTGCCATTTGAATTATCATCATCATCACAACCAGCTTGACCTGCCAACCTTAATATCCCTATTAAGGTCAACAAGGGCACTCTATCTGTTTGTGGGGACACAGTGAAAGCTTTGTGTTTGTGGTTCATGGCTCTCACCCTTCCAGATTCCATGGTTGTCCATACTACCCTTCTCCTACTACTCCTTTGTAGTAGAGGGGCTGATAGTGGGGCAGCTCAATAGAACAGAACTGCTGAGCTGCTGAGCACAGACTAGAGACTTTAGAGATTTGACAACCATTTGTATGAAATAATGTAGGGGATTGGACTTGAAGAACTCCAAGGTCCTTTTCAACTCTGTTATTCTGTTATCATCATCATCATTGTTGTTGACAATTGCCATCCAAGGAAATATAAATTTTCCTATACATAAAATTTTCCTGTGTAGAGTTTGCAGATAACACTACAAACGATTCAAGAAACAATGATGATGACCCAAGAGGCAATAGCAAATAATCATGAAGAAATGAAAATACATCATAAAGAAGTTAAGAATGATATTGGAAAAATGAGAGATGAAATTAAAAATATGAATGATAAGATAGGTAATATACAACAAACAATGATGGAAAATGAACAAAGAATTCAAAATGTTGAAACAAAAATGGAGCTTGTTGATAGTAAAATAGAAGGGATGATACAGAAATCTGAGCAAGCAAATAGGGAGTTGACTGAATCTATTGCTTTTCTGGAAATGAACAAAGCTTTGTTTTGCTTAAGATTTCAAAATATTGTTGAGGAAAACGAGGAAGAGTTGGGAGAAAAGATGGCAGAGATTTTGGCGGTGATTTTAGGCAAAGAAAAATTGGAAGTAACAAGAGACATGGATGAAACATATAGAGTATACACAAATTATGCACGAAGGCATAGATTGGCGAGAGAGGTTCATATAAGGTTTACTAGAAGATCAATAAGGGATGAAATATATAAAAAATGAGAAAAATCAATAATGTATAAGGGTAAAGAAATAATTGTATTAAAACAAATACCACGTAGTATACGAAATCAGAGATGACAATACCAATTTTTAACGACTCAATTAATTAAATATAAAGTCAGGTTTCGTTGGTTAATACCTGAAGGCATACTTTTAACTTGGCAGGAGAAAAAATACAAGATAGATACACTTGAGAAAGCACAGGACTTTTATGAGAGTTACTTTTCACAAGGAGAAGAACAAGAAAGTAGGGAAGAGCCAGAGAGTAAAAGTTATGATGAAGATCTATTAGAGGAAGTTGATCGAGAGCGAGAAATACAAAAGTTACAAGAAAGAGAAAGGTTAGAAAGAGAAGCAAAAGGAAGACTTATAGAGACAAGAAGTATAAAACAAAATAAAAACAAAAAAATAGATCAAGTTAAAAATGGGAGACGTAATTAAGCTCTTTTCTATAAATATTAATGGATTAAATATATCAAGAAAAAGAGTTTAGACATTTAACAATTTAAGGAAATTGGATGTAGATGTGATGTATCTTTAGGAAGTTTACATAAAATAGGATTATAGAAAATTACTAGAGAAAGTAAAATTTAGAAACATTATACACAATATTAGCATAAAACAAGAAAGGAGGAATTATTATATATGTCAAAGAAAAATAAAATAAAATCAATATACTTGGATGAAAAGGGGTGAATTTTAATGTTGGAAATAGTATTAGAGTAAAAACAGTATATGCACTAAATAATATGAGAATATTTGTATGATCACCATGCTTAGATGGAATTCCGGTCGAGTCTTATAAAAAATATGAGAGTTACTACAATGAATAATGTTGGATTCCTAGTAAGTAGCAGAATATGAAAGAAGGAAAATGTAAATAGGAAACAATGGGGCAATAAGGACAAATATTTCAAAGAAGAAAGAGGGGGGAAATGTAAAGAATAGACGAGTACTGTTACAAACTGCTGTTAACAAAAAAGGATATATTACGTATGTATGTGTGTAATGTTTGTTGTGTTTTGTTTTGTTTTGTTGGTCTAAAATAATAAAAAATTAAAAAAAAAATTCCTGTGTCTAAGATTAAATTCCAATGACATCATTTTTTATTATTCTTACACATATGGCCTCTTAGACAGTAACCACAGTACTGGCATGTTTTCGCCAAAGAGAATTTTTTTTTTCCACTGTGTGCATGCAGTTTGTATGCATGCATGTGTGGTTTGTTTGTACTTCCACCTTCCTTCAATTCTTTAATGCCCTCTGTACTAATGCCATTGGGGAAGAAAGAGTTTTGTATTTCAGAAGCTACTTTGCAATCTTTGTTTCTTTTTTTGGAACAGAAAAGTGAGATGATTTTCCTCATTGACTTTAAACTAAATAAGATTCTGCACAGGTTACAATATCTTACAGTTAATAAAGCTTCATTTCTTTACTTTTCCTTCTGTGATCTCTCCACATACTAAGGATAAATTCCCTTATCTAAAGTGAACTAATGTGCAAAAACAGAGAGTACGACTGTTTATATCTTAGTTCTATTATAGTAATACCAGAATATTATAAGAGGACTGGAATAGAAAGGCTTCAAATGACACTTCTCTATATACTATTTAACAAATGATATTTTGAAGATAGATAGAAGCACTGCTATTATTAGCCTGATGTTCTGATAAATTATCATAAACGATTATAAATGGTTTATGAGTCATAAACCGAACACTAGTAGAAGCATATATAGATTTGATGCAGTGTGTGAAGGCACATGGAGTTTTCAATTCAGTAGCCAACTTCTGACACTTCAGAAAGAGAGAAAAGTAATTAAAAGAAAATTCCCAGTGACATTATGGGTATGAAAATTTTCAAAGACATATCATTATAATCCTGCTGCTTAACTCTTTTTCTCCCAATTATTTTGAATTTACTAGTCTGAAGAGAAAAAAAAATAGAATTCCTTACATCACTTCATTGATCAATGTCCGAGCGGGATCGTCTGTGAAGGAGGGGCTGTTGTGAAAGAAAAAGGCTTGAGAGACAATTGCCCCAAAGATAACATGTCCTGGCTGAGCAAAGTGATGGGGTATAGGAAGTGAGTCATCAGGTATGCTACAATTGATAGCATATATTTTGCATGTAGTACAGAATAGGAACACAAGAAACGTCATTGCTATCAACTCCATCCTAATATTGACAATTTCCATCCAGAGAAAGATAGATGTCCCTATGCAGAAAAATATACTATCTCTACACCATTAAACTACATGGCATTGTTTTTTCATTATCCTTACATATATGGTCTCTAAGAGATTTGTCATAGTACTACAAAGAAAAAGGAGAGGGGAGAAGGAAAAAAAGAGAACAAATTACAGAAACTATTAGGAATGAAATAGAGATAAAACAACTTGGAACTGAAATGAAGATTAGAATAGATATCACTCAAATGATAGCTCTCTATGCTCTATTCAACAAATTATATTTTGAAGATAGGTAAAAGCACTCATAGTAGGTTGACCTTCTGAAAATTGAGTTTAATAAGGAACCTATAATTTGGACTTTTGGGGAAATAATCAAGTCCTCTCCAATTCTCAATATTTTTTACATTTTTCCTGAGAAAAGGGCTCGAAGTGTGCATTTAATTACTATAATTTGCTTTGATTTTTTTTTACACCGTGAAAGTGCCATGAGCCTTTTTTTAATCAAATAGCCTGACATATACACAAGTCAAACTTCATGTACAATAAATTGATAGCAGTGATTAAAACGGAAAAGTATACTAGGTAAATCTGGTATACTGAATTCATTTTCATGCATATATTAATCACCCATGTTGTCCATCAAAATCAAAGAAATCTTTCGGTAATTTGCCTTGAGTGATTTTAATATTCATCTGAGAAGTTCTGCCCAATTGTGGGTAATCACTGAATTCCAATCCCCCATTAAACACCAACTTTCATAAGAAAATGTGTTAATTCTTTATAGATTGTTTATAAAACACTACTCTGTGATCAGTTGGGGCATAACTTCCCAGTATCAATGTCTTAGTTCTGTGTAAATTAACTTCCATCCCTTTATATGCTACATGATGAAAAGAGTAATTTGTTTTACCCATTTAGTGACTACTGAGATAGATCTTCAGACAATGAAATTAAGCACAATCAGGGCAAGCTTTAAAAAAAAATTACTAGAAAGAGCATTTTATAGATTTTGGGGGGCAAAAAAGGCTGTGCAAGAGAATTTTATGAGAAAGATATAAGTTGCTTTCAAGATTTGATATGATATGGATTTCAAAAGAGGTCCAGAGGCACGCCTTTGCACTGATTAATTGTTCTTACAGTCAGGAAATTTCTCCTTCACTCTAGATTGGATCTCTTTTTAAAGATCTTCTACCCATAACTTCTTTCCTGCCCTCAGGTAATTTGGAGAATAAGTTGACTCCGTCTTCTCTGTGACAGCCCCTCAAGTAGTTCAAGACACTCATATCACCCCTAGTCATTCTCTTTGTTAGACAAGACATACTTTTCATCATACGGTTTAGCCTCCAGATGCCTTATCATGTTTGTTACTCTTCACTGCACTCTTTCTTACTTCACAACTTCTATTTTATAACGTGGTGTCCAGAATTGGACAAATTATTCCAAGTGTGGTTCTCACTAGTGCAATATAAAGTAGTACTATGAACTATCCCTGTGTTGATGCAACCTAAGACTGCATTAGCTTCTTTGGCAGCTGCAGCACACTGCTGGCTCACACTTAACTGGTGTTCTACTAAGACACCTACATCTCTCCCACAGTTGCTGTTATTGAGCCAGGTACCATCTATTCTGTATTTGTGTATTTGATTTCTCTTGCCTAAGTGTATGACCTTACTTTAGTCACCACTGAATTGCATTTTCTTAGATAGGGCCCTGTGTTCAATTCTGTCAATGTCTTTCTGTATCTTGAGTCTATCATATAAAATATTAGTGATTTCTCCCCATCTTGGTGTTTTCTGCAGATTTTATAATTTTCCCTTCTATCCCTCATCTAGATCTGTTATGAAGATGTTGAAGTGTACTGGGCCTAAGACAGAACCTTGAGGTATCTATGCTATGATGTTATGACAAATATGAATTGTATGTTATTTCAAAATAACAATATTAAAACACAGAATAAAATTACAGATATATTAAGATGGAAAACTGTAAGTATTATTGCTGGGAAGAATTGCTGTACTAAAAATGAATGTTTGCTTAGTACAATGTTCATTTTTTATTATTACTACCTATTTATTGTACCTGAAGCCCAACTTGTATATTTCTTAGGAAGTTTGATGAAAAAAATGGGTCATGGCACTTTCAAAAGTGAAAGCTCTTAACATTCTCTGAGCCAGGGAAAGGAGATTTGATAATAAAGCCACATATTACCTAAAAGAGTGACTTTTGGAAGTTTTCAAAGCACCCTCTCTGAATCGTATCCTGTTTCTGTCCAACACCTGTCAATCCAGGAACAAGTATTGCTTTCTTCCAGTCCCTTCAAACAGTCATCTGAATTATCATTGAGCTTTCTCTTTGTAACTAGCAATGGGACAACACTTAGCAGCCCTTTTGAAAAAATTAAGCCAATTAAGTGTGAAAGACATTTTAGTGTTTTCTCCACCTCTTCCTGATGCCCTTGGTCATCTGCAGCCTGAGGTGTCTGCCTCTTAGTGAACAGTAGAGCTAGTTCTATGGTCTTCTTTGAACTTCGTGGTGTACTGCTTTATAGGTTTGAGTACACAAGAACTGAAGAAAGCTGGTAGATACCTGTTATGTTATTTATTTAAGATGATTGGTGGTGGTTGTTTTTTGTTTTTGTTTTTTTGTTGTGTTTGTTTTGGGTTTTGGGGTGTTTTGGGGGGTTTTTTGTTTTTGTTTTCGCAGTTCTGTGCCTAAGTCATATCAAAACATCCTTGCTTTGGCTTTCTGTTTTTTTCTGAGGAGACTCAGGGCACATGGTGAAGAATTGTTATTTAAAAGCACCAGGAGAGGAGATAGACCCCCAAGCCACAGTGCTGAGAAATTTCCTGACTGTAAGAACAATTAATCAGTGCAAAGGTGTGCCTCTGGAAGTCTTTTGAATCCTTGTCATATCAAATCTTGAAAACAACTTATATCTTTCTCATAAAATTTTCTTGCACAGCTTTTTTTGCCCCACAAAATCTATCAAATGCTCTGTCTAGTAAAAAATAAAAAATAAAGCTTGCCCTGATTGTTTGAAGATCTATCTCAGTGATCATTAAATGGGTGAAACAAATTACTCCTTTCATCATGTAGCATATAAAGTCCAACAATACTAGATTTAATCACTCAGGTCAAAATTCCACAGCCACATGTTGACCTGTAATAAGGTTTCTCTGTCCTGATCTGTTTTTGACAAACACATGCTGGCTTCTCATAACTATTTTCTTTGTTTCTATCCTTTTATCATATGTAAAATATGTTACTTTATATGCCAAATGAAGACAAAGTAATTTTTTTAAAACATATCATGGATCATTTATCCCTCTTCTCTTATTAAAACTTGGTCAGTGGGCAACTGGAATAGAAAACCTCTCCTATTTGAGATAGAATGTCAACTAAGGCAGCGGTTCTCAACCTGTGGGTCGTGAACCTTTTGGGGGTCCAACGATGCTTTCACAGGGGTCGCCTAAGACCATCGGAAAACACATATTTCCGATGGTCTTAGGAACTGAGACATCGCTCTCTCTGTTGCAGCCTCACTCTCTTCCATCCTCTTTTCCTTCCCACCTCCCTGCGAGCTTGCAATACTCCTCAGGGCCTTACGTTGTCTCCTGGAGGACTCAGCTGTTTGGCGGCCAGACGTTGGAGCTGCTCAGCTGTTGGTTGGGACGCCCATGGAGCCGACACCCACGCTGCCAGGTAGAACAGCGCTGGCTGCTGGTCTCCTTTGCTGCCCCGCACGTTGTCCTTGACCCCTCCCCTGCCCGTTCATGTCGAGCCCTCAGGGGCTTGACAGGGAGAGAGGGAGGGAAGGAAGAAGGGACTACTCCTCCTCTCCTAAGGTTCAAAGCACGGTCAGCTTCCCAAGGGTGCCATAATCCCAATTCATGTGTTTCTGCCGTACCTCTTCGGCACTCCTGGGAACTGGTGGGCGGAAGAAAGCTTGGCTAGGCTAAGCAAAGAAAAGCCACGGAGCCACGAGCTAAGATTGCAGGCAGGCCGGGGAAGGGGGTGAAGAAGAGGAAGGTGATTAGGAGAGAGGAAACGCCAAGCTTGTACTCGCCTTTCCCAAGGACCTCCTGCGCTACCTCACAGAAACACCTGGTTTCAGATTTACACCGCAAAAGTTTTTCTCACACAGAGGAGAGAGGAAAAACAGTTACGGAACACTCGGGAATCCCTTGCAAGGCACCATGTACCTTGGTGCTTATTTCCTAACGCCTTCCCCCTGTGTTTTCTGCTCCACCCCAAATTCGCTTCCCTTCCACTCTCCTTACGGAGCCATCCATGGTGTTAATACAGCCCTCAGTCTGTCTCCCTTTCAACACCCCCTAAAATTCTTTATTCAGGCAGGCTTCCAGAGTTCGGCTGGCAGGATGCAGGTAACCCCTCCCCCCTGTCCTGCTGCCTCCCATGGCACCGCGCTGCTCCACGTCCCGCGCCTCCATGCCTTAAGCCTCAATGGCACAGGACCGCTGACGTGGTCCCCAATGGCCGCTGACTCGCTCCCCGCTGCCGGCGACCATGGAAGCCCTGGCAACTGCTCCAGCCTAAGAAGCAGGCAGCTGGGAGGCTGCCGCTGCGCCGACCTCCTGCGCCCGTCAGCTGGCTACCTCCGGACCTGCGCCTGTCAGCTGGAATGTCCGGCAACGCTTTGACCATTGAGGAAGGCGAAGGGGAGGCCGTCGCAGTGCTGAACTCTGCACCCGTCGGCTGGCGACCCCCAAACTTGCGCTTGTGAGCTGGGAGGTCTGGCAAGTGAGCCAGCTGGCGTGGAGGGCGATGGGAAGGCGGCGGCTCGGCAGGCTGGGTCCTGCCTGCCCGCGAATGTCGGGCCCACCTGCCCCATCTGCAAAAGAAAAAATCTTCCACCCAAGCATAACTTTTAAGGATTTTAAGGATCTTTGAGAGGTAGAGAGAAATAGAGAGAGGGAGAGAAAGAGGGAAAGAGAAATAGAGAGAGGGAGAGAGAGAAAGAGAGAGGGAGAGAGAGAAAGAGGAGAGGGAGAAAGAGGGAGAGAGAAGAGAGGGAGACAGAGGGAGAGAGAGAGAGAGAGAGAAGGAGAGAGAGGGAGAGAGAAAGAGAGAGAAAGGGAGACGGAGAGAGAGAAAGAAAGGGAGAAAGAGGGAGAGAGAAAGAGACGGAGGGAGAAAGAAAGGGAGAGAGATAGAGAAAGAGAAGGAGAGAGAGAAAGAGAAGGAGAGAGAGAAAGAAAGAGGGAGAGAGATTAAATTAGTAACATGGTTGTTCAGTGAATCTGGTTTCCCCACTAACTTTGCTTGTCACAAGGTTGCAAAAGGTGATCACATGACCCTGGAATAATTTTATGGTTGGGGGTCACCACAACATGAGGAACTGTATTAAAGGGTCGCGGCATTAGGAAGGTTGAGAACCACTGAACTAGGGGATTAAATCTTTAAGTGAAAAAAAACATGTTTTATTCAAGGAGAATCTACTGTAGTTTAAAGAAGAAAGAAGAAATGGGGATAGAAGGATATGTTTGTCAATAGTTCACATACCTACAATTAAAAAGATAAGATGAGATGAGATGAGATGAGATGAGATAAGATTGCATGGCATGGCATGGCATGGCATAAGACAGCATAGGATAAGGTTAGATGAGAAAAGCTGTGGTTTTGAACTTGGAAAAAGTGAATTGGAAATTAAATTGTGTGCCAATGATGAATATGTTAGGGATGAGGTTTACAAAAGGTTGTTGAAACTGAATTTGGAAAATGACTGTGTTAAGGACTGCATGATTCAATGGGTAAATTGTGGCTATAATGATTGACCAATAGGAAAATATGTGGATGTATAGAATGACCTTTATATTGAATTATAATCTGAAAGAAACTTACTATAAAATGATGAATCATTTGATTGAAAAATTGTCAAAGATCTATAAAAGAATTTCAAATATATGCTGGAAATGTAATCATTAAAAAGGTATTTTTAACACCTCTGGTGGACCTATGACAAAGCAAAGAAATATTGGGATCAGATTTTTATCCTAATTTGGAAGATTTTTAAAATAAATATAAAACTGAACACAGAAGTTTTCCTTTCAGCTTTAACGTCAAAGAGCTTAAAAATGGAACTTTGTTATTATATATTACACTCTTTGAAAGTAAACAAAGCACATTCCAATGAAGCTCAGTCTTGTTTCTCTAATTTAATGCCAATTGAAATATATTTGAAATAGGTTTTTCATACATGCTTATTTTGAACAGCAAAGCATACTTTGATTTTAAGTAGGTTTTTAAACTCATAGTTATTTTAAACCTCAAAGCATAATCCCACAACTTGGTTATTTCCCAGGTTATTTCCCTGGAGGGGCGACCACCATCGAGGAGGCCCTCGTCGACTGCGGAAGGGCAGCAGCTCCTTCCGTGGCCCGAGCCAGCTCCTTAGGGCTGACGGAGAAAAGATCGGCCAGTAAAATGGCCGATCACCCAGCTGTACCAGCTGAAAGTCAGAAGAACAGCTAAGCACAAAGAATCACCGTGGAGAATCCGGGTGAGACCTTTTCTTCCCTCTCTTTGCCCTAACTACTTTCCTGTAAAAAGCTTTTGAACTACTTCCCTGCTTTAAGAGAGCGGTGTTTGTGTACTTGGGAAAAAGAGCACTGGAAATTAAAGAAATAAAACAGCTAATTTTTTATTGACTATTTAATTTTTTGGATACTTAGGGATCCTGAAAAAAAATCCTACCATTGAACATTATTATTATTCTACTTATTATGTTGGAGATATCTGTTCTTTTTTTTCTCCATATTTCTAATGAGATAAACTTTTATTAATTTGGAAAAAAGATTTTCCAGTCTACTGAGGACATCTTGTGGTGAAAATTGTTACTGCAACTGTATTTCATTTTGCTGTTTGAAGATGGATTTGACCTTCAAATGATGTTGTTGTTGTTGTTAATTGCGAAGTCGTGTCCGACCCATCGCGACCCCATGGACAACGTTCCTTCAGGTCTTCCTGTCCTCTACCATCTTCTGGAGTCCATTTAAGTTCTCACCTACTGCTTCAGTGACTCCATCCAGCCATCTCATTCTCTGTCGTCCCCTTCTTCTATTGCCCTCAATCTTTCCCAGCATTAGGCCCTTTTCCAGTGAGTCCTTCCTTCTCATTAGGTGGCCAAAGTATTTGAGTTTCAACTTCAGGATCTGGCCTTCTGAAGAGCAGTCGGGGTTGATCTCTTCTAGGACTGACCGGTTTGAACGCCTTGCAGTCCAAGGGACTTGCAGGAGTCTTCTCCAGCACCATAGTTCAAAGGCCTCAATTCTTTGGCGCTCAGCCTTTCTTATGGTCCAACTTTCACAGCCATACATTGCAACTGGGAAAACCATGGCCTGGACTATACGCACTTTTGTTGGCAGGGTGATGTCTCTGCTTTTTAGTATGCTGTCTAGATTTGCCATAGCTTTCCTCCCTAGGAGCAAGCGTCTTTTAATTTCTTGGCTGCAGTCCCCATCTGAGGTGATCTTTGAGCCCAGAAAAATAAAATCCGTCACTACCTCCATTTCTTCCCCATCTATTTGCCAGGAATTGAGAGGGCCGGATGCCATGATTTTGGTTTTCTTGATGTTGAGTTTCAAGCCTACTTTTGCACTCTCCTTCTTCACCCGCATCAAGAGGCTCTTTAGTTCCTCTTCACTTTCTGCCATTAGAGTGGTATCATCTGCATATCTTAGGTTGTTGATATTTCTCCCGGCAATCTTAATTCCAACTTTTGATTCATCTAGATCTCTGGTCCTCCCTATTCTGTTGTTTTCTTCTATTTCTTTGCACTGTTCATTTAAGAAGGCATTCTTATCTCTTCTAGCTACTCTCTGGAATTCTGCATTCAATTGGGTGTATCTTTCTCTTTCTCCCTTGCCTTTCGCTTCCCTTCTTTCCTCAGCTATTTGCAAAGCTTCCTCAGACAGCCATTTTGCTTTCTTGCATTTCTTTTTCTTTGGGATGGTTTTAGTTGCTACCTCTTGTACAATGTTGCGAACTTCCATCCATAGTTCTTCAGGCACTCTGTCTATCAGATCTAATTCCTTAAATCTATTTGTCACCTCTACTGTATATTCATCAAGAATATGATTTAGTTCATACCTGAGTGGCCTAGTGCTTTTCCCTACTTTTTTTCAATTTAAGCCTAAATTTTGCAACAAGAAGCTCATGATCTGAGCCACAGTCAGCTCCTGGTCTTGTTTTTACTGACTGTATACAGCTTCTCCATCTTTGGCTGCAGAGCACATAGTCAATCTGATTTCTATGTTGACCGTCTGGTGATGTCCATGTGTAGAGCCGTCTCTTGGGTTGTTGGAAAAGAGTGTTTGTTATGACCATCGTATTCTCTTGACAAAATTCTATTAGCCTGTGCCCTGCTTCATTTTGTACTCCAAGGCCAAACATGCCTGTTATTCCGGTTATCTTTTGGCTTCCTACCTTAGCATTCCAATCCCCCATGATGATAAGGACATCATTTTTTGGTGTTAATTCTATAAGGTGCTGTAGGGCTTCATAAAACTGGTTAATTTCATCCTCTTCAGCACCAGTGGTTGGAGCATAGATTTGGACTATTGTGATATTGAATGGTTTGCCTTGGATTCGAATTGAGATCATTCTGTCATTTGGGGGATTGTATCCCAGTATTGCTTTTCCTATTCTTTTATTGACTATGAAGGCTACTCCATTTCGTCTGAGGGATTCTTGCCCACAGTAGTATACCTGATGGTCATCTGAGTTAAATTCACCCATTCCTGTCCATTTTAGTTCGCTGATTCCTAAGATGTCGATGTTCAGTCTTGTCATCTCTTTTTGACTACGTCTAGCTTGCCTTGATTCATGGATCTTACATTCCAGGTTCCTATGGAGAAAAAATCTTTACAGCATCGGACTTTCCTTTCACCACCAGATATATCCACAGCTGAGCGTCCTTTCAGCTTTGGCCCAGTCGCTTCATTCTTTCTGGCGCTACTAGTACTAGCCCTCTGCTCTTCCCCAGTAGCATATTGGACACCTTCCGACCTGAGGGGCTCATCTTCCAGTGTCATATCTTTTTGCCTTTTAGTACTGTCCATGGGGTTTTCATGGCAAAGATACTGGAGTGGTTTGCCATTTCCTTCTCCAGTGGATCACATTTTGTCAGAACTCTCTGCTATAACCTGTCCATCTTGGGTGGCCCTGCACGGCATAGCTTATAGCTTCATTGAGTTATGCAAGCCCCTTCGCCACGACAAGGCAGTAATCCATAAAGGGGCAATGAGGTCCTAAAAAATGCAAAAATACCGGCTTCATGGGAAGAAGCAATCATTACATTGATTCCTAAGGAAAACCCAGATTCGGTGTTTATTAAAAATTATAGACCTATCTCATTACTAAATTCGGATTACAAAATTTTTATGGCCATAATGGCTGAGAGACTTGAAAGATTCTTAGTAGAATTTATACATACAGACCAAAATGGCTTCTTACCCAAAAGATAAATAAGAAATAATGTTAGGATTGTATTAGATGTATTGGAATACTGTGAGGTTCATAATGAAAAACAAATGGGACTAATTTTTCTTGACATGCAAAAAGCATTTGATAATGTTAAATGGGACTTCATGCTTAACCAACAGGTGTATATGGATTTTGGGGCGAATTTTATAAATATGTTTAAAGCAATCTATTCCAAACAGGCAGCTAAAGTAATAATTAATGGAGAAACAACTGAAAGTTTTCAAATTCAAAAAGGCACAAGGCAAAGTTGTCCACTATCTCCGTTACTGTTTGTACTGTCCCTGGAGGTATTAACTAGAACAATTCGGAAAGATGAGCAAATCAAAGGATTGGAGATTAAGAGAGAAATATTTAAAATGCAAGCCTTTGCAGATGACCTTGTTTTTATAATTGAAGAGCCCCTACAATCAGGGACAAGGCTAATGGAAGTACTGGGTGAATATGGTGAAATAGCAGGCCTAAAGATAAACAAAGAAAAAACTAAAATGCTTGTTAAGAATATGACTAGAGCACAGAAAAATGAATTAGTTGATAGATTAGGCATCCAGACTACAAAGAAAATAAGATATTTAGGGATACAATTAACAGCTAGATGTGCCACACTTAAAGGAGACAATTACGACAAATTAATGGAGCAGATTAAAATTGACTTGGATAGGTGGACAAACCTACAGCTTTCTTTTATGGGAAGAATTGCTGTAATTAAAATGAACACGCTACTCAAAATACTATTTTTGTTTCAATGCATACCGATCAAATTAGATAAGGAATTTTTTCGAAATTTTAACCAAATCATACTCAAATTTATTTGGCAAAGCAAAAAAGCAAGGATTAAATTAAAATTATTGCAAGATTCTAAGCAGAGGGGCGGATTTGGTCTCCCGGATTTGGAAAAATATTATCAAGCTACAATATTAATATGGGTGCGGGACTGGATACAATTAAAAAATAGGAGATTATTAAGATTGGAAGGCCATGATATGCAGATTGGGTGGCACGCCATATTATGGGATGAGAAATACAAGGTCCACCAGTACTTCCGGAGGCATTATATTAGACGAGCGTTAATAGATGTGTGGGTTAAAATCAGGCAACAAAATTATATGCAAATTCCTAATTGGATTTCAACATTGGAAATGCACATACATCCAATGTTCATACAACTAGGGAAAGTAATAACGTATAAAAATATATTAGACGAGAGAGAAGAATTGAAATCAAGGAAAAATCTTCAGGATGAAGAGATAGAACTAGAATGGTGGGCATATCTCCAATTGCAATCAAAATACAGGAAATATAAAAAAAGATTGGGGTATAAAAACAGAGTCGACAGAGTTAGATAAAATATTATTAGGAACCGAAGACAAAATGATTAAAAGAATATACCACTACCTTCTAGACCAGGCAATGTATGAAGAGCAGGTCAAGGAAACTATGTTAATGTGGAATAGGGATTTCGGCTTTAATATTGATCTGCATATCTGGCAAGAATTGTGGGAAAGAAACAGGAAACTCACTTTAGCTACTTCTTATAAGGAAAATCTTTATAAGATGTTTTACAGATGGCATTTCCCACCCACGAGGTTAGCCAAAATGGGCCCAAATCTCTCACCTATATGTTGGAAATGTAAAATAGCAATAGGGACCTATTACCACATGTGGTGGGAATGTCCTAAAGCCTGTGATTATTGGAACAGGATAAGAAAATGGTTGAAAGAAATATTAATGTTGGAGATAGAGCTAAAACCTGAACTCTTTTTATTGGGTATAACTACAGATAAATATGATAAGGGAATAGTCTATTTGATGTTGCAGATCTTGACTGCTGCTAGACTGGCGTTTGCACAAAAATGGAAGAACAAAGAAACTCTCACAGATGAAGAGATACTGCATAAAATACTATCTTGTGCTGAAATGGACAGGCTTACGATGGAATTGAAAGATAAAAGCGGATCAGAATATTTTGAAATCTGGGATAAATTGTACCATTGGTGGGAATCGAGGAGGACCGTTGGGGTTATAGATTAGCGATAAGATGGAAATATATATATTCCTAGGTTAGCAAATAGAGAAAATGTATTAAGTATTGTATAAAAAGTTTATATATATTTATAGAGATAAAGAATTGAATGTAAGAGGAGAAATAATTTGATAGAAATGTTCAAACTGGAATGTTATGTCATGTCCAATGTTTTCTTTTTTTAAATTGTATTATAAATAAAAAACTTTTAAAAAAATAAAAGTTCTGTATCTGCTAGTGTCTGTCATTGATAACCAAATGGAGGATTATTTCCGAATTGCCCTCATATACCAGTTTACAGTGCTTTACAGCCCTCTATGTTTTTCAGAGTCAGCGTATTGCGCCCAACAATTGGGTCCTCATTTTACTGACCAAGAAAGGATAGAAGTCTGAGTCAATCTTCTGTATTGTACATTCAATTTGTGTAAATATGAATAAACTGTATGGATGATTAAATATTTAGAAAGCAAAAACTCTTTGCAGTTTTCCCCAGATATAGAAGATTAGCAAATTCCTGTTGGCATTGAGTTTCAAAGTGGTTGGATCACTACAGTAAATACTCTGTGTTTCCTACATGCTGCTGGACTCCCTTCAGGTAGTCAAACTAGAAGTCTTTTGCATATCATATATGCCTGGTTTTGATCTTGGGCTATGTTTTAAGTGTTTCCACAATCAGTTAAATGGGCTCAGAAACACATAGGCAACCCTTGTAACTGTTATAATAGTGCAAATATATGAACTGACTACATAATTTCCAGCAACACTTCAGTGCTGATTTTTTTGCCTTAGTTATGATAAATATGAATCCTATTTCTTAATTTCACATAATGGTTCTGATTATTTGTTATATAACGCCTTTCAGCCGACCTTTGGAACATTTTCTCCAGTACATGATGAAAAATATATATTTGCATCCTTGTACCAGATGCTCCCAAATGAAATGCATCAGTTCACTGGGGTTATTTGATTACTTCAGCATTTTGGATGGATATGGCTTGGTGTCTTGGCTGTGGATGATGACTATGGGGACATGTTTTTGCAGAAAATTGAACCGTTGCTTTCCCAAAACAGCATTTGTTATGCTTTCATTCTTAGAACACCACCAAAGGCATATCTAGATGAATATATACAGTTGATTACAGTGTTGTTAAAATATGATCAACTCTTTATGGAGGATAAAGTCAAAGTGTGTTTAATCTATGCCCTAACTCCAGCCATAGAAAATCTGAGAGTGATCATCTTTCTAGCATCTTGGACTTCACTGCAACCTTTCAGTAAAGTGTGGATTATTACATCCAATTGGAATTTTGAATCATTGTCTGTTCAGAGACTTTGGGATATACAGAGTTTCCATGGTGCTCTATCATTCGCAGTTCGCTCAAAAGAGCCACCTGGATTCCAAGAATTTCTTCAGACTGTAAGGCCATCCTGGGTAAAAGAAGACAATTTCATTCAGAATTTTGGGGAGCAGGCATTTGACTGCCCATTACACATTTCCAGTATAAATGAAGATAACAAGGTATTGTGCACTGGGGATGAGAAGTTAGAGATTCTGCCGAGTATATTATTTGAAATGAGCATGACTGGACACAGTTACAACGTTTATAATGCAGTCCATGTGATGGTACATTCTTTGCATGTCTTACTCAAGTCCAGATCAAGGTGTAGAAATGCAATAGGAACAGAACAAGTAATATTTCAGGATTTAAAACCATGGCAGGAATTTTATTTTATTTCTAATACATAAAAATTGTTTGTTAATTGTGCCATTATGTAGTGGGAATGATGTTACACATAAACCTACTGGGAATAATGTTACACAGCACTGTTATACAAATCAATTTTATTGAATAAAAATACTTCCTCTTGAAGAAAATAAAACTTTTTACATTAGTAGTTGTATTATGGGGATATTTCTTTCCTAATTAGGAATATTATAACTACTAATTTAAAAGATTATCTTTGGTTTAGAAGGAAGTGGTCTTCTATTCTATAGAATTTACTGGGTCCATAGCCTTTATCCAAAGGTGGGCATTATTGTTTTCCCTAAGAGCTGTAGTTTTACATGTTACTTTGTTTTGAATTCTATGAGTCACAGAGAACATGGCAGACTATGAAGTGATGTTGTGGAAGTGGGAAAGAATAATATATTAAGCTTTATTTTTGTGTTATTTTGGAAGTTCAGAATGCAGAAAAGGTAAAACCATGCCTTCTAAAGTTCAGGCTGGGTTATCAATTGTAGATGATCTTTGTGTTCAATGAGTACTGGCCATGGAATTTGTCATGGAATTTGAAAATCACTATTTGAGTATCCATTCTGATGTGCATTCAGATTCTAACAATAATAATAACTTTATTACGGTCATAGACCAGCAATAGACGTCACTTTTTATAATATATTAAAAAAAATAAAAATAGTACTGGCATTAATAGTAAATAATAACATCCCTGTTAAGAAAATACATGTTCTGAAAATGTTAGGGCCACTCCCTAGTTTACGTGAGTGGAAAGCCAATAAGTGTGTGAGTAAATATAATGTTCCAAAAATTGTTAGAGGTATCTCCCAAAAAGTTGGCACAAGTTGACAGCTATAAATCTGTAACCAATTTTTTTCTTGTGGACATTGCAGCAACACAGTATTTTGCCACTGCATGCGTGATAGAAGGGTTTGAGTCCTGGGGGAGAAAGCCTACATAAAAATTGTCTGCCCTCCCTGGCAATCTCTCTAATAAGGGGAGAATATATGCTGACCTATAAACTCGGTATAACTCACAATACAATAAAACATGTGCGATATCTTCAACTTCTCCTTTACCACATATACATACCCATTCTGCTATTGGTGTTCTCTTATACCTGCCCTGGAGGAGTGCTGAGGGAAGAATGTTAAATCTGGCTCTGAAGAAAGCTATTCTTTGTTTTGGGAAGGTCAGATCATTCAGATATCTTGCCGACTCCCACACACCCTGTTTGATTCTATCCCTACTGTGGCGAGGCAACCTATTTAGTTCTTCTTGGAACTCCATGTCCTTCATTCTATTGAATACTACTTGCTTTGCTTGGTCAAAGCCTAGGGACATTAAGAATACGGAAGAGAGCCCATAAGAGCCCAGTTTATGATCTATCGCCTGCTTCCAGGGGGAGGGGAAGTTGTCAGTCAGCACTAACAGAGACAGTCCCTCTGGAAAGAAATGCATTTTAAGCCAGTGAATGATCATCATCTTCCAGGCTCTTACCTGAATTTGAGGCATGCCTGTCTTAATTCTTAATTGGGCATTTTGGGTTCCTTTGGGTGCAGCTAAGATAGCTCGCAGGAATTTGGTTTGTATGGTTTCTAGCAAGTTTTTCTTTGCAAGGATTCCTGTTTGTGCTCCATATAGAATTTGTGCCAATGTTTTGGCCTCAAAAAGTTTTAAGGCAGCAGGTACTAATTGACCTCCGCCTGTGTAAAAGTAATGTTTAATTGCATTTAAGGACCTATTGGCTGCTTGCAATGTACGATCCAGGTGTGCCTTCCATGTCCCTTGCGAGTGGAAAACCACCCCAAGGTATCTAAATGTTCTGACCTGTTCCAAACTATGTCCTTCTATTTTCCAGGAGTATTGGCTGGGTCTTTTAGCAAAAACTAAAATTTTTGATTTATCAAAGTTAAGGACCAACTTGTTCTGTCTGCAATAGCCAAGTGTTGCCCTAATTGCTCTCTTCAGTTCTACAGGAGTTTGTGAAATAATAACCGCCTCATCGGCATATAGAAGAATCGGGATTTCGCAATGTGCTAGGTTGGGCGGATGCAGATCAGGGGTTGATATAGAAGTTAAAAAGGGAGGTGTCACAAGTTCCGACTAATGAAGCACTTCAAAGAACTTTCAGGCATGTTTCCTAAAGTCTTTATTTGCAGAGCTACAATTTTGCCGGTCACCATGATGGACGGGTTGATGCCAGAATCTAACGTCCTGTCGCTGGAATCAACCTTTTCTTGCTAAACCCCTCCCTTGTCTTGCAGTCACAAGTCACATTATCCAATTAGTGTGAAGGTCAAAAGTTTACTTCCTCTTTCTTTCCCGGGCTTTTTCTCCCCCCCCCCCTCTAAGCTGTGTATTAACCCAGTAATTACCAGACAGTTTTGCATATTGTCAAAGCAAGAATATACAGTATTTGCAGCATTGACATCCGGCCCCCCTTACAAGAAGGACAGATCCTGTAGGTAAACAAAAGCATATGTTAAGGGTTATCTTTCGGTTTGCTGGGGTGTTTCACATGAAACCTTTCGATCAATCTGTCAGCGTTCACTTCACTAGATTTCACCCAGGTGGCTTCAGACAATGGGTATCCCTTCCATTGTACTAAGTACTGTAATTTCCCTCTAAAGATTCTGGAGTCAAGAATACGTTTCACTTCATAGTGGGTCTGCCCTGCCACTACGAGGGGTCCAGGTGCCTTCTTTGGAGGAGGTCTCAAAGTGGAGCCCCGATAAGGCTTCAACAAACTACAATGGAAAACTGGGTGAATTTTCCCTAACAGTTTAGGGAGTTTTAGTTGTACTGTGACTGGGTTGATGACCTTTACTATGGGGAAAGGCCCCAAGAATTTTGGTCCCAATTTCTTGCTGGGCAATTTGAGGCGTAGATATTTAGTTGACAGATAGACCTTTTCCCCAACTTGGAATGTTCTTTGGGGAGCCCTCTTTTGATCAGCCTGCTTTTTATAGGTTTCAAAAGTCTTTTTTAAAGCAGTTTTTGTGTTTTTCCAAACTTCTTCCCACCCTCTCACCCATTGATCAAGTGTCTGTGAAGCGGAGGGCAACTGAGGATATTCAGGTATTGGGTTGAATTCTTTCCCTGTGGCTACTTTGAAAGGCGTGTAGCCGGTGCTGCTGTGCACGGAATTATTGTACGCCACCTCCGCAAAAGGGAGGAGATCAGTCCAGTTCATCTGTTGGTAAGAAACGTAGCACCTAAGATATTGCTCCACCATTTTGTTAGCGGCTTCAGCAGCCCCATTGGTGGCTGGATGAAAAGCAGATGATAACCCTTGAGATGATCCAATCAAGGTAAGGAAATTTCTCCAAAACTTTGCTGTGAATTGCACCCCCCTGTCTGAGATTATTCGCTTAGGGTCACCATGCAGCCAGTAGATATGTTTCAGGAACAATTTGGCCAGGCGTTGGGCAGATGGGAGTCCTTTGCAGGCGATGAAATGAGCCTGTTTCGAGAACAGGTCTATCACAGTCCAGATGACAGTATTTCCCTTACTTTCAGGTAGGTCCACTATAAAGTCCATAGCTATTTCTTCCCAGGGTTGAGAAGGGTCTGCCACGGGTTGCAGTAACCCAGGAGTTTTCCCCAGGATTCTTTTCATTGTGGCACATACAGTACAACTTTTTACATAGTTTTCCACATCCTTTTTCAGCCCCGGCCACCAGAATTGCCGGCGGGTGAGGTGTAGGGTTTTCAAATATCCAAAGTGTCCAGCCTGCTTTACATCGTGGCTGTGGTTGAGAGCATTAAGACGGAGCGCTTCTGGCAAATATAACTTCCCCCCTTTGTAAGCCAAGCCATCCCTGCATGTTAGGGACGCTTGATTATCTTTGAACCATTGGTCAGTGAGGAGCTCTCGTTATATTTTCTTCACTCCAGGGTCATCAGGATTGGGGACCCTGCGAGGTGTAAGTTGAGCGACAGTTTGTGGATTGGGAATAATTGCCTCGTTAACCGGCTCTCGTTCACTTTTGTACTGGGGTAACCGGGATAGCGCATCAGCTAGAAAGTTCTTTCCTCCTGGTATGTACTTTAGAGTGAAGTTGAAGCGGTTAAAGTACTGTGCCCACCGTACTTGCTTTGGTGACAATTTGCGAGGAGTTTTCAGTGCCTCTAGGTTCTTTTGATCTGTCCATACCTCAAATGGCACCTTGCTCCCTTCTAGATAGTGTCGCCAGTTCAATAGCGCCCACCTAATTACAAAGGCCTCTTTCTCCCAGATTGCCCATCTTCGCTCGCTCTCAGTGAATTTCTTAGAGGTGTAGGCACAGGGTTGCAGGATCCCATTTTTGTTCTTTTGAAGTAACACTGCTCCAACCGCCACATCGCTGGCATCGGCTTGAATCACAAAGGGTTCCCCTGGGCAGGGGTGCTTTAGAACCGGTTCAGCGGCAAATAGTCTCTTTAAATTCTCAAAAGCTGTTTGACAGCTCATTGTCCATGCTAGTGGTTGGCCTGGTCGTGGCTTCCCTCCTCCAAATGGCATGACTTTGAACTGATAGCTCCCCATAGGACAGTTGAAGGCAGTTTTCCACTCATCTCCCTCTTTTATTCTCACCCGGTAGTATGGATCTCTTAGGTCTAACTTAGTGAAGACACTCCCCTTAGCCAGATGGGTCAATAAATCCTTTAGAAGGGGGAGGGGGTATTTATTTTCCACACTTACAGCATTGAGTCCCTTGTAGTCTACGCAGAGACAAAGAGACCCATCTTTTTTCTCTTTGAACAACACAGGGGCTCCCACGGAAGATTTGGCCCGTTCAATAAACCCCCTCGCTAGGTTCTTGTTCACATATCGCTGCATCTCCTCCATTTCGAGGGGGGACATAGCATACATCCTCGGACGTGGGAGTTTGGCTCCGGGCACCAGTTCGATGGAGCAGTCATTGGGTCTGTGAGGGGGTAGGGCATCACATTCTTTTTCACTGAACACCTCCGCCAGGTCCAAGTATTCTTTGGGGATGACTGGTTCACCTGGAGTCAGTGAGGCGGCCATGTGCGCTCGCTCATTGGGTGGCCTAAGATGCCCAGTAACATCTGTTGAATCAATGGGGGGATCAGGCCCTATAGGTAGTCTCACAATTCTCATTCCTTTCTCCCACCAGATAAATGGCTTCCATTTGTCCAACCAGGCTAGTCCTAGGATCACTGCCTCGGTCATTTTTGGAGCCACCAGGAAACGAATAAACTCCCAGTGTGCACCTATTTCTAGGCGTAAGGGCTCAGTTAATTGTGTAATAAGAGTCCCTCCCATCAGGGAGCCATCGGCTTGCTCAAATCTCATCGGTTTGGAAAGCTGTTTTGCCCTTATGCCCATTTTCATGGCAAACGCCAGACTAATAATGCAGCGGGTACATCCCGAATCAATTAGTACGTTTAAGTCTATTTGTGCCCCAGACTTAGGGATTATAAGTTTGGCGGCCAGTGAAAAAGGCAGGATTTGTCGACTCATCATTGGGTCGTTTTCTCCTTCATCGTCGCTATCAAAGAAGGGAAGAGCAGGGGCAGGTCCACCTGGAGTCTTGGCATCCTCCTGTGTGTGAGGTGTAACCTGGGCAACTGGTTCTTGCATGAGTCAATTGGATTTTTCTCTTGTTAGCCACTGAGCAGGTTTCTTTTGCATTGCCAGTCTTGGCTTGCTCTGCAGTCGAGGATAGGGGACTGGACAGGTGGCCGCTCGGTGTCCTCCTTGTCCACACCGGAAACACTCGAAGGAAGGGCGTGAAGGTGGCCTGGGTCTCTCAGCCCTTGCAGTAGTTGAAGGCTTTCGTGGGGGTGATTGCTGTCCAGGTAGCTCTGGTTGCTGTTCGGGTTCCTGTGGGGGAGGCTTTTTATAGCGAGAGAGCTTAACATCTAACTTCACGGCTGTCTGGTACCACTCCTGCAGCCGATCAAGTATTTCTCGATAGATGCAGGCCTGAGAGAGGTGATCGTCTAATCCCTCAATGAAGAAATGGATGAGGGACTGCTCAGGCCACCCCTCTATTCGACCTGCTATCTTGCGGAATTCTCGCACGTACTCCAGGGCAGGCCTCCCAGCTTGTTTTATTTTGTGAATTTGTCCTGCTGCTTTGAGGCCAATGGATGGGTCCTCAAATCGTTCTCTCAGACTTAAAAGAAAAAGGTGGGGATCTTCCAATTCGGGGGCTTGCTCGCTATATAAATGGTTCAGCCATTCAGATGCTTCTCCCTCTAGGTTGGACGCAATAACATCGACCATGGCCCCTGGTTCCGGGTACAGATAGGCCCAGCATTTCAAGTGAAAACGCACTTGGTTGAGAAAAAAAATCAGCTTCTCTGGGTCCCCATCAAAGGTTGCATTGAAGGGTGGTGCGAACACAGGCTGCTGTGGCCCCCACTGGGGCTGGTTCCACGGCTGCTGGGCCCTCTGCTGCTGGCCAGTGGGGTTGGATGGTGCCCCCTGCTGCTGTAGGCCTCCCAATGGTGGCTGCGCAAGTGGGGGTTGTGGCGGTCTTCTCTGTTCTTGGATTGCAGGGGGTGGTGATGCCCTCTGCTGCTGATGATCATTCATCTGCTGGGGAAACCCATCTACCCATTGCTGCAGATGCCTCAGACTGGAACTCACCCTCTCTTCAGGGTTGGGGTCTCTGGCCGGCAAAGGCAGGGTCTGACAGGCTTCCTGCTGGGCTCCCCACTGCTCTTGTCGCCACCCCAGTTGCTGTAGGCCCCAACGTGGCTGCAGATTTATGCCCAGGGGTTGCACGTTTGGGGGCTGTGGCCAACCTCCTTGCTGTGGCTGTTCTCCCCCCAGCTGCTGATTTCCTGGCTTCTGTACCACCCGAAGACATTGCAAGGCCTCTATTAGCTGTGGTAAGTTCAGAGGACATGGATCAGCCACTTGCTGGGAAACCCAATTTCCCCTTTGCTGCAGAAGATTCAGACTGGGATTCTCTCTCTCAGGGCTGGAGCCCATGGCAGGAACATTTGCAGTAGAAGGGCTGTAGGTTTCACTTTGTAGGAACTGATTTCTGTTTTTCATTTCTAAGTTTTGAAATCTTTCCAACGACTCACCCATAACTGTGTTATCTGTCCATTCTGCTTTTGAAGTCTTCGCTCTCAGCTGGGAAATCTGCCAAATTTCTCTCTCCCCCGGCTTGCTGGCTTTCACTTTCCCCCCCGGGGAAACTGTTGCAGCTACGGGGCTGGTCTCAGACAATCTTTCTTTCTCCATAATGAGATCTTCCCCGAAACTTTGCCAGCTCCTCTCAGGCATAGAGGCAGCTGATGGAGTTCGGGACGCAGATCGTTTGAAAAGAGTGTTGGATTCTGGCATGATGTCACAAGTTCCGACTAATGAAGCACTTCAAAGAACTTTCAGGCATGTTTCCTAAAGTCTTTATTTGCAGAGCTACAATTTTGCCGGTCACCATGATGGACGGGTTGATGCCAGAATCTAATTTCCTGTCACTGGCATCAACCTTTTCTTGCTAAACCCCTCCCTTGTCTTGCAGTCACAAGTCACATTATCCAATTAGTGTGAAGGTCAAAAGTTTACTTCCTCTTTCTTTCCCGGGCTTTTTCTCCCCCCCCCCTCTAAGCTGTGTATTAACCCAGTAATTACCAGACAGTTTTGCATATTGTCAAAGCAAGAATATACAGTATTTGCAGCATTGACAGGAGGGGGACAGGATGCAACCCTGCCGTACCCCTTTTTGTACCCTTACCGAGCCAGTTAAAGTCCCTTGAGGATTACACCTCACTTTCAAGGTGGAATTGGTGTACACTTTTTGTATGAGGAAAAGGAGGCGTTTATCGATAGTAGTGCCTTTTAATTTCTCCCATAGGGTGTTCCTAGATATTGAGTTGAAGGCCTGCTTAAAATCAAGGAAGGCCACAAAAAGAGAGGATTTTTTTTTATATGTGTATTTTTGTACTAGATGGTGAAGTACCAAGATATGATCCACCATTGATCTTCCTTCTCTAAAACCAGCTTGTTCATCTTTAATTATCCCCCCCAAAATTAGCCAGTCCTGCAGTTTATAGTTTAGGTGTTTGGCATACAGTTTACTAATAACACTCAGAAGACTAATGGGTCTATAATTTCCTGGGTCATTTCTACTACCTTTTTTATAGATTGGTATGATAATTGCTAATCCCCAATCTCTTGGCATATGGCCCGTTCTATCTATAAATGTAAACAGAGATGCTAAAAGTGGAGCACACCAACTGGGATTATTTTTTATTATTTCTGGCAGGACATTGTCAGCACCGGGTGCCTTATTAGCCTTGTGGGCTCCAATCAATCGGGATATCTCGCCTGGTGTAACAGGGGGCCAGTAAGGGGTTTGGTCTAAATTAATTTGGCTCTCATTAGTTACATAGTTGGGGTCTGCATATAGCTCTCTAAAATATTCTTCCCAGGTATGAATCGGTACCTGATTAGTTGGAGGTAGGGGGGATTTCCCCAATCCTCTGGTGATGTGCCAAAAAAGTGATGTATTTTTTGTCCTGACTGATGCAATTAGTCTATGCCAAGACTCCTTCAGATCCGCCCTTTTCTTTTCTCTTAGAAGAGTCTTATATTGTGCCTTCAACTGCTTTAAGCTGTGAGTGTAATCCTCAGAAGGGGCATTTTTACTTTTTCTGTATTCCTTGTCATATGTTTTTTTTAGTTGCATGCAATCCCTGTCAAACCATTTCTTATTCTTTAAAACTGGCTTTTTGGGGTGAGCTAGTATTCTGTTAGTGAGAACCAATTTCAAATTTAAAATTAAAGTTTCAAACCCCTCTAAGTATGATCCTTCAAACTTATTCCTTAATAGAGATGTATGTAGTTCTATGGTTTCTGGGGCTAACATCCATTTAGTAACTTCCTTTGCATTTTTCTCTGTCCATTTAATTTTTATCTGGGTATTTTGGTTCTCTAACCTGGGTAGATACTGTAGGTTGAGCCAGCCCTTAGCAGTTTCTGGTGTAATGCAAAAGTAAGGATTAGTGGATCGTGATTGCTTTCCAGACACGAGTCTACCTCCATCTTCTGCAGGAACTTCAGGAGGTCGTATGATATTATCCAATAATCAACTGTGGATGTTCTTCCTGCTCCCCGATACGTATAATCTGCTGGGTGGTCATCCCATGTGGAAACATTAAGGATACAAAGGTCCAAGCGTACAGTCATCTGTCTTACACACAGACCTGCCCGATTTGCCTTGGTGTCTTTAAATTGTCTGGAATGCAGGGGTTCTCCTGGTACATTCTCATCATAATGGATCTTAAATTGATTAAATAATGCTTGATCGTTTGGGCCCATCCTATCGTTTAAGTACCACCCAATAATTATTGCTGCTGTGGGGTATTTGTCTAAGCAGCCCAGGATAAAATCTTCTATACCATCCCAGATCTTATTGATCAGATTATTCTTGTTGAGTGGAGGAATGTAGATATTAAAAAGCAAAATATCCACCAGTTTAAATAAAAGTAGGGTAGTCACAACCCATGGCTCAAGAGGTGGAAGTGGTACACATTTAAAATGTAAAGATGTATTCACTAATGCCAAAATACCCCCTTTAGCTTTCCTACCCACCTTACTTGGGACTGCTGGGATAGAGTTACCCCAGTAATCATCTAACTGTGTCTCTGTAGAGGCCCAGGTTTCTTGTAAAAAGAGAATGCCAAATTGTGATATATAGTCAAAAAAATGTTGGTCTTTTGATGGCACAGACCAACCTGCTATATTCCAGGTTATAATGGAGAGGCGCTCATTTTTTGCAGCTCATCAGGAGATTTGATTTATACAAAGGGAAGTTGTAGGGTTGTTGCAATGGCTTGAGGTGTCATCATGGATGAAATTGGCCTTCTCTAAAAGGAGGGGAGCCCCATCAAAATTCTGTGTAGACTCCTGGGAAATTTGTTCGAGGTAAGAAGATTTAGCACCAGCTAACAAGGCTTGCCGTTCCGGAGCCTCTTCTCTAGGTGTAGAGCAGGGGGTTATTAGGTCATGCTCCATTCGGCTTTGGGATGATGGCACTGACGTGAGTCCTCTCTTGATTTCTTGATGTGGTGCAGAAGGTATCATTGGGAAGTCACATAAGGATGCTAACATCTCCTTCTCTATTGGGGCCTCTACTGGCCCCTGTGTATTTTGGCTTCTGCTTTCCATGAACTCATATTCTTGCAAACTCTTGCCCCCTGGGGGAGAAGTAAGAGGCTCAATTATAGGGGAAACCAAATCAATAAGCGGTTCAGCCGTATCGATTGTGACCAATAAGGATTTCTTTAGGTTTTCTAACTTGAATAGTACATTATCTTGTTCACTCCTTGGGAGAGTGCCAAAAGCATTAATAAGACCAGTTTCTGTGCTATTAAGTACATCTTCACTGAATGGGGCTGGCTTACTCCCACTTTCTCCCTCTCCCTTTCCCAGGGTTGAGAATGCGGAAGAGACAGCAACCTTGGGAGCTCGCATGTTAACAATTAAGGGTTTAACCCTTTCCTCGCAGAAAACTCTGATGGGAGAGATTTGAAAGGAGGCTAGATGTGCCTTCATCTTAAATAGCATCAGCGGTATGGTGGGCTGCTTAAAGGAGAGAAATATCCATTTCCAATTTGGGGCCTCAGGGAACCACTCCGCAGTATGTAGATCAATCTGCCCCCAGTGACAGTGAAGAAGCTGGCTTAAGGAATTTAGTATAGCACTCTTGGTATTCCAGCGACCATGATTAAGCCTGTTCATGTGGATTCTCAGCACAACCTGATGTGTTTGTAGTGAGCGATGTGATTGATATGATTGGTGTAATTGTAGGTGGGATGCTTTATTGTCTTCCCATGAAACTTCTCTATTAATACCTCCTCCTCTTGTTGCCTTAGCTGGAGAAGGACTGTTTTTCTGAGTGGGCTGCCACTTTTTAGCAGGCTCTTTATCTGTTTCCCAGGGTCTGTGTTCATTTTCCTCTTTTTTTTTCTTCCGTCTCCTGAGTATTGGATTTACCCAAGTCAGCTGTAAGGACTTCAGTGGGAGTGCCTGTAGCCCAATGTTGTGCTTGGAGAAGCACAGCTATTTCTTTTTTCAGTGTCTCCACATCATGTTGAATGGTTATTAGTTGTTCAAATATTGAAACTACCGTTTGCGCTGTGAGAAGACATTGCTTTGCCATAAACTCTGTTGTATTCTCCCACGATAAGCTCTCCCCACTCTGAATTAGATTGTTGTTGTTAACCTTTTTAGTCTTTATCTTAGTCTCCATGCCAGCTGTAGCTGGACTCATTGTTTTTGAAAATAGCTGGCTATCATTTTGCTCCCCTCCCCCCAGATTGGGAAAGTCCAGTATTGGCTGTTTTGACAGATCTCTTTGCAGGTCCCGTTCTAATCTCTCCGGCTTGCTGGAAATGAAGGGGGGGGGGATAGTTTTACTTACAAGTCTCTTGCCAGCAAAGTGCTCCTCAATTTTTGGTTGTTTTGCATTCTTTGCTGGTGGGAGAGATCCCGGGCTGGTGCCATGGCACTTCTTTCTTTTACCCATGCCTCCGTCCTCCTCCGGTGGCTTCTGCTTCCAATATATACTGGCCTCTCCAGTATATATCCTTTGTCAGATTCAGATTCTACGTAGCCAAAACATGTCAGTTAATTGCCCTCATACTCCTGAAAATTCTTGCAGATATTTGTCATAACATCATTATAATTTGTACAGTATAAATCTCTGCCTTGAAGATAACAACTATGCTTAGTATTTTTTAAAAAAGGGGGGGCTAACATGTTAATGAGCTGAAAGAGAGAGGCTGTACTTATAAAATATGAAACATATATTATGACAACTAGTTTGGTGTGGTGGTTAAGGCACTAGGCTAGAAATAGGGAAATGTTTCTTCTACTCCTTATTAGGCACATTTATGGGTTTTGATGTTGCAAACTGGATTACTTTCCACAATAATTCCTTTTTTCGAGTCAAAGTTGGAACATTGGAACCTCGGGCTCCATCAGGCAGAGAATTAACTCTTAATGACAATCAAATTGTATGGCACAGAAGCTTTAACCAGGTGAGAAGAAGCTGCAAATTCTCAACTAATAAGAAAAGTAAAACACTGTTTGGAGCAATTGTCAAATACATGGCAGTAACTGAAGAAAATGATGTCTTGGTTTCTTGGGGCTTTTCAAGCTGATGAGGTATAACGTTTTCTATATATGCAATTGAACACTGCTGTGTCTATGGCAGGTTTATGGCAAATGCTTCTAATTGTGCTTGGGACACAAAAGTTGCCAATGTAACTGCAGATAGCCTGAGACCTATGACCAGTCACTTAACATCCTTTTAGATTTAAAATGGACTGAAAAAAAAGTTATTTACGTCCTGTCCTCAACACTTCTGCCTCCATTGTTGTTGCATGATCACATTTCAGGCACACAGCAACTGGCTCAGATTTATGAACCATTGCAGTTTCTCATGGTCACATGACCATGATTTGAAGAATTTTTAGAGTTTTAACTTTTCACATAGTGTGTCATGGTTCCGACAGATGAAACTCTTCAAAAGAACTTTGAGGCGTTGTTTACCTTAAAGAATCTTTTATTCGAGAAACAAAGTATCGGCACTACATAGTTGAAACCAGAAACTAAATTCCCCTCCCCTGGATACATGTAACAAAGTGCAACTCCCTCCTCCAATAAACAGTCATAAATCACATTCCCCAATTAGCTTGAAGTGCAGGCTTTCTCCCCAGCTCTCCAGCCCGCCAAAACATTATCAGCTCTGGGCCCAATGTCCTTGGGTTCCCATGACTAAGTTATTATTGTTATGACTAGCTGGACTCTCATCCCTATTCCCCCTCCCAGCAGCAACTAATTCTAAAAGCAATAGAGAAAATGGCTGCATTTCTATCTGTTGTCAAAGCAAGAACATCCGATGTTAGAAGCATTGACATAGTGTCCTGACTCCAAGAGCAACATCTTATCACTAAAATTCTTCACCCATAGTGGTTTATAAGTCAGGGACTATCTGTAGTGCCATGTTATGTTTTTTAACATTCTGGCCGCAAAAGAACCTGGATTGCATTTGCTCAGGTTCAGAAAAAGTATCAACTAAAGAATTCATTAGGAGCAATCTGTACACCTGTAAGATCCTGTGAAATCATAACTTTCTGCCATTCCAGGTTCTCCGCTAGAACATCCAAAGAAGTCAGTACCAATTCCCTTTAACTCAAGTTCCCTCATTTTCATCTTCTGCTTCATCCTGGTTGTGGGTTCATGTTTGAAAAAGCTCTATTAATGCAAATATTTTATCCTTTGATTCTTTCATATATATTGCTGTTTAGGGCCTTCCTATTTCTGTGTGCATTGACCACTGCTCTCCAGGCTCCAGGAGAAAGAAGAAGGAAGGAAAGAAATTCTGTTGCTATGATTGTGTGCCATGTTCAGAAGGTCAGATCTCTGCTGAAACAGGTAGGACAAAAGATTTGAGGACTTTGGCTAACTGGTGAGCAAAAATCCAGTCCAGTGTCCTGATTTAATTAAGAAGAATCATATGAACAACAGCACAAAAAGGGAAGACACGTAAAAGACCCCCCATTATATTCTCTCTTCTCTTGCTCTGTCACTCTCTACCTTGCTCTGTCATTTATCTCATGCATGTATAAAAGTAGCCCTTGACTTATAATACCTCATTTAGTGACTGTTCGAAGTTACATCTTGAAAAAAGAGAGTTATGACCATTTTTAACAACTTACAACTGTCTCATATTTACGATGGTTGGGATGTCCTGTGGTCATGTGATCAATTTTTGTGTTGTTCTGACAAGCAAAGTCAATAGAGAACCAGATTTACTTAATAACCGTGTTACTAACTTAACAATTGCAGTGATTCACTTCAACAACTGTGGCAAGAAAGGTTGTAAAATGGGGCAAAACTAACTTAACAACTGTTGCACTTAGCAACAGAAATTTGTGGGCCAATTGTGATCATAAGTTGAGGACTACCTGTATATGTAATTAAAATTTTAATCAAAAGTTTTTTTTTATAATATTGTAATGTAATCTGTAGTGCATACATGAATTTTAAAGGAATTCATTCATAGGCCAAGGCAACACTAGGTATTAAATCAACTGGGCCATATACTTATCCTTACGTTACTGAAGGACTAATCTCTAATCAAAAAGAAGAGCATATGGAACTGATTTCCATTGTTAAGCTACTTGTCTCTGAAACTACAAATATTGCTAGACTGAACTGGAATAGCATTTAAGAATCTACATTATTATGAATAGAATAACAGAGTTGGAATGGAACTTGGAGATCTTCTAGTCCAAACCCCTGGTCAGGCAGGAAACCCTATACCATTTCAGACAAATGGCTGTCCAATATCTTCTTAAAAAAACCTTCCAGTGCTGGAGCATTCACAACTTTTGGAGGCAGATTGTTCCACTGCTTAATTGTTCTGTCAGGAAATTTCTCCTTAGTTCTAGGTTGCTTCTCTCTTTGATTAGTTTCCATCCATTGCTTCATGTCCTGCCTTCAGGTGCTTTGAAGACTAGTTTAACTCCCTCTTCTTCGTGGCAATCCCTGAGATATTGGAACACTGCTATCATGTCACCCGTAGTCCTTCTCTTCATTAAACTAGACATACCCAATTCCAGCAACCATTCTTTATATATTTTAGCCTCCAGTCCCCTAATCATCTTTGTTGCTCTTCTCTGCAGTCTTTCTAGAGTCTCAACATCTTTTTTTACATGGTGGTGACCAAAACTGGATGCAATATTCCAAGTGTGGCCTTACCAAGGCATTATAAAGTGGTATTAACACTTAAATTTATGTTACAAGAGTGATGTGTGATTTTGCATTAAAAAATCATTGCTATCCTCTCTTCACAAAATAGGTAACTTGCATCAACATCAATTGGAGAGACTCCAATTGTCAAAGCCAATAACCAGAGCCTTACTTGTTTCCTCCTCCTTTCCCTTCTTCTCTGCTTCCTCTGCTCCTTCCTCTTCATGGGAAGACCTGAAAAGATGACCTGCCTTCTCCAGCAAACAACATTTGGCATTATCTTCTCAGTGGCCCTTTCGTCTGTATTGGCAAAAACCATGACTGTGATTCTGGCATTTATGGCAACCAAACCAGGATCCAGATTGAGGAAATGGGTAGGGAAAGGACTGGCCAATTCTATTGTCCTTTCAGGTTCCTTTATTCAGGTGGGAATTTACACTGTTTGGCTGAGTACCTCTCCCCCTTTCCCAGATACAGACCTGCATTAGCTCAAGGGTCTTTTGCAGCGTTTGGCTGTCATTTGTTCCAACCTACCTGAGCACCAAAGGGAAATACATGGTAGCTGTGGAGATCTTCTCTATCTTATCCTCCAGTGCTGGTTTCCTGGGATGTATATTTTTTCCCAAATGCTATATCATTCTATTGAGGCCTGAGATGAATAAGAAGGAACATTTAATAAGGAAAGAAAAGTAATTGTCTTTTTGTATTCATATTTAATGAAATATCTTTAGAATATTTGTGAAGTGGTTTTTGTGGAGTTTTTTTTCTATATTAATTTATTTTGAATGAATTTGGAAATATCTTCCTGACCCTGATTTAACTTTATTCATACACAAAACGTGATATAGAGGAAAAATAGTGTAAGACGCTAAGAGAAAGACTCAGGCATGCCTTGAGCAGAGATTTGAAGCTGCTGCAGAGCTGCTTGTCACAGCTTGAGACAGCTTGAGACAGCTTGAGAATCTCTGTGTGTTTATTGGTTTTATATACTTTTTACATACTCAAGCTTAACCATTAGATGCTGACAATGTTTCTTCATTGGAAAATTCCTTCATATAAGCAACTATTTCCTAGTAACACATTACATGGTCAAAGACCAGGTAAAGAACAAATTGCTTAAACCAGTATAATTTTTTAAAACTGAAGCTGGGACACACACAGGTATAAGACAGGTAGAGAGTAGATTTTCCATGTCATATGATTCAGAAATACAAAAATCTGTCACTTGTGTGACATTAGCTAATTGCACCCAAATATTATACTTCATCCGTGATTCTAAAGGATGAGGTGGGAGAGCTTGAGCCCCCACACAGCAATTAAGAAGGAAAGAGAGGCAAAGAATGACTAAGAAATTTGCAGTCAAAACCGCAAATATGGCAGTGCATAAATTCTCTGGTGTAGGTTCTTTTCCCTGTTGCCGCAGAACCTCCTGCACTTTGGATGTTAGGTTCTTCACATCACCCCAGGTTGTTGGTCAACTGCGATGGCGAGAGCGAAAGGGACGTTGTGCTGTCTGAAGAGTCACCTGCTTCATTTCTGGTATTGGGTTCTAGACTTGATGCCACGACATCTTTGGCTGGTCGCTCACACCGGGCTGGAATCCAGAGAGGGCCTGTAGGAGCAAGCACAGCAGCATAGCCTCATCCCCATGTTAATAAGGGAACTGGACCTAACAAGGTTTTATCAGGCAATTGCCGATAGTATACCAATGGATTAGGGAGCACAGCTTTCTGCTGAAAGTGACGCTGGTAGGCAGTAGTGTTTTGAAAAGAAATATTCAGCTGATTTAAAGTTTTTAAGACTTTATTGACTTGACGAGTTATCCATGCCAAATTAGGTACCATTGATCCCTCCTTTTTTAATTGTTTAAGTCTTATAATTGAATTAATTTGTTTAATAACACCTTGCACTGCCAAGGGAATGGAGATTACATCTGCAGGGGATTTGCCCTGGGTGAGTAACTCAAATAAGGGGCTTAACAGACCTGTGGGTAAGCAAAAATAAGGTCTTACCCAATTAATAGTGCCCAAAATTTGTTGTAGCTTAACCAGTGAAATAGAAGGAGGTAAAGAAAACTGTGGAATATTAGGACTTGAATAACTTTGGAGGAGTTTGTGTCCTAAATACACATATGGTGAGCAAAGCTGTACTTTTTCAGGGGCAATTTGTAATCCACTGTTGGCTAGATCTACTTGAAGTTCAGAAAGCCAATAAGATGGGATGGAAGGGGCTCCTATAAGAATATCATCCATATAATGATATATTAATGCTGTTGGATGATGCTTACGAAAAGGAGCCAAAGCATTGGCTACAAAATATTGACACAAAGTGGGACTCTTCAACATTCCTTGTGGTAATACAGTCCAATGGTAACAGCAAGTGGGCTCAGTGTGATTTATAGCTGGTACTGTAAAAGCAAATTTTTCTCTGTCTGCCATGCACAGAGGTATAGAGAAAAAACAATCATTCAGATCTATGATCATCAATTGATGATCTTGTGGAATTAAATTTGGATTGGGGG
Source organism: Crotalus adamanteus (assembly GCA_039797435.1). Taxonomy (NCBI): domain Eukaryota; kingdom Metazoa; phylum Chordata; class Lepidosauria; order Squamata; family Viperidae; genus Crotalus; species Crotalus adamanteus. The sequence goes on along the minus strand of CM077935.1, from coordinate 1,621,056 downwards.
TGCCACATTGCAGAGCTCCCATAGGCTGAATACATGCATTCACAGCATGGAGATCGTGTAGGAATCTCCATTTGCCACTTTTCTTTTTGATAACAAAAACTGGAGTGTTCCATGGACTAGTGGAAGGGGCAATGTGTTTGGCTTGTAATTGTTCTTGAACAAGAATTTTTAAGGCCTGTAATTTGTACAGAGGAAGAGGCCATTGTTCCACCCAAACAGGTGTAGTAGTTAACCAAGTTAAGGGTAAGGCAAACATTTTATTCATCGAAGGTGACGGTAGCCCCCCATTTACTAAGCAAGTCTCGTCCCCATAAGTTGACATGAATGTCAAGAATGAAAGGACAAAGTTGAACAGTTACAGTAGAATTGGGAAGACTTGCAGAAAGAAATTATGTACTTTGTCATGCACCTTGTTGCCCTCCTACACCCCAAACACTAGGGCATGGGTCAGTGGGCCAAGATGCAGGCCAATCTTTAGCTGAAATTACTGAAACATCAGCCCCTGTATCAATTATGCCCTCAAAAGGCTTACCCTGAAAAAAGACTGTCTGACGGGGTTGCTGGGTGGTGATTGGGGTGGTTAATGCAATTACAACGGGATCCGTAGAACCAAACCCGCCGTCCCCTCGATCCCTATCACGACCTCCTGCAGGGACAAAATAGGGCAAATGAAGTAATTGTGCAGGACTAGTATTGCTTGGCAAAGTCTGTGGCATGTTAGTCCATAATTGAATAAAGATGACACCTGTATAGTCAGAATCAATTACTCCAGGTATTACAAAAATTCCCCTTTTTCCCATGCTAGATCGAGGCAAAATTAATCCAACATATCCAGAAGGGAGAGGTCCAGAAAGTTGTGAAGGAACTACTTGTACTTCTCCTGGAAATTTGAAACACACTTCTTGTTGGATAATTAAATCTATCCCAGCACTCCCTCTAGTGGCAGCAGGGGTATTATTAATTGTTGATGGAATTACTGAAGGGTCTCTGTTTGGACCGGGGCCAGAGACAGGCCTGCTTTGAAGTTTCCTGACTGGCATTCATTAGCCCAATGAAATCCCTTATTACACTTAGGGCATTTTGTTTTTGGACGTCTCCCAGCAATATTTTTAAATGGTCAGGAGGCATACATTCCTCCCCCAGGATTTCTGCATTCCTGTTTAAAGTGTCCAATTTTACCACAATTATAACATTTCCCCTGAGGTTTCTGAGCTTTTGTAAGAGCTGCAGCTAAGAGATTAGTTTGAAAAGAAGCAGTTCCTATATCCTGACATGCTTTAATCATTTCTGCTAAATCTGGTTGAGCTCCCAATCCAATGATGGCCCATTTACATTCAGTGGTGGCATTTTCTTTAACCAATTTCATAAGCAATTCAGCTTGGGCATCAGGATTATCAATTTGTCGTCTCAAGGCATCTTGCAGACAGTTAATAAAATCTGCATATGGTTCATTTGTCTTTTGACGAATATTTGAAAATGCTTGAGATGGTTTCCCAGTTATAGGAACTTTTCCAAAAGCTTTGTAAGCACATTCAGAGGATATTTGAAGAGTAGCTATAGGCAAAACAATTTGTGCATCCACTGGAGTGTAATCACCAGAGCCATATAACTGCTCTGGGAGGTAAGCACCTCCAGAAGTTGCAGCTCTTAATGCACATTGATGTCTAAACTCACTATCCCATACCACATACTGAGCTGGTGTTAATAACATATGAATTGTTGTTTTCCAATCTTCTGGTACCAAAACATGATTCCTCATTGTTGCTTCTAACATACCTTGTATATAAAAACTTCCTAACCCAGTATCTCTTATACCCTTACGCAATTCTGTTAAGATTGCATAAGAAAGTGGTCGATATTCAACCACTGGGGCTCCATTTGGATCTACCTGCCCAGTCAAATGTACAGGGCAAACTGAGAGCATATCTGCTATTTCCTGCATATCTCCCTCCCCTGTCGCCATTTGATTTTCTAATACATGGCAAATGGAAACATAAGATCTAGAATTCTTTTGCTCTGAAGGTGTCACATCCATCTTGGAAGATATAGGAGCTGATGGAACTGAAACCTTTTCATGATCAGAATCTGGAGAGGGAGTAGAACTTAATTGTACTGCATCAGCCCCATATTTTTCCACTGCATGGCAACATTGATGCCAACAATGCAAAACATCCACTGAGGCTTGGGGTTCCTGATGAAAGGTGTTCCCTATTCTTTCCCAATCCTTAAGTCGGAGCATCCCCCTTTCAGGATACCAAGGATAGTTTTTCCCTATCTCACTCACTAGCTTCCTAATCTCCCTTTCAGGCATCGTCATGCCTGACTTGTGTAAGAGAAACCTTAACTCTCTTACATGCTTTTGCTGATGGTGAGATATATCGCAGCCCATAGTTACAGTTTGAGAAATCCTGGAGGACGAAAAGGTGCACCAAGGGGTCTATTCCAGATGACTGAAAGTATGTTTGTTGTTACTTTCCCTCAGGAGGGGATGTCCCTGTTCAAGGCACCAGATGTAAGACGCTAAGAGAAAGACTCAGGGATGTCTTGAGCAGAGATTTGAAGTTGCTGCAGAGCTACTTGTCACAGCTTGAGACAGCTTGAGAATCTCTGTGTGTTTATTGGTTTTATATACTTTTTAAATACTCAAGCTTAACCATTAGATGCTGACAATAAGTTTCTTCATTGGAAAATTCCTTCATATAAGCAGCTATTTCCTAGTAACACATTACATGGTCAAAGACCAGGTAAAGAACAAATACAGGTAGAACAAACACAGGCAAATCAAGGAACTAACAAAGACAGGAAAAGATAGGAAGGAACTAAGCATATTATCTGTTTAGGTAGGTGAGGCATTAAGTCAAAAGGGTATGACCTTCTGGCTGCTTCATTGGGACAAAGGGTATCAAAAGGTTATGAGGTTTGTGGGGGGGGGGGAAGCACAGCAGTTTGCTGCACATGCATTTTCCCCCCACAAAATAGTCTTTAAAAGGAGATCTGTTTCAAGATCAAAGAATGGATGTGGGGCACATAGCCTGAGCCTGCAAAGATGGAGTGAGGAAAGCTAAGGCTCAAAATGAACTAAGGCTTGCAACAAAAGTCAAATATAACAAGAAAAGCTTCTTTCAACATGTAAAAAATAAGAAAAAGGTTAAGGAAATGATTGGTCCACTGGTGGGAGAAACTGGGAAGAAGGTTACAAGCAACAGGGAGAAACTCGTTTTTTGCATCCATATTTACACAAAGGGAAAAAATAGTCCAACCTATCAAAAACAGTACCGTAAAAATCAGATTAGAAACACAAGTTAAGATAGGCAAGAAAATGGTAAGTGAGCACCTGTCCACCCTAGATGAGATCAAATCACCAGGACCAGATGGACTACACCCCAAGGTTCTGAAGGAACTGGCAGATGTGATCTCAGAACCACTGAACTATATCTTTCAAAGATCCTGGAGCATTGGGGAACTACCAGAGGACTGGAAAAGAGCTGATGTAGTTCCCATCTTCAAAAAACGAAAAAAAAAAGAATCCAAGAAACTACAGACCTATCAACCTGATCTCAATACCTGGAAAGATCTTGGAAAAGATAATCAAGCAATCAATCAGCGAACACCTAGAGGCAAACAAGGTCATTACCAAAAGCCAACACGGGTTTGTCAAAAACAGATCATGCCAGAAAAATCCTATTGCATTCTTTGACCAAGTGACAAAATTAATGGACCAGAGGAATGCTGTGGATATAATTTAGTTGGATCTCAATAAGGCATTTGATAAAATAGACCATAACCTACTACTTGATAAGATAGAAAAATGTGGGTTTGACAGCATCACCACCAGATGGATTTGTAGCTAGTTGACCATACATACTCAGCGTGTGGTGCTCAATGGAACTGCATCTACATGGAGGGAAGTGTGTAGTGGGGTGCCCCAGGGCTCTGTTCTGGGCCCAGTGCTCTTCAACATCTTCATCAATGATTTGGATGAGGGGATAGATGGGGAACTCATCAAATTTGCAGATGACACTAAGCTGGCAGGAATAGCCAACACTCCCAAAGATAGGCTTAAGATACAGAAGGATCTTGACAGACTTGAACATTGGGTACTATCTAATAAAATGAAATTCAAAGGTGAAAAAAGTAAGGTTCTACATTTAGGCAAGAAAAACCAAATGCACAGGTATAGTATAGGTGGTACCTTGTTCAATAGTAACACCTGTGAGAGGGATGTTGGAGTCCTAGTGGACAATCACTTAAATATGAGCCAGCAGTGTGCTGCAGCTGTCAAAAAAGCCAACACACGCTGCTTGATCCACTTCCTGTGGATCAAGCAGCTATGATGGCTGCTTCTCACAAAGCAGCCCATTCCTGGGTTGTGTAAAAGCTGCAGGACTTTTACAATCAGCTGTCCTGCGGCTTGAATCTCTTCCCTGGGAAAAAGGGAGGTAAGAGCTCCCGTGGATCCCCATAATTTCAGGGATCGGAGGGTAGAGCTCCCTCGGAGCCTGAGCCAACTCCGCACTCCAGGACGTCTTTGTCCCAAAGTTCTGGGATGAAGCAAGGTGCCGCTCCCACATCTGCTTTTTTTAGAGGCTTGTGAGTATTCAAATGCAGACGGAGCAGACCAGGAGAAAGTGGATTTAAGATTTATTGTGACTTTAACTCCTGCAAGCATCTTCTCCCCTTTTTTTGTTTACTTTCCCTTTTGAAGAAAGGGAAAGTTAAAGGCAAAATGGCGACTGACTTTCTTGTTTGACTTTGTAACAAAGTTAAAAGTTCACGTTTTAAATACAGAGGCAAGAATTTTGTTCTTCTTTCTTTTTTTTCTCTTCCTTCTTTCTTTCTTTTTTATTATTTAAAGAACTGTGATATTATAGAGGCAAGAATTTTGCTCCTTTGAACTTAATAGAATGGCTTCAAAATGTTTGGTCTCTGTCCCTAAAGCTTCCATCTCTTCTCCAATGACTCAGCCTGCTTCTCAGCCTAAACCAAAATCACCCCCACCCTCTCCTCCTCCTGCAATCTCTCTCAAAGACTTACAAGAGGCTTTAAAAATGACTGCTTTGAATATTAAAGAGGAGGTAAAAGATCTTATAATTGCAGAGAGGGCTATTACAGAAGAATTATTGGAGAAAAAGAACAAGCAAGTCAGGTCTTGCCCTGCATATTGAAAGGATTGACAATAAAATGGAAGAGATTACTGAAAATGCAGCAAAACTGGAATTTAGAATGGAGGAAGTGGAGAATAAGAGAAGTTACACAGGATGAACAAACTATTTCACAATACAGAGAAATGGAGTTCGCATTGCGTATCCGGGGTTTGAAAGAAAATTCCCAGGAAGATTTGAAGATGCTTATTGTTAGAGATATTGCTTTTAATCTTGAATGGAGACCAGAAGTAGTTGGGAATGAGATAGAAAAAATTTTCAGAGTCAACTCACGGGTTGCTAGACAGAGAAATTTACCAAGAGATGTGGTTATTTACTTTTCCAGAAGATCTATTCGTAATGAAATTATACAGGCTTTTTATAAAAAGAGGTTTCAAATTGCAGCTCAAGATGTGATAATTTTAAAAGAAATACCTCCAAAAATTTTAAGAGGTAGAAAAGATTTTACTTTTCTGTCTGATGAGTTAAAACATCATCAAATCCAGTTCAGATGGGAGATTCCAAGAGGAATAGTAGTGAATTATGATGGAATATGTTACAGATTAACTACAGTTTTAAAGGCAAGAGATTTCTATCACTCTATTCTAAAGGCAAGACCGTCTTCACCTCCACAAACAAGGATAATTGAAGAGCCCGTTATGGCAGGAGCTTCCTCATTGATGGTCATGGAACAAGCGGTGTTGCCTGTACAGAATCTTGAGATAAAAGATCAAAGGATGACACGAGCTGCCCATAAACGCAAAGAAAAAGAACAGCAGCAGAAGAGTGGTGATAAAGTAGAAGGAATGGTTACTACAGAGCCTGTGGGAGGGGCAAGACCTAAAAGATCTTCGACAGTTGATCTTCAGGCTATGCTTCAAAGGCTTCAGGCCGGTGTAGATGGCCAAGTTCCTGACCTGGAATGTTAATGGCTTAAACTCACCTCAGAAACGGAGAAAGGTCTTCTATTATTTGAAACAACATAATAATGACTTGATATGTTTGCAAGAGACTCATATAACTTCAAAAGACTCAAAATATTTGACAAATTCTCGTTTGGGATCACATTTTATAGCTCCAGCTCCAGGGAAAAAAGGGGGTGTTGTAATTTATGTGAAGAAAAATTTATTGGCTAAATTAATTGAGGTTGATCTTGAAGGAAGATATGTCTTTGTGGAACTATTGTTACAAGGCAAGAAAGTTCTTATTGTTGGATTATATGCCCCTAATCAACAACAGAAGCAATTTTATAAGCTTTTGCATGAGAAGATATCCCAGCTGGATTATAAATCTGTAATTTTGATGGGTGACTGGAATGGAGTTTTGGATATAACTATAGATAAAAAGAGCTCTTCAAAAAATTTCATTCAAACTAAATTACCCAAAACTTTTTTTGATTTGAAAGAAGAGTTGGAACTTATTGACATTTGGCGAGAAAGGAACACAAGTGATAGAGATTTTACCTTCTATTCGGATAGACACCAGTCATTTTCAAGGATTGACTTCTTTTTGATTACTAGTGACTTTCTTTCTAGGGTGAGAAAGGTAAAAATCTTTCCCAGGACCCTTTCAGACCATAGTCCTGTGTGGATGGAGCTATACCTGGAAGATGGGAACAGAAGGCCTTGGAGACTGAATGAGAATTTGTTTACCCGGGGAGAGTTTGTACAAAAATGTAAAGAGTATTTAAAGGAGTTTTTTGCTTTAAATATGAATAAGGGTATATCGATGCCCATGGTTTGGGACGCCAGTAAGGCGTATATGAGGGGAATTTTAATTCATTTAAATAAAGTTTTTAGGGATAAAAGGATACAAAGACGTAGAGAAATAGAAGATGAGATTAAAATAAAAGAAGAAGCGCTTGCTCTTAACCCAACTGATAATAACTTAAAGGTTTCTATAAAGATGCTTAGGGAACAATTTAATATGTTGATGGCAGATCAGGTGGCTACCAATTTGCGTTATATGAGACATAATACTTTTTGTAATGCGAATAAGCCTGGGAGGTGGTTGGCTTATCAGTTACGAAAGAAACAGAAGGCTAGGATTATAGAGAAAGTAAAATATAAAGGTACTGAGGTTTTTCAGCAAAATTTGATTAAAAAGAGTTTTTTAGATTTTTACACAAAACTATACTCAAGTGATAATATAAAGGGAATGGATATAGATAAATATTTACAATCAGTACATTTTCCTAAACTTTCTGAGGAACAGCAAAATGGGATGAATTGTTTAATTACTGTGGAGGAAATTGGCTTAGCTATCAAGCAGTTAAAGGTGGGAAAGTCTCCAGGAACAGATGGATTGACGTCGACGTATTATAAAAATTTATATGAAGAAATGTTGGAGCCATTAAAGGAGCGTTTTAATAGTATCTTGCTGGGAGCACAAGTTCCTCCTTTTTGGAAAAGAGCGTTTATATCATTGATTCCGAAGGAGGATCAAGATCTTACAGAGCCTAAGAATTATACGCCGATATCATTATTAAATGTAGATTACAAGATTTTTACAAAAATTTTGGCAAATAGATTAATGCAGGTTATGAAGGATTTGATTCACAGTGATCAATCAGGATTCATAACAGGGCGATACATGAAATATAATGTTAGACAAATTATTAACTTAATTGAGTATTTGGATAAGAACAACCAGATTCCTGTGGCTTTTATATTTTTGGATGCTGAAAAAGCCTTTGATCAATTAGATTGACAATTCTTATTCTCATTGGTAGAGAAAATGAATTTTGGGGATAATTTTTTACATGCACTTAAAGCTATATATCAGCAACAATCAGCTCAAATTGTTGTTAATGGGGGATTGACTGAGACTTTTAATATTGAAAAAGGAACAAGACAAGGATGTCCATTATCTCCATTGTTATTTGTTTTAACATTGGAGATTTTGTTGATCCAGATTCGAGAATCAATGGTAATCAAGGGCATAAAGATAAGAAAAAATGAGTATAAATTACGGGCTTTTGCGGATGATTTGGTTTTGATTTTGGAACAACCGATTAAAGCAGTTGATTGTTTATTAGAACTTATAACACAGTATGGAAAAGTTTCTGGTTTTAAAGTCAATAACCATAAGACTAAGATATTATCTAAGAATATGTTAGCCAATGACAAGGAAAGTTTGGTTAAAGCTACAGGTTTTCAGATGGTGAAAAAGGTTAAATATCTGGGAGTATATTTAACTGCCTCAAATGGAAAATTGTATAAAAATAATTATGAATTATTACGGGCAAAAGTGCAAAAGGATTTAAATGACTGGAAAAAATTGCAATTGTCACTGTTGGGGAGAATTTCAGCTGTAAAAATGAATGTTCTACCAAAGTTTCTTTTCTTGTTTCAGATGATATCTATTTTTAAAAAAGATGTAAATTTGGAGGAATGGCAGAAGGATATCAATAAATTCATTTGGGCTGGGAAAAAACCAAGGGTTAAGTTTAAGATTTTGCAAGATGCCCGAGAAAGAGGAGGACTTAAAGCATCTAACTTGAAATTACACTATGATGCAGCAGCCTTAACTTGGATAAGTGATTGGCTTAATTTAACAAATAAGGATATTCTTGTTCTTGAAGGGTGGGATTTAATGTATGGTTGGCATGCATATTTAATTTTTAATAAGAAAGTGGACCGGGCTTTTAAATTACATATTTTGAGGAGTGCCTTACTTCGAGTTTGGAAAAAGTATTATTATAGGTTAAACTATAAAATACCTATCTGGGGGATTCCTAGACATGCAATTGAGGGGATTTCTAAGGGGATGAACTTTGATAAAATTTCATACAAAGAATTATTAATTTGGTCAGGTTCAGATTGGCATTTAAAATCTCTAGATGTATTAAGGCAAGAAAATATTCTACAGTCATGGTTTCAATATTTACAAATAGTAGACAGGTGGACTGTAGATAAGAAAGAAGGAATAACACTAGAAGATGGAAATCTGGTTATTCAGATTAAAGATCAGAGTCAGGCCCATATAAAAAGAGTTTACAATGCTTTAATAGAATTAGACTCTGAAACAGAATTGGTTAAAGACTGTATGATTAAATGGGCTCAGAATATCCAGGATCTGATCCCATTGGACTTATGGGAGATAATTTGGATTAGAAATGTTAAATTTACACAAGCTCAAAATTTGAGGGAAAATTTTTATAAAATTTTTATGTTTTACAGATGGCATTTAGATCCTAAAAAATTATCTTGTATGTATCCAAATGTACAACCCAAATGTTGGAGATGTGGTAATATGGATGCGACATATTTTCATGTTTGGAGGAATTGTAAAAAGGTAAAGGCTTTTTGGATTATGATTTGGTGGAACATTCAAAAGATTTTTAAAAGGAAGATAAAGTTCACCCCTCAATTATTCCTATTGGGTATCTTTGTGGATTTAAATGACAAAGAAACTACTTTAATGTTGAATTTATTAACTGCGGCAAGGTTATTAGTAGGCTCGTATTGGAAGAAGGACTCGTTGCCTACTTTAGAAGAATGGATATTTTCACAGGCTGAGTGGTCGCAACAAGCAGAGATCAAAGAGCAAAGAATGACTCGGGCAGCCCATAGACGTAAGGAAAAGGAACAACAGAAGAAAGAAGTTAAAGAAGTTCTACAAGAATTTGCTTCGGTGCCTGTGGGAGGAGCAAGACCCAAGAGCTCTGCAGTACATTCTTCAATGGCAGATCTTCAAGCAGTCTTCTCCAGGCTTTTGGTCAAGGGAGATGGTAAAGCTCCTGACATGGAATGCTAATGGTCTCAATTCCCCCCAAAAGAGAAAGAAAATATTTCATTACCTAAAGCAACATAACAATGATATTATTTGTCTGCAGGAAACACACATCATTTCTACAGATCAAAAATATTTAGTTAATGCTCGTTTGGGATCTCATTTTGTATCTTCTGCTCCTGGGAAAAAAGGGGGAGTAGTTACTTATGTTAAGCAAAATTTATCAGCCTGTTTAGTAGAATCCGATCCCCAAGGGAGATATGTTATGATTGAAGTGGGTCTGTATGGCAAGAAAGTACTTATAGTGGGTTTGTATGCACCAAATCAACAACAGGAACAATTTTATAGATTGTTACATCAAAAACTAATTTTGTTGGATTATAGATCTGTTATATTAATGGGAGATTGGAATGGTGTTTTAGATACACAAAGAGACAAAAAAGGACCCTTTATTTCTTTTAAACAGGCTAAATTACCTAAAGCTTTTTTTGATTTGAAAGAGGACTGGGAGCTGCGAGATTATTGGCGTGAACATAACTTGGAGGAGAGAGACTTTACCTTCTTTTAGGACAGACATCAATCTTTCTCAAGAATTGACTTTTTCTTGATTACAACGGATTTATATTTTAGGGTAAAGAATGTTAAGATCTTTCCTAGGACATTGACGGATCATAGTTCAGTTTGGATGGAATTGGTTAATGAAAAAGAGGAGAGGAGATCTTGGACGATGAATGAAAATTTATTTAGACAAGAAAAGAATGTTCAAAAATTAAAGGAGCAATTAAAGGATTACTTTGCTTTAAATATGTATAAGGGAACTTCAATGTCAATGGTCTGGGATGCAGGTAAAGCTTACATGTGGGGGATTTTGATACAAATGAATAAGGTTCATAGACAGAAGCAGGTGCAGAAATGTAAGGAGTTGGAAGATGAGATTAAATTAAAAGAAAAAGCTCTGATTTTAAACTCCACAGATGAGAAGATTAAGGAATCTATAAAATTGCTTAAATCACAATTTAATATGTTGATGGCTGATCAAACTGCAACTAATTTATTGTATATGAAACAAAATACATTTTGTAATGCCAATAAACCAGGGAGATGGTTGGCTTATCAATTGAGAAAGAAGCAGAAACAGAGAACCATAGATAAAATAAATTATAATGGTAAATTGGTATATCAGAAGGAGTTGATTAAGAAATCTTTTTTAGATTATTATCAAAAATTATATATGAGTACTAAAGTACAGGCTTTAGATATAGATAATTATTTAGAAGATGCTAATTTTCCTAAACTAACAGAAGATCAGAAACAAGAAATTAATGGCCTGATTACTAGTGAAGAAATTGAGATAGTAATTAAAGAATTAAAATTAGGTAAAGCACCGGGTACTGATGGATTGACATCTATTTATTATAAAACTTTGGTACAAGAGTTGATTCAACCTTTAAGGGAGCTTTTTAATAATATATTACAGGGTTCAGAGATCCCCCTGTCATGGGGCAGAGCTTTTATATCTTTGATTCCCAAAAAAGATTAAGATCTCACTTTACCAAAGAATTATAGACCTATATCTCTTTTAAATGTAGATTATAAGATTTTTTCGAAAAATTTAGCTAATAGACTTATGAGGGTCTTGCATCATGTAATACATATGGATCAAACGGGTTTTATAACTGGAAGGTATATGAAGAATAATGTTAGACAAATTATTAACTTATTAGAATATTTAGATAAAAACAATCAAGTTTCTGCAGGATTGATATTTTTAGATGCTGAAAAAGCTTTTGATCAGCTGAATTGGCAATTTATGTTAAGATTAATTGAGAAAATGAATTTTGGAGAAAAAATTTTACAAGCTCTTTGTGTTATTTATCAAAAGCAAACGTCACAACTTATAGTTAATGGGGGTTTGTCAGAGGTGTTTTCAATTGAGAAGGGGACTAGACAGGGCTGTCCATTGTCACCATTGCTGTTTGTTTTAACTTTGGAAATTTTGTTGATTAAAATTCGAGAATCACAGCAAATAAAAGGAATAGAAGTTAATAAAAAAGAATATAAATTAAGGGCTTTTGCAGATGACTTGGTTGTTACTTTATCTCAACCAATTGATTCTGTAACAGAGTTATTACAATTGATATATCAGTATGGACAAGTTTCGGGTTTCAAAATTAATAATAATAAGACTAAAATATTGCCTAAAAACATGACCAATTTGGACAAGGAGACCCTGGTTAGGTTGACAGATTTCGAGGTTGTTAATAAGGTAAAATATTTGGGGTTATTTTATCTGTTTCTAATGCAAAATTGTATAAAAATAATTATGAAAGTCTGTGGGTCAAAATACAAAGAGATGTGGAAAATTGGGAGAAGCTGCAATTATCTCTTTTGGGGAGAATTGCAGCGATTAAAATGAATGTTCTGCCAAAGTTTCTTTTTTTATTTCAAATGATACCTATTTTAAAGAATGAGGTTAATTTAAATGAATGGCAGAAAGGTATCAATAAATTTATCTGGGCAGGGAAAAAACCAAGAGTAAAACTTAAAATTATACAAGATATTCGTGAGAGAGGTGGACTCAAGGTACCGAATTTGAAATTGTATTATGATGCTGCGGTTTTAACATTAATTAGTGATTGGGTTAATTTAACAAATGTAGAAGTACTCCTCTTGGAGGGTTGGGATTTACTTTTTGGATGGCATGCCTATTTAATTTTTAATAAAAAGGTTGATAGGGTTTTTAAATCTCACATTATAAGGATTTCTTTACTTCGGGTTTGGAAGAAATACTATAGAAGTGATTTTAAAATTCCACTATGGGCTATACCATGGCATGCGATAGAAGGGATAAGGAGAGGAGTCAAGATGGATAGTGTTTCTTATGCACAATTACTTAGATGGGATGGTAAAAACTGGCAATTAAAATCTTTGGAAGATTTAACACAAGAAAATATTATTTATTCATGGTTTCATTATAGACAAATAGTGGAGAGGTGGAAGATAGATCGTAATGTGGGTTTGCTTAGAGAAGATGAGAATTTGTTAAAACAAATAAAAGATCAAAGACAAACTCATATTAAGAGAATTTATGGGGTGTTAGTAGAATTGGATTCAGAAGCAGAATTAGTTAAAGAATGTATGGTTAAATGGGCACAAAATTTTGATGAACCGGTTCTATTAGATACTTGGGAGATTATTTGGGTGAGGAATGCTAAATTTACACAAGCCCAAAATTTAAGGGAAAATTTTTATAAAATGTTTTATAGATGGCACCTTGATCCACAAAAAATGTCTCGTATGTATCCTGACTTGCAGCCTAAATGTTGGAGATGTGGATGTTTGGATGCTACTTATTATCATATCTGGTGGTCATGTAAAAATATAAAAGCTTTTTGGATTAAGATATGGTGGAATATTCCAAGAATTTTTAGAAGAAAGATAAAATTTACCCCATAATTGTTTTTGTTAGGTATTGTTTCTGATTGTGATAGTAAAGAGATTATATTGATGTTAAATTTAATTACAGCGGCCAGGTTGTTAGTAGGGCAATGTTGGAAGAAGGAATCTTTGCCTACTTTGCAAGAGTGGTTTCTTAAAGTTTCTTATTTGGCGGAAATGGCAAAGATTTCGGCTTTCTTGAAAGATCAATCGCAAGAGAAGTACCTCCTGGTATGGAAAAAATGGATAGATTTTATACAATATAAGTTGGATATAAAAAAATATTATTTAGTTTTTGAATAATTTATATTTAAAATTTAAGATAATTTATAGACATTTTTTAATTTTTTTATTTTTCTTTTTTTATTTGATTTTTTCTTTTTCTGTTTCTTTTTTCTTTCTTGTATTTTTTTATATATTGTTGTTATCTATTTTATAATTTGTTTAATTAATGTACTTAGATTTGTTTATGGTTTATATGTGTCTTAAGATTTTTAATTTTTTTTTTTAATTAAGCCTGTATTCAGCTCTGGGAAGGTCGGGGGAGGGTAGGGGAGGGTTTGTGGAAGGGAATTTTTTTTGTAAACCTTAAAAATTTTCAATAAAAAAAAAAGAATGGATATTTAAAGTTTCTAACTTTGCAGAAATGGCAAAAATTTCTGCTTATTTGAAGGATCATACACAAGAAAGATATATTATTGTATGGAGAAGACGGATAGATTATATTCAGAAAAAATATGGTACTATAAAGTTTCATTTATTTTATGAGTAAATTTTATAGTAATTGTTGTAGAGATTTGTTTATATGTCTTAATTTAAGCGGAGTTAAAGGTTAAGTATGATGGTTTTTTTTTCTTTTTTCTTTCTTTTTTTTCCTTTTTTTATTATTGTTAACCTTCTTATTAATAACCCTGTATTCTGCTCTGGGAAGCGAGGGGGGGAGGGTTGAGGGTGGGTGGGTGGGTGAGTGGCTGGGTAATGATAATATAGTTATGGCAAATGCTTGGGCATTTCCCCTATGCTGCGTTCATTTGTGTGAGAGGGATGAGAGGGGAGGAAGGAGTAGGGAGGAAGTAGGATGGTTAGAGGAGATGGGGAGGGGAAGAGAGTAGGAGGGGAGGAGAGAAAGAGGAGGGAAGTAGGGAAGGTTTAGAGAGGGTGGACGCAGCCTGGGGGGAATGGGCAATTGTATTTTGTATGAATAAATGGAAAATAAAAACTTTTTTAATAAAAAAAAAAAGCCAACACAGTGCTAGGCTGCATTAACAGAGGGATAGAATAAAGATCATGTGAAGTGTTAATACCAGTTTACAATGTCTTGGTAAGGCCACACTTGGAATACTGCATCCAGTTTGGGTCACCATGATGTAAAAAAGATGTTGAGACTCTACAAAGAGTACAGAGAAGAGCAACAAAGATGATCAGGGGACCGGAGGCTAAAACATATAAGGAATGGTTGCTGGAATTGGGAATGTACTCTAGTCTAACAAAGACAAGGACAAAGGGTGACATGATTGCAGTGTTCCAATATCTCAGGGGCTGCCATAAAGAAGAGGGAGTCAAGCTATTCTCCAAAGCACCTGAAGGCAGGACAAGAAGCAACGGATGGAAACTAACCAAAGAGAGAAGCAACCTAGAACTAAGGAGAAATTTCCTGACAGTTAGAACAATTAATCAGTGGAACAATCTGCCTCCAGAAGCTGTGAATGCTCCAACACTGGCAGTTTTTAAGAAGGGACTGGACAACCATTTCTCTGAAATGGTATAGGGCAGACTTGTCAAACTTGCGATGTCACGTGACATCGCACAACATATCGGAACTTTTTCCCCATTGCCAACAATGGGGTGGGTGCAGTTTCCTGATGATGCGTCCGGCCCGCGGGCTGGCAGTTTGACACCCCTGCTATAGGGTTTCCTGCCTGAGCACGGGGTTGGACTAGATGACCTCCAAGGTTCCTTCCAACATTATTATTATTATTATTACCGTCATCATCATCATCATCATCATCATCATCATCTAGCTTAATGTGAATGATGATTACATGAATGTAAATTTTGATTAATATATGTCCATATATTGACCAAATCTTAAACAGTTGCTATATACAAATTTGGAATTTTAAAAGATTTTGTATAGCCCCTTTGGATATTAAAGGATTAATGGTATAGTTTATGGACAGTGTTCCTTTTTCACTATATATGAATCAGAATATCCATGCCCTGTTTGCCTTGTAATATGCAAATTTGGAAATAAATGCTCAGTCCAATCAAAGGTATTAATTAAAATCATATGCTCCTTCAAAGTAGTCACAGCTACTGCATATGGTATGTGCTGTGTTATATGCTTCTTATCAGAAAAGATGTTTGATCCCTACCTGTGAAGAATCAGTTACCAAGTTGTATAATTATGCTTTGAGGTTTAAAATAACTATGAGTTTGAAGACCTATTAAAATCAAAGTGTGCTTTGCTGTTCAAAAGAAACATGTATTAAAAATCTATTTGAATTATATTTACATTGGAATTAAATTAGAGAAACAAGACAGACAAAATTTTGCAGCAAAAATGATGAGTATACAATTGAGAGTATGGGAGAAAATTCTTGACTTAAAAATGAATAAGGTGATTTCTGATATCAAGCAAGTTGCCAATAGGATAGACTTTGAGTAAAATAAAAGGAATAATTAAAAGGATAGGAGATATTTGAAACTTCAAAGAGGATTGGAAAACAGGGTGTTATTGGAGCTCGGATTAAAAGAGTTACGTTTGAGATTTCGATGAATTCCAGAACATCCTATATAAGAGCTTTAAAAATTTATAGTACAAGAATTATCTTAATTGCTGAATTGGGTAGTATCAAAAATGTAAGGGAAAATAATTACAGTGTTTCAGATCAACTCCTCATATGTGGCAGAAGAAAAATACCTAGATGTGATATGTTTTTTTTTTGAGAATAAATATTAAAGAAGTATTGCATAGTTATTTTGAATCAAGATTAAAGGTAAAGAAATGATTATTTTGAAAGACAGCCTTACTAGAAGTTTATGGAAAAGAAAGCACTAGTCATTTTGGACTGTTGTTTTGAAAAAAAGAATAAATTACATTTCATTGGGATAATTGGGAAGGAATAATTTTCATCTTCCATCCTCAAATTTTTATAATAAATTCTGTTTTGAAGACTAGAAGTTTTATTACCACATTGATGATGATGATGATAATAATAACAATGATGAAGTTATTCATTCAGTCATATGTGACACTTGGTGATTCTATGGGCCAGGTCTCTCAAATATCTTCCAATCTTGCACTACTTCTTTGAATTGTTCTATGCTGTGGCTGGGGCTGCTTGATGGCTCAGTGGTTAAAGATGCTGAGCTTGTCAGCTGGAAATCTGACATCCCAGGTTAGAGAATTGAGCACTATATGATGGTGTGAGCTCCCGTTACTTGGCCCAGCTCCTGCCCACTTAGCAATTTGAAAGCCAGTAGATAAACTGGTACCACTTTGTTTGAAAGGTAACAGCTTCTGTGCACCTTGTGCTAGCCACATGATCATCACAATGTCTTCAGACAATGATGGCTTCCTCAGCTAAAAAATGGAGATGAGCACCTCCTCCTACAGTCAGACGGACAGAGGAAACCTTTACCTTTTACTTTATTCTGTGGCTGATGTCAGCTTTGAAGATGTCCAGCCACTGTGTTCTTTGGCAGCCTGGTTTCCTTTTACTGGTAATTCTTCCAAACATAATTGTTTTCTCCAGTGAATTTTGCCTTACAGTGACATGTCTGGTGTTAAGCACTCCAATACTTCCTTGTTAGTCACCTTTGCTGTACAAAGAATATGCAGCAGCCTTCTCCAGCCAGTCAATTAATAGGATTTCTTTTTTGTGTGTGTATTTAATACATTTTATTGACTTATATTGTAAAATACAAAATGAAAACAAATAATAAGATACAATCGGGAGGAAAAAGGGAAAGTGAGGGAAAGAAGGGAAAAAGAAAAAAAGACATCGACTTTTGATTTCCTCTGTGCAGTAGAATAAAGTATTAACATTGAACCTTAACATTGTGCTTTTTCATAATAGTATAAATTAGCCAGAACAAGTCAACAAATACAACAAATCAATCTAATCAGTAAAGCCCCAAATCAAAGTTTCCTTTTTTCCCCACTTCAAGTCCAAAGTCCAGAAGCAGTCTCTGTGTAGAAACAAAAGTACTTATATTCTTTTCTTTAATCAAAACAGTCAATTAAGCCATCTCTGCCAACTCCATCAATTTCTGTAGCCCTTTGTCCATAGTGGGAATCGAAATGTCCTTCCATTTTTGTGCATACGGTAGTCTTGCTGCCATCAACATATACAAGAACAAAGTTCCATTTTTTCCCAAGTCTTTTTCAATTAAACCCAAAAGAAAAAATTCTGGTTTTATCTTAATCTTTACTTTAAGGATTTTCTGTATTAAAATATGAATTCTTCTCCAATATTTCTTTGCTTCATCACAGGTTCACCATAAGTGGTAAAAGGTCCCTTCTTTACATTTACATTTCCAGCATTCACTTGAAATGCCTTTGTACATTCTAGATAGCTTATCTGGTGTTAAATACCAGTGATACATCGTCTTAAAAAGTTTTCTCTTAAATTGTAATTCAATGTAAATTTTAAGCTTTTCGCCCATATGTTCTCCCATTGTTCCAGCATCACTTTATATCCTAAGTTCCTTGCCCACTGTATCATACAATGTTTTACATGTTCATTTTCCAAATTCAATATCAATAGCATTTTATAAATCTTAGCAATAATATGTTCATCACTACCACACAATAATGTTTCAAATTCATTTTTAACAAAGTGTTTTTATCTAGTTTAAATCTTTCTTTCAGATGTTGATATGTAAACCAATGACAAGCAGAACCTTTTGATTCTAACTCTTCCTTTGGTTTAAGAGTAGAGCCACTCAAGTTGAAGGGTATTATTTTACCAAAAGTCCACCAGTCCAGCTTCGCAACCATTTTTTTCTAAAAATAGCTTCCTGTGGGGACACCCAAAGAGGCAACTTTGTGGAGAATCTTGTTTTATATTTATTCCATACTCTTAGTGATTAAATGTTAGTGATTAAAATCAACATTAACTTAACTTTATAATACCATAAATAACAGTGCCATCCAAACCTTAATTCATGACCTTCCAAATCAAGTTTCATGCCTGGCAATAGATGGCCAGCTTTTGAAAGTGGATCTGATTACACAAGCCATGACCCCTCCCTGTAACTATAACCCAACTTACTAAACCTTTAAACCCCTATGTTGGGAAAGCATTGCATTGCACATCACCTTCCATCAGAACTTAAAAGAAAGTCACAAAAGATTTGATTTATAAAATTTTAGGTGAAGAATGTATTTCAGCAGGAAATAAACAAACAAACAAAGAAAGGAAGGAAGGAAAGAAAAAAAGAAAGAAAGAAGGAAGGAAAGAAAGAAAGAAAGAAAGAAAGAAAGAAAGAAAGAAAGAAAGAAAGAAAGAAAGAAAGAAAGAAAGAAAGAAAGAGAGAAAGAAAGTTGTTTTGTTTATAAATTACCAAATGAACAGGGGAATTGCATTGACTGATGAGCATTAGACATAGGTTGGGATGGAAGTTTTTTACATGGAACTAAGGTTTTGATACTGAGAATTAATGTCCCAACTAAGGACAAAGTAGTGTTTTATAAACAATTTTTAAGGAATTAATAGGATTTCTTATGAAAGTTGGTTTTGATGGGGGAATTGGAATTTAGTGATCACCCCACAACTGGGCAAAACATCTCAGATAAATATTAAAATAAATCAGGGCAAATTAAAAAAAAATCTTTGATTTTGATGGACAACCTAGGGCTGATTGATGTATTTATGAAAATGAATCTTTTACCTACTATACTTTTCAGTTTTAATAACTTCAGTTGGTTTATTTTTTTATTTTTTTTATTTATTTTTTATTCAGTTGGTTTATTTATTCAGTTGGTTTATAAGTTTGACTTGCAAATTTGTCAGAAAATTTGATAAAAAAAGGCTCATGGCACTTTCATGGTGTTAAAAAATTGTTATTTTGGGGACAATTACTTCTCAAGCCTTTTTCTTTCACAACAGTCCCTCCTTCACAGAAGATCCCGCTTGGACATTGATCAATGAAGTGATGTAAAGAATTGTATTTTTCTCTTACTTCAGACTAGTAAGTGCAAAATAATTGGTGTGTGTGTGTGTGGAAGTGCCAGGATTATAGTGGTAAATGTTTTAAAATTTCCATACCCATAATGTCATTAGGAATTTTCTATGAATTTGTTTTCTCTTTTTTTTTGAAGTGTAAAAAATTGGCTACTGAGTAGAAAACTCCATGTCCCTTTACAACCTGCCTGCATCAAATCCATATAAGATTCTACTGATGTTCACTTGGTAATTCATAAAACATTTGTAATTTTTTATGATAATTTGTCAGAAGATCAGGCTAATAATAGGACTGCTCCTAACCTAATTTCAAAATACCATATGTTGAATACCGTAGTATATAAAAGTGTCATTTGAAGCCTTTCTATTCTAATTGTTGTAAAATATTCCATTATTACTCTGATAGGAGTAAGTTCATGACATTCAGTTTGTTTTTATACATATACATTCTTTTTAAAATTTGCTTCCCAAGTAGTAGTACATAATCAAAAAAAGAAACAAAGGAAAAAACATACTCACAAAATGTTTCCCCCAATTAAATAAGGATATATATTTTTCAGCAACAATAATTGTTCCCACTTGGCAAAACTGGTCCACAATTTATGAACTTCTAAATTTATATTGGCAAAGTTATATAACATTAAAATATTACAAATATAGAAATCTATTATTAATCTACCAATTTGACCTACCATCTATCTACTGTACAAAAACAATTAAAAGGTAATCCCAACAACAACAGTAAATTTCAAAGCCCTCTGTTAACAATCCATTATGGTATTTTACTTGCAGAACATTCACAAGTAGCTTCTAATCTCTCAGCAATCCACCACAACTATCATTTCTGTTCAGGATCTAATACCATTGATTGATTCTTAATAATAGAAACAACTCCTTCCAGTTTATCCTCTTTACTTTTCTTTAACCTTATACTGTAAGTGCTTCACGATCCGAAAGGATGTGGGACTCCATTGAACACATTTCCATAGAACTTCTTGTTCAGTAAATTTTCCTGAAAATTGGGAGACAATGTGTCTCAACAGCTGTCTTCTGGCTGTATGTAATGGCTCCCTTTATAGATTACTGCCTTGTCGTGGCGAAGGGGCTTGCATAACTCAATGAAGCTATAAGCTATGCCGTGCAGGGCCACCCAAGATGGACAGGTTATAGCAGAGAGTTCTGACAAAATGTAATCCACTGGAGAAGGAAATGGCAAACCACTCCAGTATCTTTGCCATGAAAACCCCATGGACAGTACTAAAAGGCAAAAAGATATGACGCTGGAAGATGAGCCCCTCAGGTCGGAAGGTGTCCAATATGCTACTGGGGAAGAGCAGAGGGCTAGTACTAGTAGGGCCAGAAAGAATGAAGCGACTGGGCCAAAGCCGAAAAGATGCTCAGCTGTGGATATATCTGGTGGTGAAAGGAAAGTCCGATGCTGTAAAGATTTTTTCTCCATAGGAACCTGGAATGTAAAATCCATGAATCAAGGCAAGCTAGACGTAGTCAAAAAAGAGATGACAAGACTGAACATCGACATCTTAGGAATCAGCGAACTAAAATGGACAGGAATGGGTGAATTTAACTCAGATGACCATCAGGTATACTACTGTGGGCAAGAATCCCTCAGAAGAAATGGAGTAGCCTTCATAGTCAATAAAAGAATAGGAAAAGCAATACTGGGATACAATCCCCAAAATGACAGAATGATCTCAATTCGAATCCAAGGCAAACCATTCAATATCACAATAGTCCAAATCTATGCTCCAACCACTGGTGCTGAAGAGGATGAAATTGACCAGTTTTATGAAGCCCTACTGCACCTTATAGAATTAACACCAAAAAATGATGTCCTTATCATCATGGGGGATTGGAATGCTAAGGTAGGAAGCCAAAAGATAACCGGAATAACAGGCAAGTTTGGCCTTGGAGTACAAAATGAAGCAGGGCACAGGCTAATAGAATTTTGTCAAGAGAATACGATGGTCATAACAAACACTCTTTTCCAACAACCCAAGAGACGGCTCTACACATGGACATCACCAGACGGTCAACATAGAAATCAGATTGACTATGTGCTCTGCAGCCAAAGATGGAGAAGCTGTATACAGTCAGTAAAAACAAGACCAGGAGCTGACTGTGGCTCAGATCATGAGCTTCTTGTTGCAAAATTTAGGCTTAAATTGAAAAAAGTAGGGAAAAGCACTAGGCCACTCAGGTATGAACTAAATCATATTCCTGATGAATATACAGTAGAGGTGACAAATAGATTTAAGGAATTAGATCTGATAGACAGAGTGCCTGAAGAACTATGGATGGAAGTTCGCAACATTGTACAAGAGGTAGCAACTAAAACCATCCCAAAGAAAAAGAAATGCAAGAAAGCAAAATGGCTGTCTGAGGAAGCTTTGCAAATAGCTGAGGAAAGAAGGGAAGCGAAAGGCAAAGGAGAAAGAGAAAGATACACCCAGTTGAATGCAGAATTCCAGAGAGTAGCTAGAAGAGATAAGAATGCCTTCTTAAATGAAAAGTGCAAAGAAATAGAAGAAAACAACAGAATAGGGAGGACCAGAGATCTCTTCAAGAAAATTGGAGATATGAAGGGAACATTTCATGCAAAGATGGGCATGATAAAGGACCAAAATGGCAGAGACCTAACAGAGGCAGAAGAGATTAAGAAGAGATGGCAAAACTACACAGAAGAACTATACAAGAATGAGCTTAACATCCCAGATAACCACAATGAGATGGTCACTGACCTCGAACCAGACATCCTAGAATGTGAAGTGAAATGGGCCTTAGAAAATCTGAGCAACAACAAAGCTAGTGGAGGTGACAGTATTCCAGCTGAGCTATTCAAAATCTTAAAATACGATGCAGTAAAAGTGCTACACTCAATTTGCCAGCAAATTTGGAAAACTCAACAGTGGCCACAGGATTGGAAAAGGTCAGTTTACATTCCAATTCCAAAGAAAGGCAATGCCAAAGAATGTTCAAACTATCGCACCATTGCACTCATTTCACATGCTAGTAAAGTTATGCTTAAAATCCTACAAGCTACACTCCAGCAGTATGTAGATCGAGAACTACCAGAAGTACAGGCAGGTTTTCGAAGAGGCAGAGGAACTAGAGATCAAATTGCCAACATACGCTGGATCATGGAGAAAGCTAGGGAGTTCCAGAAAAACATCTACTTCTGCTTCATTGACTATGCTAAAGCCTTTGATTGTGTGGATCACAACAAATTGTGGCAAGTTCTTAAAGAGATGGGAGTACCAGACCATCTCACTTGTCTCTTGAGAAACTTATATGCGGGTCAAGAAGCAACAGTGAGAACTGGACACGGAACCACTGATTGGTTCAAAATTGGAAAAGGAGTCCGGCAAGGCTGTATACTGTCGCCCTGCCTATTTAACTTATATGCAGAGCACATCATGAGAAAGGCAGGGCTAGATGAATCAAAAGTTGGAATTAAGATTGCCGGGAGAAATATCAACAACCTAAGATATGCAGATGATACCACTCTAATGGCAGAAAGTGAAGAGGAACTAAAGAGCCTCTTGATGCGGGTGAAGAAGGAGAGTGCAAAAGTAGGCTTGAAACTCAACATTAAGAAAACCAAAATCATGGCATCTGGCCCTCTCAATTCCTGGCAAATAGATGGGGAAGAAATGGAGGTAGTGACAGATTTTATTTTTCTGGGCTCATAGATCACCTCAGATGGGGACTGCAGCCAAGAAATTAAAAGACGCTTGCTCCTGGGGAGGAAAGCTATGGCAAATCTAGACAGCATACTAAAAAGCAGAGACATCACCCTGCCAACGAAAGTGCGTATAGTCCAGGCCATGGTTTTCCCAGTTGCAATGTATGGCTGTGAAAGTTGGACCATAAGAAAGGCTGAGCGCCAAAGAATTGAGGCCTTTGAACTATGGTGCTGGAGAAGACTCCTGCGAGTCCCTTGGACTGCAAGGCGTTCAAACCGGTCAGTCCTAGAAGAGATCAACCCTGACTGCTCTTTAGAAGGCCAGATCCTGAAGTTGAAACTCAAATACTTTGGCCACCTAATGAGAAGGAAGGACTCACTGGAAAAGGGGCTAATGCTGGGAAAGATTGAGGGCAATAGAAGAAGGGGACGACAGAGAATGAGATGGCTGGATGGAGTCACTGAAGCAGTAGGTGAGAACTTAAATGGACTCCAGAAGATGGTAGAGGACAGGAAGACCTGGAGGAACGTTGTCCATGGGGTCGCGATGGGTCGGACACGACTTCGCAATTAACAACAACAACAATGGCTCTATTCTGCAGACTCCATCAGCTGTCCTGATATGGTCCAGTTCATTAACTCCCCTTCAACCTGCTCTAGCAGGTGTCTAGTTTTCAAAGAAAACTCTTTCTCTTTCAAATCTGTTAACATCCAATTAATTTCCAGTCCATCCAATTGGATGACTGATTCAACTATTGTTGCCTATATCTACATGTCTTCTTTGGGATGATGTGAAATCATTAGGAATTCATCAAACATTTTATCTAATTTAGCATTTAAAAATTGTAAGTAAGGAAGTATTGGTTTTTCAAAAGTTTCCAAGAAGGCTTTAATGTTTAAAACATCTGTGTCCCATTTCTCTTTTAAATCTCTTTTGGGGGGCATTGTAGAGAATATGTAATATACAATATTCAAAGTCATTCATTTATTGTTGCTTTGATTTTAATATGGTCTAAGTCTCTCTTATAGGCAAGCTTTCTCAGCAGAGTGTTCAAGGACAGAGAGAATAGATATTCATTAACAGAGTAATAGAGAAGCAGCTGAGAGAATAATTCTCACAGTAGAGAGAGAGAGAGAGAGAGAGAGAGAAAGAAAGAAAGTTTCCTGACTTTTTTAGACTAAAAAGCAAGGATATATGCAAAAACAAAATGAACCAAATGAGTTATTTTAAAAAGACTAATAAAATGCAAAATTCCTAGAGTAAAAATCAGTATAAATCAGCTCAGGTCACTTTGACTGGGAAGAAAAATAATCCCTCATGCCACTGACTTCCTTGCAGCAAATGAGAAAGTATTATAAAATGAAAGTTTACATTTGCAATCAAGCAAAAGGGTATAGAGCAAATCAGCATCCATCCAGGCTATTAACAATTAAACTTCAAAAGATAAAAACAGAGCCATGTCTAATACAAGCAGCAGTTAGAAAAGATAGAGACTGAATCCTCTGGCTTCTTTTACTGAGAATCCAATCCTCTAGATTTCGCTTCTCAGGCAAAGATGTAGTCATCCAAGGGTCATCATGGGTAGTTCCTAGCTGCTCCCATTCAAATCTGGGGAATGTGTTGCCAAAGAATTGGCTTTGGCAGCAAAATCAGTTGTTTGTTGGCAAGGAAAAAGAAAATGCCTCACTGCTCAGCATGCCATTTTGTGGAGATCACCATGGCACACAGTATTATAGGTCTGAGTACAGAAGTACAAGTGAAGTATAGGATACACTTTTTATGTTATTTAATTACATTGATTGTTTTTATTGCATTTATGTGCCAAATACGTATCAGCACATCCTTGCTTTGGTGTTTGCTGTCAAGGAGATCAATAGGAACCCTGAGCTCTTACCAAATATCACTTTGGGTTTCCACATTGTGAACAACTACTTCCTTGCAAGGGTAACCTATAAGGCAATCCTGAGCTTACTTTCTACAGATCAGAAGTTTGTTCCCAACTTTACCTGTGATTTAAAGAAAACACGTATTGCTGCCATTGGAGGATATATGACAGAGACTTCATTCACCATGGCCACAGTTCTTACCAGCTACAAGATTCCACAGGTAGATCCTTGAGATCTCTCACTAGAAATCCCAAGTTTTTTTTTAATTCCTTCCATTCTTAAAGTACATTTCAGAATTAAAGTTCACAGGGGAAAATCTAGGAGAATAGCAATAGCACTTAGGCTTATATACCACTTCAATGTGCTTTACAGCCCTCTCTGAGTGGTTTACAGAGTCAGCGTATTGCCCCCAACAATCATGGTCCTCATTTTACCCACCTCAGAAGGATGGAAGCTGAGTCACCCTTCTGTATTGTACATTATTTAATTAGTGTAAATATGAATAAACTGTATGGATGATTATATATTTAGAAACCAAGAACTCTTTGCAGTTTCTGCTAAATATGGAAGATTAGCAACCTCCTGTTGCCACTGAGTTTCAAAGTGGTTCAGTAAAAAAAAAATACTCTGTCTTTCTGTCTGTGTCAAAAACAGATCATGCCAGACAAATCGTATTGCATTCTTTGACCAGGTGACAAAATTAATGGACCAGAGGAATGCTGTGGATATAATTTACTTGGACTTCAGTAAGGCATTTGATAAAGTAGATCACAACCTACTACTTGATAAGATAGAAAAATGTGGGTTAGACAGCATCACCACCAGATGGATTTGTAGCTGGCTGACTGGCCGTTCTCAGCATGTGGTCCTCAATGGAACCGCATCTACATGGAGGGAAGTGTGTAGTGGGGTGCCCCAGGGCTCTGTTCTGGGCCCACTGCTCTTCAACATCTTCATCAATGATTTGGATGAGGGGATAGATGGGGAACTCATCAAATTTGCAGATGACACTAAGCTGGCAGGAATAGCCAACACTCCCAAAGATAGGATTAAGATACAGAAGGATCTTGACAGACTTGAACATTGGGTGTTATCTAATAAAATGAAATTCAAAGGTGAAAAAAGTAAGGTTCTACATTTAGGCAAGAAAAACCAAATGCACAGGTATAGTATAGGTAGTACCTTGCTCAATAGTAGTAACTGTGAGAGGGATGTTGGAGTACTAGTGGACAATCACTTAAATATGAGCCAACAGTGTGCTGCAGCTGACAAAAAAAGCCAACAAAGTGCTAGGCTGCATTAACAGAGGGATAGAATCAAGATTAAGTGAAGTGTTAATACCATTTTATAACACCTTGGTAAGGCCACACTTGGAATACTGCATCCAGTTTTGGTCACCACGATGTAAAAAAGATGTCGAGACTCTAGAAAGAGTACAGAGAACAGCAACAAAGATGATTATTTATTTATTTATTTCTAAAAATTTATATGCCGCCCAATCCCAAGGGACTCAGGGCGGCGTACAAAATTAAAACAATAATCTGACAATAAAACAATAAAATAAATACATTCATACAGCGTGTCCGATCATATCCCCCCCCCCCGGGGACATCAGCCCCAGGCCTGCCGGAACAGGAGAGTTTTAATGGCTTTCTTAAAGGCTGGCAGGGTGGGAGTAGTTCAAACCTTGGGGGGAAGTTGATTCCACCAGGTCGGAGCCACCACAGAAAAGGCCCTTCCCCGAGGGCCCGCCAGCCGACATTGTCTGGCCGACGAGGCCTGAAGGAGGCCCAATCTATGGGACCTCACCGGTCTCTGGGAACTGTGCGGCAGTATGCGGTCCTGTAAGTAACCTGGCCCTATGCCATGAAGGGCTTTAAAGGTGATAACCAACACCTTGAATTGCGTCCGGAGACCCACAGGAAGCCAGTGCAGCTCGCGGAGGATAGGTGACACGTGGGCGTACCTTGGCGCGCCCACAATCACTCTCGCGGCTGCATTCTGAACCAACTGCAGCCTCCGAACGCTCTTCAAGGGTAGCCCCATGTAGAGCGCGTTACAGTAATCCAGTCTTGAGGTGACAAGGGCATGAGTGACCGTGAGTAAAGCCTCCCAGTCCAAATAAGGCCGCAACTGGTGCACCAGGCGAACCTGGGCAAAGGTCCCCCTGGCCACAGCCGATAGATGTTGTTCCAAATTTAGCTGTGAGTCCAGGAGGACACCCAAGTTGCGTGCCTGCACTGAGGGAGGTAAATTTGCCTCCCCCCAGGACTAATGATGGACCATCCAGTTGACCTTTGGGAGGCAAGACCCAGAGCCACTCGGTCTTGTCAGGGTTGAGTCTAAGCCTGTTCACCTCCATCCAGACCCTCACATCTTCCAGGCACTGGCACATCACGTCGACTGCTTCACTGAAAGGACACGGGGTGGTGATATACAATTGGGTATCATCCGCATACTGATGATACCTCACCCCGTGTCGCCGAATGATCTCACCCAGCGGTTTCATGTAGATGTTAAAAAGGAGGGGGGACAGGACCGAGCCCTGAGGCACCCCATGATCGAGGCGCCTAGGGGTCGATCTCTGTCCACCCGCCAACACCGACTGTGACCTGTCAGAGAGGTAGGAGGAGAACCACCGCAATACGGTGCCGCCCACCCCCACCTCTCCGAGACGACGCAGAAGGATACCATGGTCGATGGTATCAAAAGCCGCTGAGAGGTCAAGAACCACCAGGATAGAGGAATGACCCCTATCCCGGGCTCGCCAGAGGTCATCGGTCAGTGCAACCAAAGCAGTCTCAGTGCTGTAGCCGGGCCTGAAACCAGATTAAAAGGGTCCAGATAATTAGTTTCATCCAAGGATCGCAAGAGTTGGGACGCCACCACCTTCTCTACAACCTTCCCCACAAAGGGGAGGTTGGAGACGGGACGAAAGTTCTTCAAAACAGCTGGGTCCAGGGAAGGCTTCTTGAGGAGGGGCCTCACCACCACTTCCTTTAAAGGTTGCGGGAAAGACCCCTCCATCAAGGAGGCGTTGATTATCGCCTGGAGAAACCAGCCAGGAGGGGCACGGTTTAGTGGACCGGAGGCTAAAACATATAAGGAATGATTGCTGGAATTGGGTATGTCTCGTTTAATGAAGAGAAGGAAGAGGGGTGACATGATAGCAGTGTTCCAGTATCTATGGGGCTGCCACAAAGAAGAGGGAGTCAAGCTATTCTCCAAAGCACCTGAAGGCAGGACAAGAAGCAATGGATGGAAACTAAACAAAGAGAGAAGCAACCTAGAACTAAGGAGAAATTTCTTGGCAGTCAGAACAATTAATCAATGGAACAATCTGCCTCCAGAAGTTGTGAATGTTCCAACATTGGAAGTTTTAAAGAAGAGACTGGACAACCATTTGTCTGAAATGGTATAGGGTTTCCTGCCTGAGCAGGGGATTGGACTAGATGACCTCCAAGGTCCCTTCCAACTTTTTATTATTATTATTATTATTATCGATCATCGCACAGTCAGCCAGATGTTCAGACTGGATTTGGCATTTTGTCTACCTATCGAGTCCTTACCCAGGACCTGGGATAGGCAGATGTGGATGTTTGATGGTATTACAGATATCGTCGCAGGATGGAAGCAGTTCCTAATAAGGCCGCCTTTTGCAATTGACTAATAGCGAATTTGTCAATGCCAATTGTGTTCAAGTGGTGCTCCAGTTGTTTTGGGATTGCACCCAAGGAGCCTATGAGTATTGGTACTACCCTTGCTTGCTTTTGCCACAGTCTTTCTATTTCTATTTGTAGGTCTTTGTATTTTGTTATCTTCTCCAGTTCTTTCTCTTCTATTCTGCTATCTCCAGGCACTGCCACATCCACTATCCAGACTTTTTTGTCTTTCTTATCGACAATTGTTAAGTCTGGGGTGTTATGTTGCAGGTGCTTGTCTGTTTGAATTCTGAAGTCCCAGAGCAGTTTAATTTTATCATTTTCTATGACTTTCTCTATTTTATGATCCCACCAGTTTTTGCTTACAGGCAAATGATATTTTTTGCAGATCTTCCAATGCACCATTGTTGCTACTTTCTCATGCCACTGCTTGTAATCAGTTTGTGCAATCTTCTTGCAACAGCTTACCAAGTGGTCCACTGTTTCTTCAGCTTCTTTGCATAGGCGGCACTTACTGTCTGTTGCTGTCTTCTCAATTTTGACTTTGTATGCATTTGTCCTTAAGGCTTGGTCTTGTGCAGCCAGAATTAGTCCCTCAGTCTCTTTCTTCAATTTTCCTGCTCTTAGCCATTGCCAGGTTTTATTATTATCTGCTTTCCCAGCTATTTTTTTCATGTATTGGCCATGTAGTGCTTTGTCTTCCCATGCCTCTATTCTGTTCTTCATTTGGTCTTTCTTGTAGGCCAGTTTGGTCTCTCCAGTAGTTAGTAAGCCTTCCTGATATACTAATTTCAGTGCATCTTCATCATTGTTCTTCACATATTCTTCCAAAGCCATTTTTTCTTCTTCAACCATCTGATGTACTTGTAGCATTCCACGCCCACCTATTTGCCTTGGTAGATAAAGTCTATCAATGTCACTGCGTGGATGAAGGGCATGATTCATTGTCATTATTTTTCTGGTCTGCCTATCCATTGCTTTTAGTTCTGCTTGAGTCCAGTCCACTATTCCAGCTGTCTACCTAATGACTGGGATTGCCCAGGTGTTGATTGCCTTTATGGTATTTCCTCCATTGAGTTTGGATTTTAAGATCTTCTTCACTCTCTTGATGTATTCACCTCTAATCTTTTTCTTGACTTCAGTGTGCTTGATGTTGTCAGCTTGAAGGATACCCAAGTATTTGTAGTACTCTTCCTCATCCAGACTCTTAATGTTATTTTCGTGGGGCATCTTGATTCCTTCAGTTTTCATTATTTTTCCTTGTTTGATAGTAAGTGTGGCACATTAGTCCAAGCCAAACTCCATTACAATATCTTGGCTATATATACGGACAGTGTTGAGCAGCAATTCTATTTCAGATGATGTTTTTCCATACAGCTTCAGATCATCCATATAAAGGAGGTGGGATAGTCTGGCAGATGTTTTTGATGTTTGATAGCCATGTCCTGAGTTATTCAGCATTGTTGACAGAGGAAACAGTGCAATAACAAATAGTAATGGTGATAATGAATCTCTTTGAAATATTCCTCTCTTGATATTAACCTCTCCCAGTCTCTCACCATTGATCTGCAACTGTGTCTTCCATTGTGCCATCGATCTTTGCACAAATTTTCTGATGTTTCTACTGACTCCTGTTATTTCTAGGCACTTTATTATCCAGTCATGTGGCAGAGAGTCAAATGCCTTTTTGTAGTCAATCCATGCCACATTCAGGTTGGTCTTCCTTCTCTTGCAGTTTTCCAAGATCATTTTGTCTATTAGGAGTTGATCTTTTGTTCCTCTGCTATTGGGGCGGTTTCCTTTCTGCTCAGGTGGAAAGAGATTGTTTTCGACTAGATGTTGTTGTACTGCATCAGCTACCACACCAGTTAGTAATTTGAAAGTTGTTGGTAAGCAGGTAATTGGCCTGTAGTTACCTGGTGTTGCCCCTTTTGCTGGATTTTTCATTATTAGGTAGGTTTTCCCAGTTGTTAGCCACTTTTCAATTTCTCCTCCTTGTAGTATATTGTTGAACTGTTTGGCAATGAGTGGGTGTATAACAGTTAGATGTTTCAACCAAAACCCATGCAGTTCATCTTCACCTGGTGCTGACCAATTTTTGATTTTCTTTGCTCTTTTTTCTACCATTTTTGTTGTTATTACTAGTTCTTTCATTTCAACTTCTGTTTTATTTGCATCCACCTCTTTTAACCAAGCCGCATCCTTGTTGTATTTCTTTGGGTTATCCCATATCTGCTTCCAGAACTGCACTGTTTCTTCCTTGTCAGGTACTGACTGATTCCTTGCAGTTTCTCCATTGATGGATTGGTAGAAATGTTTCTGATTGGATTGAAATTGGAGGTTCTGCCTATAGTTTGCAATTCAAGCTTCATATCTACTGATTTTCCTGGCTATAGCTTTTATTTGTTGCTTTATTATTTCCAGTGCTTCCTTGATCTTCCTTGTTTCTAAGTGGTATTTCTTGATTAGGTATTCTTTGGTCTTCTTGTTCTTCAGCTTCTTTTCTTTCATCTGTTCTAGCTTGCTTGCATGTCATCTTAACTTGCTGATCTTATTTTCTAGTCTAACCTTCCATTTTTCTGGTGCACTGTTTGTTTGTTTTTCTTTTTTGTTGATTTTGCATCCCAGATATTCTGTTATAACTGCAGCTGTGCTGTACATTAGTTGGTTTGTTTCTTGCAGTGAATTGGTGCTTATACTTGATATTGCAGTATTTGCATCTTTTAATGCTTGTGCTAGCTGTTTCTTTGGAACAAGCTTCAATGCAGGTAGTCTTATTCTGTTGTTTTTGTGCTGTTCTAGATGCTCAGTTATTCTTTGTTTCAATTCTTTTATTTCTTTAGTTAGAGGGTTTTGTTCTTCCTGAGGAAGAGGTGCCTGGTTTCCAAATGAGAACAGTTGTATATCTCTGCTGGATTCCTTCACTGCCAACTCCCCCTGGTTTTCCTCTACATTCTGAATTACTTCTGGTAAGGCTTTGATTTCTTTGCCCTGGGTAAACCTTTGCAGTTCGTCCAATTCTGTTTCTGTGAATACTTTATTTTGTGTTATAAATCGGCGTTGATCTGCTAGTCTCTGTTCTGTTATTTCTGATTCTGGATGTTGTTCTTTCCAGAACTGGTGCATTCGTTTTAGATATCCTCTTCTTGTTGGACTTGATCTGTAGTAACAGATCATTATTTCTTTGTTTTCAATCACTGTGTATCTGCGACGGGTAAACATCTTTTCTTCCAGTAGTTCTGCAGCTGCTGGCCCTGGTTGCTCAGCCAACAGTCCTGAGTCCTGTAACCCATTTTTCACCAGATATCCAGGAACTCCAATATCTAGCGCGGACCTTGTTAACCCAGGCGACGTCCAAGCCGGTATGGCATTCTGCAATTTACATCTCACCATATTTTTTATGGGAGAGACACTCTTTGTCTGACTCCTCTGATGAGACCTGTCCAGTATGGTTGAATCTCTGGCATAGCTCTCATCTTCCTCAGAGTACACAAGCCCCACAACCACGTCAAGGTAGTGCCTCACTGGGGGATTATTATTATTATTATTATTATTATTATTATTATTATTATTATTGATCATCACACAGTCAGCCAGATGTTCAGACTGGATTTGGCATTTTTTTCTACCTATTGAGTCCTTACCAAGGACCTGGGATAAGCAGATGTGGATGTTTGATGGTATTACAGATATCGTTGCAGGATGGAAGCAGTTCCTAGTAAGGCTGCCTTTTGCCATTGACTAATGGTGAATTTGACAATGTCAATGGTGTTCAAGTGGTGCTCCAGTTGTTTTGGGATTGCACCCAAGGCACCTATTACTATTGGTACTACCCTTGCTTGCCTTTGCCACAGTCTTTCTATTTCTATTTGTGGTCTTTGTATTTTGTTATCTTCTTCAGTTCTTTCTTGTCTATTCTGCTGTCTCCATGCACTGCCACTTCCACTATCCAGACTTTTTTGTCTTTCTTATCAACAATTGTTAAGTCCGGGGTGTTATGTTGCAGGTGCTTGTCTGTTTGAGTTCTGAAGTCCCAGAGCAGTTTAACTTTATCATTTTCTATGACTTTCTCTATTTTATGATCCCACCAGTTCTTGCTTACAGGCAAATGATATTTCTTGCAGATCTTCCAATGCACCATAGTTGCTACTTTGTCATGCCGCTGCTTGTAGTCAGTCTGTGTGATCTTCTTGCAACAGCTTACCAGGTGGTCCACTGTTTCTTCAGCTTCTTTGCATAGGTGGCACTTACTGTCTGTTGCTTTCTTCTCATTTTTGACTTTGTATGCATTTGTCCTTAAGGCTTGGTCTTGTGCAGCCAGAATTAGTCCCTTGGTCTCTTTCTTCAACTTTCCTGCTCTTAGCCATTGCCAAGTCTTGTTATTATCTGCATTCCCAGCTATTTTTTTAATGTACTGGCCGTGTAGTGTTTTGTCTTCCCATGCCTCTATTCTGTTCTTCATTTGGTCTTTCTTGTAGGCCAATTTGGTCTCTCCAGTAGTCAGTAAGCCTTAGTTATGATAAGGATAAAAACATTTCTTAATCTCACATAATGGTTCTGATTATTTGCTATATAATGCTTTTTAGCTGACCTTTGGAACATTTTCTCCAGTACATGGCGAGAAAAATGTATTTCCATCCTTGTACCAGATGGTCCCAAATGAAATGCATCAATTCACTGGGGTTATTCGATTACTTCAGCATTTTAGATGGATATGGATTGGTGTCTTGGCTGTGTATGATGACTATGGGAACATGTTTTTGCAGAAAATTGAACCGTTGCTTTCTGAAAACAGTATTTGTTACACTTTCATACTTAGAACACCACCGAAGGCATAGCTGGATGAATATATACAGTTGATTACAGTGTTGTTAAAATATGATCAACTCTTTATGGAGGATAAAGTCAAAGTGTGTTTAATCTATGGACTGAGTCCAGCCATGCAAAATCTGAGAACAATTGTCTTTGTAGCATCTGTTTTTTCATGGACTCCTTTGGGTAAAGTATGGATTATTACATCCCATTGGAATTTTGAATCATTGTCCATTCAGAGACTTTGGGATATACAGAGTTTCCATGGTGCTCTGTCATTCATAGTTCATTCAAAAGAGCCACCTGAATTCCAAGAATTTCTTCAGACTATAAGGCCATCCTGGGCAAAAGAAGAAAATTTCATTCAGAATTTTTGGGAACAGGCATTTGACTGCCAATTACACATTTCCAGTATAAATGAAGATAACAAGGTATTGTGCATTGGGGATGAGAAGTTAGAGAGTCTGCCGAGTATATTATTTGAAATGAGCATGACTGGACACAGTTACAACGTTTATAATGCAGTCCATGTTATGGTACATTCTTTGCATGCCTTACTCAAGTCCAGATCAAGGTGTAGAAATGCAATAGGAACAGAACAAGTAATATTTCAGGATTTAAAACCATGGCAGGTATTTTATTGTATTTCTAATACATAAAAATTGTTTGTTTAATTGCGCCATTATGTAGTGGGAAAATTGTTACACATAAAGCTGCTAGGAATGATGTTATACAGCACTGTTTTATCAATCAATTTTATTGAATAAAAAGACTTCCTCTTGAAGAAAATAAAAGCTTTTACATTAGTAGTTGTAATTATTAGAGGGGCGGAGCCAAGATGGTGGACAGGCAGCAAAGGATGTAAGGAGCTCCTCCAAAAGCAAAAGCCTTATTTTATTTTATTTTATTTTTATTTTAACCCTTTTTAACATTTCATTTTTAATCTACCCACTTTTAACCTATTTTAACCTACTTTTAACTCTTTTTAACTACTGGAGAGGCCACCATATTTCTACCTACATTTTAACAATTCTACAAGCCTGGATTACTAAGAATGGGGAAAAGGAGAAAGAGACAGCACTCTGCAGCAAAGAGTTCATCCAAGCCACTGAAGCAGCAGAAAATGGAAGACTACACTGCAAACAGACAGCCTGTGCCAGTAAGTAATTCATCTGCAGTCGCCTTATCAGATAAATTTAATTTATGTGACTCATTGGAATGGGACTTACAAACCGAACTGGAAAGCAAACAGCATGTAGAATTGTCCTCCTCCTCGGAGAGTTGCTCCCCTTCTTGGAACTCAGCAGCAGCCCTCTTTGCACAGGAGGGAGATATAATAAATTTAAAAGGGGGAAATGTGACAGATTTCCTCTCTAGACAATGTTTCCTTACTGCTCAAACTGTTAACTCAATATATGAACTTTTATCAACTGTCATAAATAAGGTTGACTGCTTGAAAGAATCTTTTGTAAAGTTTGTTAGGAGCCAGCCAAATACTGCAGAAGGACGTGGGAGGACAACC
The DNA here is from genome assembly GCA_039797435.1 of Crotalus adamanteus. NCBI lineage: Eukaryota > Metazoa > Chordata > Lepidosauria > Squamata > Viperidae > Crotalus > Crotalus adamanteus. The sequence continues at coordinate 1,585,966 of CM077935.1, read as the reverse complement.
ACGGATAGACTTGGGATGGCTAATTCAGAAAGTGAAACTAGAGAGGGATCTTGTCTTCCTTCCAAAAATCTGAACACTCATAGAGAAAACATCCAATCAGGTAAAGGCCTAAGAGATGACCAATATAACTACAGTCTGCAGACTAACCAGGTTACCTTACACATTTATGACAAGAGAGTGAATAGAGGGTGTTGGGGTAATAGAAAAGCTGTTAAGCTGTTCCTGAGCCAGCTGCTTCGCTGTGAACTCATTCTGATAGATCTTCTACATGCAGAGTGGTTGCCAGCAAGAAGACAATATATGAGAATTCTCCTATCTTTTAAGCAGCCCACAATTCCCTCCATGCTCTTTAAAATGAAGCCCTTTCTGAGTACCTTTTCAATATTCCCAATAAGGGTTTTTCGCTCAAAGTGTGCTCACTCCTGAAACAGCATCACCAAGAGGGAACTGTTGCTTTACATCCAGGCTGCAACAGCCCTTACACTGCTAAGCTTGAGGCTGCTGCAACTGAATTGATGCTGAGAAGACAAAGGAGTGATATACAAATGGCGTTACCCACAGCTGCAGGAACTGTTGAAGATGTGCCAGAAGAAATGCTGATTGATCTATTCAGTGCACTGCCAGAACCTGAGCAAGTTAATATCATTCAAAGATTGGATGACCTAAAGAGGCACTGACAACAACTCAATTTACAGCAAAGCCTCTATTTAATTTGACTCCACTAATTGTGCAACCTTGTGACAATACATTTAATCAACAATCTGCATTTACCTCAATAGTAAAAAAAGGTAGCGTCACACAGGCGGACAGTGGGGCAACTGCACTGACTGACCCTGTCTCTGAGAAACAACTGAAAGACAAAGGGCCTCCTAAGCCGACAAATACTAAGGATATAATCCAGCTTCCATCTTCATTTGACTTAGAAGTTTCCACAACATCTCCCTACAAGATGAATTCTCAGCTACGCCCCTCCAAAAATGGACATAAATCTACATTTATAGATTTAAGCCGGAGTACCTGCCCATCTGAAAAAAATATATTCCTGGAGCAAGGGCAGAGGCACACTGGCAATCGAGATATAGAGGAGCAACAACAAGTTCTGCAACCCACGAGAAGAAATACCGAACCTCACAACTGTGTTTATATGGGATGCATAGATGATATTGACCCGGCTCCAATGTCAAGTAGACATCTGGCATTTTTACCATCTAGCCAATCAACCAAGCCAGGCCACCTTGCCTCCGAGAAGCCCATACAGATGATGACCTGGAATGTAGCCAGCTGGAAAGGGATGGTCGATAGTGGACTAATGAGCTTTCTCCCTAGATTTGATGTAATAGCCCTTCAAGAAACCTGGTTAACTGAAGTGGATGAACCAGTACAACTGCCAGGTTTTCAGGGATGGACCTCCCCAGCCCCAAAAACAAAGAACAAAGGGAGACCCTCTGGTGGGCTATGCATTCTTATAAAGCAAGAGTTGCAAAGGCAGGGGGAGAAACTATATAATGAAGATAAGTATTCGTACTTCCTAGCTGTTAAATTTGAATATGAAAAGTTTGAGTTAATACTGGTAAATGTGTATATCCCACCAATCACATCCCGGTATTATAACTCTGAATGTTGGATGGGCTTGAAAGTTATTTTAGAAGATATATCTGTATTGTACCCTCAGTCCATAGTGGTATTACTAGGAGATTTGAATGCTCGGCTGGGTCCTTCTTTGTATGAGCTCGCCCAGAAGAAGGGAGTCCCAGGGGAATTTTTTGATAACCATCCCCAGTGGCTCTCGAGAGACTGCAAAAGTAATGCTGCTGGCCTGTTCCTAGTCTCCTTAATTTTTAAGGGTAATCTCCAAATTCTGGGAGGTAAGGATAAGAATTACACATATCCCTACACATACCACTCTGCCAGTTCAAGCAGTGTACTGGATCTCTTTTGTGTGGCTAGAGATAAAGTTGACCTCTTTTCGGAGGTCACAGTACACCTTAGCGACAATAGCGACCACCAGCCTGTAAGCGTGACACTACGAGGCCCCTCAGATTTAAGACCATATAATATGGCTGATAGAAGGCTTACCAAAAAGGCAGAGGTGACCCAAAATAAAATTTGGGCCAAAGTTGATACTAAGGGAATACTAGAATGCCTTAAAACAGAGAATGCTATTAAGTGGGCTAGATCAATCCAGTCATCTACTACTGACTGGATGTCAGCCTTCAATGCATTCTCCAATCTCTGTAACATTCTGAAGAAACATCTAATAGCCAAACGTCCTACAAAAAGAGCCCGAGTAGGTAGACCCCGCTGGTTTGATCCTGAATGCCAGAGACTGAAAAAGAAACTGAAGGCAGCCATGAGGCTTGCCCAGAGGAATCCTACTTGCCCACGTACAAACTAAGATGTTGCACACAAGAATGGAATATAAAAAAACTATAACATTAAAGAAAAAAAGGTTTGCCATTTCAATCTGGTCAGAACTCAAGTTGGCTGCCAGAAGTCATAACTCAGTAATATTTTGGTATTCTGTAGCAGGTATCCTGAAGGAGCGGAGATTTGCATTTGACATACCAATCTCTGCCGAGGACTGGGAGAATTATTATCAGTGTTTGTTTGCTTCCACAGAACCGGTAGAGAAATTGTCTTTAAGCAATGATTTAGTAAACTCTAGACCTTCCCCCTCTTGGCCACCAGTCTCAGAAAAGGAGATACAATCCATCATCAAAAGTTTAAAGAGCAATAAAGCCCCAGGTGAGGATTTTTTACCAGCAGAATTATTCAAGAAATTTCCCAATTGGTGGGGCCCTGTATTGGCAGGTCTTTTTACACACATAAATAACACCTGCCATATACCAGATGGGTGGAAGATGGCAATAGTTGTCCCCAAATATAAAAAAGGGAATAATAAGGACCGTAGTAATTATAGGCCCATTAGCCTGATTGATATTGCAGCAAAAATATATGCTAGGTACCTTTTGAACAGAATTGAAATCTGGGTAGAGGAAAACAATATCCTCACAGAAGAACAAGCAGGTTTTAGACAAAGCCGATCTACTATTGAACTGCTTTGTCTTGAACCATCTAATTGCTAAACATGCCTATAAGAGGAGACCCCTGTTTGCTGCTTTCATAGACCTTACAGCAGCATTTGATATGGTAAACAGAGAAGTACTATGGAGTAAATTGACATCTCTTAAAATAGAACCTAGACTCCTGGCTTTGATTAAAGCCCTTTACACAAGTACCTGTTTGAGGGTGCGGTATGGGGTCAATGGGGCTCTGACTAACAGGATTCACACAAATAAAGGGATAAGGCAAGGGTGTATCCTGGCCCCATTATTATTTAGTTTATATATCAATGACTTGCCAGGGTTAATGAAGGATCCCATGGTACATATGCCGATGATCCTAAATACTTACTGTAACAGCTTGCTTTATGCCGATGATATGATTTTATTATCATATTCACAAGTAGGATTACGTAGGCTATTAAGAAGATTCAGCTCTTACTGTCAGGATAACTCCTTAGTCATTAGTAAAACTAAATAAAAAATAATGGTGTTTGGAAGACACCATCAGAGACATAAGTGGCAATTAGATGGTGAACCAATTGAACAGGTTAACAGCTTTGTATATCTGGGCATAACTTTTTCCAAGACTGGATCTTGGGTTTGCCATCATCAATGAAGTACATTTAGAGCAAAAGCCCGCCTGAATCTATTGCTTAAACTAAAGAACCATAGTTACCCAGGGTCCTTAGCCCCATTAATTAAGGTATATAAAGCTAAGGTTACCACTATGCTCTTGTATGGAGCAGAGGTTTGGGGTCTCTACTCAACCACAGTCTTAGAACAAACACAGTCCCAGCATTTGAGATGTATTCTGGGTGTAGATCCAAGAACATCTGCTGCAGCAGTTAGAGATGAATTGGGAATTCATACAATTCATGCTCTATCCAAAATTAGAGCTTATAACTACTGGTGCAAAGTCAATGAAATGGAGACTGATAGACTCCCCAAGTTATGTCTACTAGAGCAAATAAAATTACAATCACAAATCTCCTGGGTCACCAAACTAACAAATTTCATAAGAAGCTGTGGTCTTCCTGTCTTTTGCATAACAGGAGAACAATTCAAAAAAAGAGCTGCCCAAAGAATTAAGGATATAGAAGCACAAAATGATATAGCGATCCTTAGTAAGGTGGGTAACTTGAAATGGCTGAGTAAATACAAGCGTACTTTTCAAGTAGACAGCTATTTGAAGTTACAACTGCCAAAACACCTTAGGGAGGTATTTACACGAGAGAGATTTGAACAGCTTGACACAATGGTCAGATATGGGAGATTCCATTCTACACCTTACAATGAGCGTCTCTGCATTTGCGGAGCAGCAGAGGTAGAAGACCTGGCTCACATACTATTTGATTGTTGCCTGTGCAAGAGGGTGAGAGACAGGTACCTCAGTCTATATACCAAATGAATGACTCATTGGGATCCCCATATCAAAACAACTTACCTCATGTGCGGCCAGAACTTGAAAATAACATTTAACGCAGCACAGTATTTAAACAAAATGGTTCGGTTGAGATCTGCGTAAGTGGGACTGATTGGGGTAGATTGCAAGGGTGACTCCAAGATATAATTTTATCATATTTTATCAATTTTAAATTACTGTACTCTACTTTAATTTCATTTTAGACTGTATTTTACTCTAATTTCATTTTAAGTCGTATTTTACTCTAATTCCATTTTAAACTGTATTTTATCAAAGTTCATTTTAAATTACTTTTATGAAACTTTGGTAATGTTTTGTTGCTGGAACTTTGCACTTTGATATGGCCCAAGGGCTAATCAATAAAGATTTATTATTATTATTAGAGGGATAATTCTTTCCTAATTAGGAAACATAACTATGAAGTGATGTTGTGGAAGTGGGAAAGAATGTTATAGTAACCTTTATTTTTGTGTTATTTTGGAAGTTCAGAACGCAGAAAAGGTAAAAGCAAGAAACTTATCAATATCAATTATTGATGATCTGTGTGTGCAATGAGTACTAGCCACTTTGTCATGGAATTTGAAAAGCATTATTTGAGTATCTATTGTGATGTGCATTCAGATTCTACATAGCCAAACCTGCAGGTTTTCTAATTTTTTTACTAATTTTTGAGTCAATTTCCCTTATTCTCCTGAAAATTCTTGCAGACAGATATTTGTCATAACACCCATTATAATGTGTACAATATAAATCTCTGCCTTGAAGATAACTACGTTCAGTATTTTGAAAAAAAAAGGGGGGGCTAACATGTTAATTAAGATCATGGAATCCGGCCCTGTCAATTCCTGGCTAATAGATGGGGAAGAAATGGAGGTAGTGACAGATTTTATTTTTCTGGGCTCCAAGATCACCACAGATGGGGATTGCAGCCAAGAAATTAAAAGACGCTTGCTCCTAGGGAGGAAAGCTATGGCAAATCTAGACAGCATACTAAAAAGCAGAGAAATCACCCTGCCAACAAAAGTGCGTATAGTCAAGGCCATGGTTTTCCCAGTTGCAATGTATGGCTGTGAAAGTTGGACCATAAGAAAGGCTGAGTGCCAAAGAATTGAGGCCTTTGAACTATGGTGCTGGAGAAGACTCCTGCGAGTCCCTTGGACTACAAGGCGTTCAAACTGGTTAGTCTTAGAAGAGATCAACCCTGACTGCTCTTTAGAGGGCCAGATCCTGAAGTTGAAACTCAAGTACTTTGGCCACCTAATCAGAAGGAAGAACTCACTGGAGAAGAGTCTAATGCTGGGAAAGATTGAGGGCAATAGAAGAAGGGGACGACAGAGAATAAGGTGGCTGGATGGAGTCACTGAAGCAGTAGGAGTGAGCTTAAATGGACTCCAGAAGATGGTAGAGGACAGGAAGACCTGGAGGAACATTGTCCATGGAGTCGCGATGGGTTGGACACGACTTCGCAACTAACAACAACAAAGAACATGTTAATAAGCCGAGAGAGGCTGTGATTATAAAATATGAAACATATATGATGACAACTAGTTTGGTGTGGTGGTTAAGGCATTGGGCTAGAAATAGGGAGATGTTTCTTCTACTCCTTATGAGGCACAAATCCAGCACGTTACCTTAGGCCATCACTCTCAGTCCTAGAAAGGATGCAACGGCAAACCAATTCTGGACCTCTTTCCAAAAGAACTGCAGAGTCTTGTCCAGATAACAGTCAACACTGACTTGAAGACACCCTCAGTCATTATTTGTGTTTTTTAGAGCAGAATAGTTCAGCTTGAAATAATTTTATGTAGGTGTTTGATTTCAAAGTCTTGCTGTTAATTTCTTTCATTTTTTGAAAATATAGTTTAACTCTTTCTTGAAAAGCATCGTATTCAACAACAGTATGGGAGACACTATTACATTTAATGAAAACAGAGATCTGATTACGGGTTTTGATGTTGCAAACTGGATTACTTTCCACAATAATTCCTTTTCTTGAGTCAAAGTTGGAACATTGGAACCTCGGGCTCCATCAGGCAGAGAATTAACTCTTAATGACGATCAAATTGTATGGCACAGAAGCTTTAACCAGGTGAGAAGAAGATGCAGATTCTCAACTAATAAGAAAAGTAAAATACTGTTTGGACCAATTGTCAAATACATGGCAGTAACTGAAGAAAATGATGTCTTGGTTTCTTGGGGCTTTTCAAGCTGATGAGGTATATGCTTTTCTATATATGCAATTGAACACTGCTGTGTCTATGGCAGGCTTATGGCAAATGCTTCTAATTGTGGTTGGGGCACAAAAGTTGCCAATGTAATTACATATTTTCCTAGACTTATGGCCAGTGATTTAGAAACCTTTGAAATTTAAAAATGGACTGAAAAATGAAAAAGATATTTACGACTTGTCCTTGAAGGTGCTGCTTCCCTTGGTGTTGCATGATCACATTTTGGCACATAGGAACTGGCTCAGATTTATGAACAGTTGCAGTTTCCCATGGTCACATGACCATGATTTGAAGAGTTTTTAGTTAGTTTCCAGCAAAAAATGCCCATTTGGCAGATTTTCACAATGAACCATGGATTCACTTTATTGCCATTGTAAAAATGGTTGCAAAATCAAAATTTTCACAGTGTCCTGACTTGCAAGAGCAACATCTTATGACTGAAATTCTCCACCCCATTGTGGTTGTAAGTGTAGTGCCATGTTCTGTTTTTAAATGTTCTGGCTGAAAAAAAGCTTGGAAAAAGTATTAAGTAAAGAATTCATTAGGAGTAATCTGAACACCTGTAAGATCCTGTGAAAACATAACTTTTTGCCTTTCCAGATCCTCTGCTAGAACAACTAAAAGAAGTCAGTGCCAATTCCTTCCCATTAATTTAAGTTTCATCATTTTCATTTTCTTCTGCTTCTTCATCCTGGTTGTGGGTTCGTGTTTGGGAAAGCTCTATTAATGCAAATATTTTAACCTCTGATACTCTCATACATATTTCAGGGGCTTCCTATTTCTGTGTGCAATGACCACTGCTCTCCAGGCTCCAGGAGAAAGAAGAAGGAAGGAGAGAAATTTTGTTGCTATGATTGTGTGCCATGTTCAGAAGGACAGATCTCTGCTGAAACAGGTAGGACAAAAGATATGAGGACTTTGGCTAACCAGCCAGCAAAAATTCAATCCAGTGCTCTGATTTATTTAAGGAGAACCACATGAACAACAGTAAAAACAAAACAAAACAAGAAAAAGATGCCTGCATAATATTGTCTCTTCTCTCTCTCTCTCTCTCTCTCTCTCCCCCCCCCCCCTGTCTTGCTTTCTCATTTATCACCTTCTCATACATGTATATATGCAATTAAAATTTTAAACAAAAGTTTTTTATGATGACATATTGCGGTGTAATCAGCAGGACATAAATGAATTTTAAAGGAATTCATTCCTAGGCCAAGGCAAAACTAAATTATAAATGAACTGAGTAATTTGGACTATACATTTTTGCTATACAGCAAAAACAAAGCAAGATAAGTAAAAGACTCCCCCTCATAATATTCTCTCTTCTCTCGCTTTGTCTCTCTCTACCTTGCTCTGTCATTTATCTCTTTCTCATGCATGTGGTACTCAACTTACAATAGTTCATTTAGTGATTGTTCAAAGTTACAATGGCATTAAAAATGGGAGTATGATTATTTTTAACATAACTGACTCATATTTATGATGGTTAGGATGTCCTGGGGTCATGTGATCAATTTTGTGTCATTCTGACAAGCAAAGTCATTAGAGAAGCCAGAGTTACTTAATAACCATGTTACTAACTTAACAACTGCAGTGATTCACTTAACGAGAAAGGTTGTAAATTTGGGCAAAACTAACTTAACAATTGTCTCACTTAGCAACAGAAATTTGGAGGTCAATTGTGGTCATAAGTTGAGGACTACTTGTATATGTGAGGACTTTAGCTAAGTGACCAGCAAAAATCCAGTCCAATGTCCAGATTTATTTAAGGAGAACTATATGAACAACAGCAAAAATAAAGCAAGACAAGTAAAAGACCCCCCTCATAATATTTTTTCTTGTCTTGCTCTGTTTCTCTCTGTCTTGCTCTTTCATTTATCTCCTTCTCATGCACATATAAAGATAGTCCTCAACTTACAGTAATTCATTCAGTGATTGTTTGGCATTGAAAAAAGGGAGTATGACTATTTTTAATACAACTGACTCATATTTATGAGATTTGGGATGTCCTGGGGTGATGTGAATATTTGTGTCCCTCTGACTTCTGACAAGCAAAGTCAACAGAGAAGCCAGATTTACTTAATAACCATGTTACTAACTTAACAACTGCAGTGATTCATTTAACAACTATGGCAAAAAAGGTTGTAAAATGGGGAAAAACTAACTTAAAAATTGTCTCACTTAGCAACAGAAATTTGGGGTAAATTGTGGTCATAAGTTGAGGACTACTTGTATATATTATTAAAATTTTAAACAAAAGAATTTTTTATAATATTGTAGTGTAATCAGCAATGCATACATGGATTTTAAAGGACTTCATTCATAGGCCGGGGCAACACCAGGTATTAAATGAACTGAGTAATCTGGGCCATATATTTATCCTTCCACTACTGAAGGACTAATCTATAATCAAAAAGAAGAGCATATGGAACTGATTTCCATTCTTCAGCTATCACTTTCCATTTAATGGGATTGTAATTCAAAAAATATGTACAACTGAAAATATTCAATTCTATCTCATGGTCAAATTAATACAAAGGACAAATCAATATGTAAGGTGTGACCAAATATAATTCAATGAAGCATTATTCTTTTTACACCTGCAATAACATTTATTCTACCAAATAAAAATAGTTTATGATCCATTAAAAATTTAAATTTGGTTTGTCAGATTAATTTCCATACTTTAGACAAAATAGAGTCCTCCAATTTCTTGTTTCATCCATTCCCTAAAATACCATATCAAATTGAACTATTAGTACCAAGTATTTATAATATTTATTTCTACAAACTTAGTTTTCTCTGAAACTGCATATACAGTATTGCTAGTCCGAACTGGAATGGCACTTAAGAATCTATTAGTAACCCCTCATTCTACAAATGAAGAGAGGGAACAGAAAACACTTTTATATACTTTTGATTTTCAATCAACATCCTCTGTGCATAATGAAAGATCTCAGGCTTAAATTTATGTTACGAGAAAGAGGTATGTTTTTGCATTAAACAATAGTTGCTATCCAGTCTTCATAAAATAGGTAACTTGTATCAACATCAATTGTACTCTGTATATTCTATACTGATAAAAGTTTGGTATATTGGAAGGATATCTTCTTTTTTCCAGATATAGATGTCTGCATGAAATGTCCAGAAAATGAATATTCCAACAATATCCAAAATCAATGTATTCTTAAAGTGTTTACCTATCTCTCTTATAATGAACCTTTGGGAATCCTCTTTGTTACATTGGCTATTGTTTTCTCTTTGATTACAGTCTTTGTGCCTGGAATATTTTGGAGGCACCAAGAGACTCCCAATTGTCAAAGCCAATAACTGGAGCCTCACTTGTATCCTCCTCCTTTCCTTCTTCTCTGCTTCCTCTGCTCCTTCCTCTTCATGGGAAGACCTGAAAAGATGACCTGCCTTCTCCAGCAAACAACATTTGGCATTATCTTCTCAGTGGCCCTTTCGTCTGTATTGGCAAAAACCATGACTGTGATTCTGGCATTTATGGCAACCAAACCAGGATCCAGATTGAGGAACTGGGTAGGGAAAGGACTTGCCAATTCTATTGTTCTTTCAGGTTCCTTTATTCAGGTGGGAATTTGCACAATTTGGCTGAGTACCTCTCCCCCTTTCCCAGATAGAGACCAGCACTTGCTGAAGGAAGAAATCATAATGGAATGCAATGAGGGCTTAGTGATCATGTTTTACTGTGTCCTGAGTTACATGGGCTTCCTGGCTAGTGTCAGCTTAAACATTGCTTTCCAAGCTAGGAAGCTGCCCAGCAGTTTCAATGAGGCCAAGTTCATCACTTTCAGCATGTTGGTCTTTTGCAGTGTTTGGCTGTCATTTGTTCCAACCTACCTGAGCACCAAAGGGAAATACATGGTAGCTATGGAAATCTTCTCTATCTTATCCTCCAGTTCTGGTTTACTGGGGTGTATATTTTTTCCCAAATGTTATATTATTCTATTGAGGCCTGAGATGAACAAGAAGGAACATTTAATAAGGAAAGAAATGTAACTTTGTTTTTGTATTCATATTTAATGAAAGATCTTTAGAATATTAGTGATTTGTTTTTTTGTGGAGGGTTTTTTTTCTATATCAATTTATTTTGAACAAATTTGGAAATATCTCCCTGACCCTGATTTAACTTTATTCATACACAAAATGTGATATGGAGAAAATAGGTTTTTAAAAGGAGATCTGTTTCAGGATCAAAGAATGGACGTGTCCTATCTAGTTTAATGTGAATGATGATTACATGAATGATAATTTTGATTAACATATGTCCAGATATTGACCAAATCTTAAACAGTTGCTATATACAAATATTGAATTTTAGTAGATTGTGTATGACCCCTTTGAATATTAAAGGATTAATGGGATAGTTTATGTGTGGTATTCCTTCTTTGACTATATATTAATTGGAAAATCTATGCCCTGTTTGCCATATAATATACACATTTTGAAATAAATTCTCAGTCCAAGCACTTGTATTAATTTTAACAAAATGATATGCTCTTTCAAACTAGTCTCAACTACTCCATATGGAAAGTGCTATGTTATATGCTTCTTACCAGAAAAGTTGTTTGATACCTACCTGGAAAAAATGAATAACAAAGTTGTGTGATTATGCTTTGAGGCTTAAAATAAGTATTAGTTTAAAAACCTACTTAAAATCAAAGTATGCTTTGCTGTTCAAAATAAACATGTATTAAAAATCTATTTCAATTATATTTAAATTGGAATTAAATTAGAGAAATAAGACAGACCTTCATTGGAATGTGCTTTGTTCACTTTTAAATTATGCAATAGATAATAACAAACTTCCATTTTTAAGCTTTTTGCTACCAAAACTAAAAAGAAAACTTCTGTTTTAAGTTTTATATTTATTTTAAAAATCTTCTGAATTAAAAAAAGTATCTGATCCCAATATTTCTTTGCTTTGTCATAGATCCACCTTCTTTACAACTACATTGTAAAGGTGGCGCAGCAGTTAGAGTGCAGTACTGCAGGCCACTTTAGCTGACTGTGTTCAGCAGGTCAGCGGTTCAAATCTCACCAGCTCAAGGTTGACTCAGCCTTCCATCCTTCCGGGGTAGGTAAAATGAGGACCCAGATTGTTGGGGGCAATGTAAAATATATATATATACATTGCTTACTGGTGTACACCGCTTAGAGAGTGCTTGCATGTAAGTCTCATAAATAAATTTCCAGCATATATTCAAAACTACTTTATAGATCTTTGATAAGTTATAGAAATTTTCTTTCAGATTATAATTGAATGTAAATCTTAGTCCATACATACATATATTTTCCTATTGGTCAATCATTATATTATAGCCACAAGTTCTTACCTATTGAATCATGCAAGTGGGATAGATAGTACCACTGCTAGATAGATTTGCAACTAGATGACCTACCACATTCAATGGGTAGTCCTGCGTGGAACTACATCTACATGAAGGGAAACATTCAGTGGAGTATCTCAAGACTCTGTTGTAGACCCAGTACTCTTCTACATCTTCATCAGTCATCTAAATGAGGGGATAGAACAAGAATTCATCAAATTTGCAGACATCAGAAAGCTGGGAGGTGCGGGGGGTGCAATAGCTAACAATTCATATGAGAGACTAAAGGTTCAGAAGGACCTTAACAGACTTGAACACTGGGCTCTATCCAACTATGGAGTTATTGGAGATCAGATTAGAAAAGTTATGTTTGAGAAGATCCTGTACAAAACCTTAAAAAATTTATAGTACAAGCATTATTTCAATTACCGAATTGGGAAGGGGAAATAATTAAGTGTTTCAGATCAACTCCTCATATGTGGCCAGAAGAAAAACACCTAGATGTGATGGTTTATTTTTTTCTCAGGAGAAATATTAAAGAAGTATTGCATAACTATTTTGAATCAAGATTAAAGATTAGTGGTAAAGAAATGATTATTTTGAAAGAGAGCCTTACTAGACATTTATAGAAAAGAAAGCACTAGTCATTTTGTGTACACGTTTTGAAAAAAGAATAAGATTCAATTTCATTGTGATAAACTGGAAAGAGTAATTTTCATCTTCCATCAACAAATGTTCAATTTAAAATTTTTTTCTAAGGCCACAATTTTATTACAACATGATGATGATGATAAATTTATTACTTAATAATATCTGGGTTTTGGTGATTCTACGGGCCAGGTCTCTCCACATCTTCCAATTTTGCATTACTTCTTTCAGTTGTTTTGTGCTCTGGCTGGGGGCTGAGCAATGGCTCAATGGTTAAAGATGTTGAGCATGTCAGCTGGAAAGCTGATAACCCAGGTTTGAGAACTGAGCGCTGAGCAATGGGGTGAGCTCCTATTACTTGTCCTAGCTCCTGCCCACCTAGCAGTTCAAAAGTATGAAAATGCCTTTAATAAATAAGTACTACTTCGGTGGGAAGATAACACTGTTACGTGCACCATATGTGGGCCACATGACCACGGAAATGTTTTCAGACAACGATGGCTCCCTCAGCTAAGAAACTTAGATGAGCACCTCTTTTAAAAGTTGGACATGACTGGACAGGGAAACCTTTACCTTCTACTTTATGCTGTGGCTGATGTCAGCTTTGATTGAGTCCAGCCAATGTATTCTTTGGTGACGTGGTTTTCTTTTACCAGTAACTCTTCCAAACACAACTGCTTTCTCCAGTGAATTCCCCCGCACAACATGACCAAAACAAATGAGATGCAGTTTTGTGATTTTTGCTTTCTGATTTTTGCTTTCTGGTATTATGTGCTCCAGTATTTGCTTGTTAGTCACCTTTGCTGTCCAATGAATATGCAGGAGCCTTTTCAAGACCCATAGTTCAAATGAGTTGATTTTCTTTGTGTCTTGATTTTTTGAGGTCCAACTATCACAACCGTGGGTAGCTAGGGGCAATATAATAGAGAGGACTAACCTATATGTGGTGGCCAGGATGATGTCCTTTCTTTTCCTTATTCAACTCATGGTCGTCCTTACTGTGTGACACAGTGCAATCTGACTGTTTATTTCTTGGCTCCATTCACCACTTTGAGCAGTCTGCAATCCTAGGAAAGTGAATTTTTCCACTGAGCATTTCCAATTCTGTGGCCACATGTTAGTTCCCAAATTTTCTGGCATAGGTCACTAATGACTGCGGGTGATATAGATCTCAGTAATTTTGCAGGAATGGTTAACACCTGAAGTCTTATCCACCCTTCCTGAAGGATGGCCGTTTCTATTTCTACTTCTCTTTCCTTTTCATCCTGAGACTTTGCTACCTGCGTACAGTTCTTCTATATATTCTTGTCATCTGTTCTTGATGCCATGTTGGTCAAACAGTTCTTTCCCTTGCTTGTTTTTAATGATGCCTTTACAAGCAATAAATGTTGTTCAAATCTTTTTCACTTACATAAGTACATTCCTGGTGTGACCCTTCATATAGTCCATTTCATGTTGATTACATCACTCGTCCCAGTAACCTTCATTGTCCTTCCTTGCTGCCCTCTGGAAAGTTGCTTTTAGTCTTCTTACTTCTTCCTGTTGCTGCTTTGGCAGCTTTTCCTTGAACAGCTATTTTGATGATTTCCTCTGAGAGCCACTTGAATTTTTCTCTTTCTTCTTGTATGGCATGTGCTCAAGTGCAGCTCCGACAATGGTCAATTGAATGTCCTGCCATAGTTCATTAGACATCTTCTCAGCAATGTCCAATAGTTCAAACCTACTTTTCACCTCAAATGTATATGTAGTAGGTATTGGGGTGACATCAAACTTCTTTGGAGGCACTGCCTTTTTGATGGTGCATAGTTTGACTTTAATCTTTGCCACTAATGATTCATGATCTGAACCACAATCAAATCAGCACTTGGATATGTCTTAAAAGCAAAGAGTAAAATGATGCATCAATTACTGCACAGGACATAATCAATCTGATTAGAGTGAAGTCCATTAGCCCACGTGTATAAGCAGTGCTTGTGTGTTTTTTTTTTTTATTGAAAATTTTTAAATATTTTCACAAAAAGCAAAAAACAAAAAAACAACCCTAACCCACCCACCCCAACCCTCCCTCTCCTCCCCCCCGACCTTCCCAGAGCTGAATATAGGCTTAATTAAAAATTTTAAGAATCTTAAAAAAATTGAAAAAGTATAAATCATGAATATATCTAAATACCTTACATAAACAACTTATAAAGTAATTAACAATAAAATATATGTAAGAAAAAAGCATAAGTATTAAAAAGAAAAAGTACTTGAAAGAAAAAGAGATAATAAAAAAAAAGAAAAAAGAAAGAAGAAAAGAGATATAAAAAAGTACAATCTATAAAATATTAAAGTTTATATACAAGTTATTAAAAAGCTAAATGATATTTTTTTATATCCAATTTATATTGTATAAAATTTATCCATTTTTCCCATACTGCAAAGAATTTCTCTTGCGATTGCTCCTTTAAGAAAGCCGAAATCTTTGCCATTTCCGCCAAATAAGAAACTTTAAAAAAACACTCTTGCAAGGTAGGCAAGGATTCCTTCTTCCAATATTGCCCTACTAACAGCCTAGCGGCCGTAATCAAATTTAACATCAATATAACTTCCTTAGCATCACAATCAGTAACAATACCTAACAAAAACAATTGTGGGGTAAATTTTACCCTCTTTCTAAAAATTCTTTGAATATTCCACCATATCTTAATCCAAAAGACTTTTATATTTTTACACGACCACCAAATATGATAATAAGTAGCATCCAAACAACCACATCTCCAACATTTAGGCTGTAGGTCAGGATACATAAGAGACATTTTTTGTGGATCAAGGTGCCATCTATAAAACATTTTGTAAAAATTCTCCCTTAAGTTCTGGGCTTGTGTAAATTTAACATTCCTCACCCAGATAGTTTCCCAGGTATCCAGTAGAACTGGTTCACCAAAATTTTGTGCCCATTTAATCATACAATCTTTGATTAGTTCTGATTCTGAATCCAGTTCTACTAGAACCCCATAAATTCTCTTAATATGGGTTCGCCTTTGATCTTTTACTTGTTTAAAAAGATTTTCATCTTCTCTAAGCAAGCCCGTATTACGATCCATCTTCCATCTATCCACTATTTGTCTATACTGAAACCATGAATAGGTAATATTTTCATGTACTAAATCTTCCAAAGATTTTAACTGCCAATTTTGACCATCCCATCTAAGTAGTTGTGTATAAGAAACCCTATCCATCTTAACTCCTCTCCTTATCCCCTCTATCGCATGCCAAGGTATAGCCCATAATGGTATTTTAAAATCACTTTTATAATATTTCCTCCAAACCCGAAGTAAAGAAATCCTTATAATATGAGATTTAAAAACCCGGTCCACTTTTTTATTAAAAATTAGATAGGCATGCCATCCAAAAAGTAAATCCCAACCCTCCAAATGGAGTATTTCTACATTTGTTAAATTAACCCAATCACTAATTAGTGTTAAAGCCACAGCATCATAATATAATTTCAGATTCGGTACCTTGAGTCCACCTCTCTCACGGAAGTCTTGCATAATTTTAAGCTTTACCCTTGGTTTTTTCCCTGCCCAAATAAATTTGTTAATACCTTTCTGCCATTCATTTAAATTAACCTCATTCTTTAAAATAGGTAACATTTGAAATAAAAAGAGAAATTTTGGCAGGACATTCATTTTAATCACTGCAATTCTTCCCATAAGAGATAGCTGTAACTTCTCCCAATTTTTCAAATCTTTTTGTACCCTGACCCACAGCCTTTCATAATTGTTTTTATACAATTTTACATTAGAAACAGATAGGGTAACCCCCAAATATTTTAACTTATCAACAACTTCAAAGTCTGTCAGATTAACCAAAATCTGCTTATCCAAATTAGTCATATTTTTAGATAATATTTTAGTCTTATTGTTATTAATTTTAAAACCCGAAACCCGTCCATATTGGTAAATCAGTTGTAATAAATTTACTACAGAATAGGTAGGTTGAGACAAAGTAACCACCAAGTCATCTGCAAAAGCTCTTAATTTATATTCTTTTTTGTTAACTTCTATTCCTTTTATTTCCTGCGACTCTCGAATTTTGATCAGCAAAATTTCCAGAGTTAAAACAAACAGTAACGGTGACAATGGACATCCCTGTCTTGTACCTTTTTCTATTGTAAAAACCTCTGACAAACCCCCATTAACAATAAGTTGTGCCGTTTGTTTTTGATATATAGCACCAAAAGCTTGTGATATTTTTTCTCCAAAATTCATTTCCTCAATTAATCTTAACATAAACTGCCAATTCAATTGATCAAAAGCTTTTTCAGCATCTAAAAATATCAGCCCTGCGGAGATTTGGTTATTCTTATCTAAATATTCTAATAAATTAATAATTTGTCTAACATTATTCTTCATATACCTACCAGTTATAAAACCCGATTGATCCTTATGTATAAGCTGATGCAAAACCCTCATAAGCCTATTAGCTAAAATTTTTGCAAAAATCTTATAATCTACATTTAAAAGAGATATAGGCCTATAATTCTTTGGTAAAGTGAGATCTTGATCCTCTTTTGGAATCAAAGATATAAAAGCTCGACGCCATGACGGAGGAATCTCTGAGCCCTGTAGTATATTATTAAAAAGCTCACATAAAGGTTGAATCATCTCTTCTACCAAGGTTTTATAATAAATGGATGTCAAACCATCCGTACCCGGTGCTTTACCTAATTTTAATTGCTTAATAACTGTCACAATTTCCTCATTGGTAATTAGACCATTAATTTCTTGTTTCTGATCTTCTGTTAATTTAGGGAAGTTGGCCTCACTCAAGTAATTATTTATATCTAAAGTTTGTACATTAGTACTCTTATATAATTTTTGATAGTAATCTAAAAAAGATTTCTTGATCAACTCCTTCTGATACACTAATTTACCATTATAATTTATTTTATCTATAATTCTCTGTCTCTGTTTCTTTCTTAATTGGTAAGCCAACCATCTCCCTGGTTTATTAGCATTGCAAAATGTATTTTGTTTCATAAACAATAAATTAGTTGCGGTTTGATCCGCCATCAACATATTAAATTGTGTTTTTAGCAACTTTATAGATTCTTTAACCTTTTCATCTGTAGGATTTAAAATCAAAGACTTTTCTTTTAATTTAATCTCATCTTCCAGTTCCTTACGTTTCTGAATCTGCTTTTGTCTATGGACATTATTCATTTTTATCAAAATCCCACGCATGAAAGCTTTACCTGCATCCCATACCATTGATATTGAAGTTCCCTTATGCATGTTTAAAGCAAAATAATCCTCTAAATACTCCTTTAATTTTTGAACATTCTTTTCTTGTTTAAATAAGTTCTCATTCACCCTCCACGATCTCCTCTCCTCTTTTTCATCAGCCAACTCCATCCAAACTGGACTATGATCCGTCAACGACCTAGGAAAAATTTTTACATTCTTTACCCTGAAATATAAGTCAGTTGTAATCAAGAAAAAGTCAATTCTTGAGAAAGATTGATGTCTATCTGAAAAGAAGGTAAAGTCTCTCTCCTCTTGGTTACGTTCACGCCAATAATCTCTCAGCTCCCAGTCCTCTTTCAAATCAAAAAAAGCTTTGGGTAATTTAGCCTGTTTGAAAAAAGTAGAAAATCCTTTTTTATCCCTTTGTGTATCTAAAACACCATTCCAATCTCCCATTAATATCACAGATCTATAGTCCAACGAACTTAGTTTCTGATGTAGCAGTCTATAAAATTGTTCCTGTTGTTGATTTGGTGCGTACAATCCCACTATAAGTATTTTCTTACCATATAAACCAAGTTCAATCATAACATATCTTCCTTGAGGATCTGATTCTACCAAACAGACTGGTAAGTTTTGCTTAACATAGATAACTACACCCCCTTTTTTCCCAGGAGCAGAAGATACAAAATGAGATCCCAAACGAGCATTGACTAAGTATTTTTGATCTTTAGGTAAGATATGTGTTTCCTGCAAACAAATAATATCATTGTTATGTTGCTTTAAGTAATGAAAGATTTTCTTTCTCTTCTGGGGGGAGTTGAGGCCGTTAACATTCCAGGTCAGGAACTTTACCATCTCCCTTAACCAGAAGCCTGGAGAAGACTACCTGAAGGTCTGCCATTGAAGAATGTGTTGCAGAACTCTTGGGTCTTGCTCCTCCCACCGGCAACGAGACACTTTCTTGAGAAAATTCTTTGACTTCTTTCTTTTGTTGTTCCTTTTCCTTGCGTCTATGTGCTGCACGAGTCATTCTTTGCTCTTTGATCTCTGTTTGTCGCGACCATTCAACCTGTGACTTTCCAGCAACCATCAGACCTAATCCTTCAGACTGCTGTTCCACCTCTTTGCCATCCAAAACTTTCTGAATCATAGATGAAGATGAGCCTGCTCCCAGGACCGAGTTATAAAACTCTTTTGCTTTAGTAACAGTGTTAAGTCTGTAACGTGTCCCCGCATGGCTCAAAACAATACCCATCGGAATCTCCCATCTGAATGGCATCAATCTTGTTTTAAGTTCATTAGCTAAAAAAGCAAAGTCTTTTCTATTTCTTAAAATTTTAGATGGGATTTCCTTTAGAATGATGACATCTTGGGCAGCAATCTGGAACCTCTTATTATAAAAAGCATGTATGATTTCATTGCGCAGAGATCTCTTGGCAAAATAAATCACCACATCTCTTGGTAAATTCTTTTGCTTCGCAACCCAAGAGTTAACTCTGTAAATTTTTTCCACTTCTCTACGTAATCCATCTTTATCCCTATTCAAAACAACAGCAAGGTCATTAACCACCATCTCTATCAAATCTTGATTCATATCTTCTTTCAGACCCCTGATTCTCAGGGCATATTCCATTTCCCTATACTGAGACATAAGAATATCATCTTGTGAAATTTCCATCTTTTTTTCCATATCTTCAAATTTATCTTCCAAGAGATCTACTTTATCTGCAACCTCTTCCACTCTGGAGTCAAGCTTCTTGACCACAGAAGCCAATCCTGTTAAGGCTGTTACTATATCTTGCCTCAAAATAGTATTATTCTCCTCTAAGAGCTCCTTCATTTCCTCTCTACTTTCAGATTTATTCTGTTCAAGAAGGTCCTTCATTTCCTCTCTGATTTGGGATACAGCATTTCCCATTATATCTTTCATGTCTTGTACAGATAATACTGGCAATGGAGGAGAAGGTGGAGGTGTAGCTTTAGGTTGCTGTACTGATGGTGTAGCTTTAGGTTGTTGTACTGGTAGAATTGCAGGAGAAGAAGCCACCTTAGAAACTGTAGAAGCTGGTTGCCTCTTTGAAGCCATTTTTAAAAATCTTATTCTCTCTTTCTTCCTTCTTAAAAAGAAAAAAAAAGTACTAAAATCCTCAAAGTTTAAAAAACAAAAAAAAAACAAAGGAGAGTGCAAAAAAAGCTTGAAAGCCACCAGAACACTTTCAAAAAAAAAAAAAAAAAAAAGCTTAAAAGAAAAGAACTATATAGTCCATTACGTTCCATTTAAATCAATGCTTTCTTTCCGGGAAAAAAAAAAACAAAGGCACTTTCAAATCGCCATCTTACTTTCACTCTCCGCATCAGCAAAAGACAAAAGAAAAAGAAATCAACATAGACTAAAAGAGAAATGAGACACTACAAGTAAAATCCTTTAAACAGCTCTGTCCGCTTTAAAAGTCACTCACCAGAACACTTTAAGCGCGGAGATGGTAGCGGCGTTTCACTTTGTTTCTGAGGAAACAAAAACAGCTGGGAGGCGGAGAGAACACAAACTCCGAGGGAGCGCTCTTTCTACCCCCCCCCCAAAAAAACTCCAGGGGGGGTTAAGAGGTTCTACCTCTATTCGTGTAGTTCTCTACCCCTTCCCTTCGCCCGGGAAGGGGATTTCGAGCCGCGGGCCAGCTGATGTCCGCTGTGCTCCGCAGATCTAACGCCGTCCCAGGAGGACGGCTACAATGTAGCCGCCATCATCGTCGCTAACCACCGGAAGTCAGTGCTTGTGTTTTTTGAACCATATGTTCATTGTCCTAAATCAGTTTCCTTGCCCAAACAATGACCTGCATCATTCCTCTCACCTAATCCAAAAAAATCAGTGACGCCTGACCCTGCTTGCTTGTTTGCCAACTTTTGTATTTAAGTCACCCAGAATATAATTAATGTCTTTTTGGGTACTTCTTTCAAAGTTTCTTGGACCATGGCAAAAAGGCCCTCCTTTTCAAGTTCTGTTGCAGTGATTTTTGAGGCATTGACTTGGATAACTGTCATGTTAAGGGTGTCAATGCTGTTAATATGGGATATTATTGCTTTGACAAGATACACAGAACTGACTTCCGGTTCCAGTTTGCGGCATCACTAGTCGCACGGGGAGACATCTCTCCTCGTCGGCTAGGTTTCCCTCCGTCGGTGGACCTTATATGGGTCCAAAGTCGCCCTGGAGGGTGCGACTTCCGTCGAGGAGGCTGCTGTCCGGCTGCAGAGGAGCGGTGGCTCCTCCAGCTGTCCGGATGAATCTCCGAGGGCTGACGGAGAAGATCGGCCGATCACCCTGCCACTTCAGACCATAAGTCAGACAACATCTAAGCTAAGAGTGCCCCCGTGGTGAATCCAGGTGAGAATTTTTTTTCTTGTTTTTTCTCTCTTTTCTGATTTTTTTGTTTGTGTACCTGTAAGAGCCTCTGGAATTATTTCCTTGGCTTGGAAAGGCGGCTTCTGCTTTTTTTTGGAAAGAAAGGCATTTTACAAACACTGAAAGACTATTTACTTTTATTTGGATATTAAAAAGGAAAAAAAGATGGAAAAGGTTTTCTCTCTCCTCTCTTTTTAAGAACTGTACCATTTCTTTATATATTTTATATATATATATATATATATATATATATATATATATATATATATATATATATATATATATATATATATATATATATATATATATGTAGGTCTTTGGTTGTTCGGGTTTTCTCCCGCGTAAAATTGGAAGTGTCTTGGCGACGTTTCGACGAAGTCCCATTCGTCATCTTCAGGCTGGTGCTTTCAGCTTTGTGCTTTGAGCAGCAAATGCTCGAGCAGCAATGCTCGAAGCACGAAGCTGAAAACACCAGCCTGAAGATGACGAATGGGACTTCGTCGAAACGTCGCCAAGACACTTCCAATTTTACGCGGGAGAAAACCCGAACATCCAAAGACCTACATACAAACACCCGCGAAAACCTCAGAAAACACACACACACACACACACACACACACACACACATATATATATATATATATATATATATATATATAGATATATATATATATATGTAGGTCTTCGGTTATTCGGGTTTTCTCCCGCGTAAAATTGGAAGTGTCTTGGTGACATTTCGACGAAGTCCCATTCGTCATCTTCAGGCTGGTGTTTTCAGCTTCGTGCTTCGAGGAGCAATGCGTGCTTCGAGGAGCAATGCTTGCTCCTCAAAGCACGAAGCCGAAAACACCAGCCTGAAGATGACGAATGGGACTTCGTCGAAACTTCGCCAAGACACTTCCAATTTTACACGGGAGAAAACCCGAATAACCAAAGACCTACATACAAACACCTGCGAAAACCTCAGAAAACATATATATGTATGCCCCTCTGTTGATAGATTTTCAGACAAAGAAATTAAACATAATCAGGGCAAGCTTCCAAAAACTTTTTTGTTTTAGTAGATGGAGAATTTGGTAGATTGACTTCCTGTGGCTGAGCCGTGCCGACGGCTGCTGTTTAACAGCTGCCCGTCCTGGGAAATCGTAAAAGCTGGCAAAAACAGCAACGACCAGCTATTTGCGGCTTGAAACTTTCCTCCCGGGCGAAGGGAGGGAGGTGAGCCTTTGCCTGGATAAAGGTAGAACCTCACAACTTTCCCAGTTTTTTTTTTCTGGGAGATGAAGTGAGAGCTCCCTCGGAGTCTGGGTGTTGCTCCGTTTCCTTGGATGCCTTTGTTCTCCGAAGAGAATGAAGCTAGACGCTGCCTCCACTGCTGCTATCTAATGGGAACAGTAAGTTAACTCAAAAGCAGACAGAGCGGTCAGGAAGAGAAGAATTGATGATTTTACTTTAAACCTAACTCATTCGAATTAACATCTACTCCTGTTACTATTCTAATTGGAGTGAAGAAATATGGCGGAGGAATCCTCCTTCTTTGTCACTTTTTTTGTTTGAGAACTTTCACTTTCTATTTTTTACTTACTATCTTTAAACTGGCAACAAAGTTTTAACAATGTAATAGACTTGGTTCATTTTAAAGGGGAAAAATTCTTATTCCCTTTTTTAAGGGGGAATTGCTTTTTCTTCTCCTTTGTTCTTATATTACTATTTTTTGGAAAAGGGAAGGGGGGGAAACCCCTCCCTTTTTTAAAAAAAATGGCTTCAAAATTTCCTGGACTTCCTTCTCTTTCTAAAACTTCAGCTGCCTCTCCAGTAACCCAGACTGTACAACAACCCAAACTTAAACCTTCTCCACCTTTGCCCCCACCTCAGGCACTTACACTTCAGGATTTACAAGATGCCTTAGATAAGACTTTGGAAAAATCACTAGAAAAAACAGCAGAGCTTCTGGCTCAAGAAAGTAATGAGCTCAGGAAAGATATTGTTTTGGCACTCAAAGGGCTTGCTGGCCTTGTGGAAGAGATTGACGACAGGGTGGATGAAGTGGTCGGTAATGTTGAAATATTACAAGATAGAGTTGAAAAAATAGAAGAAAATGTGGATTTTACACAGAATGAAATTATAATGTCACAATACAGAGAAATGGAATATGCTTTGAGAATAAGGGGCCTGAAGGAAAATATTAATGAGAATTTGAGAGAAGAAATTGCAGTAGAATTGGCCTCTATTTTGGAAATTGATCCTGAAGAATGTTGAAAGATATAGAAAAGATTTTTAGAGTTAATTCGTGGGTTGCAAAACAGAGGAAATTATCAAGAGATGTGGTGGTCTATTTTGCGAGAAAATCACTTCGTAATGAAATTATACAGGCCTTCTATAAACAAAGATTTCAGATTGCAGCTCAGGATGTGATAGTTTTAAAGGAAATACCTTCTAAAATTCTTAGAAAAAGAAAAGACTTTGCTTTTTTGGCTGTAGAACCTAAGAAGCGACAAATTCAATTTAGATGGGATATACCTGTGGGGATAGTGGTGACTTATGCTGGTACACGATACCGTCTTAATACAGTTTCAAAATCAAGAGATTTTTATGTTACTATTTTAAAAGCAAGTCCACCACCATCTCCAAGATCAAAGAAAGATGAGAGCAAGGCAGAAGCGCAGTTGTCTGTAGGTTCAATGCCATCTTTGGGAGAAGAATTGTTGGTTGAAGTTATGCAACAGAATTTGCAAATAACAGAAGACCCAAGGGAACAGAGAATTACACGCGCTGCTTATAAAGATAGAGAAAGACAACAAGAACAACAACAACAGCAACAACAACAAAAGGCAGATGATGGAAGTTTACCACAGTCTATTTCAGAGCCGGTGGGAGGAGCAAGGCCAAAGAGATCATCGACTGTAAATCTAGATGCTTTGTTCCAAAGACTTCATCCTGCCAAGGATGGCAAAGCTCTAACCTGGAATGTTAATGGGCTTAACTCACCACAGAAGAGAAAGAAAATCTTTCATTGTTTGAAACAACACAGAAATGATATTATTTGTTTACAAGAGACTCATATTATTTCTAAAGATCAAAAATATTTGTTTAATCCCTGGTTAGGGATACATTTTATAGCTCCTGCCTTGCAGAAAATAGGAGGAGTAGTTATCTATGTGAGAAAGGAGCTTTCACCGAAGTTAATTGATTTTGACTTACAAGGAAGATATGTTATTATTGATTTACTAATAAATGATAAGAGAACCCTTCTTGTTGGTTTATATGCTCCCAATCAACAACAAAAAAAATTTTATAAGTTGATTCATCAGAAATTAACTTCTTTGGATTATAAGTCAGTTATTATGATGGGAGATTGGAATGGTGTTTTAGACTCAAGTAAAGATAAGAGTAAAAGTGCTACACTCAATTTGCCAGCAAATTTGGAAAACTCAACAGTGGCCACAGGATTGGAAAAGGTCAGTTTACATTCCAATTCCAAAGAAAGGCAATGCCAAAGAATGTTCAAACTATCGCACCATTGCACTCATTTCACATGCTAGTAAAGTTATGCTTAAAATCCTACAAGCTAGACTCCAGCAGTATGTGGATCGAGAACTACCAGAAGTACAGGCAGGATTTCGAAGAGGCAGAGGAACTAGAGATCAAATTGCCAACATACGCTGGATCATGGAGAAAGCTAGGGAGTTCCAGAAAAACATCTACTTCTGCTTCATTGACTATGCTAAAGCCTTTGATTGTGTGGATCACAACAAATTGTGGCAAGTTCTTAAAGAGATGGGAATACCAGACCATCTTATCTATCTCTTGAGAAACCTATATGCGGGTCAAGAAGCAACAGTGAGAACTGGACATGGAACCACTGATTGGTTCAAAATTGGAAAAGGAGTCCGGCAAGGCTGTATACTGTCGCCCTGCCTATTTAACTTATATGCAGAGCACATCATGAGAAAGGCAGGGCTAGATGAATCAAAAGTTGGAATTAAGATTGCCGGGAGAAATATCAACAACCTAAGATATGCAGATGATACCACTCTAATGGCAGAAAGTGAAGAGGAACTAAAGAGCCTCTTGATGCGGGTGAAGAAGGAGAGTGCAAAAGTAGGCTTGAAACTCAACATTAAGAAAACCAAAATCATGGCATCCGGCCATCTCAATTCCTGGCAAATAGATGGGGAAGAAATGGAGGTAGTGACCGATTTTATTTTTCTAGGCTCCAAGATCACCTCAGATGGGGACTGCAGTCAAGAAATTAAAAGACGCTTGCTCCTGGGGAGGAAAGCTATGGCAAATCTAGACAGCATACTAAAAAGCAGAGACATCACCCTGCCAACAAAAGTGCGTATAGTCCAGGCCATGGTTTTCCCAGTTGCAATGTATGGCTGTGAAAGTTGGACCATAAGAAAGGCTGAGCGCCAAAGAATTGAGGCCTTTGAATTATGGTGCTGGAGAAGACTCCTGCGAGTCCCTTGGACTGCAAGGTGTTCAAACCGGTCAGTCCTAGAAGAGATCAACCCCGACTGCTCTTTAGAAGGCCAGATCCTGAAGTTGAAATTCAAATACTTTGGCCACCTAATGAGAAGGAAGGACTCACTGGAGAAGGGCCTAATGCTGGGAAAGATTGAGGGCAATAGAAGAAGGGGACGACAGAGAATGAGATGGCTGGATGGAGTCACTGAAGCAGTAGGTGTGAACTTAAATGGACTCCAGAAGATGGTAGAGGACAGGAAGACCTGGAGGAACACTGTTCATGGGGTCGCGATGGGTCGGACACGGCTTCGCAATTAACAACAACAACAAAGATAAGAAGGGTCCCTTTAAAGTTTCTAACCATGCAAGACTTCCTAAAGTTTTTTTTGACTTAAAGGATGATTTGGAACTTAGAGATATTTGGAGAGAACGGAATACTGAGGAAAAAGACTTTACTTTTTTTTCGGATAGACACCAATCTTATTCTAGAATTGATTTTTTCTTGGTTACTAGTGATTTCCTTTCTAGGGTGAAGAATATCAAGATATTTCCTAGAATAATTTCAGACCACAGTCCGGTATGGTTGGAAATTTCATCGGAAGAAAGAACTAGAAGGTCTTGGAGGTTGAATGAGAATTTATTTAGATATGAAGAGAATATACAGCGATGTAAAGGTTATTTAAAGGAATTTTTTGCTTGGAATATGAATAAGGGTCCTTCGATGCCAATGGTATGGGATTCTTGTAAAGCATATATGAGAGGGGTTTTGATTTCTATCAACAATGCTCACAGATGTAAACAGACCCAGAAACATAAAGACCTTGAAGATGAGATTAAATGTAAGGAAAAGATTTTAATATCAAATCTAATGGACAATAAGTTAAAAGTTTCTATTACTTTGCTGAAGGAGCAATTTAATATGTTATTAGCAGATCAAATGGCAACTAATTTGACGTATGTGAGACATAATACATTTTGTAATGCAAATAAACCTGGTAGATGGTTGGCTTATCAACTACGTAAGAAACAGAAATCGAGGATTATAGATAAAATAATTTATAAAGGTAAAGAAGTCTACCAACAAAATTTGATTAAAAAGTCTTTTTTAGATTTTTATTCTAAATTATATGCTAGTGAAAGTATACAAATTTCAGATATAGAAAAATATTTACAGGGAGCACATTTTCCTAGACTTACGAGTGATCAACGTGATGGGATTAATGGTTTAATTACTTCTGAAGAGATTATTTTTGCAATTAAACAATTGAAGGTTGGTAAGACTCCAGGTACTGATGGGTTAACAGCGATTTATTACAAGATGCTATCTGAAGAAATGATAGAACCATTAAAGGAACTTTTCAATGATATTTTGTTGGGAGCAGAGCTACCTCCATCTTGGAGAAGGGCTTTTATATCATTGATTCCAAAGGAAGACCAGGATCTGTCCCAACCTAGAAATTATAGGCCTATATCTCTTTTAAATACAGATTATAAGATTTTTGCAAAGATACTGGCAAATAGATTAATGCAGGTTTTGAAACAATTGATTCATACTGACCAATCTGGATTTATAATGGGGAGATATATGAAAAACAATGTAAGACAAATTGTTAATTTAATAGAGTATTTGGATAAGAACAACCAAATCCCTGCTGCTTTAATATTTATAGATGCTGAGAAAGCTTTTGATCAATTAGATTAGAATTTTCTATTGAAAGTTGTAGAGGAAATGAATTTTGGAGATAAATTCTTGTCTGCTCTCAAGGCCATATATCAGCAACAATCGGCACAAATTATAATTAATGGGGGATTAACAGATGCATTTAAAATAGAAAAAGGTACAAGGCAGGGTTATCCCTTATCCCCCTTGTTATTTGTATTAACAATGGAGATTTTACTTATTAAAATTCGAGATTCATCTAGATTAAAGGGAATAAAAATAAGTAAGATTGATTATAGGCTGAGAGCTATAACGTAAGCTTTTTATAACAAGAGGTTTCAGATTGCTGCTCAAGATGTTATTATTTTAAAGGAGATTCCATCTAAAATTTTAAGAAGAAAAGAGTTTGCTTTCTTAGCCGATGAACTTAAAAAAAGATTGATGCCATTCAGATGGGAGATTCCGATTGGCATCGTGGTGAGTCATGCGGGGATACGTTATAGACTTAATACTGTTTCTAAAGCAAAGGAGTTTTACAAGTCAGTCCTGGGAGCACGCTCACCACCACCTATGATGCAGAAAGTTTCGGATGGCAAGGAAGCGGAACAGCAGTCTGAAGAAGTAGTATTGATGGATAGTGGAAAATTACAGGTTGAGTGGTTGCAACAAGCAGAGATGAAAGAGCAAAGAATGATCCGAGCAGCCCATAGACGTAAGGAAAAGGAACAACAGAAGAAAGATGTTAAAGAGGTTCTACAAGAAATGGCTTCGGTGCCTGTGGGAGGAGCAAGACCTAAGAGCTCTGCAGTACATTCTTTTGATCAATTAGATTGGAATTTTCTATTGAAAGTTGTAGAGGAAATGAATTTTGGAGATAAATTCTTGTCTGCTCTCAAGGCCATATATCAACAACAATCGGCACAAATTATAGTTAATGGGGGATTAACAGATGTATTTAAAATAGAAAAAGGTACAAGACAGGGTTGTCCTTTATCCCCCTTGCTATTTGTACTAACAATGGAGATTTTACTTATTAAAATTCGAGACTCATCTAGATTAAAAGGAATAAAAATAAGTAAGATTGATTATAGGCTGAGAGCTTTTGCTGATGATTTGGTTGTGACATTATCCCATCCAACAGATTCGGTCAAAGATTTGGTTGAAATTTTAGCACAGTATGGACAGGTCTCTGGTTTTAAGGTTAATAAGAATAAAACTAAAATATTATTGAAAAATATGTCTAGGAAGGGAAAAGATTTTATAGCTTAAACAACCGGTTATGAAGTAGTTAATAAGGTTAAGTATTTAGGAGTATATATTACAACATCTAATGGAAAATTTTATAAGAATAATTATGAGCGCTTATGGGTTAAAGTTCAAAAAGATTTAAATGATTGGCAAAAGCTACAACTATCGTTATTGGGGAGAATTTCAGTAGTGAAGATGAATGTTCTACCAAAGTTTCTTTTTTTGTTTCAGATGATACCCATTTTAAAGAAGGATGCTAATTTGGATGAGTGGCAGAAGGGTATTAATAAATTTATTTGGGGCGGGAAGAAATCAAGGGTAAAGTTTAAGAGTTTGCAAGACGCTCGAGAAAGAGGTGGACTTAAAGCACCTAATTTGAAATTATATTATGATGCGACCACTTTAACTTTAGTAAGTGATTGGCTTAATTTAACAAATAAAAATATTCTTGCTCTTGAAGGTTGGGATTTATTATATGGTTGGCATGCATATTTAATTTTTGACAAGAAAGTAGATCTGGTTTTTAAGTCACACATTTTAAGAAATGCTTTACTTCGAGTTTGGAAGAAGTATTATTATAAGTTAAATTATAAAATACCTATTTGGGCGATTCCTGGACAAGCAATTCAGGGGGTTTCTAAGGGGGTGAATTTTGATAATATTTCGTATAAAGAATTACTTATTTGGTTGGGTACTGATTGGCAACTAAAGTCTTCAGATTTGCTAAGGCAAGAAAATATTTTACAATCATGGTTTCAATATTTGCAAATAGTGGAGAGGTGGACCTTAGATAAGAAAGTGGATGCAACTTATTTTCATGTTTGGTGGACTTGTAAAAATATTAAAGCCTTTTGGATTATGATTTGGTGGAACATTGAAAAGGTTTTTAAGAGGAAGATTAAGTTTACTCCCCAATTGTTTCTTTTGGGTATTTTTGTGGATTTTGATGCTAAAGAAACTATTTTAATGTTGAATTTAATAACAGCAGCAAGATTATTGGTGGGTCAATATTGGAAGAAGGATACTCTGCCTTCTTTAGAAGAATGGGTATTTAAGGTTTCTAATTTAGCAGAAATGGCTAAAATTTCTGCTTATTTAAAGAATCATTCACAAGAGAGATATGTTGTTGTATGGAGAAGATGGATAGAATATGTTCAGAAGAAATATGGAACTACAAAATTTCATTTATTTTATGAGTAATGGATTTGTTTATAAAATTATGATGTTAAAGTTTGAAGAGACTTAAGGGTGAGTATGATTTTGGTTATTGTATAATTAGTAAACTTAAGTAGATTATGTTTAATATGTTTGTATAACCCTGTACTTGGCTCTGGGAAGCTGGGGGTGGGGAGGGGGGAGGGGGGTGGGGGGGAGGATGGGTTGGAGGTTAAATAGGTCAGATAAGTAGAAATAGTTGTTGTTGTTTTTTGTATATAATATTGATGTTTTAACTTGGAGAGAGGAATTGCTCGGGCATTTCCCCTGGACCGCATCCGGAGTGAGAAGATAGGAGGAAGGGTAGAAGTAAGTAGGAAGGTTGAGGAGAAGGAGGAGAGGGGGAGAGTGAGGAAGAAGAGGGAAAGAGGGAAGTGAGAGAAGAGGTTAGAGGGTGGATGCAGTTTGGGGGGAAATGGGTGAGCAATACCGAAAGTTGTGTGTATAAATTTACTTTATTCTTTATCTGAAGTACTCTTTATGAATGTAATGAAAAATTGAAAATAAAAAATCTTTTACAAAAAAAAAACAAAAAACATGCAGCTGGGGAAGAAAAATAACAAAGAAAATAATTATATAAACTATTGGAGAATGAACCCATCAGAAGATAGCTTGTAATATGATATGAGGATTAAAATAGAAAAGTTTGAAAAGACAGTTCTCTATATACTATTCCAAAATGTTATGTTGAAGAGAGGAAGAAGCACTCCTATTATAAGTCTGACTTTCTGAAAAAGTGAAGGACTTTAATATCATCAGCAATGCTAAAGAAGGAACCTGTAATTTTGAAAATGGGAAAGTAAACAAGTGCTCTCCAACTTTCAATATTTTGCACATTTCTCCTGAGAGATGGGCCTAGAAGTGTGTTTTTAAAGTCTGTAATTTGCTTTGACTTTTGATGCCATGAAAGAGTCATGATGCTTTTTTTCATCACATTTCCTGACAAATATACAAGTCTGCTTTCTGACAGAATAAATAGGTAGCAATGATTAAAACTAAACAGTGTACTAAGCAAAACATTCATTTTTATCACAGCAATTCTTTCCAGCAACAACACTTGTAGTTTCTTTCACCTTCACATATCTTTAATTTCATTCCATGTTTTCATATAGTTAGTTTGAATAACATAACAATCCATAACTGTTAATATAGTGAGGTACATCAAGGTTCTGTCTTAGCCCCAGTACACATCAACCTCTTCATAAGTGACCTAGATGAGGGGATAGAAGGAAAACTCATCAAATCTGCAGAAAACACCAGATGGGGGAATAGCTAACACTTTAGATGATAGACTTAAGATTCAGAAACACTTTGACAGAGTTGAACACTGGGTTCTATCTAGCAAAATGCAATTCAGTGGTTACAAAAGTAATGTCTTATACTTGGTAAAGAGATACCAAATGCACAGATATAGAATAGGTGGTATCTGGCTCAATAGCAGCAACTGTGTGAGAGGGATAGGTGTCCTAGTACACCACCAATTAAATATGAGCCAGATGTGTGCTACAGCTGCCAAAGAAGCTAACATAGTCCTAGATTGCATCAACAGAGGGACAGTCGATGGTCCTGCTTTATATTGCACAAGTAAGACCACACTTGGAATACTGTATATGCTGAGTCCTCGAGTCAATGGCGGAAGAAGAGCATACATTCTGTTAATTCCAACAGCCTTTATTCTCAGCAGCTATCTCCGACACAACTCAGAGGCTTGCAGGCCTCTCTGTCTCCTTTAATAGAATCCCCAGGCAAAAGGTAACAATCTGGCGCGCTTCCGCGCCTTGCGCATGCGCACAGACCGGTGCCACTCAGTCTGGTCCCAGGCAGCTTGCAACAGCCCGGGACCATTGCAACGTCCCGAGCCTGCTTTTGCAGGCTCGGGACACAACACCCCTTCCCCCCCGAATGAAACTTAATGAACCTATATAGATAGGTATACGCGACCTTCAAATGGACGTGGTGTGCTATCCCTTATGGAACCGCACAACTGTTGCAGCTACTTACTAGCCACACTATAGCATGGTACCAGGCTATTGTTTTGGAATTAAGTGCCCAACACCCGCACTTTCAAGTTCCCCAACAGCAGGCACCCTCTTCACCTCCCTTGCTTTGACAGCAATGTGACAAAATCTTCAAGGTATTTGGGAGATCTTTTTACTCTCTGTGACCTCCTCAGATTTTGAGAACTCCCTAAATCATCCTGTGCAGAGATTGTAGTGGAGTTGCCCCCTCTTTTAAACCCTGGTGGTCCCCGTGAACTGGGTCCTGTTGCCTGGTCTGCTTGCTTGCCCACCGGGCTCGTCAGACCAGGACTTTGCTCCCCACTGTACCTGGTTGACCTGCCTAACTGCAGGCTCTCGGGCCCCACTATGTGCCCGCCAGTATTTGGCATTTCTGTGGTACTCTCCAAGTCCACAATGGACCTATCAAGGGAACGCATCCCTTCACTCCCAAGCCCCGTAACGGGATTGTCTGGGGTTTCTGCAGTGCCCCAATACTCGGTTGCCCCCCATTCTATGCCGGAGGTACCAGAATCAGGATTTGCCTCTCTGACTACCTCCCTGTGTATAGACTTCCTTTTGGAAGCAGTAGCAGCATTGGGCCAGCTTATTTGTTTGTGTGCCAGTTCTCTTGTGTTATTTGGGTTGTTTGGATGCTCCCGGTTATTCAACCTGCTTGGAGTGCTGAATTGGGGTTGTGAATAATGAGTATGCCCCCTGGGTGACTCCCTGGCTGGAGTAAGCACTGGTGCCTGTATTGTTTCTTGTTCCCCTGAATTCCTGTTAGGGACACTTGCGGAATCTTGGAACAGGCCTTCTTCAGCCTCTCCGTTTGGCCCCGGCTGCTGCCAACACCCTTCCCTTTGCCCACAGTGGTCCCCCTCCCCCCCAGAGAAAACCCAGGAGTTGCAGAGGGTGAGTCCAGTCTCGTATGCAGCTGATCGATATGCCTGGACCAGTGACCTTGCATACTACTGACGGAACCCACAGGTGACCGGGCCCATAGTTCCGGGTCCATACTGGGGCACCCACTTGCAGACACCGTGGTGCCCTGGGTTGGGTGACCCTAGGAGCCAGTCTGTCCGGATGCAACCTGTCAAGTTTGGTGATCAGTTTGCACCCCAAGCGAAGTTCAGCCGGGCTCTTCCCAGTGGAAGTGGAAGGTGTGGTGCGGTAAGCAAGAAGAAAGTCTGCCAACCTGTGGTGCCAGTCCCCATAGATCAGTTTCTTTAAAGCATCCTTGGTGATGCGAACCATCCGTTCAGCCATACCGTTGGTGGAAGGGTGGAATGGGGCCGAAGTTGCATGACGAATCATGTTGGCCTGCAAGAAAGCCTGAAACTCGAAAGAAGTGAATTGAGGACCATTGTCAGAAACCAGAACATCTGGAAGGCCATGTGCAGCAAAAATCCCTCTCAGTACTTGAATGGTCTTGGCAGCAGTAGTGGAAGAGACAGGAACAACCTCAAGCCACTTTGAATGGCTGTCAACAAGGACCAAGAAGAATTGTCCCTGAAAGGGCCCAGCGTAATCTACATGTACCCTAGACCAAGGTGACTGTGTCTCCTCCCATCTATGCACAGGAGCCTGAGGCATTTCAGGGCGTGAACACTGGCACAAGTGGCATCCATGCACCTGGGCCTCTATTTCCCTGTCTAATCCTGGCCACCATAAATGGCTACGCGCAAGCGCTTTCATCCTGACAATGCCAGGATGACCCTCATGGAGGGAAGCTAAGACTCTAGGTCTCAATGAGGTAGGAATAACTACTCTGCTGCCCCACAACAGGCAACCCTGGAAAGTGGATAACTCAGGCTTCTTGAGCCAGAAACTCTGGAACTCAGTACCTGGACAACTCTCAGGCCATCCAGACAAAACCCATGACAGCACACGAGTAAGCGTGAGATCTGTGGCTGATTCAGCAGCCACATCCCTGGCATTTAGGGGAGACTCAGGCAATGCCTGAATGGAGAGAATATTGATGGCAGGGGCAGGGTCAGCCTCTATCAGTTGCAGAGGTAATCTACTTAGGCCATCAGTGTGGCCCATTTCCTTGCCAGGTTTGTGAATCAATGAAAAATCATAGGCTGACAAAAAGATAGACCATCTCAGCATTCTAGGAGAGATGATATGGGGAGCTTGTTTGTTAGTGGTAAACAACCCCAACAGAGGCTTATGGTCAGTATAGACCGTGAAATGTCTGCCATATAGAAAATCATGGAATTTTTTAATTCCAGCGACAATGGCCAAGGCTTCTCTATCTATCTGGGCGTAGTTTTGCTCAGCAGAGGACAAGGTTCTGGAGTAATATGCAACAGGAACCTGAGTTCCATCAGCTCTTAAGTGGCTAAGTACAGCTCCCACCCCATAAGGGGAAGCATCACAAGCGATGCAAACAGGAAGAGTTTCATTAAAATGTGCAAGCACATCATTTGATGTAAGTAAGGCCTTGACCTCATTGAAACTTTTTTCATGTGCTTGGGACCACTGCCACACTGCCTGCTTGTCTAAAAGCCTCTGAAGTGGTTCTGCTACATTAGCTTTGTTAGGTATGAAAGCATTGTAAAA
Organism: Crotalus adamanteus; assembly: GCA_039797435.1. Taxonomy (NCBI): domain Eukaryota; kingdom Metazoa; phylum Chordata; class Lepidosauria; order Squamata; family Viperidae; genus Crotalus; species Crotalus adamanteus. The sequence continues at coordinate 1,551,456 of CM077935.1, read as the reverse complement.
ATTCAAGAGGCCTAGGAAAGCTTGTAACTCAGCTTTAGACTTAGGCCTAGGAGCCTGCTGTATGGCCTTCAATTTAGACTCAGCAGGGTGAATACCCTTGGCATCTATTCTGAATCCCAGGAAATCTGTAGAAGAAACTCCTATTTTGCATTCGTCTTTTTTAAGTTTTAGGCCTGTTTTTCTGAAACGCAGCAGGACAGCCCTCAATCTCTCAGCTAAATTCTGAGTGGATTCTCCAGCAATAAGGACATCATCAAAATAGGGGCAAACCCCCGGGATACCTCTCAGGGTGTTTTCCATAAAACTTTGGAAAATTCCAGGAGCTACATTTACTCCAAATTGTAGTCTCTTGACTTTGAATGCCCCCCTATGAGTTACAATAGTCTGTGCTTCAGCAGCAGCTTCATCAACAGGTAACTGTTGATAAGCCTGTGCCAAATCTAGCTTTGCAAAAACACGCCCCCCTTTGAGGGAAGCCAAAATATGGCTGACTACAGGTACAGGATACGCATGCTGTTGCAATGCCTTATTTAGTGTGCATTTGTAGTCTGCACAGATGCGAATGTCCCCATTAGCCTTGAGAGGCGTGACTATGGGGGTTTCCCATGGACTTGAATCAACAGGTTCTAAAATACCTTGCTGGATCAATTTGTCCAATTCAGCATCAATTTTCCCTTTAAGAGCAAAGGGTACTCTTCTTGCTTTCACCCTAATGGGAGTGACAGTGGGGTCAAGTTTCAAAGAAACTGGGGGGCCTTTGTAAGCTCCCAGCTGTGGGCTGAAGACATCTGCAAACTCTTTGCAGACTTCTGCTAGGCCTAGCATTTGCAAATTGTGTAGCCCTGTAACTTGGATTCCCAAGGCCTCAAACCAATCGAGTCCAATGAGACTCGTTCGTTCACCCCCAACTACCAATACATCTAATGGACCTTCAAAATCCTTGTATTGTACTGTAAGGGTGGCCTCCCCCTTTACACACACCTTGGAATTTTGGAAATCTGTTAAGACTATATTGGATGGCCTAAGTTTGGCCTGGAACCCACTGCTAGTGCAAATCTTCCTGAAAGTGTGGATAGAAATGATTGAAACGGCAAACCCAGTGTCCAGCTCCATAACCAATGGAACTCCTTGCAACCTCACCTTAAGTGACAGTTTCTTTTTAAGTGGGCTGTGTGTGCCTGTTCTATAGATACTTCTGCGTGATGCACAGAAACCCACCCTGTTTTGGCTGGGGACCCTGGTACCTTTCAGGCGCAATTCTTCTCGAGGTTGTCCCTTCTGACGGCCCAGACAAACAGCTGCTATGTGGCTTTGCTTGCCATATGCTCTACAGATTGCAGAACGGAACCTGCAGTCGGTCCTCTTGTGGCGACCTCCACACCCGAAGCACTTGGGCACAGCTGGAGACTTTTCTTTGCCTTCCTTCTGCTTCCTTTCTTTGGATGGGTAGAGATGATCCACCTCATCTTCAGGATCTTCCTCCGAGCTCTCTTGGACTCCCTCATGGTGCACGGAAACTGCTTCTGGGTTGTTCCTGATAGGCCTCATATTCTTCACCGCCCCACCTGCTGCCTCTTCTGCAGTGACCTCTCTCAAGGCATCTTGGAAGGAAATGTCTTCTTTTGCAAAGAGTCTCTGTTGCAAGTGTCTGTTCCTAAGCCCGCATACAAAACGGTCTCTCAGCCTTTCTTCTAAACCTTTAAAGTCACAATGCTTAGCTGCTCTTCTCAAGGCTGCAATGTATTCTTTGGCTGATTCACCAGCTCTTTGATCCCTCTGTTCAAACATGTGTCTCCACGCAATAACAGACAACTTGGGCTGGAAATGTTCCTTCAATAACTTCTTTAAATCTGTATAAGTGACAGACTCAAGAGGAGCAAGGGCTGCCAAATTTTCTGCAATTTCAAATGCATCTTGACCACAGACACACAGCAAAGTAGCGGCCTTCAAGCCATCTTCTCTAACTTGATTCACTCTAAAGTAATTTTCTACTCTAGCAACATAAGACTCCCATCTTTCTGGGTGAGTAACGTCGAATTCAGACAGTCTCCCTATCTTCGCCATCCTCGCTTCTTACTCTAGGAAGGGGTCTATCAGCCAGCTTACCTCCAGTGATGCTGTACTGGCAGGCCAGATACTGAGTTTAACGCTGTCTTCCTCTCTCCAGGACTCTTGGGGTAAGCTTACAAGTCTTCTTCCTTAATCTTGCAAGCGATCCCATCTTCGTCGCCAGTGTTGAGTCCTTGAGTCAACGGCGAAAGAAGAGCACACATCCTGATGGTTATAACAGCTTTTATTCTCTTCAGCTCTCTCCGACACAACTCAGAGGCTCGCAGGCCTCTCTGTCTACTTTAATAGAATCCCCGGGCAAAAGGTAACAATCTGGCGCGCTTCCTCGCCTTGCGGATGCGCGCAGGCTGGCGCCACTCAGTCTGGTCCCGGGCAGCTTGCAACAGCCCGGGACCATTGCAATGTCCAGAGCCTGCCTTTGCAGGCTCAGGACACAACAGTATCCATTCCTGGTCACACAATACAAAAAATGTTGTGATCTTAGAAAAAAAGCAGTGAAAAGTAATAAAGATGATAAGGTGTCTGGAGACTAAATCATATGATGAACAGTATGTAGTCTAAAGAAAAGGACTAGGGGTGATATGATTGCCTTCTTGTAGTTGAGGAGCAGTCACAGAGAAGAGAGAGGCAAGTTATTCTCCAAAGCACTTGAGGGCAGGATAAGAAGTTATTGGTGGAAGATCATTAAAGAGTAGTCCAACCTTGAACTAAGGAGAAATTTCCTGACCATAAGAATAATTAATCAGTGGAATAGCTTGCCTTCAGAAGTCTTTTGAAGTCCATACCTTATCTAATCTTGAAAACAATTGATATCTTTCTCATAAAATATATATTCTTTTGCACAGCCATTTTTGCCCAAAAATCTACCAAATTCTCTTGTAAAAATTTTTATTTTCAATTTTACAATACATAACAATCTTACAAATACTTCAGATAAAAAACAAAACAAATTGATACACACCACATTCGGTCTTGCCCGCCCATTTCCCCCCAAACTGCATCCCACCTCAAACCAACTTACTTCTTTCCCTCTTTTTCTTCACTCACCCCCTCTCCTCCTTCACCTCCACCTTCCTACTTACTTCTCACCTTCTTCTTCTCCCTCTTGATGCGGTCCAGGGGAAATGCCCGAGCAGTTCCTCTCTCAAAATTAAAACATTAATATTATATACAATAAAACTATTTCTACTTCATCTGAACTACTTAAACTTCAACCCATCCACCCCCCACCCCCTCCCCCACCCCGACTTCCCAGAGCAAAATACAGGATTATACAAACATATTAAACATAATCTATTTAAGTTTACTAATTATACAATAAACAAAATCATAAAAAACCTTAACTTTCTTCAAACTTTAACATCATAAATTTATAAACAAAATCATTACTCATAGAATAAGTAAAACTTTGTAGTTCCATGTTTCTTCTGAACATATTCTATCCATCTTCTCCATACATTAAAATATCTCTCTTGTGAATGGTCCTTTAAATAAGCAGAAATTTTAGCCATTTCTGCTAAATTAGAAACCTTAAATACCCATTCTTCTAAAGAAGGCAGAGTATCCTTCTTCCAATATTGACCCACCAGTAATCTTGCTGCTGTTATTAAATTCAACATTAAAATAGTTTCTTTAACATTAAAATCCACAAAAATTCCCAAAAGAAACAGTTGGGGAGTAAACTTAATCTTCCTTTTAAAAACCTTTTGAATGTTCCACCAAATCATAATCCAGAAGGCTTTAATAACTTTACAAGTCCACCAAACATGAAAATAGGTTGCATCCAAGCAACCACATCTCCAACATTTAGGTTGCAGGTTCGGGTACATACAGGACAGCTTTTTAGGATCCAGATGCCATCTATAAAACATTTTATAAAAATTTTCCCTCAAGTTCTGGGCCTGCGTAAATTTAACATTTCTAGTCCAAATTACCTCCCATAAGTCCAACGAGATCGGTTCTTGAATATTCTGGGCCCATTTAATCATACAATCTTTAACTAACTCTGTTTCTGAATCCAATTTTATTAACTCATTATAAATTCTTTTAATATGGGCACATTTCTGATCCTTGATCTGAATTATCAAATTTTCATCTACTACAGTAATTCCCATTTTCTTATCCAAAGTCCATCTCTGCATGATTTGCAAATATTGAAACCACGATTGTAAAATGTTTTCTTGCCTTAACACATCAGAAGACTTTAATTGCCAATCATTGCCCGACCAAATAAGTAACTCTTTATACGAAATGTTGTCAAAATTCACCCCCTTAGAAACCCCCTGAATTGCTTGTCCAGGAATCGCCCAAATAGGTATTTTATAATTTAACTTATAATAATATTTTTTCCAAACTCAAAGTAAAGCATACCTTAAAATATGTGACTTAAAGACCGAATCTACTTTCTTATCAAAAATTAAATATGCATGCCAACCATATAATAAATCCCACCCTTCAAGAACAAGAATATCTCTATTTGTTAAATTAAGCCAGTCACTTACTAAAGTTAAAGTGGCTGCATCATAATATAATTTCAAATTAGGTGCTTTAAGTCCACCTCTCTCTCGAGCATCTTGTAAAATCTTAAACTTTACCCTTGATTTCTTCCCGCCCCAAATAAATTTATTAATACCCTTCTGCCACTCATCCAAATTAGCATCCTTCTTTAAAATGGGTATCATCTGAAACAAAAAAAGAAACTTTGGTAGAACATTCATCTTCACTACTGAAATTCTCCCCAATAACGATAGTTGCAGCTTTTGCCAATCATTTAAATCTTTTTGAACTTTAACCCATAAGCGCTCATAATTATTCTTATACAATTTTCCATTAGATGTTGTAATATATACTCCTAAATACTTAACCTTATTAACTACTTCATAACCGGTTGTTTAAGCTATAAAATCTTTTCCCTTCCTAGACATATTTTTCAATAATATTTTAGTTTTATTCTTATTAACCTTAAAACCAGAGACCTGTCCATACTGCGCTAAAATTTCAACCAAGTCTCTGACCGAATCTGTTGGGTGGGATAACGTCACAACCAAATCATCAGCAAAAGCTCTCAGCCTATAATCAATCTTACTTATTTTTATTCCCTTTAATCTAGATGAATCTCGAATTTTAATAAGTAAAATCTCCATTGTTAATACAAATAACAAGGGGGATAAGGGATAACCCTGCCTTGTACCTTTTTCTATTTTAAATGCATCTGTTAATCCCCCATTAATTATAATTTGTGCCGATTGTTGCTGATATATGGCCTTGAGAGCAGACAAGAATTTATCTCCAAAATTCATTTCCTCTACAACTTTCAATAGAAAATTCTAATCTAATTGATCAAAAGCTTTCTCAGCATCTATAAATATTAAAGCAGCAGGGATTTGGTTGTTCTTATCCAAATACTCTATTAAATTAACAATTTGTCTTACATTGTTTTTCATATATCTCCCCATTATAAATCCAGATTGGTCAGTATGAATCAATTGTTTCAAAACCTGCATTAATCTATTTGCCAGTATCTTTGCAAAAATCTTATAATCTGTATTTAAAAGAGATATAGGCCTATAATTTCTAGGTTGGGACAGATCCTGGTCTTCCTTTGGAATCAATGATATAAAAGCCCTTCTCCAAGATGGAGGTAGCTCTGCTCCCAACAAAATATCATTGAAAAGTTCCTTTAATGGTTCTATCATTTCTTCAGATAGCATCTTGTAATAAATCGCTGTTAACCCATCAGTACCTGGAGTCTTACCAACCTTCAATTGTTTAATTGCAAAAATAATCTCTTCAGAAGTAATTAAACCATTAATCCCATCACGTTGATCACTCGTAAGTCTAGGAAAATGTGCTCCCTGTAAATATTTTTCTATATCTGAAATTTGTATACTTTCACTAGTATATAATTTAGAATAAAAATCTAAAAAAGACTTTTTAATCAAATTTTGTTGGTAGACTTCTTTACCTTTATAAATTATTTTATCTATAATCCTCGATTTCTGTTTCTTACGTAGTTGATAAGCCAACCATCTACCAGGTTTATTTGCATTACAAAATGTATTATGTCTCACATACGTCAAATTAGTTGCCATTTGATCTGCTAATAACATATTAAATTGCTCCTTCAGCAAAGTAATAGAAACTTTTAACTTATTGTCCATTGGATTTGATATTAAAATCTTTTCCTTACATTTAATCTCATCTTCAAGGTCTTTATGTTTCTGGGTCTGTTTACATCTGTGAGCATTGTTGATAGAAATCAAAACCCCTCTCATATATGCTTTACAAGAATCCCATACCATTGGCATCGAAGGACCCTTATTCATATTCCAAGCAAAAAATTCCTTTAAATAACCTTTACATCGCTGTATATTCTCTTCATATCTAAATAAATTCTTATTCAACCTCCAAGACCTTCTAGTTCTTTCTTCCGATGAAATTTCCAACCATACCGGACTGTGGTCTGAAATTATTCTAGGAAATATCTTGATATTCTTCACCCTAGAAAGGAAATCACAAGTAACCAAGAAAAAATCAATTCTAGAATAAGATTGGTGTCTATCCGAAAAAAAAGTAAAGTCTTTTTCCTCAGTATTCCGTTCTCTCCAAATATCTCTAAGTTCCAAATCATCCTTTAAGTCAAAAAAAACTTTAGGAAGTCTTGCATGGTTAGAAACTTTAAAGGGACCCTACTTATCTTTACTTGAATCTAAAACACCATTCCAATCTCCCATCATAATAACTGACTTGTAGTCCAAAGAAGTTAATTTCTGGTGAATCATCTTGTAGAAATATTTTTGTTGTTGATTGGGAGCATATAATCCAACAAGAAGAGTTCTCTTATCATTTATTAATAAATCAATGATGACATATCTACCTTGTGAATCAAAATCAATTAATTTTGGTGAAAGCTCCTTTCTCACATAAATAACTACACCTCCTTTTTTCTGCAAAGCAGGAGCTATGAAATGTACCCCCAGCCAGGGGTAAACAAATATTTTTGATCTTTAGAAATAATATGAGTCTCTTGTAAACAAATAATATCATTTCTGTGTTGTTTCAAATAATGAAAGACTTTCTTTCTTTTCTGTGGTGAATTGAGACCGTTAACATTCCAGGTTAGAAGCTTTGCCATTCTTGGCAGGTTGAAGCCTTTGGAACAAAACCTCTAAATTTGCAGTCAATGACCTCTTTGGCCTTGCTCCTCCCACTGGCTCCAAAGTAGAATGTGATGAAACTCCATCAACTACCTTTTGTTGTTGTTGTTGTTGTTGTTCTCTTTCTCTACGTTTATGAGCAGCATGTGTAAAGTAGAAAGTGAAAGTTCTCAGACAAAGAAAGTAACAAAGAAGCAGGACTCCTCCGCCATATTTCTTCACTCCGACAGTTTGTTAAAGTAATAACAGGAGAAGATGTTAATTGTCACGTGAGTTAAGTTTAAAATAAAATCATCCAATTCTTGTCCTCTTGACCGCTCCATCTGCTTTTAAATTAACTTACAGTTCCATTTAAGCAGCAGCAGTGGAGGCAGCGTCTAGCTTCATTCTCCCACTGGAGAACAAAGGCATCCAGGGAAGCGGAGCACACCCAGACTCCGAAGGAGCTCTCACTCTTCGTCTCCGAAGAAAAAATCTCTGGGAGACTAGTGAGGCTCTACTTCTATCCAGGAGAAGGCTCACCTTCCTCCCTTCGCCCGGGAGGAAGGTTTCAAGCTGCAAAACAGCTGATCGACGCTGTCTTGCCGGCTTTTACACTTTCCTGTGACGGACGGCTGTCAGAAAGCCACCATCGGCATGGCGCAGCCACCGGAAGCCCCCCAGCTGCATGTTTTTAAAATAATCTTAACAATGGGAAGATGTGAACTCTCTCTCTTTGTACTGATTGCTTAGATAACTTTCAGATTAAAAAAATTTTTTACATGTGGAGATGTCATTGAATAGAAATGCACAAATGGAAGCTTTATTGAATGTAAGACATGGTGTTGATACAGAATTTTATTAATTTAATTGAAATACAATGAGGAAAATCATCCCAATTACTTTTGTTCCAAGAAAGAAATGAAGGTCACGAAGTAGTTTCTTAAATACAAAGCTTTTTTTTCAAGTAACATTCATTCAAGGTGCATGAAAACATTTAGAACAGCTGGAAGCAAAGGCAAACCACAGACCAAAAACTCACATTAAAACAAAAAAAGGAATCTGCTTGGCAAAAATATTCCATTAATGTTGCAAATGTTTTAATAAAAAATATATATAATGCCATGGAGTTTAACAATGTAGTGATAAGATATTTTTCTGCATAGGAACAGATCTCTTATGCAGGATGGAAATTGTTCACAATAGGATGGGGGTGATAGCAATGATGCTCCTTGTATTCCTGTTCGGTATTACATGCAAATCATATGCTATCAATTGTAGCATACCTGATGACCAACTTCCTATAACCTAGGGGTGTCAAACTGCCGGCCTGTGGGCCGGATGCATCATGAGGAAACCGTGCCCACCCCATTGCTGGCAATGGGGAAAAAGCTCCAATACGTCGTGCAACGTCACGTGACATCACGAGTTTGACATGTCTGCTATACCTCATCACTTTGCTCAGCCAGGAAATGTTATCATTGGGGCAATAATCTCTCAAGCCTTTGTTTTTCATAACAGCCCTTCCTTCACAGAAGATCCCTCTCGGATGTTGGTCAATGAAGTGATGTAAGGAATTCTATTTTTTTCTCTTCAGACTAGTAAATGAAAAATAATTGAGGGGAAAAAGAGTCAAGCAACAATATTATAAAGTGAAAAGTCTTTGAAAATTTTCATACCCATAATGTCATTGGGAATTTTTTGTTAATTAGTTTTCTCTCCCTTTGAAGTGTAAGAAATTGGCTACTGAATAGAAAACTCCATGTGGCTTCACACAGTGTATCAAATCCATATACAATTCTTAGGATTTTCCCTTAGAGGTTTTCTGAATGCAGCCTTGGTAATCCATAAACCATCTGTAATAGTTTAGGATAATTTGTCAAATTGCCAATTATAGGTGACTGAGCAAATCATAGCTATGATTTCTACTCCAACAATATGTGAAGTTGTTTGTATTCACAGTGATGAGTGAAATAAGTTACTGTAAAATATTTAACATTCTCTGAGCCAGGGAAAGAAGGTTTGATAATAAGGCCACATATTACATAAAAGATTACATTTTGGAAGTAGATTCAAAGCACTCTTCTGTCAATGAGCCATAATGTATTTTCCCAAGAAAAATTATTTCCGGTGATTAAAAAAAAACACAACCAAATTTCCTCCTCTTTGGATTGGTCGAAATTATTTTGTTATCTCAAGGCAAGGACAAGCATCTCAGTCCCTATAGACACACATCTGATCTCTCATTGAGCTTTTTCTTGTAAACATGCAATGGGACAAGACATAGCAATCCGTTTGAAGATGTTGGGCTATTTAAGGGTGAAGGACATTGGATGCTTAAGGATCTCCTCCACCTCTTCCTGCCGGCTTTCATTATCTACAGCCTGAGGTAGTTGCCTCCTAGTGAATCATAGAGCTTGTTGTATGGACTTCTTTGAGCTTCATGGCCTACTACATTATAGCTTTGAGTACACGTGAAATAAAGAAGGCTGGTAGATACTTCTTATGTTATTTACTTAAATTGCTATGGGGTTTTTTTTGCAGTTCTGTGCTTAGGTTTTATTAGTACATCCTTGCTTTGGTGTTTGCTGTCAAGGAGATCTGTCAGAATCCAATTATATTTCATCTTTAATTATCAAACATAGAAACTCCCAATTCTGCCTTCTCTGGATTCTGCCATAAGAGGGAGAAAAGGGGGAGAGCAAAGGGGCTTTATGGCCCTCACTTCCTTCAGTACACTTCAAAGGACTGAATGTGTGTTTATTGTGGCCTCTAAGCGTTAGCATATCAAAGAAGAATAATTGCCTTTCATGTAGTTATCTGAAGTCTCCATCCAGACGGAAGAAGAAAGGGGGTGGAATTGTGATACTTGAAACTATCACTGAAGGGGGGTTGATTGGGTGGGACTACTGGGGAACCCCTTAAAACCTTGAATGGGAGAGCTTGAACCCCAAGTCCTGTCTAGCATGCCTGCAACCATTTTCTCTTAATAAAGGATTCCTGTTGGAAGAATTATTCCAAGAGTTCTGTCTTCTTAAGATGCAAAGTGGGGTGGGTCCTTACATTAGACAGGACTTGCAAAATTAATCCACCTGGAAGGTAGACCCTTGCCGGGGGATTTTGCAAAAATTTACCATGTCAGACAACGAAGCAAGAGAGGGAGAAAACTCCCTGGAAAGAGAGCCGCTGACCCAGTTGGAACCTTGCCAGATGTTGGGATCCGAGAGGCCAGATTTCTCAGAAGAAGAAGTGGTGGAGACACAGGACCACAAGCCTCGCTGGTCGATGGGCGTTGGAAAGAAAAGCGAGTGGGGAAAGGAATCAAGAAAAGTGACCCTGAGACGGGGGACCAAGCAACCAGAATGGAAGCAGGAGATGGAGAAATCCCTGCACGCAAGTGAAGAGGGAGGAAGCTGTATGCCGTACTCAGACTGGATCCTAGAGAAAGCTATTGACCTGATGAAGAGAACTCTCAGCTCCCTAGGAGAGGAGATTCCTGAGCCCTACGGCCGCCCCAGTTCCTGGAGCCACAAAGGGAGAGACACCGAGGGAGACGTGGAACCTGCAACCCCAGGGACATTTACTGATCCAGGAGCTCCCACCCCCTACCGGACCACAGATGGAAATCTGGACGGAAAACACTACCACCCACAATGGAGGCACCGATCCATTCCAAGACGTCCACCGTTGGAGGTGAAATTCAAAGGGGAGCCAACACGCTTGGGGTTTTTCCTAACCCAAGTCCTCAGCTACATGGAGGAATATGGGCAGGACATCCCCAGCGACAAAGCCCGCATCCGGATCGTGCAATCTGCCCTGGATGGACCAGCTGCAGATTGGGTGGTGAACCTGCATGACTCCAATGCCCCAGAACTCAGTAACTTCAACCGTTTCATGTCCTCTTTGAGAAGACGATTTGAAGACCCCCTGGCTGATCGCAAAGCCCGTGAAAGGATAACAACGATGAAGCAAGGCAAACGCCCAGTGGCTGAGTATACACAAGAATTCCGGGCCATTGCCAGCAAACTGAATTGGCCAGAAGACATCCTCCTTGGCCATTTCAAAGATGGACTAAACTATGATCTATATGATGCTTGCCTGCCCCGAGGGGACCCACATCAACTTGAGGAATGGTACGTCTTGGCAGAGGAAGCAGAGATCGACATATTGAAGAGGCACCGCCGAGGAAAACAATGGAGCCGCCCCCCGCCTGAGCTGACACACCGACCGGTGAAATCATCGGATACAGCCAAGAAGCAAATGGGGTGTTTCAAATGCGGAAGAGAAGGGCATCGAGCTGTAGAATGCCGCTCAAAGGCCCCCCAGCACAACCCAGACAGATCCCCAATCAACAAACCCGGAAAGTATTCAGCTAAGCCAAAAGAAACGGCCATGAGAATGATGGAAATTGCAGAAACCCCCACCTCTGCTCACCAAGGGGAAAGAACTCCAGCCTACACCACAGGGCCGGTGGATGCCTCAGACGACAGCTCGGAGGGCGAACCTCTGGTAAGTGGATGCATCACACCCATCTTCAAAACAGTGACTATATTAATCCCCCCCATGCCCGAAGCTGTGAAGGTGAAAGCTTTAATAGACTCTGGCTGCACCCGCTGCCTTATTAGCCCAACACTAGTGGGGAATCTGGGCATCCCATCCAGGAGACTGGAACAACCAATCTCATTTGGCCAGCTAGATGGATCCATAGCAGGGGGGGTGCCAGCTACCCTAGCCACTCTGCCAATACACCTCTCCCTGGGAAACCATGAAGAGGACTTAACGTTTGTGGTGACCCCAGGTATGGAATGCCCAATGATTCTAGGGATGGAATGGTTGAAAAAATGGAACCCCTGGGTGAATTGGAGGACGACAGAAATCAAATTCCCGAAGGGGGACCCTATGGACTTAAAACCCCAAGGGAGACTACCAGAATCAAGAATAGAAAAAGCATCCATAGGAGAGGAAAAAAGATTAACAGAAATACCAGAGGAATATAGGGACCTTGCTGAAGTTTTTAGTGAGGAAAGGGCGAATGAGCTTCCCCCCCACCGACCCACAGACTGTACCATTGAATTCAAACCTGGGGCAAAACTCCCGAAGCCCAGATTATACTCCATGAGCCCAAAGGAGAAGGAGGAAATGGAAAGATTTATAAAAAAAAAACCTGGAGAGAGGTTTCATTGAGCCAGCCAAGCCTAAAGTGGCTGCCCCGGTCCTTTTTAGAGAGAAGAAGGATGGTTCTTTACGTTTATGCGTGGATTATAGGGCCCTGAATACAATCAGTGAAAGCAACCTATACCCGCTGCCCCTCATGAAAGACATGCTGTCACACCTATCGAAAGGGAAAATTTTTTCTAAACTAGACCTAAGGGAAGCTTACTATCGCGTGAGAATCAAGGAAGGGGACGAATGGAAGACTGCATTTAACTGCCCCATGGGGTGCTATCAATTCAAAGTCTTGCCATTTGGATTACAAGGGGGCCCTGCAGTCTTTATGCAATTAATCAATGACGTTCTAAGGGAGCACCTATTTAAGGGGGTCCTTGTTTACTTGGACGACATTCTTATCTTTACTGAAACAAAAGAAGAACACGTCAAACTTGTCAGAGCGGTTTTAAAGAAGCTGCGAGCCGCTCACCTATATGCCAAACTCTCAAAATGCGAATTCCACCAGGAAAAGATAGACTACCTAGGCTATCGCATATCCCCTCAGGGTATTGAAATGGACCTGGAGAAGGTCGAAGCAGTACTAAATTGGGCACCACCCCGCACAAGAAAGCAACTACAAAGTTTCCTGGGCTTTGCAAATTTTTACCGCCAATTCATCCCCTCATTTGCACAGATAGCCTTGCCCCTCACTAACTTACTAAAAACGAAGGGAACATCCTCAGTAAAACCTAGCCAGCCACTAACATGGACCATGGAGTGCCAAGCAGCGTTTGAGAGACTAAAGAGACTTTTTTCTGCCGAACCAGTACTAAGGCACCCAGACATGGACAAGCCCTTCATAATACAGGCAGATGCAAGTGATGTGGCAGTGGGGGCTGTGCTATTACAAGAAAATGATGATGCAGTATTGCAACCCTGTGCATACATATCTAAGAAACTCACGGAAACAGAACAGCGCTGGCCCATATGGGAGAAGGAGGCTTATGGGATACGTTGGGCATTACTCACGTGGCGACAGTTCCTGGAAGGCAACAAAATCCCCTTCCAGGTATGGACTGATCACAAAAATTTAGAAGCCCTGAAAACTTCCAGGAAACTCAATCCCAAACAAGCCCGCTGGTCCCAGCATTTTCACCAATTCCAATTTAAGCTCAAACATTTACCAGGAAGAAAGAACTTCCTGGCAGATGCACTATCTCGCATGCCCCAATATAACAGCGCACGAACCACAGACTCTAGACCAATAATGGCAGAGTCACAACTGGCAGCGCCAGTAACCACAAGAACCCAAGCCAAAATAAAACCACAACTGGACAGCCAAACTGGGATTGAATTCAGAAAAAGTTTGGAAACAGATGATTGGTTCCAGAAAAACAAACATGTGTGCACAATGAGAGACGGATTGCCTTGGGTAGGGGAAAAGTTATATATACCAACAACTCAAAGACTAACTTTCATGCAACTTTGCCATGACACAAAATCAGCAGGGCATTTTGGATTTGTAAAAACTTTACACTTAATTAAACGGCAATTTTGGTGGCCATCAATAAAAAAGGACATAGAAAGTTATGTTGCCAGCTGCCCAACCTGTGCATCAGCAAAGAGGTTGCAAGGGAAATCGCCAGGGCTGTTACAACCAGTGGCAAGTCCCTCAGCCCCCTGGAGGGAAATAGCCATGGATTTTATAGTGGAATTGCCTGAAAGCAATGGGAATACTGTTATCTGGACAGTCACGGACCTATTTTCCAAACAGGTGCACTTTATCCCTTGCCAAAAAATTCCCACTGCAAAGGCCTTAGCAAAACTTTTCATCCAGCACATTTACAGATTGCACGGGGCACCCCAACGCATCATCTCTGATAGGGGAGTGCAATTTACGTCTGCATTTTGGAAGGAATTTTTATCCCTCTTAGGGACCACTCAGGGATTGACATCTAGCCACCACCCTCAAGGAGATGGACAAGCGGAACGGTGCCAGTCGGTACTTGAGCAATATTTGAGATGTTTTTTAAATTTCCAACAGAGTGATTGGACGGACTTACTTCCTTTTGCAGAAGTTGCCTACAATAATGCAGTCCACTCCAGCACAGGCTACACTCCTTTTCAAATAGCCAACGGCCAAAGTTTCAACCCTATGCCAGAGTTAACCCCAAAAGAACCAACGATCCCTTCACTGAAAGAATGGATGGAAAACCTACAAAACACCTGGCCAATAGTCAGAAAATCACTAGATGAAGCTAGGCGGGCATACAAAGCACAAGCCGATAAAAAAAGGGTTGAGCCTACACCATTCATTATAGGAGAAATGGTGTACTTATCTACAAAATACCTAAAGTCCCTACAGCCCTGTAAAAAACTTGGACCAAAATATATAGGACCTTTTCCAATTAAAAGGATCATAAATCCAGTAACAGTAGAATTAGAATTACCCAAAAACCTCAGGCAAATACACCCAATTTTTCATTGCAGCTTGCTGAAAAGAGAGCATCAGTCACCTCTACGGCCAAAAATCCCCCCCCCACCACCTCCAATCATGGTGGAGGGGGAACAACACTTCGAAATAAAAGAGATCCTTGACTCTAGGAGATATCATGGAACAACTCAGTACCTAGTTGCCTGGAAACACCTCCCTGCCTCACAAAATGAGTGGGTCCATAAACGTCACGTCAGAGCCCCGAAGCTATTGAAGAAGTTTCACACAGAGTATCCTAACAAGCCTAACTAAATTTTTTACTTGTGTTTTCTTTCAGGTGGATCTCTCTTATTGTTAAGAGGGGCCGGATGTCAGAATCCAATTATATTTCATCTTTAATTATCAAACATAGAAACTCCCAATTCTGCCTTCTCTGGATTCTGCCATAAGAGGGAGAAAAGGGGGAGAGCAAAGGGGCTTTATGGCCCTCACTTCCTTCAGTACACTTCAAAGGACTGAATGTGTGTTTATTGTGGCCTCTAAGCGTTAGCATATCAAAGAAGAATAATTGCCTTTCATGTAGTTATCTGAAGTCTCCATCCAGACGGAAGAAGAAAGGGGGTGGAATTGTGATACTTGAAACTATCACTGAAGGGGGGTTGATTGGGTGGGACTACTGGGGAACCCCTTAAAACCTTGAATGGGAGAGCTTGAACCCCAAGTCCTGTCTAGCATGCCTGCAACCATTTTCTCTTAATAAAGGATTCCTGTTGGAAGAATTATTCCAAGAGTTCTGTCTTCTTAAGATGCAAAGTGGGGTGGGTCCTTACAAGATCAATAGGAATCCTGAGCTCTTACCGAATATCACATTAGGCTTCCATATTCTGAACAACTACATTATTGCAAGGATAAGCTATAAGGCAGTATTAAGCATACTTTCTACACAACAGACATTTGTTCCCAACTTTACCTGTGATTTAAAGAAAATCTTTATTGCTGCTATTGGAGGACGTTTGACTGAGACCTCATCCATCATGGCCAATGTTCTTGCCAATTACAAGATTCCACAGGTAGGATCTTGAGATGGCTCTGTAGAAATCCCACATTTCTTTAAATCCTTCAATTTTTAAAGTGCCTTTAGGTTATTTTTCAGAGTTGACTTTGCAGAGAATTCAGAAAGAATCCAGGAGAACACTATATTTTACATTAAATTATTGTAAATATCAGTAAACTAGGGGTATGATTAAAACTTTATAAACTGAAGATTTTTTTGTAGTATCCCCCAAATATTGGAGATTGGTAAACACTTGTTGGCATTTCAGCTGGTGGTGCCACTGCAGAAAGTAGTCTTTTCTACTTGCTGCTTGACTGGCATTTAGTTTCAAAGTGGATGTGCTTGAGTGCTGATTTCTGCCTTAATGATGAAAATGAATCACATACTCAGGTAATAATAATAATAACAACAACAACAACAACTTTATTACGGTCATAGACCAGCAATAGACGTCACATTTTACAATATATTAAAAAAATAGTACTGACATTAATAGTAAATAATAGCATCCCTGTTAAGAAAATACATGTTCTCAGAATGTTAGGGTCACTCCCTAGTTTACATGAGTGAAAAGCCACTAAGTATGTGAGTAAATATAATGTTCCAAAAATTATTAGAGATATCTCCAAAAAATTGGCACAAGTTGACAGCTATAAATCTGTAACCAATTTTTTTCTTGTGGACATTGCAGCAACACAGTATTTTGCCACTGCATGCGTAATAGAAGGGTTTGAGTCCTGGAGGAGAAAGCCTACATAAAAATTGTCTGCCCTCCCTGGCAATCTCTCTAATAAGGGGAGAATATATGCTGACCTATAAACTCAGTATAACTCACAGTACAATAGAACATGTGAGATATCTTCAGCTTCTCCTTTACCACATATACATACCTGTTCTGCTATTGGTGTTCTCTTATACCTGCCCTGGAGGAGTGCTGAGGGAAGAATGTTAAATCTGGCTCTGAAGAAAGCTATTCTTTGTTTTGGGAAGGTCAGATCATTCAGATATCTTGCCGATTCCCACACACCCTGTTTGATTCTACCCCTACTGTGGCGAGGCAACCTATTTAGTTCTTCTTCGAACTCCATGTCCTTCATTCTATTGAACACTACTTACTTTGCTTGGTCAAAGCAAGAATACCGATAAGAGCCCATAAGAGCCCAGTTTATGATCTATCGCCTGCTTCCAGGGGGAGGGGAAGTTGTCAGTCAGCACTAACGGGGACAGTCCCTCTGGAAAGAAATGTATTTTAAGCCAGTGAATGATCATCATCTTCCAGGCTCTTACCTGGATTTGGGGCATGCCTGTCTGAATTCTTAATTGGGCATTTGGGGTTCCTTTGGGTGCAGCTAAGATGGCTCGCAGGAATTTGGTTTGTATGGTTTCTAGCAAGTTTTTCTTTGTAAGGATTCCTGTTTGTGCTCCATATAGAATTTGTGCCAATGTTTTGGCCTCAAAAAGTTTTAAGGCAGCAGGTACTAATTGACCTCCGCCTGTGTAAAAGTAATGTTTAATTGCATTTGAGGACCTATTGGCTGCTTGCAATGTATGATCCAGGTGTGCCTTCCATGTCCCTTGCGAGTGGAAAACCACCCCAAGGTATCTAAATGTTCTAACCTGTTCCAAACTATGTCCTTCTATTTTCCAGGAGTATTGGCTGGGTCTTTTAGCAAAAACTAAAATTTTTGATTTATCAAAGTTAAGGACCAACTTGTTCTGTCTGCAGTAGCCAAGTGTTGCCCTAATTGCTCTCTTCAGTCCTACAGGAGTTTGTGAAATAATAACCGCATCATCGGCATATAGAAGAATTGGGATTTGGGACGTGCTAGGTTAGGTAGATGCAGATCAGGATTCTGTAAGAGATCGATCAGGGGATTGATATAGAAGTTAAAAAGGGTGGGAGACAGGATGCAACCCTGCTGTACCCCTTTTTGTACCATTACTGAGCTGGTTAAAGTCCCTTGCGGATTACACCTCACTTTCAAGGTGGAATTGGCGTACAATTTTTGTATGAGGAAAAGGAGGCATTTATTGATAGTAGTGCATTTTAATTTCTCCCAGAGGGTGTTCCTGGATATTGAATCGAAGGCCTGCTTAAAATCAAGAAAGGCCACGAAAAGAGGATTTTTTTTAATATGTGTATTTTTGTACTAGATGGTGAAGTACCAAGATATGATCCACCGTTGAGCTTCCTTCTCTAAAACCAGCTTGTTCATCTTTGATTATCCCCCTGAAGTTAGCCAATCCTGAAGTTTATAGTTTAGGTGTTTGGCATACAGTTTACTAATAACACTCAGAAGACTAATGGGTCTATAATTTCCTGGGTCATTTCTACTACCTTTTTTATAGATTGGTATGATAATTGCTAATCCCCAATCTCTTGGCATATGGCCCGTTCTATCTACAAATCCCAACTGGGATTATTTTTTATTATTTCTGGCAGGACATTGTCAGCACCAGGTGCCTTATTAGCCTTGAGGGCTCCAATCAATCGGGATATCTCGCCTGGTGTAACAGGGGGCCAGTAAGGGGTTTGGTCCAAATTAATTTGGCTCTCATTAGTTACATAGTCGGGGTCTGCATATAGCTCTCTAAAATATTCTTCCCAGGTATGAATCGGTACCTGATTAGTTGGAGGTAGGGGGGATTTCCCCAATCCTCTGGTGATGTGCCAAAAAAGTGATGTATTTTTTGTCCTGACTGATGCAATTAGTCTATGCCAAGACTCCTTCAGATCCGCCCTTTTCTTTTCTCTTAGAAGAGTCTTATATTGTGCCTTCAACTGCTTTAAGCTGTGAGTGTGATCCTCAGAAGGGGCGTTTTTACTTTTTCTGTATTCCTTGTTATATATTTTTTTAGTTGCACGCAATCCCTGTCAAACCATCTTCTATTCTTTAAAACCGGCTTTTTGGGGTGAGCTAGTATTCTGTTAGTGAGAACCAATTTCAAATTTAAAATTAAAGTTTCAAACCCCTCTAAGTATGATCCTTCAAACTTATTCCTTAATTGAGATGTATGTAGTTCTATGGTTTCTGGGGCTAACATCCATTTAGTAACTTCCTTTGCATTTTTCTCTGTCCATTTAATTTTTATCTGGGTATTTTGGTTCTCTAACCTGGGTAGATACTGTAGGTTGAGCCAGCCCTTAGCAGTTTCTGGTGTAATGCAAAAGTAAGGATTAGTGGATTGTGATTGCTTTCCAGTCACGAGTCTACCTCCATCTTCTGCAGGAACTTCAGGAGGTCGTATGATACTTGTTGAGTCCGTGGCGGGAAAACAGACACGAGAAGCAGCTGGAGTTCTCAGTTTCTTTTATTCAGCGTTCAGCTTACAGGAAGATGGCTTCAGCCTCGCCCAAACACCTCGCAGCCTCTTATATAGGCAACTCCCGGGTAAATGGGTTACTTTTCCCGCGCCAGCACCCGCGCATGCGCACGGCGCTGGCGACAGCCTGTCTGGTCCCGGGCAGCTTTGCACCTGCCCGGGACTGCCTGCAAATGCCCGAGCCGTTTGCAAAGGCTCGGGACATAACACCCCTTTCCCCCGGGCTAAAACTACTACCAACATACAACATTTATTTTATACGACATTTTGCTCCCCAGTGCTCCCACTGTTTACTGGCTTTTGCCTTGCCAGCAATGTTATGTAGTCTTCTAGGTACTTGGGAGATTTCTTTGCTCTCTGTGACCTTCTTAGCTCTGGGTTACTGGCATAAGTCCCCTGACTGGAGGGAGGCGTGAGCCTGTTCTCTCTATTGTGCCCTGGTGTCTTCCAAGGACTGTGCCCCGATGCCTGGCCTGCTTGCTTGCCCACCGGGCTCGTCAGGTCAGGGCTTCTGTTACTTTGTGACCTGGTTGTCCTACCTAGCTGTAGACCCTCAGGCCCCTTGAAGTGATAGCCGCTGCTGGGCGTCTCTGTAGAACCTCCTAGGTCAGTCCAAGACCTGTCAGGAGGCTGTCCATTCCCTGAACCCCATTCTGTGTTCGGGCTCGTGTGGGTTTCTGTACTTTCCCAAAACTCAGGTGTTCCCTGATTTGTGCTAGGGTTGTTGTAGTCGGGACTTGGTTCCTCGACTAGCTCTGTGTATGTTTGACCCCCTGTAGGATTTGGGGTAAGGTCAGGCCAACCTTGGGAATTGTGTGCCAGCTCTCTTGCAGGGAATGATTTGTTGGGATGCCCCCGGGTATCCTCCGTTACTGGAGTGCTGTGTGATGTGTGTGGAAAGTGAGTATGCCCCCGGGGTGACTCCCTGGCTGGAGTAGGCGTGAGTGCCTGTTGTGTGGGTAAACTCCATGACTTCCTTTTCGGAGCAATTGCGGAATCTTGGGACGGGCCGTTTGTGGCTCCCTCAGTGGAGATGGGCAGTAGCTCTTGCCCTTCCCTTTGCTCCAAAGGGTCCCCCTCCCCCCCTGGAAAAGACCCAGGAGTCTCATCAGAAAAGTCTCGCCTAGAGCGAAGTTGGTCGATGTGCCGACGAAGGACACGACCGTTGTCCAGGGCAACCTCGTAGGAGAGAGGACCTGTGATCCTGGACACAGAAGCGGGGACCCATGTATGACCAGGCCCGTAATTGCGAGCCCAAACTGGGGCACCCACAAGTAGTTGTCTAGGTGCCCTAGGATGTGAGGTAGATGAAGGCAGTCTGTCCGGATGCAACCGGTCAAGTCTGGTAGTAAGTTGGCGCCCCCAACGAAGTTCAGCTGGACTTCTCCCTGTAGAAGTGGACGGTGTGGTGCGATAAGAAAGGAGAAAGTCAGCCAACCTGTGATGCCAGTCCCCGTAGGTGAGTCTCTTCAAGGCGTCCTTTGCGATGCGCACCATACGTTCAGCCATACCGTTGGTGGACGGGTGAAAGGGCGCAGATGTGGCATGACGAATCAGGTTTGCCTGTAAGAAAGCTTGGAATTCGGAGGAGGTGAATTGAGGGCCGTTGTCGGACACAATGACATCTGGCAGCCCGTGTGCAGCAAAAATCCCCCTCAGTACCTGAATAGTCTTTGCAGTGGTGGTAGATGAGACAGGCACAACCTCAAGCCATTTTGAATGGCTGTCAACAAGGACCAAGAAGAACTGGCCCTGAAAGGGCCCAGCGTAGTCGATGTGCACCCTAGACCATGGGGACTGTGTTTCCTCCCATCTATGCACAGGAGCTTGGGGCATCTCTGGGCGAGAACGTTGGCACAGGTAGCATGCGTGTACCTTAGCCTCAATATCTTTATCTAAACCAGGCCACCACAAGTGGCTTCGTGCAAGAGCCTTCATACGAACAATGCCAGGATGACCCTCGTGGAGGGATTCTAAGACCCTAGTCCTCATTGATGTGGGAATGACAACTCTGTTTCCCCAAAGCAGACAACCCTGAGAAAGGGACAGTTCGTTCCTTTTGGACCAGAAACTCTGAAACTCAGGACTAGGGCAGTGCTCAGGCCACCCGGACAGGACCCAGGAGCGGACACGTGAAAGTGTGTGATCTGTACCTGTTTCAGCGGTAACATCCCTGGCACTAAGAGGAAGCTCGGGCAAGGCTTGGATTGATAGAATGTTGACAGCTGGCGCGGGGTCAGCTTCTACTACTGGCAGAGGCAATCTACTGAGGCCATCAGCATGGCCCATTTCCTTCCCAGGCTTGTGGAGTAATGAAAAATCATATGCAGACAAGAAAATAGACCACCTAAGCATTCTAGGGGAAATGATGTGGGGAGTCTGCTTACGTGTGGTAAACAGTCCCAGCAGAGGCTTATGGTCAGTGAAGACCGTGAAATGCCTGCCATATAGAAAATCGTGGAATTTTTTAATTCCAGCAACAACAGCCAGAGCCTCCCTGTCTATCTGAGCGTAGTTGCGCTCGGCAGAAGACAGTGTTCTGGAGTAGTATGCAATAGGAACCTGAGTTCCATCAGACCTGAGGTGACTCAGGACAGCTCCAACCCCGTAGGGGGACGCATCACAAGCGATGCACACAGGAAGAGACTCGTTGAAATGTGCAAGAACACTGTTAGAAGTGAGCAAGGCCTTGACTTCTTTAAAGCAAGCCTCATGTGCTTGTGACCACAGCCACACAGCCTGTTTGTCCAGTAGCCTGTGAAGAGGCTCAGCTACACTAGCTTTATGTGGAAGAAAAGAATTGTAGAAATTCAGGAGGCCTAGGAAGGCCTGAAGTTCGGCCTTAGACTTTGGCCTGGGTGCTTCTAAAATAGCAGTTAGTTTGGATTCAGCAGGATGAATCCCAGCAGCATCAATTTTGAATCCCAGAAATTCAGTAGAAGGCACCCCAATCTTGCATTTGTCTTTTCTGAGCTTGAGGCCTGATTTCCTGAATCTTAACAGGACAGCCCTAAGCCTTTCAGCTAGAATGTGTGTGGAGTCTCCTGCAATCAAGACATCGTCAAAATAGGGGCAGACCCCTGGTATACCTCGTAGTGTGTTTTCCATTACGCTTTGGAAAATCCCAGGAGCGACATTCACTCCAAACTGTAGCCTTTTTACCTTAAAGGCTCCCCTGTGGGTCACAATGGTCTGAGCTATGGCAGCATCATCATCAACAGGCAGCTGTTGATATGCTTGAGCTAGGTCAAGTTTTGCAAAAACACGCCCCCCCTTGAGAGAGGCCAGGATGTGACTGACCACAGGAACAGGATAGGCATGTTGCTGCAATGCCTTATTGAGTGTGCATTTGTAATCAGCACAAATGCGAATGTCCCCATTTGCCTTTAGAGGCGTAACAATGGGCGTCTCCCACGGGCTGGAATCAACAGGTTCTAGGATTCCCTGTTGGATTAGTTTGTCTAGTTCAGTGTCAATCTTACTTTTTAAAGCAAAAGGGACCCTTCTTGCTTTAATCCTAATGGGAGTGACAGTGGGGTCTAGCTTTAAGGACACAGGTGGTCCTTTGAATGTGCCCAGCTGGGGGCTGAAAACATCTGCAAATTCTTTGCAGACTTCCTGTAGGTCGAGTGTTTGTAAGCTGTTGAGTCCTGTGACGTGTATCCCCAGGGCCTCAAACCAATCG
Organism: Crotalus adamanteus; assembly: GCA_039797435.1. Taxonomy (NCBI): domain Eukaryota; kingdom Metazoa; phylum Chordata; class Lepidosauria; order Squamata; family Viperidae; genus Crotalus; species Crotalus adamanteus. Next base: position 1,528,606 of record CM077935.1, on the reverse strand, counting down.
AGTCCTATGAGACTCGTTCGTTCACCCCCTACTACTAATAAGTCTAGTGGACCTTCAAAACTCTTGTATTGCACGTTAAGGGTGGCCTCCCCCTTAACACACACTCTTGAGTTCTGAAAATCTGTTAATACAATATCAGAAGGCCTTAACTTGGCCTTAGTCCCACTTCTGGAACAAATCTTCCTAAATGTATGCAATGAAATGATGGACAGGGCAGACCCTGTGTCTAGTTCCATAGATAATGGAACCCCTTGTAGCTTCACGTTGAGTGACAGCTTTTTCTTCATGGGCTTGTGTGTGCCTGTTCTACAGATGCTTCTTCGCGAAGCGCAAAACCCTACCCTATTCTGGCTGGGGAATCTGGTACCTTTCAGGCGTTCTTCTTGGGGTTGTGCCTTCCGTCGGCCCAGACACACAGCTGCAATGTGCCCTTGTTTACCGCATGCCCGGCAGGTAGCGGAGCGGAACTTGCAGTCGGTTCTCCTGTGGCGACCTCCACAGCCGATGCACTTGAGCAGAGCCGAAGAGCTTCCCTTCTGGTTCTCTTCCTTCGCGGGGTGTAGACGGTCGACTTCCTCGTCCGGATCCTCCTCGGAGTTTCGTCGGACGTCTTCCTGGTGCACGGACGCACCCTCTGCACTGCTTCTGATCGGCCGCATGTTCTTGATGGCGCCGCCTGCTGCTTCTTCTGCGGTGACTTCCCTTAAGGCGTCTTGGAAGGATAATTCTTCCTTAGCGAAAAGTCTCTGTTGTAGCTCTCGATGCCTTAACCCGCACACGAATCGGTCCCTCAGTCGTTCCTCGAGGTCCTTGAACTCGCAGGGCTTGGCGGCCTTCCGTAACGCGGCGATGTATTCCTTGGCTGACTCACCGGACCGTTGATCCCTTTGTTCGAAGGTGTGGCGCCATGAGATAACGGACACCTTGGGGTGGAAGTGCTCCTTCAGCAGCTTCTTCAGGTCTGCGTAGCTTACAGACTCTACTGGAACAGGTGCTGCAAGGTTTTCTGCGATTTCGAAGGCGTCTTGGCCGCAAACGCAAAGCAGGGTGGCAGCCTTCAAGCTATCTTCCCTCACTTGGTTTGCCTTGAAGTAGTTCTCCATTCTGGATACGTAGGACTCCCACCGCTCTGGATGTGAGACGTCGAATTCCGAAAGCCTTCCGATTTTCGCCATCTTCGGATCTTCAGGAGATGGGTCTATCAGCCAGCCTACCCCCGAATGCGCACCGGATTGGCGGGCAGCTGCCGAGTCGACGCCGTTCCTCTTCCGCCGCTCAGGACTCCTTGGGTAAGCTTGCACTTCTTCCTTTCCAGGTAGTGCAAGGCAATCCCATCCTCGTCGCCAGTGTTGAGTCCGTGGTGGGAAAACAGACACGAGAAGCAGCTGGAATTCTCAGTTTCTTTTATTCAGCGTTCAGCTTACAGGAAGATGGCTTCAGCCTCGCCCAAACGCCTCGCAGCCTCTTATATAGGCAACTCCCGGGTAAATGGGTTACTTTTCCCGCGCCAGCACCCGCGCATGCGCACGGCGCTGGCGACAGCCTGTCTGGTCCCGGGCAGCTTTGCACCTGCCCGGGACTGCCTGCAAACGCCCGAGCCGTTTGCAAAGGCTCGGGACATAACAATACTATCCAATAATCAACTGTGGATGTTCTTCCTGTTCCCTGATACGTATAGTCTGCTGAGTAGTCATCCCATGTGGAACCGTTAAGGATATAAAGGTCCAAGCGTACAGTCATCTGTCTTACACACAGACCTGCCACATACTCAGGTAATGATTCTAATATTTGCTATGTATTACTTTTCAGCTTGCCTATGGAACATTTTCTCCACTACAAGGTGATAAAAAATATATTTCCATTCTTGTACCAGATGGTCCCAGATGAAAACCATCATTATTCAATTACTTCAGCATTTTGGGTGGAATTGGATTGGGGTCTTGGCTCCGGATGATGACTATGGGGCATGTTTTTGCAGAAAATTGAACTGTTGCTTTCCCAAAACAACATTTGTTATGCTTTCTTACTTAGAACACCAAAGAAGGCATATGTGGATGAGTATATAAACTTGATTTCAGTGGAGTTAAGATATGATGAACTCTTTATGGACAATAAAGTTAAAGTTTGTTTAATCTATGGTGCACCACTATCCATGCAAATCTGAGAATGATCATCCTTCTAGCATCTTTGACTTCATTGCCACCTTTGGATAAAGTGTGGATTATTACATCCCACTGGAATTTTGAATCACTGTCCCTTCAGAGACTTTGGGATATACAGACTTTCCATGGTGCCCTTTCATTCACAGTTCGCTCAAAAGAACCAGCTGGATTCCAATAACTTCTTCAGACTGTAAGGCCATCCTGGGCAAAAGAAAACAATTTTATTCAGAATATTTGGGAGCAGGCATTTGACTGCCCATTAATCATTTCCAGTGTAAATCAGGAAAACAACATATTGTGTGCTGGAGATGAGAAGTTAGAGAGCTTGCCAAATACATTATTTGAAATGACTGGTCACAGTTACAACATTTACAATACTGTCTATATTGTGGCTTATTCCTTGCATGTTTTACTCAATTCCAGATCCAGATGTAGACGTTTAATGGGAAGAGAGCAATTAATGTTTCATAATTTAAAGCCATGGCAAGTATTTTATTGCATTTCAGATAAACAAATGTTGTTTTTTTCAATTAGATCATCATATTTCCCTGATCCTTAATAATGCTACTGGCAATGATATTACATAGCATTATTATCTCAATGAATCTGTAGAATAGAATATGACTTCTTCCTATGTTAAAGAAAAATTGTTAAATTAATAGTTGTATGTATTTATTTATTTATTTATGAGACTTATATACCACTTTAAGTGCAAGCACTCTCTAAGCGGTGTACACCAGTAAGCAATGTATATATATATTTACATTGCCCCCAACAATCTGGGTCCTCATTTTACCTACCCCGGAAGGATGGAAGGCTGAGTCAACCTTGAGCCGGTGAGATTTGAACCGCTGACCTGCTGAACACAGTCAGCTAAAGTGGCCTGCAGTACTGCACTCTAACTGCTGTGCCACCTCGGCTTGTATTGATTGGTTCAAAATTGGGAAAGGAGTCCAGCAAGGCTGTATTCTGTCACCCTGCCCATTTAACTTATATGCAGAGCACATCATGAGAAAGGCAGGGCTAGATGAATCAAAAGTTGGAATTAAGATTGCTGGGAGAAATATCAACAACCTAAGATATGCAGATGATACCATTCTAACGGCAGAAAGTGAAGAGGAACTAAAGAGCCTCTTGATGCAGGTGAAGAAGGAGAGTGCAAAAGTTGGCTTGAAACTCAACATTAAGAAAACCAAGATCATGGCATCCGGCCCTCTTAATTCCTGGCAAATAGATGGGGAAGAAATGGAGGTAGTGACAGATTTTATCTTCCTGGGCTCCAAGATCACCACAGATGGGGACTGCAGCCAAGAAATTAAAAGACGCTTGCTCCTGGGGAGGAAAGCTATGGCAAATCTAGACAGCATACTAAAAAGCAGAGACATCACCCTGCCAACAAAAGTATGTATAGTCAAGGCCATGGTTTTCCCAGTTGCAATGTATGGCTGTGAAAGTTGGACCATAAGAAAGGCTGAGCGCCAAAGAATTGAGGCCTTTGAACTATGGTGCTGGAGAAGACTCCTGCGAGTCCCCTGGACTGCAAGGCGATCAAACCGGTCAGTCCTAGAGGAGATCAACCCTGACTGCTCTTTAGAAGGCCAGATCCTGAAGTTGAAACTCAAGTACTTTGGCCACCTAATGAGAAGGAAGGACTCACTGGAGAAGAGTCTAATGCTGGGAAAGATTGAGGGCAATAGAAGAAGGGGACGACAGAGAATGAGGTGGCTGGATGGAGTCACTGAAGCAGTAGACGTGAACTTAAATGGACTCCAGGAGATGGTAGAGGACAGGAAGGCCTGGAGGAACGTTGTCCATGAGGTCACGATGGGTCGGACATGACTTCGCAACTGACAACAATTGCAGGGATATTGTTTCCTTAGTAGGGAAATGTATACAAGTACTGAGGTAAAAGCTTTTCTTTGTGGTCTTCTATTCTACAGAATCCATCAGCTACACAGCCTTTATCCAAGTATGGCCACTGTTGGTCAAAGCTCTGTAGTTATTTTGAAATGTATAAAGGGGTTTCTTAAGAGTGTGTATTAATTTGCAGTTTCAGAATGTAGAGAAAATAAACCTTTAAGTCTTCTAAACTTAAGGTTTAGTTAGCAACAGTATATGATACTTGTGTCCATGAGTATTGGTCACTCTGACATGAAATTTGAGCAGCAGTTTGTGACTGTTCCTTGTAGGGTACATTCAGATTCTACACAACAAACAAACTGCAGCTTTACTAATTAGACCAAAAATTGTGAGTTATTTCATGGTGTGCCTGAAAGTTTTTACAATAAATATTTATTAGAACACTTCTAATAGTTAGTCTAGGATATCTCTCTTACCTGAAGACAATAACTACTGTATACTCAGTATTTTGAAAAGGGGCTTAACATGTTAATGAGTAATGTAGTAAAACTGGACTCTAAATTTCTAAGGCTAGTGCTTGTTCATGAATGCAATGTATATGGGTTGAAAGAGAGCGGTGGTAAGTATAAAATATGGATGGTGTATAATGAGTGCAAGTTTAGTGTAATAGTTAAGGTGCAAAGCCAGTGATCTTGTTCAATTATTCTCGCTCAACACTAGAAATGAGGCAATTGCAAATCACTTATGAAATCATGGCAAGAAAACTGCAAGGACCTGTTCAGGCAGTCATGAGAAGTCAAGATTAGATTGAAGGTGTGCATGTACACACAAATACAAATGCATAAATCATCTATGACATTCTGGACCCATATTTGCATTCAAAGCAGGATAGTCCAGTTTGAAATAATTTTATGTAGTTGTTTGGATTTCAAAGTCTAGTTGTTACTTTCTTTTTCGTAAAATATAGTTTCACTTTTTCTTGAAAAGCATCATATTCAACAACAGTATGGGAGACACTATTAGTTTTAATGAAAATGGAGAATTGATTATGGGTATTGATGTTGTAAATTTGATTACTTTCCTTTTCTCTAGTCAAAGTTGGAACAATAGAACCACGGGCTCCACCCGGTAAAGAATTAACTCTTAACAACAATCAAATTGTATGGCACAGGAGCTTTAACCAGGTGAGAAGAAGTTGCAGTTTCTCAATTAATAACAAAAGTAACAGATTCTTTGGAGCAACTATCAGATACATGACAGGAATTGAAGAAAATGATATTTTGATCTTTTGGAACCTTTCAAGATGATGAGGTATACCATTTTTTAATATAAGCAATTGAGCATTGATATGTCCATGGCAGGTTTTAAGACAAATCCTTCCAATTTTGCCTGGAAAACAAAGATTATCTATTTAGGTATATGTAATAAGTGACTTACTATAAGTCATTTAATGATTGTAATGTGAGTCACAAATTATAGTAGACAAAAAAAAGTGACTTATGATCCATCCTCAAAGGTATGACTACTGGCTTAGTAGTCATGTGAAAGTAACTCAGGTGCTTGGTATATTGATTCATATTAACAGTCAGCTGCAGTATCCAACAGTCATATGATCACAATTTGCAACTTTGGTTTTTACCAATTACACATTTGGCAGAATTGGTTCACTTATTGATCACATGATTCAATTATCAACCATATGGTTTGCTTTATGCTCATGGTAACTCACATTACAACCATTGGAAAACCAGTTGTAAAATAAAATTTGGACACATGATGTCTTGACCTATGATTACAATGATTGGTCATAAGTCTTCAACTATCTGTAGTGCCACTTTCATGCTACTTATGCAAAAATTCTGGTACAAAGAGATCCTTGACATCAATGTTTGCATTTTCTAATTTTCAGAAACAACGGTAGGAGCAATAAAAGACACCTTTCAGATCCTGTGAAAACCTGACTTGTTGCTAATTCCCTCCCATTACATGAAGTTTTCTAATTTTCCTTTTCTTTTTCTTCATCACAGTTATGAGTTCCTTCTTTGGGAAAGCTCTATTGATGCAGACATATTATTTCTTAATTCTCTCATATATATTTTTGTTAAGGTACTGCCACTTTCTTTTTGCAATGACCACTGTTATGGAGGCTCAAGTAAAAGAAAGAAGGAAGGAGAGAAATTTTGCTGCTATGATTGTGCATCATGTCCAGAAGGGGAGATACCTGACAAAATTGGTAGTACAAAAAGTGGTTAGGACATTGGCTAACTGTTCAGCAAAAATCCAGTCAAATGCCCTTATAGTATGGTATATTTAAAGATAATTTCCTATTTTTTTCATATATGGATTCATGCATTAAACATCCAGGAAATCAGTATCCCAACAATATCCAAAATCAATGTATTCCCAAATATTGCTAGTCCTACTTGGGATCGCAATAATGTACATAAAGAGTCTATTAATAACCATCTCATTAAAAAAACAGAAGAGAATACATTTTCCTTTGCTTCATAGTTTTAGTAAATTCTTCTCCCTCCCTGGGTATAATAAAGGATTTCAGCTTTAAGTTATGAGACTCCTGTAAATAGGGTTTTTTTAAATGAGAATTCCTATTCTATCTTCACAAAACGACCAATGACTATCAACATCAGTTGTGCTCCAGAGATGCTTTTTTATGAGACAATTTCTTATTTTACTTTGAGGATGTTTCCCTTCTCATCCAAGAAGGTTCTTCAGCTCTGACTGGCCATCCGATTAGAGCTGAAAAAGCTTATTGGATGAGAAGGTAAACCTCTTCAAAGGAAAACAAGAAAGTCCAGTTGCTTTGTGAAAAAGTATCTTTGAGTCAAATATGACCTAGATGACTAAGAATCTCCTTAGACATCAGTTGTGCTCTATATATTTTATATTGATAAATGATTGTTATTTGTATATTTGTATATGTATATTTGAAAGATATCTTCTTTTTTTCTTTTTCCAGTTATAGATGCCTGCATAAAATGTCCAGAAAATCAGTATTCCAATAATATTCAAACTCAGTGTATTCCCAAAGTGTTCACCCATCTCTCTTATAACAATCCTTTGGGAATCTTCTTTGTTACAAGGGCTATTGTTTTCTCTTTGATTACAATCCTTGTGGCTGGAATCTTTTGGATGCATCGAGAGACTCCAATTGTCAAAGCCAATAACTGGAGCCTCACTTGTATCCTCCTCTTCTCCCTTCCTTTTTTTTGTAATATATTTTATTGATTTTTTTAAACATAGATCACTTAATAATTGGTGAACAGTGTGTTGTCTGGGTTTACATTTATAAAACAAGCACTAACAATTGATTTCCATAATCCATAATCCACATAATAGTTTTAGTTGATTTCCTCTTTTCCCACAATATCCTCTTTTGCAAACATTGAGTTAATACAATTCTTATTGTTTTGATAGATAACAATTAAATATATAATTTTCCCCAATATTCCTAAAAAATAAATTAAAAATATGTTTTTTTTGTTTTTGTTTTTTGTAAAAAAATTTATTTTCAACTTTACAATACATAACAATCTTACAAATACTTCAGATAAAAAATAAAACAAATTGATACACACCACATTCGGTCTTGCCTGCCCATTTCCCCCCAAACCGCATCCCACCTCAAACCAACTTACTTCTTTCCCTCTTTTTCTTCACTCACCCCCTCTCCTCCTTCACCTCAACCTTCCTACTTACTTCTCACCTTCTTCTCCTCCCTCTTGATGCAGTCCAGGGGAAATGCCAGAGCAGTTCCTCTCTCAAAATTAAAACATTAATATTATATACAATAAGACTATTTCTACTTTATCTGAACTACTTAAACTTCAACCCATCCACCCCCCCTCCCCCCTCCCCCCCGACTTCCCAGAGCAAAATACAGGATTATGCAAACATATTAAACATAATCTATTTAAGTTTACTAATTATACAATGAACAAAATCATAAAAACCCTTAACTCTCTTCAAACTTTAACATCATAAGTTTATAAACAAAATCATTACTCATAGAATAAGTGAAACTTTGTAGTTCCATATTTCTTCTGAACATATTCTATCCATCTTCTCCATACATTAAAATATCTCTCTTGTGAATGGTCCTTTAAATAAGCAGAAATTTTAGCCATTTCTGCTAAATTAGAAACCTTAAATACCCATTCTTCTAAAGAAGGCAGAGTATCCTTCTTCCAATATTGACCCACCAGTAATCTTGCTGCTGTTATTAAATTCAACATTAAAATAGTTTCTTTAACATTAAAGTCCATGAAAATTCCCAAAAGAAACAGTTGGGGAGTAAACTTAATCTTCCTTTTAAAAACCTTTTGAATGTTCCACCAAATCATAATCCAGAAGGCTTTAATAACTTTACAAGTCCACCAAACATGAAAATAGGTTGCATCCAAGCAACCACATTTCCAACATTTAGGTTGCAGGTTTTCCAAACTCGAAGTAAAGCATATCTTAAAATATGTGCCTTAAAGACCAAATCTACTTTCTTATCAAACATTAAATATGCATGCCAACCATATAATAAATCCCACCCTTCAAGAACAAGAATATCTCTATTTGTTAAATTGAGCCAGTCACTTACTAAAGTTAAAGTGGCTGCATCATAATATAATTTCAAATTTGGTGCTTGCATGGTTAGAAACCTTAAAGGGACCCTTCTTATCTTTACTTGAGTCTAAAACACCATTCCAATCTCCCATCATAATAACTGACTTATAATCCAAAGAAGTTAATTTCTGGTGAATCAACTTATAAAAATGTTTTTGTTGTTGATTGGGAGCATATAAACCAACCAAAAGAGTTCTCTTATCATTTATTAGTAAATCAATAATAACATATCTTCCTTGTAAGTCAAAATCAATTAACTTCGGTGAAAGCTCCTTTCTCACATAGATAACTACTCCTCCTATTTTCTGCAAGGCAGGAGCTATAAAATGTATCCCCAGCCGGGGATTAAACAAATATTTTTGATCTTTAGAAATAATATGAGTCTCTTGTAAACAAATAATATCATTTCTGTGTTGTTTCAAACAATGAAAGATTTTCTTTCTCTTCTGTGGTGAGTTGAGCCCGTTAACATTCCAGGTTAGAAGCTTTGCCATCCTTGGCAGGATGAAGCCTTTGGAACAAAGCCTCTAGATTTACAGTCGATGATCTCTTTGGCCTTGCTCCTCCCACCGGCTCTGAAATAGACTGTGGTAAACTTCCATCATCTGCTTGTTGTTGTTGCTGTTGTTGTTGTTGTTGTTGTTGTTGTCTTTCTCTACGTTTATAAGCAGTGCGTGTAATTCTCTGTTCCCTTGGGTCTTCTGTTATTTGCAAATTCTGTTGCATAACTTCAACCAACAATTCTTCTCCCAAAGATTGCATTGAACCTACAGACAACTGTGCTTCTGCCTTGCTCTCATCTTTCTTTGATCTTGGAGATGGTGGTGGACTTGCTTTTAAAATAGTAACATAAAAATCTCTTGCTTTTGAAACTGTATTAAGACGGTATCGTGTACCAGCGTAAGTCACCACTATCCCCACAGGTATGTCCCATCTAAATTGAATTTGTCGCTTCTTAAGTTCTTCAGCCAAAAAAGCAAAGTCTTTTCTTTTTCTAAGAATTTTAGAAGGTATTTCCTTTAAAACTATCACATCCTAAGCTGCAATCTGAAATCTTTGTTTATAGAAGGCCTGTATAATTTCATTACGAAGTGATTTTCTCGCAAAATAGACCACCACATCTCTTGGTAATTTCCTCTGTTTTGCAACCCACGAATTAACTCTAAAAATCTTTTCTATATCTTTCAACATTTCTTCAGGATCAATTTCCAAAATAGAGACCAATTCTACTGCAATTTCTTCTCTCAAATTCTCATTAATATTTTCCTTCAGGCCCCTTATTCTCAAAGCATGTTCCATTTCTCTGTATTGTGACATTATAATTTCATTCTGTGTAAAATCCACATTTTCTTCTATTTTTTCAACTCTATCTTGTAATATTTCAACATTACCGACCACTTCATCCACCCTGTCATCAATCTTTTCCACAAGGCCAGCAAGCCCTTTGAGTGCCAAAACAATATCTTTCCTGAGCTCATTACTTTCTTGAGCCAGAAGCTCTGCTGTTTTTTCTAGTGATTTTTCCAAAGTCTTATCTAAGGCATCTTGTAAATCCTGAAGTGTAAGTGCCTGAGGTGGGGGCAAAGGTGGAGAAGATTTAAGTTTGGGTTGTTGTACAGTCTGAGTTACTGAAGAGACAGTTGAAGTTTTAGAAAGAGAAGGAAGTCCAGGACGTTTTGAAGCCATTTTTTTTAAAAAAGGGAGGGGTTTCCCCCCCCCCTTCCCTTTTCCAAAAAATAGTAAGAACAAAGGAGAAGAAAAAGCAATTCCCCCCTAAAAAAAAGGGAATAAGAATTTTCCCCCTTTAAAATGAACCAAGTCTATTACATTGTTAAAACTTTGTTGCCAGTTTAAAGATAGTAAGTAAAAAATAGAAAGTGAAAGTTCTCAAACAAAGAAAGTGACAAAGAAGGAGGATTCCTCCACCATATTTCTTCACTCCAATTAGAATAGTAACAGGAGTAGATGTTAATTCGAATGAGTTAGGTTTAAAGTAAAATCATCAATTCTTCTCTTCCTGACCGCTCTGTCTGCTTTTGAGTTAACTTACTGTTCCCATTAGATAGCAGCAGTGGAGGCAGCGTCTAGCTTCATTCTCTTCGGAGAACAAAGGCATCCAATGAAACGGAGCAACAACCAGACTCCAAGGGAGCACTCACTTCACCTTCCAGAAAAAAAAACTGGGAAAGCTGCGAGGCTCTACCTTTATCCAGGCAAAAGCTCACCTCCCTCCCTTCGCCCGGGAGGGAAGTTTCAAGCCGCAAAACAGCTGATCGTTGCTGTTTTGCCAGCTTTTACGATTTCCCAGGACGGGCAGCTGTCAAACAGCGGCCATCGGCACTGACGCAACCACATCTTTTAATCTTTAAATATTCCAGTTAATACATCTAATCATCTAATCCAGGGCTTTTCAACCTTTTCAAAGATTGTACCACTTTTAGGATATGGCAATATTTGAGTACCACCAGTCGCCTAGCAGGTGTGCATGGCCTGCTCGACACCGCTCACTGGACATAGCTGACTCAAGACAGAACAGAACAAGTCGCATTGGCTAATTCGGTGTGGGGACAACTTGGTGCCCTACAAACTCCTTGCCTCCCCAAGCTTCTAGCAGCCAAGTGCATGTACGTGCGCGCACACACACACGTGCACACACAGCACATTCCAGGTTTGGGGACTTTTTATCCATAGAGGAAGGAGACGGCCTTCTCCCCAAGCCCAGGCATGATTGGCAATTTGCTAGCTCAGATGTGGATACAAGTCTCCAAGTTTGGAATATTTGTGTGTGTGTGTGGGGGGGGGATGCTAAAGAGATGTTATTTTCCCAATCTCAGGTATCATTGGTGTTTCCCTGTGGTACCCCAGTTCTTACTTCCCTCCAATTGGATGTAGTGCCATTGAAGACTACTCACTGAGTACAGTTTGTTAGCCAGCTACAGATATATCTGGTGGTGATGTTGTCTATTCCACCTTTTCCTAGCTTACCGAAGAGTAGGTTGTGGTCTACCTTCCCTTATCTCAACTTCTCCCTTTTCCCCTTTTTATACCAAGGTCTAATATCTGGTTACACATCTTATCTATCTGATTATAATATTGCTCTGTTTTCTAAAAGTTATCTATTTTCCACCATATTCATAATTGATAATACAGTATCCTCTCTAATAAATCAAAACCATTATAGATGTTGTCTGGGTTAACCAATAATTCAGTAATATACATAAATTTTTAAAGTCTAATATTAGAACATCAAATATTTCTTCTCTCTTTCCAATAATATGTATTATCTCATATTGGGCAAACACAATTCTTATTTTCAACTAAGTAGAAACATCTTTGTTACATTTATCAATAATTTTAGCCTATACATATCTTAATTGCATTTGCACTTAATATCCTTGTATGAATAGTGTCCTATTATTGCTTTCCCCCCAAAAAAACTTTAATTTCCCATCAATATTCAAGAAAACACTATTATTTATGATTTCCAAGTAGTTTATGTTTAGGTGACCAAAAGCTTCCCTTATCTCAACTTCTCCCTTTTTCCCTTTTCATACCAAAGTCTACACATCTTATCTATTTAATTATAATGTTACTTTATTTTCTAAAAGTTATCTATTTTCCACCATATTCAACCATCTAATTGGTAATATAATATCCCCTCTAATAAGTCAAAGCCATTATTTTCTTCAGCCTTACTCTGGCTTTCTTCCTTTGCCAGCTAACCTTCCATGTCAGTGCCTTTATTTTTTTTAAAGGAAATTTTATTGATTTTCTAGTTTTACATTTAAATATTTGAAAAGCAACATGGCGGCTGAGTTGATCAATAATTCAATAACATACAAATATCTTTAGTACAGATCTCAAACTATTACATTAAATATTTCCTCTCTTTTCCCCTCGGTATTTACTGTCTCATATTTAAACTAATACATTTCTTATTATATCGATTAAATAAAAATAACTTTCTTATATTTTTTCGATAATTTTTAGATTATACATATCCTTAGTTATTTTAACATTCAATCTTTTTAGACAATCAACGTCCTAATTAGTTTTTCCCAATTTTTAGTTTCCCATTAATATTTAAATTTAATGTTTAATATTTATAATTTCCAAGTTTTAAATAACCCCAATTCCCTTTATCACAATTCATCACAGGATCTAATGTTCAGGATACATGTCTTATCTATTTGAATTCTCACCATCTTACATCAACTAATTAATAATACAATATAACATTCTTATTTTCTGGTAATTTCCAAATATCTTAAATTTAGTAACCAAAATTTCTCTTATTTCAACATTTAATACTTCCTCTCTTTTTCTCTTAATATCTGCTATCTCATATTTAAGCTAGTAGTTTTTATTATTACTGCTAAGCAAAAACATATTTATTACAGTCATCAATAGATTTTTAGCTTATATATATCTTAATTACCTTTACATTTAACCTCTATAAGCAAATCAATGTTCAAATTTAACTGTTAATATTTGTACTTCCAAGTTTTAAATGACCAAAGTTTTCTTTATCTCAACTCATAACAATATCTGGTATTCCAAGTACACATCTTATCTATTTGAGTATATTCTATTTTAATTCTCACTGATAAGTCAAAACCCCAGTTTTCTTCACTCTTATTCTAGCTTTTTTTCTTTGCCAAATCGTCTTCAATGTCCGTGCTTTTGAGTCATCAAATAAATCTCCCTGTGTTGTTATGTATATTGTTTGATGTAGAAAAAGCCATCCAGTCGCCATTTTTTTTGAGAGGACTAACAAATTGTCTCTCTAGTTTTCCATCTCAATGTAGTTGTCCTGAACTGTTTATCTTCTCTTCAGTCTGTTCTTTTTCTTGAACCTCCAGTTTCTTCTGATTTATATAAGAAGCCTTTTCCCTTTTCCATGCTGTCAGTCCCTTTTCTGGGTTTTCCATTAACTGTGTTTGTTGGTCAGTTGAATGTTCTGTCATAATATTTAATTGTTCCACTTTTTCTATTATATTCTGCATAGTTGATTTTTTAGTTGTAATCAAACTTTGAGTTTGTATATCTGGGCTGACAACTTGTTCTTTTCTGTAACCTCTTATTTCATCAGTAGCAGTAAGAACAGTTTCATAAATTGCTTTCAACATAAAGAGAATCTGTTCCTGATCTTCATCTATATTCTCTTAGTAGTGTATTGTGTTAAAAGCAGAAAAAAACATTTTTGTCACTAAGTATAGAACACAACTAGGCTTCTCACAGCTGATATCTCAAGGTTACAAAAGTCTTATCTATAGTCTGGGCTACTGGCCAAGTCTCTTTTAAGCAATAACAAGTTGTAATGTCAGGGTTAACCACAAGATGTCACCCATACCATTTAGAGTTTTCTTTTGAGTCCAAAATTTTTGTAATCTTTTCAATTTTACTTCTTTTTTATAAGTAAAAACCCAGATCTTCAGTAAGAATAAAAAATCTTTTAATCCACAACTTTTTTTAAAAAAAAAAATCCAATTAGGATCAAGTTATTCTTGCAACGTTTTAAACTCCTCTGGATAGTCAGTCACTGCTGTTTTTAGAGGGAGGGATAGAATCTCCCTTCCCTCTCCACAGGGGGGAAAGTACTTTGAGCAGCTTATGCAGGTAAAAAAAAGATAGTTAGGATTTAAGAGAGGTAGATCTCACCCAGTCTCATCCGCGCTGCTTTATAGTTGCCTGATGGTAAATGGGACTTCGGCTGTCTGCAGCCTAGTGATGAGCCATATTTCTATGGCTGGTCTTTCGTCCGCCGGTTTGGAGGGCTGCCCCAGATCAAGCGGAAGGGCTACTGCCCTCCTGCGATCAAGCAGGAATCCCCTCCTTGCTGGTCGCCCCTACAGGGTGACTTTCGACTCTTTCCAGGGTCCCCCAGCGAAGCGAAATTTGATGTGGAAGATGGAGCTCGCCTTCCAAATGTCCATGGCAGCCACGTCGGCAAACCATAAGTCCATGTCAGTCCCTTTAAATTATCAAATAGTTCTCCCTCTATTTTTATATATATTATTTGGAATAAGAAAGATCATTTGGTTGAAGTTTTTTGGAAGAACAAGCCCATTGGTACTCATTAAACCGCCTCCCTGTTATTCCAATTTCCCATAATTGTCCTGATAGCGGTATCTTCCATTCAATCTGTTCTTCTTCCTTTTCCTCAAATATATTCTGATTTCTTGATTTGTGAAAAGTCTTTTCCATTTTCAATGTTGTCACTCCATTTTCTGATTTTTCAGTTGGCTGAGTCTGTTGGTCAGTTGGGTCCTTAGCATTTAGTTGTTCCAATTTTCCTTTTGTTTTCTGCGTTGTTAATTCTTTGCTTGTAATCAAGATCTGAGTTTGTATATTTAAGCTAGAACATTGTTCCTTTGTGTTGCTTCTTATTTTATCACAAGCTGAAAGAATAGTTTTGTATATTGATTTCAGCATGGAAATGATTTTTTCCTGATCTTCATCCATATTTTCTTGATAATATGCTAAGTTGAAGACTTTAGAATCAAATGTTAAAAATATTTTTTTGTGTTTTGTAGCTGGGTATGGGAAATCTATTTAACATTTTATAGGTGATCTTTATAATAGAAATTGTTTATCAAGTAAGAGTTTATAATCCAAAGTGTTCCATTATCTCGTGTAGTAATATATGCTTCTCATGCAGGGAAATAGGAAAGCAGTTCCCCAAGCATAACTCTGAGAGTCAGTAAAAGTTTACATTCATAGTTTAAGAAGGTCAGCTTCCAAAACAGTACATCATCCCTGCCACACAGATAAGTGGCCCAGAAATCCCTTCTTTGCAGCTGGGTCTTTCAAAGGTGGTAGCTGTCAAGGCCAAACAAATTTTATCTGAAGTCTGGGCTTCAAGCCAAGTTTCTTTTAGGCAATAACAAATTATAATACCATAATTCACCACAGGATGTCACCAATGCCATTTTATAGCTTTTTAAGTCCAAAACTTATATGGTGGTTTTTCAAGTCTTTTTTAAAAAAACAAAACAAAACAAAAGTCTCCAATAAGAAAAAGGAACGCTTTTAGTCCCCAAGTTTCAAAATAATATATATATCTAATTAGGTTAAAATTAATCTTATGGTTGCTCTGTTTCCCCTGGGTAGTTAGTCACCGCTTTTCTTAGAGGGTGGGGTAAAATTTCCCTTCCCTCTCTCCTCACAGGGGGAAGAATGCTTTAGGCAGCTTTTTCAGGAAACAAAACTTAGAATCTTAAAGAGAGGATCAGGTCTCACTCAGTTTCATCTGCGTTGGTTGAAAGTTGCTTGGTGGTGCTTTTGACTTCAGCTGTCAGCAGCTTTGTGACCGGCCATATTAATATGGCTGGTCCTTCCCCCACCA
This sequence comes from Crotalus adamanteus, assembly GCA_039797435.1. Lineage (NCBI taxonomy): Eukaryota > Metazoa > Chordata > Lepidosauria > Squamata > Viperidae > Crotalus > Crotalus adamanteus. The sequence goes on along the minus strand of CM077935.1, from coordinate 1,512,601 downwards.
GTTTGGAGGGCTTCCCTGGATCAAACGGAAGGGCTGCCACCCTCCCGCAATCAAATGGGGATCCCCTCCTTGCTCGTCACCTCTATGGGGTGACTTTCGACCCTTTCCAGGGTCCCCCAGCGGAGCAAATTCAGACGCGAATGATGAAGCCCCTGTGTCCTGTGTCCATGGCGCTGCAAGGTCAAGCCGGAAGTCTGAGTTCATCTATTTCTTCTGATTGGTTGGGTGGCCTGTAATACACACCTATGGCAATGTCACTTCCCCCCCCCCTCTTTTATATTGACCCATATACATTCTGGAGAGATTTTATCTTTAATAATGTGCATTTCTGCAGGTATGTAGTGTTCTCTTACATATAGTGCAACTCCCCCTCCTCTTTTTATAGACCTGTTTCTTTTGAACAATTTGTATCCATCCGTCCATTCCATTCATGGGTTTCGTCCCTCCAGGTTTCTGTTATGCCAACTATGTCATACCCTCCCTCGTGTACTATTGCTTCTAGTTTGCTCTGTTTGTTCCCCCATGCTTTGAGCATTTGTATATAAGCATTTAAGACTTTTATGCCTGTCCATGGGAGTGTTTCCTGTGTCTCCTGGTTGTTGTTTGAATTTTTCTTTTGTTCCGTCACTGCCTACTTCATTGTTTGATTCGTTTTCTTGAGATTTGTGATTGATTTTGGGTTCTAGAGATTTTAGAGATTGGTCACCCTCCCCCCTCAGTTTTAGTTTAAAGCCCTCCCGATGAGTTGGGCCAGTCTTTTTCCAAGTACATTTTTGCCTGTTTTCATGAGGTGTAGCCCATCCCTTGCCAAGAGTTCTTCGTGTAGGAAATGCAGTCCATGATTCAGGAAACCAAAGTTTTCTTGGCGACACCAACCCTTTACCCAATGGTTTATTTCTAAAATTCTTTTTTTCCCTCAATGGGAGTACTGATGAGAACTCTACTTGTACTCCTAGCTTCTTAACTTTATTGCGTAGTTGTTTGTAATCACTCACTATTGTACTCATGTTGTTTGTTGTGTCATTCATCCCAATGTGGTGGTGGAGGAGGGGGTAGTAATCTGTGGACCTAATTATTTTGGTTAGGTTCTCAGCTACATCTTTGATTTTTGCTCCAGGGAGACAGCATACCTCTCTGGATTGTGTGTCTGGTCTGCAGATGGATGGTTCTGTTTCTTAGAGGATAGAGTCTCCTATTACCAACACTCTCCTTTCTTTTTTTGGGGGGGGGGCTGCAGTCTGGGGTGCTTTTCTGTTTATCTCAGGTGTGTTTGTTGATGAGGCTTTTTAAGGGATATTTGAAGCAACTTTTTAAGGGATATTTGAAGTGACTTTTTAAGGGATATTTGAAGTTGTCTTTTTGCTAGGTGTCTGCATGTCTTCTTTGAGGGGGGTTGTGGGTCTGCGTGTTTCTGTCTAAGAGGAGAAATCGATTGGTCAGTTTTAGTGGGGCTATTTCTGGTTGGGTAGGATTGGGCAGAGGGGATTTGTTTGTTGTATGCTGTTTCTTTATTTGGGTATTGTGTTTCCTTCTCTGTGTGACATACCTCCATTTGTCTTCCTCCAAGGGTTTATCGGTAGAGTCAAGTCCTCTGGGAGTTATTTGTTCGTTGTTTAGTTCAGTTTGGGTGGAGCTTTCTTTCATATGTTGGGGTATGGCTAGAGTTGCTTCTAAGTTCCTAACCTTTTCCTGTAGTAGTTCACATAATTTGCATCTGATGCATGTATAGTTTGGGTGATCTTTGGGCATCAGTGCATACATGGAACATGTATTGCATACAACAATAGCCTCATTTGCCTGTTCCATGAGTTTGGTGTTTGATAGTCTCTGTCGTGCTGCCTTGCCGCCACCTGTACGCCTTTGGTCTGCCGCTGCCTCGCCGTCACCAATACATATTTTTAACTCTTTTGACAATTTTTCAGGAGCTAAATATCAACAATACAGGCACTTTTTTGGGAATTGGCCATGAAGATGATTGCATGACTGGTTTTAACAAACTGCAATAGAAAACAGGGTGAATTTTCCCTAATAGTCATGGGAGTTGCAACTGAACTGTGACAGGATTTATAATTTTGACTATGGGAAAAGGGCCAAGGAACTTAGGTCCCAATTTTTTACTCAGCAATTTTATTTTTTAATAATATTTTTATTAATTTTCTAATTTTACATTTAGGTATTTAAAAAGCAACGTGGTGGCTGGGTTAATCAATAGTTCAGTAACATACAAAAATCTTTAGTACAAATTTCAAACTACAACCTCAAATATTTCCTCTCTTTTTCCCTTAATATCTACTATCTCATATTTAAACTAATACAGTTCTTATTATATCAACTAAATAAAAACATCATTATTACTTTTATCAATAAAATTTTAGCTTATACATATCTTAATTACTTTTACAGTCAATCTTTACATTCAATCAATGTCCTGTTATTAGTTTTTCCCAATTTTTAGTTTCCCATCAATATTCAGATTTAACATTTGATATTTATAATTTCCAGGTTTTAGGTTACCAAAGTTTTCTTTATCTCAATTCATAACAGAATCTAATATTCAAAATACACATCTTGTCTATTTGGGTATAATCTTGTTCTATTTCCTAATAGTTATCTATTTCCCCCCATCTTACATCATCTAAATAATAATACAGTATCCCCTTTAATAAATCAAAGCCCATTATATATATTGTCTGAGTTAATCAATAAATCAAACATATTCATAATATTTTTTTTCCTTTTGGGTCTAATTTTTAAGTATTAAACAAATAACACCCTTATTTTCAAATAATTTCCAAATGTTTTAAATTTAATGACCAAAATGTCCCTTATCTCAACTTCTCCCTTTGATCCTCTAATTAGTAATATGAAATCCCCTCTGATAGATCAAAACCCCAATTTTCTTCAGCCTTATTCTGGCTTTCTTTCTTTGCCTACTAGCCTTCCATGTCAACGCTTTTAAATCATCAAATAGATCTCCCTCTATTATTATATATATTGTTTGGAGTAAGAGAGACCATTTAGTTGCCATTTTTTGGGGAAGGACTAGCCCATTTGTATTCCTTAAATCGTCTTCCTATTATTCCAAATCCCCATAATTGTCCTGGTATGTTTATCTTCCATTCAGTCTGTTCTTGCTCCTCAAATTTCTTCTGATTTATATAGAAAGTCTTTTCCATTTTCAGTGTTGTCAGTCCCTTTTCTGGATATTCCATTGACTGTATTTGTTGGTCAATTGAGTCCTCGTCTTAGTATTTGATTGTTCCACTTCTTCTGTTACCTTGTGCGTTGTTAGTTCTTTAGTTGTAGTCAGAATTTGGGTTTGTATATCTAAGCTGACATCTTGTTCTTTTCTGTAGCATCTTATTTCATCACAAGCTAAAAGGATGGTTTCATGTATTGCTTTCAACATGAAAAGAATCTTTCCTGGTCTTCATCCATCTTCTCTTAATGGTGCATTAAGTTGAGGACTTTGAAATCAGACATTGAAAATAATTTTATAGCTGGGCATGGGACCTCTATTTCACGTGTTTGTAGGTAGTCTTTATAGTGAAAGTCATTTGTCAAGTAAGATTTTATAATCCAAGGTATTTTGTCATCTCAAATAATGACCAATATTCCTCAGATTAAAAAAGTAGGAAGGCAATTCCCCACATACAACTCTAAAAATCAATAAAGGTTTACATTCATAGTTCAAGGAGGCCAGCCATGACACCCAGAAGTTCTCTTTACAGCTGAACTTCTCACAAGTGGTATTTATCAGAGTTAAAAGAGTATCTGTTAAAAGAGTTATCTGTAGTCTGGGCTTCAAGCCAAGTCTCCTTTAGGCAATAACAAGTTGTAATACCAAGCTTCACCACAAGATGTCACCGATACTGCTTAAGGTTTTTTAAGTCCAAAATTTTATAGTCCTTTTTCCAATTTTATTTCTTTTTTATAGATAAAAACAAAAGTGTTTGGTGAAAATAAGAAAACTTTTGGTCCCCAGGTTTCAGAAATATATAAATCCAATTAGATTAAAGTTATTCTTTTAGTGCTTTAAATCCCCTGGGTAGTCAGTCACTGCTATTCTTAGAGGGTGGGATAGAAATTCCCTTCCCTCTCTCCTCACAGGGGGAAAGATACTTTGGGCAGCTTTTACAGGAAGAAAAATATTTAAGATCTTAGAGAGAAGATCGGATCTCACCCAGTTTCATCCACGTTGCTTTAGAAGTGCCTGGTGGTAAGTTTGACTTTGGCTGTCTGCAGCCTAGTGATGAGCCATATTGCTATGGACAGTCTTTCCTCAGCCGGTTTGGAGGGCTGCCCCGGATCAAGTGGAAGGGCTGCCACCCTCTTGCAATCAAGTGGGGGTCCCCTCCTTGCTTGTCACCCCTACAGGGTGACTTTTGACCCTTTCCAGGGTCCCCCAGCAGAACGAAACCGAACGCAGAAGACGGAGCTCACCTTCCAGCATCCACGGCGGCCGCGATGGCAAACTGGAAGTCCTTTTACTCAGTAATTTTAATCATAGATATTTAGTGGAAAGTAAAACCTTCTCTCCCACATGAGGGGGAGATTGCTGGGGAGATCGCTTTTTTCACATTGGCCCAAACTACTTGAAAAGAGGTCACTCATTGATCTAAGGCTTGCGAAACAGGAGGTTCCTGGAGGTATTCAGACATAGGGACAAAATCCCAACCAGTAGCTATTTTAAATGGCTACTCCTGTGTACAGTGTTGTTATACACCACCTTGGTGAAAGGCAGGAGGTCCGGGCAATTAGTCTGTTGGTAATTAAGATAACAGCTAAGGTATTGTTCCACCATTGCGTTCACATGTTCAGCCGATCCATTCATACTCAGATGAAAAGCCCCTGGGTAAATCAAATGAGTTTCACAAACTCCCTCCAGAATTTTGCAATAAATTGAACCCCTGTATCTGATATAATCTGTTTCGTTGCCCCATGGAGTCGATTGATGTGTTTTAAAAACAACCTGGCTAGCTTTTGGGTCCTGAACAAGCAATGAAATGAGAATACTCCAACACTGGAAGTTTTTAAGAAGAGACTGGACAGCCATTTGTCCGAAATGGTGTAGGGTTTCCTGCCTGAGCAGGGGGTTGGACTCGATGACCTCCAAGGTACCTTCCAACTTTATTATTATTATTATTATTATTATTATTATTATTATTATTATTATTATTATTATTATTATTATCATTATCATTATCATTATCATTATCATTATCATTATCATTATCATTATTATTAAGATCAATGACAGTCCAGATCACCCTGCTCCTCCTCCTTTCTGGAAATTCTACAATAAACTCCATGGCTACTTCTTCCCAAGGGAAGGATCTGCCACTTGTTGTAACAGACCAGGAGGCTTGCCAATATGCTTTTTCTTAGTGACACAGGTAGCACAGCTATGTACATAACTTTCAATGTCCTTTTTCATGCCTGGCCACCAAAACTGCTGCTGCACCAAATGCAAAGTTTTTAAAAATCAAAAATGACCAGCTTGCTTTGCATCATGAGAGCTTGAATTCTGAGGGAGGCTGGAAGGTACAGTTTAGAGCCCTCCCAGGCTATACCATCTCAATAGGTCTATAGCAATCTATTGTTGTTGAACCAAGAGTCTGTTTTTAGTTCCTCCTTGAGCTTTCATGTTAATTGACTATCAGGTTCGTTAGATCTCCTCTGCATTTGACCTCTCATGGTTACCTGAGAGGCTGACCAGGACAGAGGAATGATAAAATTAATGGCTTCGTTACAGTGGCTCTAATATTGGGGCATTCTAGACAGAGCATCTGTCAGAAAGTTCTTTCCCCCAGGGAGGTATTTGAGAGTGAAATTAAAACAGTTGAAGTTCTGTGCCCACCTAACTTGCTTAAGAGATAACTTTCGAGGGGTTTTCAGTGCCTCTAAATGTTTATGATCAGTCCATACTTCAAAAGGCACTTTGCTCCCTTCCAAGAAATGGCAGCAAGTTAGTAAAGCCCATCTTACCACAAAAGCCTCCTTCTCCCAAACAGCCCATTGTCTTTCTGTTTCTGAAAGTTTTTGTGAAGTGTATGTGCAGGGTTTCAGATCCCCCCTAGGTTTCTTTGTAGGAGGCCCACACCCACAGCAACATCACTGGCATCGGCTTGGATGATGAAAGGTTTCTCGGGGTTACGGTGTTTAAGAATTGGTTCTGCTGCAAATAGTCTCTTTAACTACTAAAATGCTGCTTGGCATTCTATAGTCCATTGTAAAGGCTGACAAGGTCGGGGCTTCCTCTCTCCCTTTCCTGGTTTTTATCAGTTCAGTAATAGGCATCACAATTTTTGCAAAGGAGGGGATGAATTACCAATAGAAATTCGCAAACCCTCAAAAGCTTTGAAGTTGCCATTCCAGCATGGCTGCCATTCCAGCATGGCTTTGACTTTGGCAGGCTCCATTTCCACTCTCTCACTCAAGATTCAGTAGCCCAAGTAGTCAGGGCGTGTTTGATGGAACTCGCATTTAGAAAGTTTGGCATAGAGACTAGCTTTCAACAGTTTCTTAAGCACCTCTCAAACTAACTTTACATGTTCCTCCATGGTTTCAGTATAGACAAGGATATCATCAAGGTAAATCAAAACCCAATTGTATAGGTGATCGTGCAGCACTTGATTTATCAGTTACATAAACACAGCAGGAGCTCCCTGGAGTCTGAAAGGCATCATCTTGAACTGGAAACTCCCTAAGGGGCAATTGAAAGCTGTCTTCCATTAATCCGCCTCCCTAATTCGCACTCAGTAACAGGCTTCCCTCAAGTCGTGAAAATTTTGCCTTTGGCCAGGTGGGCTAACATGTCTTTCATCAGGGGGAGGGGGTACATATTTTCTATGCTGACAGTGTTTAACCCCTTGAAATCCACACAGAGCCTCAAAGACCCATCTTTCTTCTCTTTAAACAACACTGTGGCAGCCATATGCTATTTTGTAGGCCAGATGAACCCTCTGGCCAGATTCTTGTCAATATAGTCCTGTAGTTCCTCAAACTCCCTAGGTGTCATAGAGTACGTTTTGGGCTTTGGGAGCTTGGCTCCTGGCAATATCTCAATTGCACAGTCAGTAGCCCAATGAGGAGGAAGGGTGTCACATTCCTTTTCACTAAAAACTTTTGACAAATCGCAATACTCGCTGGGGATAAGCTGGATTCCTGGCAATTGTTCCACGGCAGCTTTTAATGTCTTGATAGGCTCCCCCTGAGCTCTGATGGCAGCAGCCCCCTTTATCTCATTGAGGTCGGTTGGTGGGAGAGGTCCCATGGCTAATCCCAGAGTTCACACACTGTTCTGCCACCAAATATTGAGATGCCACTTTTCAAGCCAAGCCAAGCCTAGAATCACAGTCTCTTTCATCTTAGGGACCACAATGAAGCAAATGACCTCCCAGTGCTGTCCCATTTCCAGATGCAAAACTTCTGTTAGGTGCATTGCTGGGAAACTCCAATAAGTAACCCATCTGCCTGTTCAAACTCCATGGCTAGGGGCAACAATTTGGCGTGAATCCCCAACTTAAGAACTGTCGGCAAGTTAATTAAGCATCTGGTGCAGCCTGAGTCTATTAAAATATCTAAATTGGTTTGAGCCTTGTCTTTGGCACTATAATTTTGGTGGGAATAGCAAAAGGTGGGATAGGTCAACTTACCATTGGGTTGTCTTCATTATCCTCATTGCTATTGTAAGGCGCCGGTAGAGGCAGGTGTTCAAGTGGGGCTCCTGCTTCTCCCAGGGGTGGGGATGAGATTTGAACAGCTTGCTCCTGTTTGGCTCAATTAGACTTCTTCTGTCCTGCTTGTGGTGATGGTTTTCTTGGCTTAGCAGTTGAAACTGGCACGGCTTTTGCTTGGGGGGCAGGGGCTAAGCACTCAGAAGCACGATGGCCCTACTGCCCACATCAAAAGCATTTATCCACCAGATGTCATATATCTGATTAATGAAACACTTCAAAGAACTTTCAGGCATTTTTTAACCTAAAAAGCCTTTATTAGTGTTACGGAGTGTCAGCACAGCATTGAGAATGCCAAGATCTGAATTTCACTTCCTTTGCACATAACATTCCAGGTATTTCCCCTCCCCTATTTTGGGGTCAGGATTCACATCTTCCAATTAACCTGGAGGGCAAAGATTCACTTCCGTTCCCTTCCGTGTGCTTTTCTCTCCTCTCCCCTTCTCCTCTGAATTAACTCTAGAAGTACCAGACAGTTCTGCATATTTTGTCAAAGCAAGAATATTCAATATTAGCAGCGTTGACATCCACCACCCCCCTTACAAAAAGGATAGGTCCTGTATGTAAATAAGAGCATATGTCAGGGATTGTTTCTTGGTTTGTTGGGGTGTTTTGCATGAAACCTTTTGATGAGTCTGTTAGCTTTCACCTCACTGGATTTCACCCAGGTGGCTTCAGACAATGGGTATCCCTTCCATTGTACTAGGTACTACAATTTCCCTTTAAAAATTCTGGAGTCAAGAATACGTTTCACTTCATAGTGGGTCTGTCCCACAACTATGAGGGGCCCGGGTGCCTTCTTAGGGGGAGGTCTTAAAGTGGAGCCCCGATAAGGTTTCAACAAGCTGCAATGGAAGACTGGGTGAATTCTCCCTAAAGGTCTAGGGAGTTTTAGTTCTACGGTGACCAGATTGACAATCCTTACTATGGGGAAAGGCCCCAAGAATTTTGGTCCCAATTTCTTGCTGGGCAATTTGAGGCGTAAATATTTAGTTGACAGATAAACCTTTCCCCAACTTGGAATATTCTTTGGGGACAATTTGCGGGGAGTTTTCAGTGCTTCTAGTTTTTTGTGATCTGTCCATACTTCAAATGGCACCTTGCTCCCTTCTAGATAGTGTCGCCAGTTTAATAGCGCCCACCTAATCGCAAAGGCCTCTTTCTCCCAGATTGCCCATCTCCGCTCGCTTTCAGTAAATTTCTTAGAGGTGTAGGCGCAGGGTTGCAGGATGCCACTTTTGTTCTTTTGTAGTAATACAGCTCCAACTGCCACATCGCTGGCATCGGCTTGAATCACAAAGGGCTCCCCTGGGCAGGGGTGCTTTAGGACTGGTTCAGCAGCAAATAGTCTCTTTAAATTCTCAAAAGGTGTTTGACAGCCCATCGTCCATGCTAGTGGTTGGCCTGGTCACGGCTTCCCTCCTCCTTTGCCTGTTTTGAGTAGTTCTGTAAGGGGTAGGGCCACCTTGGCAAAAGAGGGGATGAATTGACAATAAAAGTTGGCAAAATCCAGAAAGCTCTGGAGCTGTTTACGAGTCTTTGGGGGCTGCCATTCGATTATAGCTTTCACCTTGGCTGGATCCATTTCAATACCCTCGTTGGAAATTCTGTAGCCAAGATCAGGGCTTTTCAACTGGTTGTACATGTACCACCAGTGGTATGCGAGCACCTGGCTGGTGGTACACGTAGAACCGGTTGAAAAAAAAGTAAAAAAAAAAAGTAAAAAAAAGAAAGTTAAAAAAAAGTAAAAGAAAAGTAAAAAAAAAAAGGAAAACTGGATGAGGTGAAGTGGCTGTGAGAGCTCAGGGGAAGCACCAGGATCAGCGCCCCTTTCCATCTGATCAGCAGTCCTCCGGGGATGTGAGGGCTCAGGGGAAGCACCAGGATCAGCGCCCCTTTCCATCTGATTGGTGCATCTCCGGGGCCGTGAGAGCTAAGGGGAAGCACCAGGATCAGCGCCCCTTTCCATCTGATCGGCGCTTCTCCGAGGCCGGGAGAGCTCAGGGGAAGCGCAGGATCAGCTCCCCTTTCTGCCGAAGAAGCACCAATCTCCTGGAAAGCGGCATTGATCCCAGTGCATCTGCTGAGCCCTGAAGTAGCGCCTATCACCTGGAAAGCAACATTGATCCGGGCCAGCGCACTCTCACACACACAAACACGTGCAAGCAGTTACAGCTGAAGGTGTTTCAGCCTTCAACTATGGCTCCCAGTCCTCTGGCACCTCATTGGCTCAGGCCAGCTGTCCGTCAGAATCTACGTCCCATGATTGACTGGCTCCCTCAATGCATACCTCCCTCGCAGAAAGGGTTTGACTCTTCATGCCGGCTTGCCCCCTCGCAGGGTTCCTGATACTGTAGGCCCCACTGGCTGGGAAGGCACACCGGAGTCCTGGCTGCCGGTAAGGTGATTGACCCGCTCCTCTCCCATTGCCCACTCTGCTCGGCTTGAGCCTGGCTGGAGCAGCATTGGTGCTTCCAAAGGTGGCCACTTCAAAGTCACATGGCAGCCCTCGGCTGCTCCCCTCCCCTCCACACCTCCAAATTGATCCCCAATCGGAGAGAGAGGGAGGGAGGGAGGGAAGGAGGAAGAGAGGGAGAGAGGGAGGGAGAAAGAGAGAGAAAGAGAGAGGAAGAAAGAGAGGGAGAGAAATAGAGAGGGAGAGAGAAAAAGGGAGAGAGGGAGGGAGAGAAAGACAAAGAGGGAGAAAGAGGAAGAGAGTGGGAGAGAAATACAGAGAGGGAGAGAGAATGAGGGAGAGAAAGAGAGAGAGGGAGAGAGAGAAAGAGAGAGAGAAAGAGAGAGAGAGAGAGAAAGGGAGAGAGGGAGAGAGGGAGAGAGAGAAAGAAAGGGAGAGAGGGAGAGAGACAAAGAAAGGAAGAGAGAGAAATAGAGAGAGGGAAAGAGAAAGAGGGAGAGAGGAAGAGAGATAAAGGGAGAGAGGGAGAGAGAGAAAGAGGGAGTGAGAAAGAGAGGGAGAGAGAAAAAGAAAGGGAGAGAGAGAGAGAAAGAGAGGGAGAGAGAAATAGAAGGGGAGAGAAAGGGAGAGAGAGGGAGAGAGAAAGAGAAAGAAAGAGGGAGACAGAGGGAGAGAGAAAGAGGGAGAGAGAGATTAAATTAGTAACATGGTTGTTAAGTGAATCTAGTTTCCCCCACTAACTTTGCTTGTCAGAAGGTTGCAAAAGGCGATCACATGACCCTGGAACAATGTGACCATCATAAATATGAATCAGTTGCCAAGCATCGAAATGTAAATCACATGACCCTGGGGATGTTCCAATGGTCATAAGTGTGAAAAATGGTCATAAGTCACTTTTTTCAGTGCCATTGTAACTTTGAACAGTCACTAAGCAAACTATTGTAAGTCAAGGACTACCTGTACTTTATCACTTTTTTCCATTTTTTTGGGGGGGTCAAGTTTTTGACACCTCGCTAGGTGACTGGTGGTACTCAAATGTTGCCATATTCTAAAAGTGGTACAATTGGTGAAAAGGTTGAAAAGCCTTGGCCAAGATAATCTAATTGGGTCTGGTGAAATTCACATTTCGACAATTTGGCATAAAGCTTGGCATTCAATAGTTTCTTTAACATTTCTCTCACCAGCTTTATGTGATCAGTCATATTCGTGCTGTATATCAGGATATCATCAAGATACACCAAAACCCCCTTCTACAAGTGATCATGTAGGACCTCATTAATCAACTGCATAAATATGGCTGGGGCCCCTTGTAGTCCAAATGGCATGACTTTGAACTGATAGCTCCCCATAGGACAGTTGAAGGCAGTTTTCCACTCATCTCCCTCTTTTATTCTCACCCGGTAGTATGCCTCTCTCAGGTCTAATTTAGTGAAGACACTCCCCTTAGCCAGATGGGTTAATAAGTCCTTTAGGAGGGGGAGGGGATATTTATTTTCCACACTCACAGAATTGAGATCCTTATAGTCTACACAGAGATGAAGAGATCCATCTTTTTTCTCTTTGAACAACACAGGGGCTCCCACGGTAGATTTGGCCCATTCAATGAACCCCCTTGCTAGGTTTTTGTTCATGTATTGCTGCATCTCCTCCATTTCGAGGGGGGACATAGCATACATTCTCGGGCGTGGGAGTTTGGCTCCTGGCACCAGTTCGATGGAGCAGTCATTGGGTCTGTGAGGGGGCAGGGCGTTGCATTCTTTTTCACTAAATGCCTCCACCAGGTCCTGGTATTCATTGGGGATGATTTGTTTGGTCAGCGGCAGTGAGGCAGCCATGTGCACTCGCTCATTGGGTGGCCTAAGGTGTCCTGCAACATCAGTTGAATCAGTGGGAGGTTTAGGCCCTATAGGTAGTCTCACCATTCTCATCCCTTTCTCCCACCAGATAAATGGCTTCCATTTGTCCAACCAGGCTAGCCCTAGGATCACAGTCTCAGTCATTTTTGGAGCCACTAGGAAGCAAATAAACTCCCAGTGCGCACCTATTTCTAGGCGTAAGGGCTCAGTTAATTGTGTGACAAGAGTCCCTCCCATTAGGGAGCCATCGGCTTGCTCAAACCTCACAGGTTTGGAAAGCTGTTTTGCCCGTATGCCCATTTTCACAGCAAACGGCAGACTAATAATGCAGCGGGTGCATCCAGAATCAATTAGCACGTTTAAGTCCATTTGTGCCCCAGACTTAGGGATTATAAGTTTGGCCGCCAGTGAAAAACGCGGGATTTGTTGACTCACCATCAGGTCGTTCTCTCCTTCATTGTCACTGTCAAAGGAGGGTAGAGCAGGGGCGGGTCCCCCTGGAGTCCCAGCGTCCTCCTGTGTGGGGGGTGTAATCTGGGCAACAGGTTCTTGCATGACCCGGTTGGATTTTTCTCTCGTTAGCCGCTGGGCAGGTTTCCTTCTCGTCGCTGGTTCCTGTCTGCTCTGCAGTCGGGGTTAGGGGACTGGACAGGTTGCCGCTTGATGTTCCTCTCGTCCACACCAAAAACATTTATTTGATGGGCCTGCAGGTGGTCTGGGTCTCTCAGCCATCACAGTAGTTGGAGGTTTTCGTGGGGGTGACTGCTGTCTGGGTTGCTCTGGCGGCTGCTCGGATTCAGGTGGGGGAGGCTTCTTATAGCGGGCAAACTGAATGTCTAGCTTCACTGCTGCCTGGTACCATTCTTGCAGCTGATCAGGTATGGCTCGATAGATGCTGGCCTGAGAGAGGTGATCGTCTAATCCCTCAATGAAGTGATGGATTAGGGATTGTTCAGTCCACCCCTCTATTCGACCTGCTATCTTGCGAAATTCCCGCACGTACTCCAGGGCAGGCCTGCCGGCTTGTTTTATTTTGTGGATCTGTTCTCTTGCTTTAAGACCAATAGATGGGTCCTCAAATCTTTCTCTCAGCCCTAGGAGGAAGAGGTGGGGGTCCTCCAATTTGGGGGCTTGCTCATTATATAAATTGTTCAGCCATTCAGATGCTTCTCCCTCTAGGCTGGACACAATCACATCGACCATGGCCCCCGGGTCTGGGTAGAGATAGGCCCAGCAATTCAAATGAGAACGCACTTGGTTGAGGAAAAAAACCAGCTTCCCTGGGTCCCCATTGAAGGTTGCTCTGAAAAGTGGTGCAATTATAGGCTGTTGGGGCCCCCACGGCAGCTGTTGCTGCTGGCCCCATCCTGGCTGCAGATTTGTGCACAGGGGTTGCACAATTGGGGGCTGTAGCCAATTTCCTCACTGCTGGCCCCATCCTGGCTGCAGATTTATGCCTAGGGGTTGCACGTTTGGAGGCTGTGGCCAGTCTCCTTGCTGTGGTCATTCTCCCACCAGCTGCTGATCCCCTGGCTTCTGTACCACCCCAAGCCATTGCAAGGCCTCTATTAGCTGTGGAAGTTCAGAGGTCGCGGACCATCCACCTGCTGGGGAACCCAATCTCCCCATTGCTGCAGAGGCCTCAGACTGGGATTCCCTCTCTCTTCAGGGCTGGAGTTCCTGGCAGGTACATCTGCAATGGAAGGGCTGTAGGCTTCTCTCTGCAGGAATTTATTTCTGCTTTTTACCTCTGGGTTTTGAAATTTTTCCAGTGACTCACCCAAAGCTTGAGTGACAGGCGATTCGTTAGCTGTCCACCATTGTGCTTTTGAAGTCTCTGTTTCCAGCTGGGAGATCTGCCAGAGTTCTCTCTCCCCCGGCTTGCCAGCTGTTGCTCCCTGCCCCCTGGGGAAGCTGTTGCAGCCAGGGGGCTGGCCTCAGGCAATCTTTCTTTCTCCATAATGAGAACTTCCCTGAATCTGTGTCAGCGTATTCCCTGTTCGTTTGTTTTAGGAACAGTGATGGGGGCTCGGGACCCCCATTAGGGTTGAAAGTTTTGAAGATCTTGGCATGATGCCATGTGTCTGATTAATGAAACACTTCAAAGAACTTTCAGGCATTTTTTAACCTAAAAAGCCTTTATTAGTGTTACGGAGTGTCAGCACGGCATGGAGAATGCCAAGATCTGAATTTCCCTTCCTTTGCACATAACATTCCAGGCATTGAACAATTGGCTCAAAAGTGCAAAACTGTAGGAAGGTAGTGAAAGTGTACGCTGGGCCATTATCTGTTTTTATAACAGCCGGTTTTCCCAAAGCTGTAATAGCAGCCATAAGATGGGAAATGACGTGATTAGAGGTTTCTCCCCATTGGGTGGTTGCCCAAATGGCACCGGAAAAAGTGTCAATTGAAACGTGGAGATATTTCCAAGGTGCTAGAGATGGAACGTGAGTAATATCCATTTGCCATAACTGATTGGCTTCTAATCATGTGGGTTAACACCTGTGTCTCGTATAGGGGATAGACCTGCACATTGAGGACAAGCGGAAATGATTTGTTTCGCTTGGCTTAGAGGAGTATGGCAGAATTGTGCCAGGCCATGAGCATTTTGATGGAAAAAAGAGTGACTATAAAAGGGATTAGAAAAAAATGTGGGTAAGATGTGAACAGCAGCATCCGCCTGAGTATTACCTTCAGAGAGAGGTCCAGGTAAAGAGGAATGACTTCGAATGTGTGAAACAAAATATGGATGAGTACGATCCTGTAATAAATGCTTCAAAGTTAAAAACAAAGATAATAAATTAGCATCTAGTCTGGGTGTTACATAAGCACCAGGTAAATTAACAATAAGTTGACAGACATAGTGAGAGTTGGAAATGAGATTAAATGGTTTTTGAGCAAAAGTGTGAAAAGCAAGAATAGCAGCTGCAAGTTCCAATCATTGCGGTGTGGGTGTAAAGAGTGTGCCATTTCGCTGTTGATTCATCTCGATATGTGATTGCTCCTCTAGTCTTGCCGCCATCAGAAAATACAGTAATAGTATCAGACAAAGGCTGATTTGAAAGCATACAGGAAATTCGAAAAGAGGAAGTCATTAAGAATGTAAAGCGAAGGTCTTTAGGTAAATGATAGGAAATCTTCCCTACATACTCTATCAAAGCAATTTGTAAAGCTTGACATGTCTGAAATGCAAATTCAAAATTAGATTTAGGAACAGGGATACAAATGTCCACCAAGTCTGTGCCAATGCGTTGAAGAGCCCGCAAACGGCCTTGTACTATTAAATCTGCTATAGCTAGAAAAATAGGAAAAACATTATGGGAAGGAGTGTGTGGTAAATAGAGCCACTCAATACAATAAACTTGATTGTTCTTTATAGCAGAAAGGACTGCTGTAGGTAATTTCTCAGTGGGGAAGATTAATAAGGTTAGCAGAGAATTAAGAACAGGAATACGGTCAACGAATTTAGTTCTTATAATTGAATTAATTTGTTTAATAACACCTTGCACTGCCAAGGGAATGGAGATTACATCTGCAGGGGATTTGCCCTGGGTGAGTAACTCAAATAAGGGGCTTAACAGACCTGTAGGTAAGCAAAAATAAGGTCTTACCCAATTAATAGTGCCCAAAATTTGTTGTAGCTTAACCAGCGAAATAGAAGGAGGTAAAGAAAACTGTGGAATATTAGGACTTGAATAACTTTGGAGGAGTTTGTGTCCTAAATACACATATGGTGATCAAAGCTGTACCTTTTCAGGGGCAATTTGTAATCCACTGCTGGCTAGATCTACTTGAAGTTCAGAAAGCCAATAAGATGGGATGGAAGGGGCTCCTATAGGAATATCATCCATATAATGATATATTAATGCTGTTGGATGATGCTTACGAAAAGGAGCCAAAGCATTGGCTACAAATTATTGACACAAAGTGGGACTCTTCAACATTCCTTGTGGTAATACAGTCCAATGGTAACAGCAAGTGGGTTCAGTGTGATTTATAGCTGGTACTGTAAAAGCAAATTTTTCTCTGTCTGCCATGCACAGAGGTATGGAGAAAAAACAATCTTTCAGATCTATGATCATCAATTGATGATCTTGTGGAATTAAATTGGGGGTGCCACATTGCAGAGCTCCCATAGGCTGAATACATGCATTCACAGATGGAGATCATGTAGGAATCTCCATTTGCCACTTTTCTTTTTGATAACAAAAACTGGAGTGTTCCATGGACTAGTGGAAGGGGCAATGTGTTTGGCTTGTAATTGTTCTTGAACAAGAATTTTTAAGGCCTGTAATTTGTACAGAGGAAGAGGCCATTGTTCCACCCAAACAGGTGTAGTAGTTAACCAAGTTAAGGGTAAGGCAAACATTTTATTCATCGAAGGTGACGGTAGCCCCCCATTTACTAAGCAAGTCTCGTCCCCATAAGTTGACATGAATGTCAAGAATGAAAGGACAAAGTTGAACAGTTACAGTAGAATTGGGAAGACTTGCAGAAAGAAATTATGTACTTTGTCATGCACCTTGTTGCCCTCCTACACCCCAAACACTAGGGCATGGGTCAGTGGGCCAAGATGCAGGCCAATCTTTAGCTGAAATTACTGAAACATCAGCCCCTGTATCAATTATGCCCTCAAAAGGCTAACCCTGGAAAAAGACTGTCTGACGGGGTCGCTGGATGGTGATTGGGGTGGTTAATGCAATTACAACGGGATCCGTGGAACCAAACCCGCCGTCCCCTCGATCCCTATCACGACCCCCTGCAGGGACAAAATAGGGCAAATGGAGTAATTGTGCAGGACTAGTATTGCTTGGCAAAGTCTGTGGCATGTTAGTCCATAATTGAATAAAGATGACACCTGTATAGTCAAAATCAATTACTCCAGGTATTACAAAAATTCCCTTTTTTCCCATGCTAGATCGAGGCAAAATTAATCCAACATATCCAGAAGGGAGAGGTCCAGAAAGTTGTGAAGGAACTACTTGTACTTCTCCTGGAAGTTTGAAACACACTTCTTGTTGGATAATTAAATCTATCCCAGCACTCCCTCTAGTGGCTGCAGGGGTATTATTAATTGTTGATGGAATTACTGAAGGGTCTCTGTTTGGACCAGGGCCAGAGACTGGCCCGTTTTGAAGTTTCCTGACCGGCATTCATTAGCCCAGTGAAATCCCTTATTACACTTAGGGCATTTTGTTTTTGGCCGCCTCCCAGCAATATTTTTAAATGGTCGGGAGGCATACATTCCTCCCCCAGGATTTCTGCATTCCTGTTTAAAGTGTCCAATTTTACCACAATTATAACATTTCCCCTGAGGTTTCTGAGCTTTTGTAAGAGCTGCAGCTAAGAGATTAGTTTGAAAAGAAGTAGTTCCTATATCCTGACATGCATTAATCATTTCTGCTAAATATGGTTGAGCTCCCAATCCAATGATGGCCCGTTTACATTCAGTGGTGGCATTTTCTTTAGCCAATTTCATAAGCAATTCAGCTTGAGCATCAGGATTATCAATTTGTTGTCTCAAGGCATCTTGCAGACGGTTAATAAAATCTGCATATGGTTCATTTGCCTTTTGACAAATATTTGAAAATGCTTGAGATGGTTTCCCAGTTACAGGAACTTTTCCAAAAGCTTTGTAAGCACATTCAGAGGATATTTGAAGAGTAGCTATAGGCAAAACAATTTGTGCATCCACTGGAGTGTAATCACCAGAGCCATATAACTGCTCTGGGAGGTAAGCACCTCCAGAAGTTGCAGCTCTTAATGTACATTGATGTCTAAACTCACTATCCCATACCACATACTGAGCTGGTGTTAACAACATACGAATTGTTGTTTTCCAATCTTCTGGTACCAAAACATGATTCCTCATTGTTGCTTCTAACATACCTTGTATATAAGAACTTCCTAACCCAGTATCTCCTATACCCTTACGCAATTCTGTTAAGATTGCATAAGAAAGTGGTCGATATTCAACCACTGGGGCTCCATTTGGATCTACCTGCTCAGTCAAATGTACAGGGCAAACTGAGAGCATATCTGCTATTTCCTGCATATCTCCCTCCCCTGTCGCCATTTGATTTTCTAATACATGGCAAATGGAAACATGAGATCTAGAATTCTTTTGCTCTGAAGGTGTCACATCCATTTTGGAAGATATAGGAGCTGATGGAACTGAAACCTTTTCATGATCAGAATCTGGAGAGGGAGTAGAACTTAATTGTACTGCATCAGCCCCATATTTTTCCACTGCGTGGCGACATTGATGCCAACAATGCAAAACATCCACTGAGGCTCGGGGTTCCTGATGAAGGGTGTTACCTATTCTTTCCAAATCCTTAAGTCGGAGCGTCCCCCTTTCAGGATACCAAGGACAGTTTTTCCCTATCTCACTCACTAGCTTCCTAATCTCCCTTTCAGGCATCGTCATGCCTGACTTGTGTAAGAGAAACCTTAACTCTCTTACATGCTTTTGCTGAAGGTGAGATATATTGCAGCCCATACTTACAGTTTGAGAAATCCCGGAGGACGAGAAGACGAGAAGGTGCACCAAGGGGTCTGTTCCAGACGACTGTAAATATGTTGGTTGCTGCTTTCCCTCGGGAGGGGATGTCCTGGTCCACGGGCGCCAGTTGTAACGATGCTAAGAAAAAGACTCAGGCATGTCTTGAGCAGAGGTTTGAAGCTGTAGGACACAGCTTGACAAACTCTGAGTTTATTGCTTCTTATATACTTTTTACATACATAGGCTTTATCATTAACTGCTGACATTTTACATTCATAAGTTTAACCTTTAGCTGTTGACATAAAGTAATTGAAAAATTCCTTCATATAAGCAACTATTTTCTAGTAACATATTACCTGTTCAGAGAGCAGGTAAAAACAAATACAGGTATATTAAAAAGGAGAAAGAACTGACAAAGACAGGAAGAGATAAAGACAGGAAGAGATAAGGGGGAACTTAAAGCATATTATTTATTTAGGTAGGTAAGGTATTTAGTCAAAAGGGGGTGATCTTTTGGCTGCTTCCTTGGGACAAAGGGTATCAAAAGGTTATGAGGTTTGTGGGGGGGAGGAAGCATGGCAGTTTGCTGCACGTGCTTTTTTCCCCACAGCCTCCATTCGAGGCCCTGGGTCATCACAGTACATTTATAGTCCGCGCAGATTCGGACTTCTCCATTAGCCTTTAGAGGCGTTACAATGGGGGTTTCCCATGGACTAGAGTCCACAGGTTCTAAGATGCCCTGCTTGAGCAGCTTGTCCAGCTCTGCATCAATTTTGCTTTTGAGAGCAAAAGGCACCCTTCTAGGCTTAATCCTAATGGGTGTGATAGCTGGATCTAAGCGTAAGGAAATGGGAGGCCCCTTGTAGGAGCCAAGCTCTGAGCTAAACACATCAGCAAACTCCTTGCAGACTTCTGCAAGGTCTGGCATTTGCAGACTGTGCAGCCCAGTCACTTGGATTCCAAGGGCCTCGAACCAATCAAGTCCAATGAGACTTGTGCAATCACCCCCAACTACCACCACATCTAGTAGGCCTTCAAAAGCCTTACGCTGCACTTTGAGCGTAGCCTCCCCCTTCACACTGACCCTGGAATTCTGGAAGTCAGTGAGAATTAAGTTCGATGGCCGGAGTTTGACTCGAAGGCCACTACTGCTGCAAATCCTTTTAAAGGTGTCATGTGAAATGATCGATAGAGCGGACGTCAATGCGAAGCTTTTTCTTAAGGGGCTTGTGTGTCCCTGTTTTCAGAATACTCCTGCGCGATGCGCAGAAACCCACCCTATGTTGGCTGGGGACCCTGGCACCTTTCTGAAGCAATTCTTGCTGAGGTTGGACCTTCTGGCAACCCAAACAGATGGAGGCAATGTGGCCTTGCCTGACACATGCCTGGCAAATGGCGGAGCAGGATCTGCAGTCAGCGTGCTTGTGGTGCCCACTTGTCTTAAGGCAGCAATAAAGTCCGCAGCAGACTCACCCGGCCTCTGGTCCCTCTGCTCGAACGCGTGCCTCCAAGCAATTACAGAAAGTTTAGGCTTGAAATGTTCTTTAAGCATTTTCTTCAAGTCAGCATAAGTTACTGACCCCAACAACGCAGGGGCCACCAGATTCTCTGCTATGTCGAACATTTCTTGTCCACAGACACACAGCAGGGTTGCTGCTTTAAGGCCATCTTCCCTTATCTGATTGACCCTAAAGTAATTCTCCACCCGCGCCACGTATGAATTCCAGCGCTCTGGGTGGGAAACATCAAAGTCAGATAACCGGCCAATTTTAGACATCGTAAGTCCTCACAGCCTCGTTAATGCCTTCACTGCAAGCCTTGTCTTGGGGGAAGGGGTCTGTTTGCCAAGCTCACCTCCAGCGATGCTATACTGGCAGGCTGAGTCGCTGTGCTGGACGCCGACTTCCCGAGCTTCTTGTGAGTCCTAAATTCTTTTGTAGTTCTTCCTCTTGCCTGCAGCAATCCTACCTTCGTCACCAGTTTTATGTTTGCAGGGTTGAGGCATTAAGCGGAGACACCTTGTGTAAGCAAGCTTGCTTTTATTGTTCTCTTCTTACAACCAGCAAACTGCAAAACGGCTTGCAGGCCTTTTATAGTGTCCTATCCCCAGACAACATCAACCAATGATTGCAGAGGCTGTTTCCTGCCTTGCGCATGTGCACAAGGCTGGAGACAGCCAGTCTGGTCCCGGGCAGCTTTTGGTCTGCCTGGGACCCTTTGCAACATTTCTGAGCCTGCTGAATGCTTCAGCAGGCTCAGGACATAACAGTAGCAATAAATGTTTTCTTTAAATCACAGGTAAAGTTGGGAACAAACTTCTGCTGTGTAGAAAGTAAGTTCAGGATTGCTTTATAGGTTATCCTTGCAGGGAAGTAGTTGTTCACAATGTGGAAACCCAAAGTGATATTTGGTAAGAGATCAAGGTTCCTATTGATCTCCTTGACAGCAAACACCAAAGCAAGGATGTACTGATACACATTTGGCGCATTTCTGCAATAAACACTATCAATGTCATTATACAACATAAACAGGGAATCCTATGCATCTCTTGTACTTGTGTACTCAGACCTATAATACTGTATGCCATGGAGATCTCCAGAAAATGGCATGCTGAGCAGCGGGACATTTTTTTCCTCCCTGCTGAGAAACAAATGACTTTGCTGCCAAAGCCAATTCTTTGGCAACACACTCTCCAGATTTGAATGCCAGAAGCTAGTAATTAACCATGATGGCCTTCAGATGACTACATACTTGCCTGAGAAGAGAAAACTAGAGGATTGCGATTCTCAGTAAGAGAAGCCACAGGATTCGGTGTCTATCTTTTCTAGTTGCTGCTTATATTTTTGTATTAGATGTGTATTTGTATCTGGAGTTTTAAAATACTTTCTCTTTTACTGCAAGGAATTTAGTGGCATGAGGGATTTTTTCTTTGCAGTGAAAGTGACTTGAGCTGATTTATACTGGATTTTTACTCTAAGAACTTTCCATTTTATTAGTCCTTCTAAAATAACTCAGAAAAGCTGATTGAGTCTGCAAAATAGAACCATTACATGCAGTCAGAAGACAGCTGTTACGAGACATTGTGTCCCAATTTTCAGGAAAATTTACTGAACAACAAGTTCTATGGAAAGATCTTCAATAGAGACCCACAACCTTTGCAAGCAAGAAGCAGTTGTTTGAAAAGATTCCAGCTGTAATGTTAAAGAAAAGTAAAGAGGATAAACTGGAAGGAGTTGTTTCTATTATTAAGAATCAATCAAAGGTATTTGATCCTGATCACAGATGATAGTTGTAGTGGGTTGCTGAGAGATTAGAAGCCACTTGTGAATTTTCTGCAAGTAAAATACCATAATGGATTGTTAACA
The DNA here is from genome assembly GCA_039797435.1 of Crotalus adamanteus. NCBI lineage: Eukaryota > Metazoa > Chordata > Lepidosauria > Squamata > Viperidae > Crotalus > Crotalus adamanteus. The sequence continues at coordinate 1,490,720 of CM077935.1, read as the reverse complement.
CAGGGCTTTGAAATTTACTGTTGTTGTTGAGATTACCTGTTAACTGTTTTTTTATATACAGTAAATAGATGGTAGATCAAATTGGTTGATTGCTAATAGATTTCTATATTTGTAATATTTTTAATGTTATATATTATCTTTTCAAATTTGGTCACCCCCTGGATGAAACAATAATACCTTACCCTGTAGCAGCACAGGTACATGTGTTCAATGGACTGGATGTTATTGTGAAGCACAATATGCCTGCACACAGGCAGGGCACTCTTACCTTTATAATTATTTACAGAAAAAAAATACAACAAATAATATGCTGGATAGGACACCCCTTTACTGAGTGTTTGTGCTGCATCTTGTTAAAGGACTAGTAAAGTTCCCTTGACTTGACAGAAACCTCACATAGTCCCCAAGATGTTTGGGTGGGCCCTTGGCCCACTGGGACCTTCTGATGGCCAGTGAGTGTGCCTGGCCTGCCAGTTTGCCTGCCAGGCTAGGCAGACCAGGACTTTGATGCCCCAAGGACCCAGGTGACCCACCCAGCTGCTGACTGGTTGGATCCTCTGAATCCAAGTCAGGGTTCCTTAGGAGGGTGGAATTCCTCAAGTCCAGTGGTGGGGGTGGAATTCCCCAAATCCACAATGGACTCCTCTTGGGAGCAGTGTCCCTCAAGCCCAAGACCAGCATCTGGAGTGGCCTGAGTGGCTGATGTGCCCCAGTAACCCATGGGCCCTGTGTATGTGCCAGAGGTGCCAGAGCCATAAGCCACCTCCATGGCAAAACCCCTTTTTGGAGCACTTACTGAAGTCTGGTCTGACCCCCGTTCTGGAGTAATAACTGAATCCTGTGAATGACCCCGATCTGCCACAGGAACGTGTGCGGTAGTGTGTGAAAACCCACTGGAGCTGGGAGACTGTGGTCCAGAATGAAGATTATGGTCCTCCTCCCCCCCGAGAGCTGAGCCAGGAGCGGAAGTGTTGCTGTGAAGCCTCCAGCGCAGTTGGTCGATGTGTCGTCAGATGACACATCCATCGTCCAAGGCCACTTCGTATGACAGCGGCCCAGAGACCTTGCATACCACTGCTGTGACCCAGAGATGTCCAGGACCATAGTTCCTTGCCCAGTCTGGATCGCCCACCTGTAGTCTCCTAGGTGCCCGTGGCTGTGACACCTGTGAAGCCACCCAGTCTGGGTGCAACCTGTCTATTTTGGTGATGAGGCGGCGACCCCAGTGGAGTTCTAGTGGGCTCTTTCCTGTGGCTGTGCAAGGTGTGGTGTGGTGTGGTGTGCAAGAAGGAAATCTGCTAACCTGTGATGCCAGCTGCCATAAGTGAGTTTCTTGAGAGCATCTTTGGTAGTGCACACCATCCTCTCTGCCTGTCCATTGGAAGATGGGTGGAATGGAGCAGAAGTCACATGCTGGATCAAGTTGGCCTGAAGAAAAGCCTGGAACTCCAAAGAGGTAAATTGGGGGCCATTATCTGAAACCAGGACATATGGAAGTCCATGTGAGGCGAAGATTCCTCTCAACACCTGGATGGGCTTGGCAGTAGTAGTGGAGGAAACAGGAACAGCCTCTAGCCACTTGGAATGGCTGTCAATGAGGAGAAGGAAGAATTGCCCCTGAAAGGGCCCAGCATAATCTATATGAATCCTTGACCAAGGGGCCTGTGTTTCCTCCCACCTATGTACTGGGGCCTGAGGCATTTCAGGCCTTGACTGTTGGCACACTTGGCACCCGTGCACCTGGGCCTCGATGGCTTTATCGAGCCCAGGCCACCAGAGATGGCTGCGCGCAAGCGCTTTCATCCGTACTATGCCTGGATGTCCCTCATGCAGAGAGAGCAAGATTCTAGACCTCAATGAGGCTGGGATGACTACCCTACTACCCCATAACAGGTGCCCCTTGAAAGTGGAAAGCTCGTGCTTCCTTTGCCAGAAGCTTTGAAACTCAGTATTTGGACACGTGTCAGGCCATCCTGACAACACCCATGTCAGCATGCGTGTAAGCATGTGATCAGTGGCAGTCTCTGCAGCCATGTCCCTAGCATTGAGGGGAGATTCAGGCAACTCCTGAATGGAGAGAATGTTAGTAGCAGGAGCAGGATCTGCTTCTATCTGTTTTAGAGGTAATCGGCTGAGGCCATCTGCATGGTCCATTTCTTTTCCAGGTTTGTGAATTAGAGTGTAGTCTTATGCTGACAAGAAGATAGACCATCTAGACTTCCGGTGGCGATGACCGCGCCGATGGCGGCTTTTTTCAGCCATCCACCCTGGGATGTGTCAAAGCCAGCTGAGACAGCGAGCAACAGCTGTCTCGTGGCCTGGAACTTCTCTCCCCGGGCGAAGGGGAGGAGGTGAGCTTTCCTCAGATAGTGGTAGAGCTCCCCGAGACCCCAAAGCTTTCTTTTTGGTGGTCGGAGGGTGAGAGCTCCCACGGAGTCTGGGGTGTCCTCCACATTCCAGGATGCCTTTGCCCTGATTTTATCCAGGACAAAGCTAGACGCTGCTTCCACATCTGCACTTAAAATGAATTTGTGAGTAAAATTTAAAGCAGAAAGAGCTGACCAGGAGAGATTAAAATGGTGATTATTCCGAGACTTTAACTCTGGAAAAGAATTTATCTTTTCCTTTTTTTTTCAATTAAGAGTGGTGAAAAATGGCACTGAGATGTTGATTCTTTGAGTGAAAGGACCGGAACTTCTATTTGAAACAATGTAACAGATTTTGTATTTATATAAAATGCAAGAATCTTCTTTTTTCTTTTAAGGGGGCTTTTGTCTTTTTTCCTCCCCCCTTTTGGTACTTGTTGATTTTATAAGATTTTAGCAGATTTTTTAACAAGTGGTCTTAAAAATAAAATGGCTTCAAAGCGTCTCGGAGCTTCTATTGTTTCTAAAGCCTTGATCTTCCCGGTAATGCAGACAGCTCAGCAAGTTAAGTTTAAGTTACCACCACCTTCTCCATCGTTACCAGCATGCATACTTAAAGATTTACAGGATGCCTCGGGAAATAAGGCACGACAGATTAAAGAAGAGATGGAGAAATTTCTTGAAAATAAAATTAGGGAACTGAGAGAGGACATTGCATCTGTGTTTCAAAAGGTTGTTGGTCATATAGATTGTCTGGATGATCATACTGATGACGTTGTGGAAAATTTTGAAAAACTGGAAGATTGAATTGATAAAGTAGAAAATAAGCTGGAAATAATACAGGATGAAATTACTATGTTACAATATAGAGACATGGAATTTGCTTTAAGAATAAGGGGAATGAAGTAAAACACGGAAGAGGATTTGAGACAAGTGGTGGCAAAAGATATAGCTTTCATTTTGAGGGCTGAGCCTGAAGAAATACTGAGAGAGAGACGGAAAAAGTTTTTAGGGTTAATTCAAGGGTTGCGAGGCAGAGGAATTTGCCACGAGATGTAGTTATTTATTTTTCTAGGAGATCACTTCGTAATGAAATTTTACAGGCTTTTTATAAGCAGAGATTTCAAATTGCAACTCAAGATGTTATAATTTTAAAAGAAATACCTTCAAAAATTCTTAGAAAAAGAAAGGATTTTGCTTTTTTGGCTGACGAGCTCAAAAAATGACAGGTCCGGTTCAGATGGGAGATACCGGCTGGAATAGCAGTGAATTATGCGGGGATATATCATAGACTTAATACAATTTCAAAGGCAAAAGATTTTTACACTTCTGTTTTGAAGGCGGGCTCTCCATCATCTTTGCGACCTGAGATTATAGAAGAAAAGTTGGAAGGGCAGCCGGTTGATGTAGGAGACATACAGGCTGAACTTCTGCAGCAGTCTCTTGTGACAGAAGATTTTTTAAAGAAACCGAGAATGACTCGTACAGCCTATAGACGTAAAGTAAAAGAACAGCAGAAGGCGGATGTTGGAATAAAGAAAAGGAAATGATGAACTTTTGTAGTAGTTTTTTGAGATAGAAGATGTTTTAAAGGAATAGTGAATGATTCGTGTAATATGTAGATGTAAAGAAAAAGAACAATAAATGTTAGTTTAGCTGGTAGTTTGATTTAGTATGTTTTAAAGGAATAGTGAATGATTTGTGTAGTACGTAGATGTAAAGAAAAAGAATAATAGAAGGTGTCGATTTAGTGGAAAAGTTTAAATATTTGGGAGTATATATATTATAATTTTTTAATTTAAAGTGTATAAAAATAATTATGAGATATTATAGGTAAATGTGTAAAAGAATTTAAATTCTAATGATCTCTGTAGGTGAGAATTTTAGTGATTAATATGAATGGTTTGTTGAAATTTCTTAAGTAGGAGGGTATTAATAGATCTACTTAGGGGTGGGAAAAAAAGCAAATAGCCAAGTTTATCGAATGTAAGTTTGTTGGTTGGGTTATATTGGAGGGAAAATTTTGTGTTTATTATGGATGAATGGTTGTTTAAAAGAAATATACACCTCAGCGTGGAGAAGATGGATAAATTACATATAGAGTAAATATGGGTTAGAGTTGATATGGGATTAAAAAGTATTATTTAGATTATGAATAATTTTTAGTTTTTAATTTGGAATTGCTTATATTGTTAAAGTTTTTTTTTTAATTTGCTTAAATTTGTTTTGTATTCGAGTTAAAGTACATTATTGATTTTGTTATTTGTATAGCTGGATAAGTTTATTTAGAATTTGCTTGTTTATTTGTAACCCTGTAACCAGCTCTGGGAAGTGAGGGGGGGAGGGAGGGAGGGGGTTATTTTAGGGGGGGATATTGTTAAAAACTTGTATAAAACTTTTCAATTAAAAAAAAAAAGAAGAAGATAGACTATCTCAGCATACGTGGGGAAATAATGTGTGGTGTTTGTTTGTTTGTAGTAAACAAACCCAGCAAAGGCTTATGGTCTGTGTAGACCGTGAAGTGGCGGCCATATAAGAAATCATGAAATTTCTTTATGCCAGCCAGTATGGCCAAGGCTTCTCTGTGAATCTGAGTGTAATTACGCTCTGCAGATGACAGAGTCCTTGAATAGTAGGCCACAGGGTCTTGAGTCCCATCAGCCTTCAGGTGACTAAGTACTGCTCCCACCCCATAAGGGGATGCATCACACGCGATGCATACAGGCAATTGCTCATTAAAATGTGCTAATACAGCATTTGAAGAGAGCAAGGCCTTAACTTCATTGAAACTCCTGTTATGGACCTTAGTCCACTGCCATGGGGCTTGTTTATCTAAGAGCTGGTGTAACGGCTCTGCCACTGCAGCCTTGTGGGGAAGAAATGCGTGATAGAAATTTAAGAGTCCCAAGAAAGCTTGCAGCTCGCTTTTGGACTTGGGACTTGGGGCCTGCTGAATTGCTTGAAGCTTGGATTCAGCAGGATGGATGCCTTGAGCATCAATTCTGAATCCTAAGAATTCAGTGGATGTAACTCCAATTTTACACTTGTCTTGCTTCAGTTTCAGACCCTCTTGGCGGAAATGAAGCAAGACAGCCCTTAGTCTCTCAGCTAAGTTTAGAGATGACTCTCCAGCAATGAGGACGTCATCAAAGTAGGGACAGACCCCAGGAATACCATGGAGCGTGTGCTCCATTACACTTTGGAAAATGCCAGGGGCTACATTAACCCCAAACTGTAGTCTTTTGACCTTAAAGTCTCCTCTGTGCATTACAATCGTTTGAGCCTCAGCTGTTGCCTCATCAACAGGTAACTGTTGGTAGGCCTGTGCCAAATCAAGTTTTGCAAAGATACGCCCCCCTTTTGAGGGAGGCCAGAATGTGGCTTACCACAGGCACTGGATATGTATGCTGTTGCAGCGCTTTGTTCAATGTACATGTCATGCCTCCCTCCGAGCCTGACTCTGAGGACGACATGGAGTTCCTTGTTGAGGCCCAGGCGGGGGTGTCTGTGGCTTCGGAGAACTGTGGGGAGGAACAGGCTGAAGCAGGTCAGGGCCCTTCAAGTTTGGAACAGGGAAGGCAGAGCGCAGGCGAGGAGCAAGGCCCCTCCCCACCAGATCCCAGAGCAAGGAGAGCAGAGAGGAGGAGGGAACAACGGAGGCAGGCTCACTTGCTCGGGAGGAGAGCATCATGCCCCACTCCACAAGGCACAGCTGGGGAGTAGGTATTTAAGGAGACACTGTGGGGTGGGGCATTTGCCAGGAACAAATGTGAACTCTTGTGATGTGAGCTCTTGTACCTGGACTCTTTGTGTTTTGGATCAAGTTTGTTTCCTGCTGAGTTCTCCTTGCTGTCCTCAGTTTTGCAGTTTGCAGGTTACAGGCAAGATGGGCATTGAAAAGATCATACTTTGTTTGTTATCTGTTTTACTTTAAAGAACTGTTTAACTCCATGGACTGTTTTATTGAACTTGTGCCAGCATATGTGGGGGCTGTTGGGTGAATGTTGGCAGTGCTTACAAAGACAATTATTCTGACCAGCTAATTGCTTTGCCTCCTGTAATGATGCTAAGAAAAAGACTCAGGCATGTCTTGAGCAGAGGTTTGAAGCTGTAGGACACAGCTTGACAAACTCTGAGTTTATTGCTTCTTATATACTTTTTACATACATAGGCTTTACCATTAACTGCTGACATTTTACATTCATAAGTTTAACCTTTAGCTGTTGACATAAAGTAATTGAAAAATTCCTTCATATAAGCAACTATTTTCTAGTAACATATTACCTGTTCAGAGAGCAGGTAAAAACAAATACAGGTAGATTAAAAAGGAGAAAGAACTGACAAAGACAGGAAGAGATAAAGACAGGAAGAGATAAGGGGGAACTTAAAGCATATTATTTATTTAGGTAGGTAAGGTATTAAGTCAAAAGGGGTGATCTTTTGGCTGCTTCCTTGGGACAAAGGGTATCAAAAGGTTATGAGGTTTGTGGGGGGGGGGGGGAAGCATGGCAGTTTGCTGCGCGTGCTTTTTCCCCCACATCTCATTCTTCTTTATTTTATTAGTGAAGACATCCTAAGCGGGAGTAGTTAGTGGGTTTTAGCTTAGTATGGAAGATTGCAAGACATCTTATTAAGTAAAGAAAAAAGACATTGAAATAAACAACAACAGCTGATAAGAATAGCAACTATTATAATGAGATATTGAACAATCTTTCCAAGAAGGCCAATGGGAAGCTATGACCATAGAGCACTCCACCAATTTCCTAAGGTATCAATTTTTAAATCAGAAGTCAAGTTATGTAAAACATTAATTTGCTTTTGAATAACACCAGATTGATCAGAAAGATTGAAACAACACATTCCTTCGAGTACTTCACATCCTAGATGTTGCCAGAGCACAGATAATCAATTGCAGCACGATTTTGTAAAATAGCTTTACGAAGTTCTATTAGCTCTTGAATAATAGCAGATAAAGCTAGGGAGGTCGCATTAATGGTCTTTGCTAAATTACATGCAAGAGCATTTAAATTTACATGAGCTCGGACAGCAAGTGCTGGTACCCCTACTAATGAAATAGCTAAGGCATTATATTCTGCTTTATTGAGGAGGGTTCTAGAAGAATCACAAGTATCATCCAGGGTTACTGATCTTCTATGACGTTTTGAACTGGATATGTTAAGTTCTGTTCTTGTTGGCAAAAATGTGGTGAGTCTACTAAGGCAACAGTGTGTTGTACTTACATTGGCAGGAATGTAATTAAATGTCTCTTTCCCGCAGGTAAAGAACCATCCCTTTTGCAACCATATATGCGCAAAATTAAAGGATACCTCTTTAAAGGAGGTACAATTTAAAATCCCTTGACTGACCTGTATACAATGAGGTGTTTTAGGTGAAGTAGTACAATTGACAATTTTTGCACAAGTAAGATTTGTAGGCACAGCTACAATTGGTGTATGCAAAACAATAGCATCAAGGGGTAACATATAAGAGGCATGACCCCAGCTTGACATAATTGCATAATGAAACTCTTTGTCTGATAGAAAATTGCTTAAACCAGTATAATTTTTTAAAACTGAAGCTGGGACACACACAGGTATAAGACAGGTAGAGAGTAGATTTTCCATGTCATATGATTCAGAAATACAAATGTCTGTCACTTGTGTTACATTAGCTAATTGCACCCAAATATTATATTTCATCCGTGATTCTAAAGGATGAGGTGGGAGAGCTTCAGCCCCCACGCAGCAATTAAGAAGGAAAGAGAGGCAAAGAATGACTAAGGAATTTGCAGTCAAAACCGCAAATATGGCAGCGCATAAATTCTCTGGTGTAGGTTCTTTTCCCTGTTGTCTCAGAACCTCCTGCGCTTTGGATGTTAGTTTCTTCACATCGCCCCAGGTCGTTGGCCGACTGCGATGGCGAGAGCGAAAGGGACGTTGTGCTGTCTGAAGAGTCACCTGCTTCATTTCCGGTATTGGGTTCTGGACTTGATGCCACGACATCTTTGGCTGGTTGCACACACTGGGCTGGAATCCAGAGAGGGCCTGTAGGAGCAAGCAGAGCAAACATAGCCTCGCCCCCAAGTTAGTAATGGAATTGGATCTAACCAGGTTTTTTCAGGCAATTGCTGATAATATACCAATGGATTAGGGAGCACAGCTTCCTGCTGAAAGTGACGCTGGTAGGCAGTAGTGTTTTGAAAAGAAATATTTAGCTGGTTTAAAGTTATTAAGACTTTATTGACTTGATGAGTTATCCATGCGAAATTAGGTACCCTTGATCCCTCCTTTTTTAATTGTTTATGAAGGCAGTCCTTAAAGGACCAATACATATGTGAGAAACAAAGGATAGCTGCTGTAAAGTTAAAAACAAAGCCATAAGATTGGAGTTGATCCTGGGTATGATGTAAGCACCTGTAAGATTAAAAATAAGTTGGGACACATAATGAGAATCAGAGATTAAGTTAAAAGTCTGTTGAGAAAAGGTGTGGAAAGCTAAAATAACAGCAGAAGAGATAAGTTATTCTGAAAATAAAATTGAAAATCAAATTTTGGGATAAGAAGAACAATATTAATTAAATAAGTCCCATTTCAAGGACAAGCTTGATTGTGGTCCTAAGGTTATTTCAGCAACAGCCTGGATAAAAGATAAAACATTTTGGGATGGGATAAGTAAAGCCATTCAATACAATATACTTTTTGCACTTCTAACACAGTTAATACTCCTGTAAGTATCTTACTAGTAAGAAATATCAAAAGTGTTAAGTGACAATTCCTATGTTGTTTTCCTTTGGTCAATAAGTTAAATTCCAAGTTAATCAAAGATGGAAACAAATTTCTATTAAGTAGGTTAAACATTTACAAAACTTAAGTTTTGCTAGCTGAAACTGCAAGAGTGGGGATTAAATTTCATCTCCATTCGCAAACTGGATTTCTAAGCAGAGAGGGAAAAAAAAGTTTAAAACGAACAGTCCCCCCCCCCCCCGCCTTCTTTCTTTTGGTCTCTCTTCCTCGTAAAGCAACACAGCCAGTTGAAAAACAAAAGAAACAGGATTTTTTTTTTGTTACAAACTTCTCACTACTTCTTTTTGATAACAAAAACTGGAGTGTTCCATGGACTGGTGGAAGGGGCAATGTGTTTGGCTTGTAATTGTTCTTGAACAAGAATTTGTAAGGCCTGTAATTTGTACAGAGGAAGAGGTCATTGTTCCACCCAAACAGGTGTAGTAGTTAACCAAGTTAAGGGTAAGGCAAACATTTTATTCATCGAAGGTGATGGTAGCCCCCCATTTACTAAGCAAGTCTCGTCCACCAGGGGGTCTATTCCAGACGACTGCAAGTATGTTGGTTGTTGCTTTCTCTTGGGAGGGGATGTCCCTGTTCAAGGCGCCAGATGTAAGACGCTAAGAAAAAGACTCAGGCATGTCTTGAGCAGAGATTTGAAGCTGCTGCAGAGCTGCTTGTCAAAGCTTGAGACAGCTTGAGAATCTCTCTGTGTTTATTGTTTTTTATATACTTTTTACATACATAGGCTTAACCATTAGATGCTGACATTTTACATTCATAAGTTTAACCATTAGATGCTGACCAAAAGTTTCTTCATTGGGAAATTCCTTCATATAAGCAACTATTTCCTAGTAACACATTACATGATCAAAGACCAGGTAAAGAACAAATACAGGCAGATCAAAAGGAGAAAGAACAAACAAAGACAGGAAAAGATAGGAAGGAACTAAGCATATTATCTCTTTAGGTAGGTGAGGCATTAAGTCAAAAGGGGATGACCTTCTGGCTGCTTCATTGGGACAAAGGGTATCAAAAGGTTATGAGGTTTGTGGGGGGGAAAAGCACGGCAGTTTGCTGTGTGTGCATTTTTTCCCCACACAAATTAAAAAAAAAATCTTTGATTTTGATGGACAACTTAAGGCTGATTGATGTATTTATGAAAATGAATTTTTTACCTAGTATTTATTTATTTATTTATTTATGAGACTTATATACTGCTTTAAGTGCAAGCACTCTCTAAGCGGTGTACACCAGTAAGCAATGTATATATATATATATTTACATTGCCCCCAACAATCTGGGTCCTCATTTTACCTACCACGGAAGGATGGAAGGCTGAGTCAACCTTGAGCTGGTGAGATTTGAACCGCTGACCTGCTGAACACAGTCAGCTAAAGTGGCCTGCAGTACTGTACTCTAACTGCTGCGCCACCTTGGCTGAAAAGTATACTTTTCAGTTTTAATCACTTCTATTGATTTATTGTATATGAAGTTTGATTTGTACATTTGTCATAAAATTATATTTAAAAAGGCTCATGACACTTTGATGATGTAAAAAAAATCAAAACAAATTACAGTAATTAAATTCAGACTTCTAGCTCTTTTCTCAAGAGAAATGTGCAAACTATTGAGAATTGAAAAGGACTTGATTATTTCCCCAATTGTCAAAATTACAGGTCCCTTCTTTAGCTTATCAAATGCAATTTTCAAAAAACCTAATAATAGGAGTGCTTTTTCCTATCTTCAAACTATAATTTGTTGAATAGTGTAGAGAGAGGTATCATTTGAAGCATTTCTATTCTAATCTTCATTTAATCTTCCAAGCTGTTTTATTTCCATTTCATTCTTAATAGTTCCTGTATTTTTTTCCCTTTTTTTCCTTCTCCTCTTTCCTATTTCTTCTTCTAATGTTCATAAATGGGAGGATGTAGTTTGTAAAATATACACTGAGAAATTTTCTCCCTGTGTACTGATTACTCAAATCACTTTTAGATAAAGGGATTTATCTTTACCATGTGGAGAGATCATGGGGAAAAAATGAACAAATAGAAACTTTATTGCCTGTAAATATGGTTATCCATGCAGAAATTTATTGGCTTAAAAGCAATGAGGAAGTCATCCCACTTTTTTCTTCCAAGCAAGAAATGAAGATTGCAGAATAGTTTCTGAAATATGAAAAATGTTTATAAAAAGCAGCATTAGTTCAAAGCACATTAAAAAACTGAAAGTAGCACAGACAATCCAAAACTGAAATCTGTTTGAAGAAAATATTCCAGTAGAGTTGCAAATGTTTTAGAGGCCATCTATATAAGGATAATGAAAAATGATGCCATGCAGTTCATTCTGGAGATAGGATATTTTTCTGTATAGAAACAATTATCAATAATAGGATGGGGGTGACAAGAAAGATGCTCTTTGTATTCCTGTTCTGTATTACATGCATATCATATGCTATCAATTGTAGCATACCTGATGACCCACTTCCTATACCCCATCACTTTGCTCAGCCAGGAAATGTTATTTTGGGGACAATTACCTCTCAAGCCTTTTTTTTTTCACAACAGCCCTTCCATCACAGAAGAGCCCGCTCGGACATTGATCAATGAAGTGATGTAAGGAATTCTATTTTCAGATTAATAAATGCAAAATGATTGGGGGGGAGTACCAGGATTATAGTGATAAGTGTTTTAAAATTTTCATATCCATAATGTTATTAGGAATTTTCTATGAATTACTTTTCTCTTTACTAAAAGTGTAATGTAAAGTAAGTGTAAACAATTGGCTACTGAGTAGAAAACTCCATGTCCCTTTACACACTGCACCAAATCCATATAAGATTTATTTATTTATTTATTTATTTATTTATGAGACTTATATACCGCTTTAAGTGCAAGCACTCTCTAAGCGGTGTACACCAGTAAGCAATGTATATATATATTTACATTGCCCCCAACAATCTGGGTCCTCATTTTACCTACCCCGGAAGGATGGAAGGCTGAGTCAACCTTGAGCCGGTGAGATTTGAACCGCTGACCTGCTGAACACAGTCAGCTAAAGTGGCCTGCAGTACTGCACTCTAACTGCTGCGCCACCTCGGCTCTTTTGATGTTCACTTTGTAATTCTTAAAAATTTGTATTTTATTTGCAGAAAATTCACAAGTAGCTTCTAATCTCTCAGCAATCCACCACAACTATCATCTCTGTTCAGGATCTAGTAAGCGCAAAATAATTGGGGGGGGGGGGGGGAGAGAGTTAAGCACCAGGATTGTAGTGATAAGTGTTTTTAAATTTTCATACCCATAATTTCATTAGGAAGTTTCTGTTAATTAGTTTTCTCTTTTTTTGAAGTGTAAAAAATTGGCTACTGTGTAGAAAACTCCATGTCCCTTTACACTCCCTGCATTTTCAAAGGAAAAAAAGTGTATAGGACAAAATATTAAACATACACGCACAATGTTTCCCCAAATTGAATACTGATAGATATTTTTCAGCAATGATAATTGTTCCCACCTTGCAAAACTGCTCCACAATTTATGAACTTCTAAATCTAAATTTGAAAAGATAATATATAACATTAAAAATATTACAAATATAGAAATCTATTAGCAATCAACCAATTTGATCTACCATCTATTTACTGTATATAAAAAAACAGTTAACAGGTAATCTCAACAACAACAGTAAATTTCAAAGCCCTGTGTTAACAATCCATTATGGTATTTTACTTGCAGAAAATTCACAAGTGGCTTCTAATCTCTCAGCAACCCACTACAACTATCATCTGTGATCAGGATCAAATACCTTTGATTGATTCTTAATAATAGAAACAACTCCTTCCAGTTTATCCTCTTTACTTTTCTTTAACATTACAGCTGGAATCTTTTCAAACAACTGCTTCTTGCTTGCAAAGGTTGTGGGTCTCTATTGAAGATCTTTCCATAGAACTTGTTGTTCAGTAAATTTTCCTGAAAATTGGGACACAATGTCTCGTAACAGCTGTCTTCTGACTGCATGTAATGGTTCTATTTTGCAGACTCAATCAGCTTTTCTGAGTTATTTTAGAAGGACTAATAAAATGGAAAGTTCTTAGAGTAAAAATCCAGTATAAATCAGCTCAAGTCACTTTCACTGCAAAGAAAAAATCCCTCATGCCACTAAATTCCTTGCAGTAAAAGAGAAAGTATTTTAAAACTCCAGAGTAAAACAATGAAGGTTTACATTTGCAATCAAGCAAAGGGGTATAGAGCAAAGCAGCATCCATCCACACTATTAACAATTAAACATTAAAAGGTGATGTTAAAAACAGAGCCACATCTAATACAAAAATATAAGCAGCAACTAGAAAAGATAGACACCGAATCCTGTGGCTTCTCTTACTGAGAATCGCAATCCTCTAGTTTTCTCTTCTCAGGCAAGTATGTAGTCATCTGAAGGCCATCATGGTTAATTACTAGCTTCTGGCATTCAAATCTGGAGAGTGTGTTGCCAAAGAATTGGCTTTGGCAGCAAAGTCATTTGTTTCTCAGCAGGGAGGAAAAAAATGTCCCGCTGCTCAGCATGCCATTTTCTGGAGATCTCCATGGCATACAGTATTATAGGTCTGAGTACACAAGTACAAGAGATGCATAGGATTCCCTGTTTATGTTGTATAATGACATTGATAGTGTTTATTGCAGAAATGCGCCAAATGTGTATCAGTACATCCTTGCTTTGGTGTTTGCTGTCAAGGAGATCAATAGGAACCTTGATCTCTTACCAAATATCACTTTGGGTTTCCACATTGTGAACAACTACTTCCCTGCAAGGATAACCTATAAAGCAATCCTGAACTTACTTTCTACACAGCAGAAGTTTGTTCCCAACTTTACCTGTGATTTAAAGAAAACATTTATTGCTACTGTTATGTCCTGAGCCTGCTGAAGCATTCAGCAGGCTCAGAAATGTTGCAAAGGGTCCCAGGCAGACCAAAAGCTGCCCGGGACCAGACTGGCTGTCTCCAGCCTTGTGCACATGCGCAAGGTAGGAAACAGCCTCTGCAATCATTGGTTGATGTTGTCTGGGGATAGGACACTATAAAAGGCCTGCAAGCCGTTTTGCAGTTTGCTGGTTGTAAGAAGAGAACAATAAAAGCAAGCTTGCTTACACAAGGTGTCTCCGCTTAATGCCTCAACCCTGCAAACATAAAACTGGTGACGAAGGTAGGATTGCTGCAGGCAAGAGGAAGAACTACAAAAGAATTTAGGACTCACAAGAAGCTCGGGAAGTCGGCGTCCAGCACAGCGACTCAGCCTGCCAGTATAGCATCGCTGGAGGTGAGCTTGGCAAACAGACCCCTTCCCCCAAGACAAGGCTTGCAGTGAAGGCATTAACGAGGCTGTGAGGACTTACGATGTCTAAAATTGGCCGGTTATCTGACTAATTGAATAAAGATGACACCTGTATAGTCAGAATCAATTACTCCAGGTATTACAAAAATTCCCTTTTTTCCCATGCTAGATCGAGGCAAAATTAATCCAACATATCCAGAAGGGAGGAAGAGGCCATTGTTCCACCCAAACAGGTGTAGTAGTTAACCAAGTTAAGGGTAAGGCAAACATTTTATTCATCGAAGGTGACGGTAGCCCCCCATTTACTAAGCAAGTCTCGTCCCCATAAGTTGACATGAATGTCAAGAATGAAAGGACAAAGTTGAACAGTTACAGTAGAATTGGGAAGACTTGCAGAAAGAAATTATGTACTTTGTCATGCACCTTGTTGCCCTCCTACACCCCAAACACTAGGGCATGGGTCAGTGGGCCAAGATGCAGGCCAATCTTTAGCTGAAATTACTGAAACATCAGCCCCTGTATCAATTATGCCCTCAAAAGGCTAACCCTGGAAAAAGACTGTCTGACGGGGTCGCTGGATGGTGATTGGGGTGGTTAATGCAATTACAACGGGATCCGTGGAACCAAACCCGCCGTCCCCTCGATTCCTATCATGACCCCCTGCAGGGACAAAATAGGGCAAATGGAGTAATTGTGCAGGACTAGTATTGCTTGGCAAAGTCTGTGGCATGTTAGTGCATAATTGAATAAAGATGACACCTGTATAGTCAAAATCAATTACTCCAGGTATTACAAAAATTCCCTTTTTTCCCATGCTAGATCGAGGCAAAATTAATCCAACATATCCAGAAGGGAGAGGTCCAGAAAGTTGTGAAGGAACTACTTGTACTTCTCCTGGAAATTTGAAACACACTTCTTGTTGGATAGTTAAATCTATCCCAGCACTCCCTCTAGTGGCTGCAGGGCTATTAATTGTTGATGGAATTACTGAAGGGTCTCTGTTTGGACCAGGGCCAGAGACCGGCCCGCTTTGAAGTTTCCTGACCGGCATTCATTAGCCCAATAAAATCCCTTATTACACTTAGGGCATTTTGTTTTTGGCCGTCTACCAGCATTATTTTTAAATTGTCGGGAGGCATACATTCCTCACCCAGGATTTCTGCATTCCTGTTTAAAGTGTCCAATTTTACCACAATTATAACATTTCCCCTGAGGTTTTGTAAGAGCTGCAGCTAAGAGATTAGTTTGAAAAGAAACAGTCCCTATATCCTGACATGCTTTTATCATTTCTGCTAAATATGGTTTTGCTCCCAATCCAATGATGGCCCGTTTACATTCAGTGGTGGCATTTTCTTTAGCCAATTTCATAAGCAATTCAGCTTGGGCATCAGGATTATCAATTTGTCGTCTCAAGGCATCTTGCAGACGGTTAATAAAATCTGCATATGGTTCATTTGTCTTTTGACGAATATTTGAAAATGCTTGAGATGGTTTCCCAGTTAAAGGAACTTTTCTAAAAGCTTTGTAAGCACATTCAGAGGATATTTGAAGAGTAGCTATAGGCAAAACAATTTGTGCATCCACTGGAGTGTAATCACCAGAGCCATATAACTGCTCTGGGAGGTAAGCACCTCCAGAAGTTGCAGCTCTTAATGTACATTGATGTCTAAACTCACTATCCCATACCACATACTGAGCTGGTGTTAACAACATACGAATTGTTGTTTTCCAATCTTCTGGTACCAAAACATGATTCCTCATTGTTGCTTCTAACATACCTTGTATATAAGAACTTCCTAACCCAGTATCTCCTATACCCTTACGCAATTCTGTTAAGATTGCATAAGAAAGTGGTCGATATTCAACCACTGGGGCTCCATTTGGATCTACCTGCTCAGTCAAATGTACAGGGCAAACTGAGAGCATATCTGCTATTTCCTGCATATCTCCCTCCCCTGTCGCCATTTGATTTTCTAATACATGGCAAATGGAAACATGAGATCTAGAATTCTTTTGCTCTGAAGGTGTCACATCCATTTTGGAAGATATAGGAGCTGATGGAACTGAAACCTTTTCATGATCAGAATCTGGAGAGGGAGTAGAACTTAATTGTACTGCATCAGCCCCATATTTTTCCACTGCATGGCGACATTGATGCCAACAATGCAAAACATCCACTGAAGCTCGGGGTTCCTGATGAAGGGTGTTACCTATTCTTTCCAAATCCTTAAGTCGGAGCGTCCCCCTTTCAGGATACCAAGGACAGTTTTTCCCTATCTCACTCACTAGCTTCCTAATCTCCCTTTCAGGCATCGTCATGCCTGACTTGTGTAAGAGAAACCTTAACTCTCTTACATGCTTTTGCTGATGGTGAGATATATCGCAGCCCATACTTACAGTTTGAGAAATCCCGGAGGATGAGAAGGTGCACCAAGGGGTCTATTCCAGACGACTGCAAGTATGTTGGTTGTTGCTTTCTCTTGGGAGGGGATGTCCCTGTTCAAGGCGCCAGATGTAAGACGCTAAGAAAAAGACTCAGGCATGTCTTGAGCAGAGATTTGAAGCTGCTGCAGAGCTGCTTGTCAAAGCTTGAGACAGCTTGAGAATCTCTCTGTGTTTATTGTTTTTTATATACTTTTTACATACATAGGCTTAACCATTAGATGCTGACATTTTACATTCATAAGTTTAACCATTAGATGCTGACCAAAAGTTTCTTCATTGGGAAATTCCTTCATATAAGTAACTATTTCCTAGTAACACATTACATGATCAAAGACCAGGTAAAGAACAAATACAGGCAGATCAAAAGGAGAAAGAACAAACAAAGACAGGAAAAGATAGGAAGGAACTAAGCATATTATCTCTTTAGGTAGGTGAGGCATTAAGTCAAAAGGGGATGACCTTCTGGCTGCTTCATTGGGACAAAGGGTATCAAAAGGTTATGAGGTTTGTGGGGGGGAAAAGCACGGCAGTTTGCTGTGTGTGCATTTTTTCCCCACACAAATTAAAAAAAAGATCTTTGATTTTGATGGACAACTTAAGGCTGATTGATGTATTTATGAAAATGAATTTTTTACCTAGTATTTATTTATTTATTTATTTATGAGACTTATATACTGCTTTAAGTGCAAGCACTCTCTAAGCGGTGTACACCAGTAAGCAATGTATATATATATTTACATTGCCCCCAACAATCTGGGTCCTCATTTTACCTACCTCGGAAGGATGGAAGGCTGAGTCAACCTTGAGCTGGTGAGATTTGAACCGCTGACCTGCTGAACACAGTCAGCTAAAGTGGCCTGCAGTACTGCACTCTAACTGCTGCGCCACCTCGGCTGAAAAGTATACTTTTCAGTTTTAATCACTTCTATTGATTTATTGTATATGAAGTTTGATTTGTACATTTGTCATAAAATTATATTTAAAAAGGCTCATGACACTTTGATGATGTAAAAAAAATCAAAACAAATTACAGTAATTAAATTCAGACTTCTAGCTCTTTTCTCAAGAGAAATGTGCAAACTATTGAGAATTGAAAAGGACTTGATTATTTCCCCAATTGTCAAAATTACAGGTCCCTTCTTTAGCTTATCAAATGCAATTTTCAAAAAACCTAATAATAGGAGTGCTTTTTCCTATCTTCAAACTATAATTTGTTGAATAGTGTAGAGAGAGGTATCATTTGAAGCATTTCTATTCTAATCTTCATTTAATCTTCCAAGCTGTTTTATTTCCATTTCATTCTTAATAGTTCGTGTATTTTTTTCCCTTTTTTTTCCTTCTCCTCTTTCCTATTTCTTCTTCTAATGTTCATAAATGGGAGGATGTAGTTTGTAAAATATACACTGAGAAATTTTCTCCCTGTGTACTGATTACTCAAATCACTTTTAGATAAAGGGATTTATTTTTACCATGTGGAGAGATCATGGGGAAAAAATGAACAAATAGAAACTTTATTGCCTGTAAATATGGTTATCCATGCAGAAATTTATTGGCTTAAAAGCAATGAGGAAGTCATCCCACTTTTTTCTTCCAAGCAAGAAATGAAGATTGCAGAATAGTTTCTGAAATATGAAAAATGTTTATAAAAAGCAGCATTAGTTCAAAGCACATTAAAAAACTGAAAGTAGCACAGACAATCCAAAACTGAAATCTGTTTGAAGAAAATATTCCAGTAGAGTTGCAAATGTTTTAGAGGCCATCTATATAAGGATAATGAAAAATGATGCCATGCAGTTCATTCTGGAGATAGGATATTTTTCTGTATAGAAACAATTATCAATAATAGGATGGGGGTGACAAGAAAGATGCTCTTTGTATTCCTGTTCTGTATTACATGCATATCATATGCTATCAATTGTAGCATACCTGATGACCCACTTCCTATACCCCATCACTTTGCTCAGCCAGGAAATGTTATTTTGGGGACAATTACCTCTCAAGCCTTTTTTTTTCACAACAGCCCTTCCATCACAGAAGAGCCCGCTCGGACATTGATCAATGACGTGATGTAAGGAATTCTATTTTCAGATTAATAAATGCAAAATAATTGGGGGGGAGTACCAGGATTATAGTGATAAGTGTTTTAAAATTTTCATATCCATAATGTTATTAGGAATTTTCTATGAATTACTTTTCTCTTTACTGAAGTGTAAAAAATTGGCTACTGAGTAGAAAACTCCATGTCCCTTTACACACTGCACCAAATCCATATAAGATTTATTTATTTATTTATTTATTTATGAGACTTATATACCGCTTTAAGTGCAAGCACTCTCTAAGCGGTGTACACCAGTAAGCAATGTATATATATATTTACATTGCCCCCAACAATCTGGGTCCTCATTTTACCTACCCCGGAAGGATGGAAGGCTGAGTCAACCTTGAGCCGGTGAGATTTGAACCGCTGACCTGCTGAACACAGTCAGCTAAAGTGGCCTGCAGTACTGCACTCTAACTGCTGCGCCACCTCGGCTCTTTTGATGTTCACTTTGTAATTCTTAAAAATTTGTATTTTATTTGCAGAAAATTCACAAGTAGCTTCTAATCTCTCAGCAATCCACCACAACTATCATCTCTGTTCAGGATCTAGTAAGCGCAAAATAATTGGGGGGGGGGGGGAGAGAGTTAAGCACCAGGATTGTAGTGATAAGTGTTTTTAAATTTTCATACCCATAATTTCATTAGGAAGTTTCTGTTAATTAGTTTTCTCTTTTTTTGAAGTGTAAAAAATTGGCTACTGTGTAGAAAACTCCATGTCCCTTTACACTCCCTGCATTTTCAAAGGAAAAAAAGTGTATAGGACAAAATATTAAACATACACGCAAAATGTTTCCCCAAATTGAATACTGATAGATATTTTTCAGCAATGATAATTGTTCCCACCTTGCAAAACTGCTCCACAATTTATGAACTTCTAAATCTAAATTTGAAAAGATAATATATAACATTAAAAATATTACAAATATAGAAATCTATTAGCAATCAACCAATTTGATCTACCATCTATTTACTGTATATAAAAAAACAGTTAACAGGTAATCTCAACAACAACAGTAAATTTCAAAGCCCTGTGTTAACAATCCATTATGGTATTTTACTTGCAGAAAATTCACAAGTGGCTTCTAATCTCTCAGCAACCCACTACAACTATCATCTGTGATCAGGATCAAATACCTTTGATTGATTCTTAATAATAGAAACAACTCCTTCCAGTTTATCCTCTTTACTTTTCTTTAACATTACAGCTGGAATCTTTTCAAACAACTGCTTCTTGCTTGCAAAGGTTGTGGGTCTCTATTGAAGATCTTTCCATAGAACTTGTTGTTCAGTAAATTTTCCTGAAAATTGGGACACAATGTCTCGTAACAGCTGTCTTCTGACTGCATGTAATGGTTCTATTTTGCAGACTCAATCAGCTTTTCTGAGTTATTTTAGAAGGACTAATAAAATGGAAAGTTCTTAGAGTAAAAATCCAGTATAAATCAGCTCAAGTCACTTTCACTGCAAAGAAAAAATCCCTCATGCCACTAAATTCCTTGCAGTAAAAGAGAAAGTATTTTAAAACTCCAGAGTAAAACAATGAAGGTTTACATTTGCAATCAAGCAAAGGGGTATAGAGCAAAGCAGCATCCATCCACACTATTAACAATTAAACATTAAAAGGTGATGTTAAAAACAGAGCCACATCTAATACAAAAATATAAGCAGCAACTAGAAAAGATAGACACCGAATCCTGTGGCTTCTCTTACTGAGAATCGCAATCCTCTAGTTTTCTCTTCTCAGGCAAGTATGTAGTCATCTGAAGGCCATCATGGTTAATTACTAGCTTCTGGCATTCAAATCTGGAGAGTGTGTTGCCAAAGAATTGGCTTTGGCAGCAAAGTCATTTGTTTCTCAGCAGGGAGGAAAAAAATGTCCCGCTGCTCAGCATGCCATTTTCTGGAGATCTCCATGGCATACAGTATTATAGGTCTGAGTACACAAGTACAAGAGATGCATAGGATTCCCTGTTTATGTTGTATAATGACATTGATAGTGTTTATTGCAGAAATGGCCAAATGTGTATCAGTACATCCTTGCTTTGGTGTTTGCTGTCAAGGAGATCAATAGGAACCTTGATCTCTTACCAAATATCACTTTGGGTTTCCACATTGTGAACAACTACTTCCCTGCAAGGATAACCTATAAAGCAATCCTGAACTTACTTTCTACACAGCAGAAGTTTGTTCCCAACTTTACCTGTGATTTAAAGAAAACATTTATTGCTACTGTTATGTCCTGAGCCTGCTGAAGCATTCAGCAGGCTCAGAAATGTTGCAAAGGGTCCCGGGCAGACCAAAAGCTGCCCGGGACCAGACTGGCTGTCTCCAGCCTTGTGCGCATGCGCAAGGCGGGAAACAGCCTCTGCAATCATTGGTTGACGTTGTCTGGGGATAGGACACTATAAAAGGCCTGCAAGCCGTTTTACAGTTTGCTGGTTGTAAGAAGAGAACAATAAAAGGAAGCTTGCTTACACAATGTGTCTCCGCTTAATGCCTCAACCCTGCGAACATAAAAGCTACCATTGAAGGACGTTTGACAGAGACCTCATTCAACATGGCTACAGTTCTTGCTAACTACAAAATTCCACAGGTAGATCCTTGAGATGGATCCCTAGAAACTCCAAGTTTCTTTAGCTCCTTCCATTCTTAAAGTACATGTAGGTCCTTTTCAGAATTGACGTTCACAGGGCAAAATCTAGGAGAATAGCAATAGCACTTAGACTTATATACCACTTCACAGTGCTTTACAGCCCTCTCAAAGTGGTTTACAGAGTCAGCATATTGCCCCTAACAATCTGGGTCCTCATTTTACTGACCTCAGAAGGATGGAAGCTGAGTCATCCTTCTGTATTGTACATTCAATTAGTGTAAATATGAATAAATTGTATGGATGTTTACATATTTAGAAACCAAGAACTCTTTGCAGTTTCCAACAAATGTGGAAGATTAGCAAACTCCTCTTGGCATTGAGTTTCAAAGTGGTTGGCTCACTACAAGAAAATACTCTGTCTTTCCTACATGCTGCTGGACTCCCTTCAGGTAGTCAAACTAGAAGTCTTTTGCATATCATATATGCCTGGTTTTGATCTTGGGCTATGTTTTAAGTGTTTCCACAATCAGTTAAATGGGCTCAGAAACACATAGGCAATCCTTGCACTGATATAGTAGCGCAAGTATATGAACTGACTACATAATTTCCAGCAACACTTCAGTGCCATTTTTTGCCTAAGTTGTGATAGAGATAAAAAAAAAAAACATTTCTTAATCTCACATAATGGTTCTGATTATTTGCTATATAATGCTTTTCAGCTGACTTTTGGAACATTTTCTCCAGTACATGGTGAGAAAAATGTGTTTCCATCCTTGTACCAGATGGTCCCAAATGAAATCTATCAATACACTGGGGTTATTTGATTACTTCAGCATTTTGGATGGATATGGATTGGTGTCTTGGCTGTGGATGATGACTATGGGGACATGTTTTTGCAGAAAATTGAACCGTTGCTTTCCCAAAACAGCATTTGTTATGCTTTCATTCTTAGAACACCACCAAAGGCATATATAGATGAACATATACACTTGATGTCAATGGAATTAAGATAAGATCATCTCTTTATGGAAGATAAAGTCAAAGTGTGTTTAATCTATGCTTTAACTGCAGCCATGCAAAATCCTTGATCATCCTTGTAGCATCTTTTACTTCACTGCAACCTTTGGGTAAAGTGTGGATTATTACATCCCATTGGAATTTTGAATCACTGTCTATTCAGAGACTTTGGGATATACAGAGTTTCCATGGTGCTCTATCATTCACAGTTTGTTCAAAAGAGCCACCTGGATTCCAAGAATTTCTTCAGACTGTAAGGCCATCCTGGGCAAAAGAAGACAATTTCATTCAGAATTTTTGGGAAGAGGCATTTGACTGTCCATTACACATTCCCGGTATAAATGAAGATAACAAGGTATTGTGCACTGGGGATGAGAAGTATAAATGAAGATAACAAGGTATTGTGCACCATGCCTTCTAAAGTTTGGGCTGGGTTATCAATTGTAGATGATCCATGTGTGCAATGAGTACTGATCATTTTGTCATGGAATTTGAAAAGCACTATTTGAGTATCAATTCTGATGTGTATTTAGATTCTATGTAGCCAAAAGCTGCAGATTTTCTAATTTGTGAGTTAATTTCCCTCACATTCCTGAAAATTCTTGTAGACAGATATTTGTAATAACACCCACTATAATTTGTACATTATAAATCTTTGCCTTTAAGATAACAACTATGTTGTTATCTTTCAGTATTTTGAAAAAAGGGGTGGCTAACATGTTAATAAGCTGAAAGAGAGAGGCTGTGATTATAAAATATGAAACATATATGATGACAACTAGTTTGGTGTGGTGATTAAGGCATTGGGCTAGAAATAGGGTGAAGTTTCTTCTACTCCTTATTAGGCAGAAATCCAGCTGTTGACCTTAAGCCATCACTCTCTCTCAGTCCTAGAAAGGGTGTAATGGGAAACCAATTCTGGACATCTTGCCAAAAGAACTGCAGAGTCTTGTCCAGATAGCAGTCTATACGGACTTGAAGACACTCTCAGTCCTCATTTGTTTCAAAGTATGATAGTTCAGCTTGTAATAATTTTCTGTAGTTGTTTGATTTTAAAGTCTTGCTGTTAATTTCTTTTATTTTTTGAAAATATAGTTTAATTATTTCTTGAAAAGCATTGTATTCAACAACAGTATGGGAGACACTATTACATTTGATAAAAACAGAGAACTGATTACGGGTTTTGATGTTGCAAACTGGATTACTTTCCCCAATAATTCTTTTTCTTGAGTCAAAGTTGGAACCTTGGAACCTTGGCCTCCATCAGGCAGAGAATTAACTGTTAATGACAGTCAAATTGTATGGCACAGAAGCTTTAACCAGGTGAGAAGAAGAGCAGATTCTCAACTAATAAGAAAAAACAGACTTCCGGTTCCGGTTCGCGGCGACTCTAGCCGTACGGTGAGACTCGTCTCCTCGACGGCTAGCCTTCCCTCCGCCGGTCAACTCTTATACGGGTTGAAAGTCGCCCTGGAGGGTGCAACTTCCATCGAAGAGGCTTTGGCTTGGCTGCGGAGGAGCAGCAGCTCCTCCAGCTGTCTGAGCGATCTCTGAGGACTGATGGAGAAGAAGATCGGCCAGTAAAATGGTCGATCATCCTGCTTCTTCAGACCGCAAGTCAAGAACATCTAAGCGTTAAGAGCCCCCGTGGTGAATCCGGGTGAGATTTTTCCTTGTTACTCTCTCTACTTGACTTTGTTTTCTGCCTGTAAGAGCTTCGTTGGAATTAATTCCCTGGCTAGAGAAAGCAGCTTTTTTTTTTCCCCAAACCCCCCCACCCTCCCATACCCTCCCCCACCTCCCCAAACCTCCCAAACCCTCCCCCAACCTTCCCAGAACTGAGTACAGGCTTAATTAAAATTTTTCAGAAAAAGAAAAGAAAAACTTAAAACACATATAAATCCTAAACAAATCTAAATACATTAAATTAAATAGGTTATCTTCTCTAAAAAATAATAATTGCAATAATTAAAGACATTATAATATACTCTAAACATTTTCTAGTATCATACTTATATTATTATCCATCATTCTGTATAAACTCCCTCCAAAACACAAATTTAAACATTACTTTCTTTGAATATCTATACCTACAATATAAAATCTGATCTCTCCCTCTTTCTTTATCCTAGAACACAAAAATAAACATATAAACCTTCATTATACCATTAAAACTAAATACTCTTTGAATACTTAAACTAAATACTTAAACTTAAACTTCTTATCTAAGATTTTCATTCAATCTCCATAATCTTCTCTCCTATCAAAAAAAAAACTTAAAAGACATATAAATCCTAAACAAATCTAGGTACATTTAATTAAACAAGTTATCTTCTCTTAAAAATAATAATAATAAAAAAAACCCCAATCATTAAACACATTATAATATACTCTGAACCTTTTCATATCATACTTATGTTATTATCCATCATTCTTTATAAACTCCCTCCAAAACACAAATTTGAACATTACTTAAAACATTAGAATTCCCTTATACACATTTAAATCTTTACCAATAACAAATTCCATCCACAATAAACACATTCCTTATCAGTCTCTCTTGTCCATAAACCATTAAAATTCCCTTATACACATTTAAATCTTTACCAATAACAAATTCCATTCACAATAAACACATTCCTTATCAGTCTCTCTTATCCATAAACCTCAAAAGAAGTGCTTTGAAAACTGCCCTTAAAGCTAACTCCAAAAAGTTTGTAAATCTTGCTTCTCCCACAGACTCAGTACTCTTTTGAATACTTAAACTAAGTACTTAAACTTAAACATCTTATCTAGAATTTTCATTCGATCTCCATCCTTGTCAGTCTCTCTTATCCATAAATCTCAAAAGAAGTGCTTTGAAATCTGCCCTTAAAGGTAGCTCCAAAAAGTTTATAAATCCTGCTTCTCCCGCAGACTCAGGAGCCAATACTTGTGAGGCTTCCTTAAACTCCTTCTTCTGTTGCTCTTTTTCTTTATGATTATATGTTGCACGAGTTGTCCTCTGCTCCTTCATCTCGACTTGTTGAGGCCCCTCAAACTGAGATTTCCCATTTTTCATTAATATAGGCTCTTCAGACTGCAATTCTACCCTTAAAGGTTGCTCCAAAAAATTTATAAATCCTACTTCTCCCGCAGTTTCAGAAACCAATAGTTGTGAGGCTTCCTTAACCTTCTTCTGTTGCTCCTTTTCTTTACAGTTATATGTTCCACAGGTTATCCTCTGCTCCTCCATCTCAACTTGTTGAGGCCCCTCAAACTGAGGTTTCCCAATTTTCATAAATATAGGCTCTTCAGACTGCAATTCTACCTTCTTTTCTTCCAAAGCTTTAAACTTAATAGATGGCGATGAACATACCCCCAGGACCGAAGTATAAAAGTCTTTTGCTTGAGAAACAGTATTAAGTCTATAACATATCCCCAGGTAATTCACCACCATTCCAATCGGAACATCCCATCTGAACAAGATTCGTCTCTTTTTAAGTTCATCTGCTAAAAAAGCAAACTCCTTTCTTCTTCTTAAAATTTTAGATGGGTTCTCCTTTAGAATTATAACATCTTGTGAAGCAATTTGAAATCTCTTCTTATAAAAAGCTTGTATAATTTCGTTGCGCAGGGATCTTTTCCCAAAGTAAATTACCACATCTCTTGGCAAATTCTTTTGCACTGCCACCACAGAGTTAACTCTAAATAATTTTTCAATTTCACTAAGTATTTCCTCTTTTTCTTTATTCAAAATCACAGCAAAGTCCTTTGCAACCATCTCTCTCAGATCTCCTTGCACAGACTGTCCCAAACCTCGGATTCTTAAGGCATATTCCATTTGTCTATATTGAAGCATAAGAATCTCATTTTCCATTTCTTTTTCCATGCTTTCAAATTTTCCCTCCATCAATTCCACTTTTTCTTCTACCTCTTCTACATGAGAGTTCAGCTTTTCAAGAACAGAGGCAACTCCTTTTAGAGCCAAAACTATCTCTTGCCTCAAAATCTTATTATTTTCCTCTAAAATCTCTTTCATTTCTGCCCTAATTTGAGATATAACATTTCCCATCATATCTTGCAAATCCTTCACAATTATTGGCTGTACCAAGGAAGAGGGTGAAGCTATTGATTTAGGTTGTTGCACTGATGATAACACCGAAGAAGAAACCACCTTAGGAGCTGTAGGAATTACTGGACGCTTTGGAGCCATCTTAAAAAAAATCTTTACTCCTTCTTAAAAATTACAAAAATTAAGCAAAAGAAAAAGAGAGATTAAGTCCCCAAAAATTCAAAAAATCCTTCAAAAGGAGATCATTATAACAAAAAAATACTGAACGCTTTGGAGCCATCTTAGAAAAATCTTTACTCCTTCTTAAAAGTTACAAAAATTAAACAAAAGAAAAAGAGAGATTAACTCCAAAAAATCAAAAAATCCTTCAAAAGGAGATCATTATAATAAAAAGAAAGGAGTTAAAAAAAGAAAAGGGAAGAAGAAAAAAATAATTAAATAGAAAAAATCCATTCCATTTTTTTAAAAGTACAAAAAGCAAAACAAAGAAGTTAAACAAAAATAATAATGCTTCTAAAATCCAAACCCAACATCAAAATCAAATCCACATTCCGTTCCAATCATTAAAAAAAAGGAAAAGG
The DNA here is from genome assembly GCA_039797435.1 of Crotalus adamanteus. NCBI lineage: Eukaryota > Metazoa > Chordata > Lepidosauria > Squamata > Viperidae > Crotalus > Crotalus adamanteus. The sequence goes on along the minus strand of CM077935.1, from coordinate 1,463,452 downwards.
ATAAAAAAAACACCAAAAAGCCTGCCAATCGCCATTCTACCTTCCCCCCCCCAAAAAAACCGAAAGGCTTGCCGATCGCCATTTTACTTTCCCTTTCAACAAAAGGAAAAAAATAAAAAGAGGGAATATAAAAGTAAAAGTAAATCTTTAAACTTAAAATCCAAATAAAATCAAAGAAAGCAAAAGCTAAATCCTCTACTCAGCTCTGTCCGCCTCTAAAAAAAACTCACCAGATCACTTTAATCGCGGAGGTGGTTGCAGCGGCTTGTTTTGTCCCTAGGGACAAAAGCAGCTGGGAAGCGGAGACAGTCTGAACTCCGTGGGAGCACTCCTCTCACCACCCCCAAAAAAGCCTTGGGGGTGCATGAGAGTGGCTCTACCACTATTCAGACAACCCTCTTCCCCCCCCCTTTGCCCGGGAGGGGGATTTTGAACCGCTGAACAGCTGATGGCCGCTGTTCATAGCGATTCAAACACTTACCCAGGAGGACGGCTACAAAGTAGCCGCCATCGCACGCACAGATCCACCGGAAGTAGAGAAAGCAGCTTTGATATTTTTGGGAAAGAAAGTGTTTTATAAGATTGAAATTTATTTTCATACTTTTTGGGATACAGAAATTTCTCTCTTTTTTGTTCTGCTATGGACTGTATTACTATTTATTTATTTATTTATTTTTAAAATTTATAAACCGCCCCACTCCCGCAGGACTCTGGGCGGCTAACAATAAAAACACCATAAAACATGACAAAACAAACAGTACAATAACAGTCATCCAGGGGTCAGATTTTATAAACCCCAGGCCTGCCGGAAAAGCCAGGTCTTAAGCAGCTTACGGAAAACCAACAGGGTGGAAGCGATCCTAATCTCCGGGGGGAGCTGGTTCCAAGACGTGGGCGCCATCACAGAGAAAGCCCTCCTCCACGGCCCCGCCAAATGGCACTGCTTGGCCGACGGGACCTGAAGGCGGCCCAGCCTGTGGGATCTAACCGGACGAAGGGAACTATGAGGTAGTAGGCGGTCTCGCAAATAGCCTGGCCCTGAGCCATATAGAGCTTTAAAGGTAATAACCAACACCTTGAATTGGACCCGGAGACCAATAGGCAACCAGTGCAGCTCACGGAGGATAGGTGTAACGTGGGTGTATCGAGGAGCACCCACTATCACTCACGCAGCTGCATTCTGGACCAACTGTAGTCTCCGAATACTTTTCAAGGGTAGCCCCATGTAGAGCGCGTTGCAGTAGTCCAAACGTGAGGTGACAAGGGCGTGAGTGACTGTAAGGAGAGCCTCCCGGTCCAGGTAGGGTCGCAACTGGTGCAACAGATGAACTTGTGCAAAGGTCCTCCCAGCCACAGCCATCAAATGATGTTCCAAATTCAGCTGTGGATCAAGGAGGACACCCAAGTTGTGAACCCGCTCCGAAGGGGGTATATTTTCCCCCCGCTAGATTCAACACTGGACAGTCAACATGATCCTTGGGAGGCAACATCCAAAGCCACTCGGTCTTGTCAGGATTGAGCCTGAGTCTGTTAACCCCCATCCAGACCCTCACGGCTTCAAGGCAATGGCCCATCACATCAGCCGCTTCACTGAGAGAGCTCAGGGAGGAGATATATAGCTGGGTATTATCAGCATACTGATGAAACTTCACCCCATGCTGTCTGATGATCTCACCCAGCGGCTTCATGTAAATGTTAAATAGGAGGGGGGAGAGGACCGACCCCTGCGGCACGCCGCATTCAAGGGGCCTCGGGGTTGACCTCTGCCCTCCCACCAACACCGATTGCGACCGGCCAGAGAGGTAGGAGGAGAACCACCATAAAATGGTGCCTCCCACTCCCACCCCTTCAATTCATCGCAAAAGGATACCATGATTGATGGTATCAAAAGCCGCTGAGAGGTCAAGTGTTGGAAGATTATTTCTTCTTTCACACTATACTTTTAAAGATAGAAACAAAGCAATGCTGTTTGGAAAAGATTCTTCTTCAATTTATTGAGGACATCTAGTGGTGAAAATTTAATATTGTATCTTTTGGTTACTTCTTTGAAGCAAAATCAGACCTGACCTTCATTTTTTTTTTTTTTTTTTTTTTGGGAAAAAGATAAACTGAGCTGTGGGATTTGTGCCGGTGGATATAGATTAACTTTTACCAAATACAGCCTCCACAAACAAAACAAATAAATAAAACAAAAAACTATTACTAACTACTATCAAAATGGAGAATTTGCATTCACAATTAAATTATAAGCTTATATTGGAAAAGATACATGATACCACTACAGAAATTTGTACTATACTGAAAGAATCCACTTCAGAACTAAGATCTAGAAACTTCACTTCAAACATGCAAATGGATGACCAGACTACACTTGACTATTCTACAAACCAAATTACATTAGAAGAGGAACCAACTGAGATAAAAGAGGAGTTTATTTTACCTTACAAGCCTTTCATCTGTAACTTTGAGGAACAGAAGAAACAGAGACTGAGATTTGAAATTATAAAGCAACGATATTTTAAAGAGGAGAAAAACAGACGTCTGATCCAGAGGATGGGACTCTTATTTCTTCAAAGGCTATTTCAAGCAACAAAAATAGACTTATTGATTGAAAGGGAAGCATGTTTATGGAAACCTACTTGGTACAGGAGAAAACCTAGAATTAGACTTAAAAGAGAAATTTAAAATTGTGTAATGGAATAAAAGGCAATATTCGATTTATGGATTGTTTTAAGGACTAAGATTCATGCAAACGGGGACGGGGGGAGCAGACGACAGCCCACCACCCTTGGAAGCTGCCGAGCCGCACGCCGCCACAGCTGAAGCCCAAACTGAACGGGGCTACCCAGCAGACTCACCTCTCCGCGCAGACGCACAAGCGCAGACGGGCGCCGGTCTGTTCATGAGCCCGGAATCCCCCAAAGACCAGCTGGTGCCGGCAAGCCCGGGATTCCCCGAAGACCAGCTGTTGCCATCATGCCAGGCCAACCCCTGGGACCATGGGGCCCAGGGAGTTCATAGGGGCCCCCTCCTATTCCTGTCACATTTGACGGCACTCCTGATCAACTGGCAATGTTCCTGGGCCAGGCCATAAGCCATTTAGATCAGTATGCCCAATTATATGCCTCCCAATGGGCCATGGTCGGCGCAGTTACCGCTGCTCTGCGCGGAGAGGCGGCTGCATGGGCGGCCGACCTGTACAGCGACCATGCCCGTGAATTGGGGAGTGCGGGGCTGTTCTTGGACGCTTTGCATGGGAGATTCGAAGATCCTACCCGAGCGCAGAGAGCAGAGGCAGACCTCCTTGCACTACAGCAGGGGAAGCGCCCGGCCATCAAATATGTGTGGGACTTCCGTAGGTTAGCCAGCCGATTGTATTCTTCATGGCCGGAGCGATTGCTGGTGCATCATTTTCGGGCTGGGCTGGACCACGACCTACGTCAAGCCTGCGTATACAGGGGAGTTCCGAATAGACTTCGGGGCTGGTTCAAGGTAGTAGTCGAACTGGAGGTGGGCCTTAAAGAGGTGCATCGAGGAGTAGGGGACATCCTGCGGCCACGGCGTTCTGGAGATAGGCCTCGAGAGGGAGGCCAGGAGCTGCCAAGGGCAACACCCAAATCGTCTGGTGCATCTGGGGAAGCCGCTTTTCAGTGTTTCTGCTGCAACCAGCCGGGCCATCGAGCAGCCGAATGCCCAGCGCCTAGCCCACGTAAGCCCGCAACAATCGGTAAAGCTACCCCCATGAAGAAGGCTGCGGAGAGTTCGAGAGCTGCCACCCAGCAAGCAACCCCGGGAGTGAGAAGGGGGTCCCCGGCCACTCCAGAGCCTGCGGCAGTGGCACGCTACCAACTAGGGGACGATGAGGACAGTCCGGATGACGGGCCCGTCGATCCGATGGTGAGTGACCCCATTAGGCCATTTGTGCTACCCATAGTACTAACGAGTCCGGTAACGGGGGTACAGAGGGCGTGTCAGGCTTTACTAGACACCGGATGCACACGATGTCTGATCAGTAGGAAAGTCGCGGTGGATAGTGGGTTCCGGATATATAAATTAACACAACCTATCCGGTTTGAGCAGGTGGATGGGTCACTTTTGGGAGGGGTCCCCGCTACTCATGTGACCGAACGGGTACGCATGGACTTGGGAGACCACTGGGAGGTACTACGCTTTATCGTGGTGCCTATTATGATGGAGACTGTCATACTAGGGTTGGCTTGGTTAGATAAATGGACCCCCACTATATGGTGGGAGGGGGGTTACCGTAAAGTGCGTCTTGGGATAGGCCCAATTCCAGTGGATGGTGGTACTGGAGATCGGGTCCCTGTAGTCCCAGGGGTAGCAGCACAACTCCAGGAGAAGGAGGGGGAATTTCCATACCCCGAGGAATACAGGGATTTAGCGGATGTCTTCAGCAAAAAAGAGTGCAATCACCTGCCCCCTCACCGGCCGACGGATTGCGCTATTGAACTGCTGCCGGGGGGTTAAACTCCCAAAACCACGGATGTACGCTATGACATCGACGGAAGTACAAGAACTCCATAGGTATATTGACCAGAATTTAGCGTGAGGGTTCATCCAACCAGCCCGTTCTCGGATAGCGGCTCCCGTGCTCTTCAAGGAAAAGAAGGATGGATCGTTGCACCTGTGTGTCGATTTTCGGGGGTTAAACGCAGTATGCGTCGAGCATTTATACCCCCTCCCCCTTATGAAGGATTTATAGGCACATTTAGGAAAGGGTCGCATATTTACCAAGTTAGATCTCCGAGAAGCCTACTATAGGGTACGGATTAAAGCTGGCGACGAGTGGAAGACGGCATTTAATTGCCCGTTAGGCAGTTTTCAGTTTCGCGTCATGCCATTCGGATTGCAAGGGGCCCCTGCGGTGTTCATGCAGTTAATCAATCAGGTGTTGCATGACCACCTATATCGAGGGGTCCTTGTGTACCTGGATGATATTTTAATATATACCACAATGAGGGATGAACATATTAGTCTTGTTAGACAAGTGCTATGGAAGCTTCTCGATGCCCAACTTTATGTAAAATTGTCTAAGTGCGAGTTTCACCGAGAGCGTCTAGATTACCTGGGGTATCGTATTTCGGGAAACGGGGTGGAAATGGATCCGAGTAAGGTACAGGCGGTACTGGACTGGCAAGCCCCCAAGACCAGGCGCCAGCTACAAAGTTTCCTCGGATTCGCGAATTTTTACCGCCAATTCATTCCATCGTTTGCCACCGTAGTTCAGCCCCTCACAGAGCTTTTATGGACGAGACACCTTATGGGAAAACCCCGCCCGGGTCAACCGTTGGAATGGACCATGGACTGCCAAAAGGCGTTTGAGACTTTGAAAGCGTTATTCGCTAAAGAGCCCGTGCTGCGCCACCCAGATCCGAGTGTCCCCTTTGTGGTGCAGGTTGACGCCAGCGATGTGGCTGTGGGGGCGGTGCTGCTGCAGAAGAATGAAAGTGGGACATTGCAGCCCTGCGCCTATACCTCCCGAAAATTCACAACGGCCGAACGGAGCTGGGCCATCTGGGAGAAGGAGGCCTTCGCGATCCGATGGGCTTTGACGACATGGCGACATCTTCTAGAAGGGGCCGAATTGCCTTTTGAGGTGTGGACAGACCACAAGAACCTGGAGGCACTACAATCCCCGAGGCGCTTAGCCCCCAAACATGTCCGATGGGCCCAATACTTCAGCCGGTTTAAGTTCGTGCTGAGGTATGTGCCGGGAGGGAAGAACTTTCTGGCCGACGCGTTATCGCGGATGCCGCAGTATCATAGCAAACGGGAGGAGGTCGTACAGGCACTAATGCCCCGTGCTCGGCAGGAGATGACCAATAGTGCAATTCACAAATCTCAAGTGGACGAGTTAGACGCCATTAGGACCGCCATGCTGACGGACAAGTGGGCGAACGAGCATCCAGGGTGGCTGACCAATCGAGATGGCGTGGCCTGGAAAGGCGATAAGATGTATGTGCCTGAAAATCTGCATAAATCTGTCCTTCAGAGGTGCCACGATGCCAAGCAGGCAGGCCATTTTGGGTTTCTAAAACCTTTACATTTACTACGGCGACAGTTTTGGTGGCCCAAACTGAAAGTAGATGTGGAACAATACGTAAGAGAGTGCCATGTGTGTGCCAGTGCTAAACGCCAGATAGGAAAGCCCATGGGACTGTTGCAGACAGTGGCCAATCCATCCCGGCCCTGGGAAGAGATCGCCATGGATTTCATCGTAGAGCTACCCGAAAACCGGGGTTATAACGTGATCTGGACAGTGGTCGATCTGTTCTCCAAACAGGCACATTTTATTCCATGTAGAGGCCTGCCATCGGCACGGCGATTGTCATGGCTGTTCATTCAACATATCTATCGGCTCCATGGCACACCCAAGAGAATTATATCAGATAGAGGGGAGCAATTTACTGCACGGTTTTGGAGGGAGTTCGTTTGTCTGCTGGGCTCATCCCAGGGGCTAAGCTCAGCATATCATCCTAGCACCAACAGGGCGGCAGAAAGAGCAAACGCAATGGTGGAGCGATACCTTCGTAGTTATGTGTCGTTTCAGCAAACGGACTGGGTGGACCTCCTACCGTTTGCTGAGGTGGCCTATAATAACACTGTCCACAACAGTACTGGGTATACCCCATTCAAGATAGTGCATGGTGTGGAGTTTAACCCCATTCCCGAATGGTCGCCAGAGGTAGATAGTGGACAGACACCCCAGACATGGTACTCCCAGGTAACAGGGTTATGGGAACGGGTTAAAGCAGCACGGAGGAAGGCCGAGGCAGCTGTCAAAGCCCAAGCAGATAAAAAAAGGGCAGAGCACAAACAGTTCAAGGTAGGAGATTGGATGTATTTAGCCACCAAATATCTTCGATTACAGGTGCCATGCAGAAAACTGGGTCCGAAATATGTAGGCCCCTTTCAGATAACTAAAGTGATCAACCCAGTCACAGTCCAATTACGGTTACCTGCCTCCTTAGGAAGGATCCATCCTGTGTTTCACAGTAGCCTCCTCAAACCTGCACATGGGAGTCCCTACACTACCGGGGCACCAGGGCCAGTCTCGGGGTCCCATTACGAGGTACAAGAAGTCCTGGACTCTCGAAGGCGGTATGGAAAACTCCAATACCTCCTACGGTGGAAGGGGTATCCGCTCTCAGACGCAACCTGGGTAGGGGAGGGGGATATAAACGCCCCTAAGTTAATCCGAGCATTCCACCGTAGGTGTCCGGGGAAGCCAGGGTGAAACGAGTGTAATGCCGTATACTCAAACCCTCTTCTCTCTTTTCCAGGAGGGGACATGGTAGAAGGGGCCACATGTCAAGCTCAAGGAGGCTTGACATGCAAACGGGGACGGGGGGGAGCAGGTGACAGCCCACCACCCTCGGAAGCCGCCGAGCTGCACGCCGCCACAGCTGAAGCCCAAACTGAACGGGGCTACCCAACAGACTCGCCTCTCCGCGCAGACGCGCAAGCGCAGACGGGCGCCGGCCTGTTCATGAGCCCGGAATCCCCCGAAGACCAGCTGGTGCTGGCAAGCCCAGGATTCCCCGAAGACCAGCTGTTGCCAGCAAGTCCGAGATTCCCCGAGGAGCAGCTGTGGCCAGCGAATACAGCGTGGGCAAAGGGTGGGGGATACTTACCAGACAGGCGGGCCGGTAGGCAGGGAGAGCTTGGTGGTGGGAAGATAACGCGCGGACCGGACGCACGGACAGAGGGATGCAGGGGTGGGGCTCCGTCGGTGAAAGGGAGAGCACAGGGGAAGGGTGGAGCATTTATTCAGTTTGAGCGGATGTCGGTTTGGAGTTGGGGGCGGGAGCACAGGGTGTGGCGCACAGTTATAGAGCACTGGGAGACAACCACTCCCAGTGCTGACTTTGTTTCATCTTCACAATAAATCAGTTGATGAGCTCAGTGTGTACCGGCGTTCCTTTTGTTCTAACTTACGGACGACAGCGGATGCATTGACAGTTAGAAGTAATTAAATATATATACATATAGGAGCGTGATTATTAGAGTAGATATTTTAAATAGATTAAGAATGTATTGGATTATACCTATGTAGTGTTTGGGAAATATATGAAATTTGTTATTTACTGGAATTGCAAACATGATGACTGCTTAGATTGGGATGCTTTTAATAATTTATGGAATGTTTTAAATTAGTAGGATAGATTTCTTGTATGACAACAAAGACATGATAAGGCATGATAAGGGGGAGAAAATTTCAACTTTGTTTAATGAATATGAATGAATCAAGGTTTAGTATTATTTTGTTATTTTAAAGAGATGGATTGACTTTGGGATTACATATATATAGGGCTGATCAATATTTTATTGCTATTAAGATATCTATTGTATAGTGGAAGAAGAAATAAATGAGTTTGGTATAAAATGAGGGATGTGAGAGATTAAGAATTAGAATCGATAATTTTTTGATTTAAAGCTAAACTATTGTATTTGTAAACTGATAAAGTTATAACACAGATTTAATAGTGATGGAAATTTAAAATAGAAATGGAATATTTAAATGTATTATGTTAACTGAGGGGAATAGAGAGGGGATAATGAAATTTATTGAGTTGTGTTGTTTATATATATTTTCACTTTTGAATGTTTGACCACCTAACCATCACAGTGGGTCTTGAATACTTTTTGTTTAAGAATGTTAAAAAACCAATAAAATGTCTTTAAAAAAAAAGTAAAACACTCTTTGGAGCAATTGTCAAGTACATGGCAGTAATTGAAGAAAATGATGTCTTGGTGTTTGGGGGCTTTTCAAGCTGATGAGGTATAACATTTTCTGTATATGCAATTGAGCACTGATGTGTCTATGGCACGTTTATGGCAAATGCTTTGAATTTTGCTGGGGACACAAAAATTGCCAATTGCCAATCCAAAAAGTCAACGCCAATTCCTTCCCATTAACTCAAGTTTCCTCATTTTCTTCTGCTTCTTTATCCTGGTTATGGGTTCCTGTTTGGGAAAGCTCTATTAATGCAAATATTTTATCCTCTGATACTCTCATACATATTACTGTTCAGGAGCTTCCTATTTCTGTGTGCAATGACCACTGCTATCCAGGCTCCAGCAGAAAGAAGAAGGAAGGAGAGAAATTTTGTTGCTATGATTGTGTGCCATGTTCAGAAGGGCAGATCTCTGCTGAAACAGGTAGGACAAAAGATGTGAGGACTTTGGCTAACTGACCAACAAAAATCCAGTCCAGTGTCCTGATTTATTTAAGGAGAAAGATATGAACAAAAGAAAACACAAAGCAAGACAAGTCCCCCCCCCCCCCCCGCTTATAATATTCTCTCTTGTCTTGCTCTGTCTCTTTCTACCTTGCTCTGTCATTTACAGTATCTCCTTCTCTTGCATGTATAAAGGTAGTCCTTGACTTACAATAGTTCATTTAGTGATTGTTCAAGTTACAAAAGCATTGAAAAAAGGAGTTTTTAAAACTTACAACTGATTCATATTTAAGATAGCTGGGATGTCCTGGGGTCATGTGATCCTCAATTTTGTGTCATTCTGAGAAGCAAAGTCAATAGAGAAACCAGATTTACTTAATAAATATGCTACTAACTTAACTACTGCAGTTTTTTTTAGGTTAAAAACTACTTAACAAGAAAAGTTGTAAAATGGGGCAAAGCTAACTTAACAACTGTATCACTTAGAAACAGAAAATTGGGGATCAATTGTGGTCATAAATTGAGGACTACCTGCATATGTAATTAAAATTTTAAACAAAAGGTTTTTTATAATATTGTAGTGTAATCAGCAATGCATACATGAACTTTGAAGGAATTCATTCATAGGCCAAGGCCTATGATTTCCATTGTTCAGCTACCCCTTTCTATGTAATGGAGCTGTAACTCAACAAATATGTACAACTGAAAATATTAACTTCTATCTCATGGTCAAATTAATACGAAGGACAAATATATATGTAAGGTGTGACAAAATATAATTCAATGAAGCATCATTCTCTTTACATCTACAATAACATGAGAATTTAGTCTTTTTCAGAAAAAAATACATTTCTATCAAATAAAAATAGTTTCTGATCCATTAAAAAATTTAAATTTGGTTTTTCAGATTAATTTATATATTTTAGACAAAATATGGTTCTCCAATATCTTGTTCCATCCATTCCCGAAAATATCATATCAAATTGAACTATAAGTACCAATTTTTTATAATTTTTTTTACAAGCCTACTTGTCTCTGAAAGTACAAATATTGCTAGGCTGAAGTTAAGAATCTAGAACAGAACAGAACAGAACAGAACAGAATAGAACAGAACAGAACAGAACAGAACAGAACTGGAAGGGACCTTGGAGATCTTCTGGTCCAGCCCCCTCCTCAAGCAGGAGAACCTATACCATTTTAGACAAGTGACTGTCCAGTCTCTTCTTAAAAATCTCCAGTGATGGAGAGCCCATGATTTCTGAAGGCAAGCTGTTCCACTGGTTAATTGTCCTCACTGTCAGGAAGTTTCTCTTTAATTCTAGGTTGCTTCTCTCTTTGTTCAGTTTCCAACCATTGTTTCTTGTCCTGCCCTCTGGTGCTTTGGAAAATAACAAGACCCCCTCTTCTTTGTGGCACCCCTCAAATACTGGAATACTGCTATCACATCACCCCTATTTCTTCTTTTCTTTAGACTAGCCAAATCCAAGTCCTGCAGCTGTTCTTCTTATGCTTTAGTCTCCAGGCCTTTGATCATTTTAGTTGCTCTTCTCTGAACTTGTTCCAAGGTCTCAACATCTTTTTTATAGTATGGTGACCAAAATTAGTGGCATTATTCCAGGTGTGGTCTTACTAGGGTTTTATAAAGTGGTACTAATACTTTGTGTGATCTTGATTCTGTGCCTCTGTTTATACAACCCAGGATTGTATTAGCTTTTTTGGCTCCTGCTGCACACTGCTGTCAAGTGATCATCCACTAGGACTCCAAGGTCACTCTCACAGTTGTTGTTTTTGAACCAGGTCTCACCAAATCTATTAGTAAGCCTATCATTTTACAAATGAAGGGAGGGACAGAAAACACTTATATTTGCTTTTGATTTTCAATCAACACCCTGTATGCATAATTAAGTTTATCAGGCTTAAATTTATGTTACAGGACTGATGTATGTTTTTGCATTAAAAAATAATTTCTATCCTTTCTTCATAAAATAGGTAACTTGATTCAACACCAATTGAATCTAGATTGATAGAAAGTTTGGTATATTGAAAAGATAACTTTCTTTTTCTTTTTTCCAGATATGGATGTCTGCCTGAAATGTCCAGAAAATGAATGTCCCAACAATATCCAAAATAAATGTATTCCCAAAGTATTTACAACGAACCTTATAGGCCCCAACAGCCTATAGTTGCACCACTTTTCAGAGCAACCTTCGATGGGGACCCAGAGAAGCTGGTTTTTTTCCTTAACCAAGTGAGTTCTCATTTGAATTGCTGGGCCTATCTCTACCCGGACCCGGGGGCCATGGTTGATGTGATTGCGTCCAGCCTAGAGGGAGAAGCATCTGAATGGCTGAACAATTTATATAATGAGCAAGCCCCCAAATTGGAGGACCCCCACCTCTTCCTCCTAGGGCTGAGAGAAAGATTTGAGGACCCATCTATTGGTCTTAAAGTAAGAGAACAGATCCACAAAATAAAACAAGCCGGCAGGCCTGCCCTGGAGTACGTGCGGGAATTTCGCAAGATAGCAGGTCAAATAGAGGGGTGGCCTGAACAATCCCTAATCTATCACTTCATTGAGGGATTAGACGATCACCTCTCTCAGGCCTGCATCTATCGAGCCGTACCTGATCAGCTGCAAGAATGGTACCAGGCAGCAGTGAAGCTAGACGTTCAGCTCGCCCGCTATAAGAAGCCTCCCCCACCTGAATCCGAGCAGCTGCCAGAGCAACCCGGACAGCAATCACCCCCACGAAAACCTCCAACTACTGTGATAGCTGAGAGACCCAGACTACCTGCAGGCCCGTCAAATAAATGTTTTCGGTGTGGACGAGAGGGACATCGAGTGGCAACCTGTCCAGTCCCCTACCCCCGACTGCAGAGCAGATGGGAACCAGCAACAAGAAGGAAACCTGCCCAGCGGCTAACGAGAGAAAAATCCAACCGGGTCACGCAAGAACCTGTTGCCCAGATTACACCCCCCACACAGGAGGACGCTGGGACTCCAGGGGGACCCGCCCCTGCTCTACCCTCCTTTGACAGCGACAATGAAGGAGAGAACGACCCGATGGTGAGTCGACAAATCCCGCCTTTTTCACTGGTGGCCAAACTTAAAATCCCTAAGTCTGGGGCACAAATGGACTTAAACGAGCTAATTGATTCTGTATGCACCCGCTGCATTGTTAGTCTGCCGTTTGCCATGAAAATGGGCATACGGGCAAAACAGCTTTCCAAACCTGTGAGGTTTGAGCAAGCCGATGGCTCCCTGATGGGAGGGATTCTTGTCACACAATTAATTGAGCCCTTATGACTAGAAATAGGTGCGCACTGGGAGTTTATTTGCTTCCTAGTGGCTCCAAAAATGACTGAGACTGTGATCCTAGGGCTAGCCTGGTTGGACAAATGGAAGCCATTTATCTGGTGGGAGAAAGGGATGAGAATGGTGAGACTACCTATAGGGCCTAAACCTCCCACTGATTCAACCGATGTTGCAGGACACCTTAGGCCACCCAATGAGTGAGCGCACATGGCTGCCTCACCGCTGCTGAGCGTACCACTCATCCCCAATGAATACTGGGACCTGGCAGAGGCATTTAGTGAAAAAGAATGCGATGCCCTGCCCCCTCACAGACCCAATGACTGCTCCATCGAACTGGTGCCAGGAGCCAAACTCCCACACCCGAGAATGTATGCTATGTCCCCCCTCGAAATGGAGGAGATGCAGCGATACGTGAACAAAAACCTAGTGAGGGGGTTCATTGAATGGGCCAAATCTACCGTGGGAGCCCCTGTGTTGTTCAAAGAGAAAAAAGATGGATCTCTTCGTCTCTGCATAGACTATAAGGGTCTCAATGTTGTGAGTGTGGAAAATAAATATCCCCTCCCCCTCCTAAAGGACTTATTAACCCAACTGGCTAAGGGGAGTGTCTTCACTAAATTAGACCTGAGAGAGGCATATTACCGGGTGAGAATAAAAGAGGGAGACGAGTGGAAAACTGCCTTCAACTGTCCTATGGGGAGCGATCAATTCAAAGTCATGCCATTTGGACTACAGGGGGCCCCAGCCGTATTTATGCAGTTGATTAATGAGGTCCTACATGATCACTTGTAGAAGGGGGTTTTGGTGTATCTTGATGATATCCTGATATACAGCACGAATATGACTGATCACATAAACCTGGTGAGAGAAGTGTTAAAGAAACTATTGAATGCCAAGCTTTATGCCAAATTGTTGAAATGTGAATTTCACCAGACCCGATTAGATTATCTTGGCTACAGAATTTCCAACGAGGGTATTGAAATGGATCCAGCCAAGGTGAAAGCTATAATCGAATGGCAGCCCCCAAAGACTCACAAACAGCTCCAGAGCTTTCTGGGTTTTGCCAACTTCATCCCCTCTTTTGCCAAGATGGCTCTACCCCTTACAGAACTACTCAAAACAGGCAAAGGAGGAGGGAAGCCGTGACCTGGCCAACCACTAGCATGGACGATAGGCTGTCAAACAGCTTTTGAGAATTTAAAGAGACTATTTGCTGCTGAACCGGTCCTAAAGCACCCCTGCCCAGGGGAGCCCTTTGTGATTCAAGCCGATGCCAGCAATGTGGCAGTTGGAGCTCTGTTACTACAAAAGAACAAAAGTGGGGTCCTGCAACCCTGTGCCTACACCTCTAAGAAATTTACTGAAAGCGAGCGGAGATGGGCAATCTGGGAGAAAGAGGCCTTTGCGATTAGGTGGGTGCTATTAAACTGGCGACACTATCTAGAAGGGAGCAAGGTGCCATTTGAAGTATGGACAGATCACAAAAATCTAGAAGCACTGAAAACTCCCTGCAAATTGTCCCCAAAGTAAGTGCGGTGGGCACAGTACTTTAACTGCTTCAACTTCACTCTAAAGTACATACCAGGAGGAAAGAACTTCCTAGCTGATGCGCTATCCCGGTTACCCCAATACAAAAGCGAACGGGAGGAGGTTAATGAGGCAATTATCCCCAATCCACAAACTGCCACTCAATTTACGCCTCACAGAGTCCCCAATCCTGATGACCCTGGGGTAAAGAAAATAAAATGAGAGCTCCTCACCGATCAATGGTTGAAAGATAATCAAACCTCCCTAACATGCAAGGATGGCTTGGCTTACAAAGGGGGGAAACTATATTTGCCAGAAGCCCTCCGTCTTAATGCTCTCAAACACAGCCATGATGTAAAACAGGCTGGACACTTTGGATATTTGAAAACCCTACACCTCACCCACCGGCAATTCTGGTGGCCGGGGCTGAAAAGGGATGTGGAAAACTATGTAAAAAGTTGTACTGTATGTGCCACAATGAAAAGAATCCCAGGGAAAACCCCTGGGTTACTGCAACCCACGGCAGACCCTTCCCAACCCTGGGAAGAAATAGCTATGGACTTTATAGTAGACCTACCTGAAATTAGAGGAAATACTGTCATCTGGACTGTGATAGACCTGTTTTCGAAACAGGCTCATTTCATTGCCTGCAAAGGACTCCCATCTGCAAAACGACTGACCAAATTGTTCCTGAACCATATCTACCGGCTGCATGGCACCCCTAAGCGAATGATTTTGGACAGAGGGGTGCAGTTCACAGCGAAGTTTTGGAGGAGTTTTCTTAAATTAATTGGATCATCTCAAGGTTTATCATCTGCTTTTCATCCTGCCACCAATGGGGCTGCAGAATCCGCTAACAAAATGGTGGAACAATATCTTAGATGCTACGTTTCTTACCAACAGACGAACTGGACTGACCTCCTCCCTTTTGCAGAGGTGGTGTACAATAATTCTGTGCACAGCAGCACCAGCTACATGCCTTTCAGAGTGGCCACAGGAAAAGAGTTCAGCCCAATACCTGAATACCCTCAGGCGCCCTCCACTTCCCAGACACTTGACTAATGGGTGAGGGGATGGGAAGAAGTTTGGGGAAACACAAAAACACTTTAAAAAGACTTTTGAAACCTATAAAAAGCAGGCTGATAGAAAGAGGGCTCCCCAAAGAACATTCCAAGTTGGGGAAAAGGTTTATCTGTCAAATAAATATTTACGCCTCAAATTGCCCAGCAAGAAATTGGGACCAAAATTCTTGGGGCTTTTCCCCATAGTAAGGATCATCAATCCAGTCACTGTAGAATTAAAACTCCATAGACTTTTAGGGAGAATTCACCCAGTCTTCCATTGCAGCTTGTTGAAACCTTATCGGGGCTCCACTTTAAGACCTCCCCCTAAGAAGGCACCCGGGCCCCTCATAGTTGCGGGATAGACCCACTATGAAGTGAAATGTATTCTTGACTCTAGAATTTTTAAAGGGAAATTGCAATACCTAGTACAATGGAAGGGATACCCGTTGTCTGAAGCCACCTGGGTGAAATCCAGTGAGGTGAAAGCTAACAGATTCGTCAAAAGGTTTCATGCAAAACACCCCAAAAAAACAAGAAACAATCCCTGGCATATGCTCTTATTCACATATAGGACCTATCCCTTGTGTAAGGGGGGGGGGTGGATGTCACGGCTGCTAATATTGAATATTCTTGCTTTGACAAAATATGCAGAACTGTCTGGTACTTCTAGAGTTAATTCAGAGGAGAAGGGGAGAGGAGAGAAAAGTGTGCGGAAGGGAACGGAAGTGAATCTTTGCCCTCCAGGTTAATTGGAAGATGTGAATCATGACCCCAAAATAGGGGAGGGGAAATGCCTGGAATGTTATGTGCAAAGGAAGGGAAATTCAGATCTTAGCATTATCCATGCCGTGCTGACACTCCATAACACTAATAAAGGCTTTTTAGGTTAAAAAATGCCTGAAAGTTCTTTGAAGTGTTTCATTAATCAGACACATGACAGAGGGCTCAGTGATCATGTTTTACTGTGTCCTGCGTTACATGGGCTTCCTGGCTATTGTCAACTTTAATATTGCTTTCCAAGCTAGGAAGCTGTCCAGCAGTTTCAATGAGGCCAAGTTCATCACTTTCAGCATGTTGGTCTTTTGCAGCGTTTGGCTGTCATTTGTTCCAACGTACCTGAGCTCTAAAGGGAAATACATGGTAGCTGTGGAGATCTTTTCTATCTTATCCTCCAGTGGTGGTTTACCTGGATGTGTATTTTCCCCCAAATGCTATATCATTTTTTTGAGGCCTGAAATGAACAAGAAAGAACATTTAATAAGGAAAGAAAAATAATTGTCTTTTTGTATTCATATTTAATAAAATATCATTAGAATATTCCTGAAGTGTTTTTTGTGGAGTTTTTGTTTGTATATTAATTTATTTTGAACAAATTTGGAAATATCTCTCTGACCTTGATTTAACTTCATTCATACACAAACTGTGATATGGAGAAAAGAAGACTTTAAAAGGAGATCTGTTTCAAGATCAAAGAATGGATGTGTCCTATCCAGTTTAAGATGAATGACGATTACATGAAAGGAAATTTTGATTAGCATATGTCCATAGTAAGACCACACCTGGAATACTGCAGCCAATTTTGGTCACATCACAAAAAAGATGTTGAGAGTTTGGAAAAAGTTCAAAGAGCAACTATGATGATCAAATGCCTGGAGACTAAAAGATACGAAGAACGGCTGCAGGACTTGGGTTTGGCTAGTCCAGGGGTAGGCAACCTTGGCTCTTTTATGACTCGTGGACTTCAACTCCCAGAATTCCTGAGCCAGCCATGCTGACTCAGGAATTCTGGGAGTTGAACTCCACGAGTCATAAAAGAGCCAAGGTTGTCTTCCCCTGGGCTAGTCTAAAGAAAAGAAGAAACAGTGACATGATAGCAGTATTTAGTATTTGACAGGCTGCCACAAAGACAAGGGAGTCATGTTATTTTCCAAAGCACCAGAGGGCAGGACAAGAAACAATGGTTGGAAACTGAACAAAGAGAGAAGCAACCTAGAATTAAAGAGAAACTTCCTGACAGTGAGGACAATTAACCAGTGGAACAGCTTGCCTTCAGAAATCATGGGCGCTCCATCACTGGAGATTTTTAAGAAGAGACTGGACAGTCACTTGTCTGAAATGGTATAGGTTCTCCTGTTTAAGCAGGGGGCTGGACTAGAAGACCTCCGAGGTCCCTTCCATCTCTCTTCTATTCTGCGTATATATTGACCAAATCTGAAAGAGTTCTTATATACAAATATGGAATTTTACTAGATTTTGTATGGCCTCTTTGGACATTAAAGGATTAATGGGATAGTTTATGGGCTGTGTTCTTTCTTTGGCTATATATATATTAATTCGAATATCTATACCCTATTTGCCATGTAATATGGAAATTTTGAAATAAATTCTCAGTCCGAGCACTGATATTAATTTTAACTAAATCATATGCTCCTTCAAAGTAGTCTCAACTACTTCTGCATATGGTAAGTACTGTGTTATATGCTTCTTACTGGAAAAGATGTTTGATATCTAGTGAATAACCAAGTTGTGTGATTATGCTTTGAGGTTTAAAATAACTATGAGTTTAAAAACCTACTTAAAAACAAAGTATGCTTTGCTATTCAAAATAAACATGTATTAAGAATCTATTTCAATTATATTTAAATTGGAATTAAATTAGAGAAACAAGACAGACCTTCATTGCAAAGTGATTTGTTTACTTTCAAAGAGTGCAATATAAAAGTTCTATTTTAAGCTGTTTGCTACCAAAACTAAAAAGAAAAGTTCTGTTTTCAGTTTTATATTTATTTTATAAATCTTCTGAATTAAGATTAATATTTCATCCAAATATTTCTTTGCTTTGACATAGATCCACCAGAGGTGGTAAAAATACCTTCTTTACAACTACATTTCCAGCATATATTTGAAACTCCCTTACAGATCTTTGACAATTTTTCAATCCAATGATACATCGTCTTATAGAAATTTTCTTTCAGATTATAATTGAGTGTAAACCTTAGTCCATACATCTATATATTTTCCCATTGGTAAATCATTATATTATAGCCATAATTTTGTACCTATTGAATCATGCAGATGGGATAGATCATACAACCACCAGATAGATTTGCAACTAGATGACCTACCACATTCAATGGGTAGTCCTGAGAGAAACTATACCTACATGAAGAGAAGCATTCAGTGGAGTATCTCAAGACTCTGTTGTAGACCCAGTACTCTTCTACATCTTCATCAGTCATCTAAATGAGGGGATAGAACAAGAATTCATCAAATTTGCAGACATCAGAAAGCTGGGGGGGTGGGGGGTGGAATAGCTAACAATTCATATGAGAGACTAAAGATTCAGAAGGACCTTAACAGACTTGAACACTGGGCTCTATCCAACTATGGAGTTATTGGAGATTGGGGACTTTGTTTCTTCTGGCATAACTTGAGTTGACTCTAAAAGCCTGATCTATTTCTCCTTCCATTTGGGCCTTTCCCATTCCTAAAAGGTCTGCAAGTAACTCAGCTATCAATGCAAACCGATTCTCATCTTTGTCTTCTATTATATTTTTAAATCTTAAAAAGTATGATGCCTTTTCCATCTCTATCATCGCAGTAGAATCTTCCAATTCCGTGTTTGTTTGGACCAGTCTTTGATTCTCCTCTTGCAGAGATCCTAATTTCTGGTCAACTTCTAAAGACTTGTCTTCTATCTTCTGGATCCTTTGTTGATTATCTGTAATCACCTGCTGAAAATTTTCCATTTTTTTTATTCATGTTAGCAAGATCATTTTTCAAATCTTCATAATTTTTGTCAAGGTCTTTTTTCATATCTTCAAGGTTTTTGGCTGATGAGGCAACCTGAGCCGCAATTGCCTGTGAATCTTTTTGAGCTTCCATTTTTTCTTGCTGTAATGCTATGGTAATAGATTTTTGGTAAACTGGACTAGCAGAGGTCGAGGTGGGCGCAGAAGATCCTTTTCTCACAGGTTTGGGCAGGTTAGAAGCACACATCATTGAGTTGATATATTGTCTTGTAATCCACTGGGTGGCCCAATGGCCAATTGTAATCCAATAGGCTCCTATTACTAGGAGAAGTAGCCAGAAAAAAAATAAAAAATGGGGGAAAAAAGGAAAAGTTAAAAAAAGAAAAAGTAATTCCAATGAGGAGAAAAAAGGAAGAAAAAAAGAGAGAAAAAAACCAAAAAGTTTATCCAGGAGAAAAAGCCATTCCCCCCCCAAAAAAGAATAGAATATCCTTAATGGTTATAAAAATACGAATCCCGGGCATATTTGTTCAATGATGCAATCTTCGATCTCCGGGAAGAGTATAATCTAGTTATTTATTGTTAAAACAGTATGTTAAAACAATAAAAACAGTTATATACAAGGTTAAAACAACTTAGCTTTCGCTGGTCCTCTGCCAGCGTCCTCAGCGTCCATATTTGGGAATACTGCTCCTGCCTTCTGACAGCCAATTTATGTTCATGTATCCTAGTTTTTATTTGTTTGGCTGTGATACATGAACATAAATTGGCTGTCAGAAGGCAGGAGCAGTATTCCCAAATATGGACGCACATGATTAACACCGGACATTCATTCGATTTTAAGGGGGCAGAAGCCATTGCCCAGGACACCTCCAAGGGAGGACGCCTACTAAAGGAGGCCTGGTTTTCCAACATAGACTCCATCAATCGATGTGTAGAATTGCCCCCGGTGTATCAGGCACTAAGAGTACATGAAGAGCTTGTTAAGAGGCAGATGCCGATTGTCAGAGGCGAAATCAGGACTGGGGGGGATACTTACTACATGGCCAAGCACAGGGAGGATCCCAAAGACATGGTAAAGGTAGGGACGGATGAGGAAGCATTAGAGCCACAGACAGGTAAGGGTATTAAGGAAGGAGGAGGTGGGTATGATGAGGGATTGCAAGGAGGAGGGGACCAGGGAAGAGTCTTGGGAGTAGCAGATCTGACCGTACGACCCAGAACATGGGGGAGAGGAATGCCCGACCCCATGGGACTGATCAAAAGGGAAGGGGAGGGAGAAAAGAAAAGAAGAAAAAAAGATGAGGCACGTAGGAATGGGGGCATATCCATGGGGGGAGGAAGGACATCTGAGAGGGGAAGACTGGTAAGAATGGAGGATGATAGTCAGGAACAGCAGGCAGAGCAGTGGATTAAAGGGGGGGAGGAAACAAGAGAAGGAAAGACTGACAGGAATGGAGAAGGGCAGGCAAGAACAATATGCAGGACGGCAGACTGGGAGGAGGAAAACTTGGGAAGGAAAGTCCAACAGGAACGGATGTCAGTATGTGGGAACAGCATGCAGGACAGCAGGTTAGGGGAGGAGGAATACTAGAGAAGAGAAGATGGACAGGAATGGATGAACAGCAGGCGGGTCAGCAGATTAGGGGGGGGATACTGGAGAAGGGAAGATGGGTAGTAATGGAGGAGGGTAAGCAGGAACAGCAGGTAGAGCAGCGGACTAGGAGGGGAAGGATATTGAGGAGGAGAACATTGACAGGAATGGCTGACGGAAGGCAAGAGCGATATGTAGATCAACAGGTTAGAGAGTTGGAGAAGGGGGGATTGACAGGAATGGATGACGTAGGGCAGGATTGGAAGGCTAGAGATAGAGGAGAACTGGAGGAAGAAGGATTGATGGGAATGAACGATGGAAAGCAGGAATGGCAGGCAGATCGGCAGGTGGGGGGGAGAAAAATTGGGGAAGGAAAGATCGAAGATTGCATCATTGAACAGAATAGAATATATATATATATATATATATATATATATATATATATATATATATATATATATATATATATATATATATATATATATATATATATATATATATATATGGGTCAACAGGGTGTAACATACAGCATTATATATATATATATATATATATATATATATATATATATATATATATATATATATATATATATATATATATATATATGGCTGGTGTTTTCAGCTTTGTGCTTTGAGCAGCAATGTGTGGTCTTAGCTGTTTCTTCCTTTTAACTGCCAGTGGGGGTATGAACTGATTGGGTGGGAGCTCACACGTAAAAAACTCATTCCAGTTTATAGAGATCATAAAGAAACAAAACTTACAGCCCAGCGACCTACTCGTGAGCTTCGATGTCATATCCCTCTTCACCCAAGTGCCTATCAAAGAAGCCATGACAGCTATTCAAAACAAATATAACCCCCCCAAACACATCTTAGATCTGACCAACCACTGCCTATCCAACACATACTTCATCTATAATGGACAAAAATACAAACAAACAGAAGGAGCACCCATGGGATCACCCCTCTCACCTGTCATTGCCAACCTCTACATGGAACACTTTGAAACCCAAGCTCTAGAAAAATCGGATCACAAACCCAAACTCTGGCTCAGATACGTAGATGACACCTTCATAATCTGGCCACATGGGAAAGAAAAACTGGACAACTTCCTCACACACCTCAACAGCCTACACCCCAAAATACAGTTCACCATGGAAACAGAAGCTAACAACCAACTTCCCTTCCTGGATGTCTTAGTCTACAAGAAATCCAATGGCTCCCTAGGACACACCACCTACCAGAAGAAAACACACACAAACCGCTATCTGCACGCTCTCTCACACCACCACCCAGCACAGATCAACTCTGTAGCCAAGACACTCATCTCCAGAACAAAACGCTTAGCTGATGAACAACACCTAAAACCCGAACTACACACTCTCACCAATGTACTAACATCCAATGGATTCCATAGAAATAAGATTACAAACCTAATCCAAAAAGAAACCCCCACTAAAATCCAAGACAGAGAACAAGAAAACGGCAAAGCCCTCCTCCCATACATAAAAGGCACCACAGACAGAATCAGTAAGATCCTCCATAAACACAACATCAAAACAGCATTCTGCACAAACAGAAAAATATCCACCATCCTTAGAAACCCCAAAGATAAAATTGAATTAGAAAATCAAGGAGTATACGAAATCCCATGCACCACTTGTCCCACCACATACATCGGACAAACCAACAGAAGAATAAGTGCACGCATTGAAGAACATAAGAACTCAGTCAAAAAAGAGGAACCAACATCTTCCCTGGTCCAACACCTTAAAGCCACAGGACATGATATTGACTTTAAAAATACCAGAACCATTGCCAAAAGTGAACATTTTAATAACAGAATAATCAGAGAAGCCATCGAGATAGAAAAACGCCCACACAGCATGAACAAGCGAGATGATACCTCCCGCCTACCAGCCATTTGGAAACCCGCCCTTATTGACAAACGACTCCCTAACACAAAAAATGATACCAGACCCACACTCACAAAAACCACACAGGAGGTCACCACCACACATCCACGCAAAAAACAAACCCAAAGCCACACTGATGACGAGGCACGACCACAAACCAGAAGCCAGACCACAGCTGCATCATTAGCCACTTTAAACCCCTCCAATCCATACATGAAGCAAACTGACACCCTCCATGAAGATGAGGCACGACCACGAACGCGAAGCCAAAAAATAGCAAGGCAGCCCAAAATCTTAAACCCCCCTGCAACTCAGACTAACCTGAGCACAACCAAACAGAACACTCCCCCACTCTCCCTAAATGTGGTTTTAACAATAAATAACTGGAGTATACTCTTCCCGGAGATCGAAGATTGCATCATTGTACAAATATGCCCGGGATTCGTATTTTTATAACCATTAAGGACATTTATGGAAGAGCAGTCATGCTCCAGGCTAGGAGGTGGGAGAACCTTGCCAAACGTGAGGCTGTTAATTACCGAAAACTGGCCTTCCTACATGATTGCATTCGCAATGACTTGCCACCGAAATCTCTTCGTAGAAGACCAATTGTAGGCTCTATGGAGGCACAGATGGTGGTCCGGCAGTTTCAGCGCCGAACCATATGGGCGTTAATCAATGACCACCATAGACGTATCAATACCTGGTCACCCATGATACGAAGATGCCAGGAGCTCTGTCGATCCACGCTGACACAGCAGCATTACAGGATCCTCAGCTCATACATATACGAGGCCACGAATAGGGCACGTCGGAATAAGACCGAAATGCTCCACAGGAAGATGGAGACCCTGAGACAAATGCACAATCGTAATCAGAACTCCAAATTGGTCCACAATTTATCGTCAAGAGACCTCACAGATGAAGAAACCAGATTATTACAATGGGATGCGGGCCTCAATTTGGGGGATGCCCAGCCCGTTGACTTTATTGCAGCCATAGAACCAACTATACAAGGTATGGCCACTAGTGAGACAGAGAAGAATGCCATAAGACAACGAGTTACGGGATTGCTTACAGGCCACAAACAACACTATGTACTACCGGCAGGGGAGAGAAAGGCCCTGGAAGAGCTGCGCAAGGACAAATCCATCGTGGTCCTGCCAGCAGATAAGGGAAGGGCCACAGTTATCATGGACAGAGCCGAGTATTATGGCAAGGCCCAGACCCTACTGGATGACAATAGTGCCTATAAAGCAATTAAGACTGACCCCACAACGTCCATGAAAAATCAACTCAACAAGATCATAGATGGACTTAAGAAACGTGGAGGAATAAATGAAGAAGATTTGAGAGATATACGGCCAAGGGACTCGGCTATGGCGAGATTTTATGGCCTACCTAAAATACATAAGGAAGGGACACCATTGAGACCCATTGTGGCACTTAGGGGCACACCCATGTTTGGTCTGGCTAAATGGCTAAGTCGAAGGTTACAACACCTAGTGGAGGACAACACAACCACTGTGAAATCCTCACAAGAATTCTTACAGAGGCTAAAGAGGATGAGGATACGGGATGACGAGATTATGATCTCATTCGACGTTACATCACTATTCACGTCCATCCCGCAAGAATTGGCCATGACAACTATGAAAGACCTACTACAACGGAAAGGACTACGGAGTCAAAGTTCCCTTGGGATAGAAGATGTTATCAGGTTATTACAGCTATGCTTGAAAACGTACTTCATATTCCAAGGAACAATATATGAACAAATTAAGGGTACGCCGATGGGATCCCCTATTTCGGGGGTCATTGCAGAGGCGGTCCTACAGTGTTTGGAAAGCAGGGCCATGGCCGACTACCAACCAGAGTTTTGGGCCAGGTATGTGGATGATACTTTCGTTATCGTCAAACGGGCAAGAAAAACTGCCCTTATGGAGAAACTTAACTCAATATTCCCGGATATACAATTCACAGCGGAGGAGGAGGCCAATGGCAGCTTGGCCTTCCTAGACGTTTTGGTTACACGTCAAACCAATGGTGCCCTCCATACGACGGTGTACAGAAAAGCCACTCACACCGACAGGATGTTGCACTATATGAGCAATCACCCAGCAGCCCATAAGATTTCGTGCGTTAGAACATTATTTGCACGTATAGACACGCACTGTAACACCAGGAGGGCTAAGCAGAGGGAGCGTGCGCATCTTTATCAAGTATGTAAGTGGAATGGCTACCCAACTAGCTTCATTCGAAGGTATAGCAAATGTCAAGAACCCCGCAGGGCACCGAATGATCCAGGGACAATGGTCCGAACAACAATACCGTATGTCCAGGGAGTATCAGAAGCAACAGCGCGCATATTGGCACCTTACAATATTAAAGTTGCTCACCAGCCTGATCAAACACTCCGGATGAAAGTCATGCGCCCTAAAGAGCCATTGCCAAAGGAAGAAAGATCAGCGGTCGTATACAGAGTGCATTGCAAAGACTGCCAATGTAATTATACAGGAGAGACAGCCAAACGAATAAAAACGAGGATACATGAACATAAATTGGCTGTCAGAAGGCAGGAGCAATACTCTCAAATATGGACGCACATGATCAATACCGGACATTCTTTTGATTTCAAGGAGGCAGAAGCCATTGCCCAGGACGCCTCCAAAGGAGGACGCTTATTAAAGGAGGCCTGGTTCTCCAACACAGACTCCATCAACCGATGTATAGAACTGCCCCCAGCGTACCAGGCACTAAGAGTGCAGGAAGAGCATGTCAAGAGACGGATGCCGATTGTTAGAGGCGAAACCAGGACTGGTGGTGGGGGGGGGGGTATTCACTACATGACTAGACAGAGGGAGGATCCCATAGACACATCACAGGTGGGGACAGATGAGGGAACATTAGGGTCACAGATAGGTAAGGGTAGTAAAGGAAGAGGAGGTGGATATGATGGAGGATTGCAAGGAGAGGGGGACCAGGGAAGACTCTTGGGAACATCGGAATTGATCGTACGGCCCAGAATACGGGGGAGGGGTATGCCCGACCCCAGGGGACTGATCAAAAGAGAGGGGGAGAGAGAAAAGAACAGAAAAGATGAGGCACGTAAGATTGGAAGCATATTCACGGGTGGAGAGGGGATACTTGAGAAGGGAGTAAGAATGGAGGAGAATAGTCAGGAACAGCAGGGAGAGCTGCGGATTAGAGGAGGGGAGGAAACAGGAGAGAGTGGAGTTGATAGGTATGGAAAAGAGCAGGCAGGAATAATAGGTAGGAAAGTAGTTTTGGGAGGGGGGGAAAGTTTGGGAAGGAGAGTCCAATAGGAACGCAGGTCGGTAGATGGGAACAGTATGTAGGACAGCAGGCAAGGGAAGGAAGAATGCTGGAAGACACAGCAAACAGAGCAGTGGATTGGAGAGGGGGGGGAGGAAACAGGAGAGGGGGGGACTGACAGGAAAGGAGAAGGGCAGATAAGAATAGAAGGTAGGACGGCAGATTGGGGGGGAGGAAAGCTTAAGAAGGAGGGTTTAACAGGAATGGATGTTGGCATGTGGGAACAGCATGTAGGATGGCAGGTCAGAGGAGGAGGAATGCTAGACAAGAGAGAATGTATAGAAATGGATGAACAACAGGCAAGTCAGCAGATGATGGGGAGGACATTGGAGAGGGGAAGATGGACAGTGGGGGAGGAGGGTAAACAGGAACAGCAGGTAGAGCAGCGGATCAGGAAGGAAAAGATATTGAGGAAGAGAACATCAATAAGTATGGTTGGGGAAAGGCAGGAGCAACAGGTTAATCAACAGGTGGAAGGGTTGAAGGAAGGAGGGGGAAGGATGACAGGAATGGACAACAAAGGGTGTATGAATCGGCAGGCTGGGAGAGGAGGGGGGTTGAAGGAGGGAGTTGTAATAAGAACTGGCAATGGTATGCAAAAACGGCAGGCAGATCAGCAGCCCAGGAGCCGGCTACTGATAACAGCACAGGGAGGGGGAGACAGCACAAGGATGACAAAGCAAGAAAAATCAATGTTAGAGTGCAAAAAAGAGAGGGCGGAACAGGCAAGGTTGTCACAGGCAATCAGAAAGAGTGGCCCTGTCACGAGGGCAATGAGTAGGCAATTGGATCAGCAAGGGGATAAAAAGAACTTCCCACCCCCTAAGCCCCACTCTGAGGACGCTGGCAGAGGACCAGCGAAAGCTAAGTTGTTTTAATTTTTGTATATAACTGTTTTTATTGTTTTAAATGTGGTTTTAACAATAAATAACTGGAGTATACTCTTCCCGGAGATCGAAGATTGCATCATTGTACAAATATGCCCGGGATTCGTATTTTTATAACCATTAAGGACATATATATATATATATATATATATATATATATATATATATATATATATATATATATATATATATATATATATATATATATATATATATATATATATATATATAAAATAAAATGAGCACCAGGGTAGTTAAAACTATAAAAAGTTTAATTAAAAAACGCCAACCTTTCGTCGTCACCTACTGGCATCATCAGGGCTTAAAACGCTAGGGAGTGAGGAAGTCCTTTTATAAGTAAGCCAAGGTCTGCACCCGGCTCTTCGATCTTGTTACCGGACCTAATTGGGTGGATTGCGCTCCGGTGATCCATTTCTTCCTGCACCACTTATCTGTGTGTACGTTATCACTTGTCTTCTTTTCCTTGGGTTCTAGGGTAGGTGGAACACCCTCCCTATCCCCCTGGTTGTTCCCATCCCTTATTTCTCTTTCTCGCTCGGGCTTTTTTGATGATTTACATTCTCTCCTTTTCTTTCCCCCCAATCTACATCCATGCAGCTGTCGTCTCTATGGGTGTTCTTTCTTTCTCTAATGCCTCCCACTCTTACATTGTTGTTAGTAGGGCGGTCCTGTATATCATTCTGAGCTATCTGGGTCATAGTGGTGAGTTGGGGTGGTTCAGCAAGCGGTTTGTCAGCATAATAAGCTTCACAAGTACACTCCTGCCCGGTCGTCACGTCTCTCCCTCCCCTCTCCCTATCATCCTCTGCGTCTCTCCTCCACACGCTGCCATCCACATGGGGGGAGGGGGGACTTTGGTCTCCTTGGGTGCCATCGTACTCATCCTCCACCCCCCTCTTCCTCCCTCCGACATTTCCTGTTCGTCCGCAAGCGTACTGCAGATCATTTAGATCTATTGGCGTTGCTGGTACAGGACATGGTAGGCTGATCGTCTGGCCATCGCAAATACAGCCCCCCCATGCGTCTTCCCACCGGGGTTCGCTCTTCTCTTTTCTCTTCGGGCTACCCATCTGCACGTCGTCACTCCCAACGTCGTTCCACGTTCCACACGCTCCTAATTGGGTCGGCGTCGCTGGGCGGGGGAGCCGTCTTGTCATCTTCGGGTCGATCGCTTTCCCTCTCCTGGGCTGCAAGTGCGATGTCAATCCTAATTGTCTCCTCGCTTCTCCGTCCGCGGTGCTTTCCCGCGTTCTAATTGGGGTGTCTCCAGTGTTCACGATGTGGAGATTTCGGGCTTCGATTTTTGCCGCCTCCCTGATCTTTTGGAGGCGCGTCCGTGCTACAGGGGTGGTGGGGGCTTTTGAATGCTGCTCCTCCTCCTCTACATTATCCACAATCTGTTGGGGGATTGGCATATCCTCCTTAATTTCTCTTATTAATGTACTAAATTTGTCATCAAGCTGCCGGCAACGGGGTGGGTGATTGTTCACACTCCATGATCTTAATGCCAGGTGCGCTGAGCAGAGGTTAATGTGTCTGTTAATAGAGTCCCTGTTGGAGAGCCATGCTTCTTTGAGCAAATGGCCTCCCTTCGTATTGTCACTGGCTAAGACGCATACTTCATTGAAGTTGAAACGGTGGCCAAATTCTGCCATATGTACCCATATCTGGGAGTGCTGCTCACCCCTTTTAACTGCCAGTTTGTGCTCGTGGACCCTGGTCTTCACTCGTTTAGAGGACTCCCCAACATAGTTACATGGGCAGTCCATACAATCAATCTTGTATATGACTGCCGACCTCTCCATGCTGGGGAGCGGGTCCTTAGGGCGCATAACAGTAGCACGTAGCATTTGATTAGGTTTATGTGCTACTTTTATGTTATATGGCGCTAGAATTCTTGCTGTTGCCTCTGAGACATTGCAGATATAGGGGAGGGTAACCCGTGTCGTCTGTGGCTTTGGTTCATCAGTTAGTGGGTTACTCCGGGATTCAGATGATGTACTATAACGATTAATGAATCCTGCCAGGTACCCATTGCGCTTGCATATCCGGAAGAGATGGTTTCTTTCCTCCTTCTTTGCTCTAGCAGTATTACAGTGTGATTCCACTTGTTTAAATAAAGTTTTAACACAACTGACTTTATGGGCTATTGGATGGTTACTCTCATAATGAAGGATCCTATCCGTACAAGTTGTCTTTCGGTATACCCTGGTGTTCAAAGACCCATCCAGCTGGCGTTGAATTAATACATCCAAAAATGCTAATGAGCCCTGGTTTTCCTCTTCCATTGTGAACTGGAGGTCTGGGTATACCGAATTCAAAATGCCCATAAAGTCAGTCTTGTGCTGCTTCTTGATGACTACAAACGTGTCGTCCACATAGCGGGCCCAAAACTTTGGTTGGTACTGGGCCATTGCTATGTGTTCTAACTGTTGGAGCACCACCTCTGTTATTATGCTGGAGATTGGAGACCCCATGGGTGTTCCCTTAGTTTGTTCAAATATAGTGCCCTGAAAGGTGAAGTAAGTCTTTAAACAGACTCCTACCAGTTTTATAAGATCTTCAGTCTGGAGGGAGTCCTGTTGTTGTTCCGGGTTTCTTTGATTCAATCGGTCCCTTAGGACCACGACCGCAAGGTCTTGTGGGATGGAAGTAAAAAGGGAAACCACATCAAAAGAGACCATGAGTTCATCTTCCTCCACTTCCTCACTCCCTAGCGTTTTAAGCCGTGATGATGCCGGCAGGTGACGGCGAAAGCTTGGCATTTTTTAATTAAACTTTTTATAGTTTTAACTACCCTGGTGCTCATTTTATTTTAAACATGAATATACCCAGGGTTCATGTTTTTAGTGCTATTACTCATATATATGTGTATATGTATATGTATATATATATATATATATATATATATGTGTGTGTGTGTGTGTGTGTGTGTTTTCTGAGGTTTTTGCGGGTGTTTGTATGTAGGTCTTTGGTTATTCGGGTTTTCTCCCGCGTAAAATTGGAAGTGTCTTTGCGACGTTTCGATGAAGTCCCATTCATCATCTTCAGGCTGGTGTTTTCAGCTTCGTGCTTCGAGGAGCAATGTGTGGTCTTAGCTGTTTCTTCCTTTTAACTGCCAGTGGGGGTATGAACTGATTGGGTGGGAGCTTGGCTGTGTTCTGATTGGGTGGAGGTGTGTTCTGATTGGTTAGGGGTTTGGCTGTGCTCTGATTGGATGGGGGGTTGGCTGTGCTCTGATTGGATGGGGGTTGGCTGTGCTCTGATTGGATGGGGGAGTGTTCTGTTTGGGTGGGGGCTTTGTTGTGCTCATTGATTGTATTACTCCGTATCGCGCAGAGTTGTTCCGCATCAGGCAAACTGAATCAAAGTGCTGCTTTGATTCCAGCACGCTGGCTACCACCAGCCTGTGGTCCTCAAAGGTTCGCCCTTCAGTGGCCACCTCTCCGGGGTGGCACTCGGCCCAAAAGGGGCCACCATCGGAAGAAATTCGGACCGGGGGAAGGGAACGATCTTCCCACGGGTCTACCTCAGCAATGTCACCGGTGTATTTTTTCTTTGGGGATTTCCTCTGCCTTGTAAAGTAACTCATAATAGTCTTTAATATTTTTTTTCATTGCATCATTTTGAAACTGTAGTTCTCCTTTTAAATCTTGTAGCTTATTTATCATTCTTTTTCTTTTTTCAGTCTATATGCTAGCCATCTCCCCGGGTTATTGGCATTTTTGAAGAAATTCTGTTTAGCCCATTTAATCTGTTGAGCCATTAGTTCCATCTCGGCCAGATTTACTTTATGCTTTATTATCTCGATTTGTTTCTTAAGTATTTCCTTTTGTGGGTCTATTTGTCGTTCTGATTCCATCTTTCTGAGTTCTTCTCTCTGCTTTAACTGTAGTTGTTTCTTTTCTTTATTCTTTTTAGCAATGTAAGTTATAGCCTCTAAACTCTAAAATATGCTTTAGCCGTGTCCCATACATTTTGATGTGATGTTTCTTCCTTCTTATTTATTTTAAAGAAAAATTCCATTTCCTTTGTCACTAACTGTAGAAATTCTTTTTCTTTCAATATAGATTTATTCAGGGACCATCTTGGATTTTTCTTAGTTCCTTTCCAAATCATTTTCATTGGATTATGGTCTGCCCAAACATTAGTTTCTATCTCCACTTCTTGGATCATCGTTTTCAATTCCGAAGATATCCATATCATGTCAATTCTGGAGCAAGATTTATGTCTATTTGAATAAAAAGTGTATTGCAATTTCTCTGGGTTTTTCTCTCTCCATATATCTTGGATGCAGAATTCTTCTGTCATTTTTGAGAACACTTTGGGTAGTATATTTCCTCCTTTTCTCCCTTGTTTAGCGCTTTTATAGTCCAGAGTTCCATCCACTATTGCATTAAAATCTCCCATTATACAAAGATTTTTGGTAATTTAAATCTAGTATTTTTATATAGTTTTTGATAAAATTGCTCTTGTTTATCATTTGGTGCGTATATTTCTACCATCAATATCTGTTTTTGATCTATCATAATTTCCACCATTAGTATTCTCCCCTCTTCATCCACATAGACTTGTTTGGGGTTCATCTTTTCTTTAATATAAAAAGCTATTCCTCTTTTCTTTTGAGATGGTAATGCAAAGTACAGTTTACCAATTTTCAGTCATTCTAACAATTTGAAATGTTGTCTCTTAATATGTGTTTCTTGAAGGCAAATTATATCCATTTTTAATTTTTGTAGCCGTGTGAAAATTTTTCTCCTTTTTGAAGGAGAGTTTAGTCCATTTATGTTTATTGATAAAATCCCAGTCTCCTCCATCTCTTTCAGTTATATCTAGGTCTCAGTCTTCTAGTCGATCTTATCTGTCTCTGGTCTCTTGGTCTTGCTCCTTCTTCTGGGTATGTATTTTTATTTTCTTCTTCCTCTTTTTGTTTGGCCACTCCTTCAGCTTCCATTTCTTCTTGTTTCTTTGGTTCAGGATCGCCTTTTTCCAGAAAGGCTCTGTGGTTGTCGAAGAACTCCAGTGCTTTGAGTGGTGTGTCCAATCTATATCTTTTCATGTCCCAATAAACTAAAATTCCTTCTGGAATCAGCCATCTAAAATTCACTCCTTTTTCACCTAATTTCTTAGTTAGGAACTGATATTCTCTTCGAGCCTCTCTTATTCTCCTAGGGATTTGTTTGAGAACTACAATTTCTTTTTCTTTGTACATCAATGGTTCATCTCTTACTTTTCTCAGAATCTCATCTCTGGTAGATCTTTTGAGAAATCTAACATGCACTTCCCTAGGTACTTTATTTCTTCTGGTGTAATTTGAGTTGACTTGAGAGATCTGATCTAATTCTCCTTCCATTTGCAATTTTCCAATTCCTAGTGTGTCTGCCAGTAACTCAGTTATCAAACCTAAGAGATCCTCTTCCTTATCTTCTATTATATTTTGGAATCTTAAAAAGTATGAGGCCTTTTCCATTTCTATAACCGCTAGGGAATCTTCTAGTTCTCTGTTTATTTGCATCAATTTTTGGTTTTCATCTTTTAAAACTTCTAGTTTCTGATCCACCTCAATTGACTTATCTTCTATTTTTTGGATTCTTTGTTGGTTATCTGTGATCATCTGTTTAAAATTTTCAATTTGAAAATCTATATTGTTAATTTTTTGCCTCATTTTGTCAAAATCCCCACCTATTCTATATCTGTGCATTTTGTATCTCTTTCCCAAGTGTAAGACCTTACTTTTGTAACCACTGAGTTGCATTTTGTTAGATAGAACACAGTATTCAACTTTGTCAAGGTGTTTCTGAATATTGAGTCTGTCTTCTAAAGTGTTAGCTATTCCCCCATCTTGGTGTTTTCAGCAGATTTGATGAGTTTCCTTTCTATCCCCTCATCTAGGTCATTTATGAAGAGGTTGGCATGTACTGGGCCTAAGACAGAACCTTGAGGTACTGCTATGATTTTAAGACAATTATGGATTATTATGTTATTTCAAAATAACTATATTAAAACATGGAATGAAATTAAAGATATGTGAAGATGGAAGAAACCACAAGTGTTGTTGTTAGAAAGAATTGCTGTGATAAAAATTAATGTTTTGCCAAGTACACTATTCAGTTTTAATCATTGTTACCTATTTATTCTGCCTGGAAGCAGATGTGTATATTTCTCAGGAAATTTAAGGGAAAAAAGCATCAAGGCACTTTCATGGCATCAAAACTCAAAGCAAATTACAGTCTCTACAAACACACTTCTAGATCCATTTCTTAGGAGAGATGTATAAAATATTGAAAGTTGGAGAGCACTTGTTTACTTTCCCATTTTCAAAATTACAGGTTCTTTCTTTAGCATTGCTGATGATATTAAAATCCTTCAATTTTTCAGAAAGTCAGACTTATAATAGGAGTGCTTCTTCCTCTCTTCAACATAAAATTTTAGAATAGTGTGTAGAGAACTGTCTTTTCAAACCTTTCTATTCTAATCCTCATGTGATATTACAATCTATTTTATAACGGGTTCATTCTCCAATAGTTTATATAATTATTTTCTTTGTTTTTTCTTCTCCTCTCCCCACAAGCTTTTAATTTCTCATAAATGAGGGATGTGAACTCTCTCCCCTTATACTGATTGCTTAGATAACTTTTAGATAGAAGAATTTATCTTTACATGTCGAGATGTCATTGAATAGAAATGCACAAATGGAAACTTTATTGAATGTAAGACATGGTGTTGATACAGAATTTTATTTATTTTATTTTATTTTCCAAACAATTTTATTGATTTTTCCATTTTTATACCAGAATGCTTGAGAAACAATGTGGAGATAGGGTAATCAGTTAGATACAATAACATCATACATATATAGCTCAAATAATGCTCCTTAAAATTTCCCTCTCTAACAATTAGAATAGTATAGTCAAACTAATACATTTCTAAGTAAAATTAATTCATTAATACCTTCCTAAATAAGAATTCAATTAATCAATAAAAGTTGTCAGCAACCTTTCATTGATGTAAATCAAACCCTGTTTTTAGGTTTATTAATTTCCAAATACCATATCTAACTTAGCCTTAAACAAAAATATTATTTACAATTCGGGTGTCCATAATTTCTCTTATTTAAGCATATTATTTCCATAATTACATTCTTACATTTCTCAACTATATTCTATTTCTTATTCAGTAATTCTTCATTTATTAATTTCATCTCTTCCATCATTACAATCTTTTTATCATTATAGCTCCACAAATTAGCTATCATATCTAATAATAAAAAAGCATAGGAAAAATAGAAAAAAAATAGAAAGAAACAAAAAGAAACCAAGAAAAAGAAAGCGAAAACAAGGAAGTTCTATTATTCCAAAAAATATATTCTTACTATATTTCAATATTAAATTATAAATCTTATCCTAGAAACACCTTTTAAAAATCCAAATCCAAATCAATCCACATCTCTATAAAGCCATTGCAACCCATAAATGTAATCTTAACTTCCATATTTATATCTTATTCTAGCTTTCTTTCTGTTCCAAATGGGTTTCCATATTAAGGCCTCTAAGTCCGCAAATAAAACTCCCTCGATTTCTTGCTGTAATGCATAAATCAGGGGAGAATCTCCCATTGTCCATTTTAATAGGCTAGTGAAAGAGTTGTAGCAATTCTAAATAGCTCATGGTTGAACATCCATCTTCATCTTTTTTGAAGTTGCGTCTAGTTTAATTACAGTCATTTTTTAATCATCCAAAGTCTCAATAGATTGTCTATAAAATAATGTAGAGTCTTCTTTAATATTATTTTGCTCTCCTCCTATTGGTTTTTTATCTGTCAGGTAATCAGTTGGAGTCTGGAGATCAGCCTGCCCTTCTGGGGTAACATTCTTAGTTTCCGTGCTAAAAGTCATTTGTTCATTAGCATCAAAAGTTTTTTCTGGTGTAGGTTGGTAGTCCTGATGTAAGTTTAATTCCTCCATCTCAGTAAATTGTAGATAAGGTTGAAGATGGGTCTCTTGAGTATATACCCCTTCTGCTGTTTCTTGGCTTACAAAGTGCTCACTTACACCTTGCGCTTTGATTTGTCATTGAAAAATAATCTCTTTTGTATAGGCAATTATTTGTTTAGTATTTTCAAGAATGTTGTCCAATATATACTTGTAATTGAAATCTGGACAGAGTTCCTCCATTTCAGTAGTATATAAAGCCATTATTCTTTTGGTGGAGGCTGTATTTAATAACAATCAGTCAATATCCACTTCCACCCAGCTATACAGCTTCTTTATCTTTCCCTTTTGAGATAATTTGAAGGTCAAAGTCAGACTCAGAGTCCAAAGAAAGGGAATAACAATTGCAGTAAATAATTTCACCACAACATGTCCCCAGAGGGTTAACCAGTTGTTCAGTCTTTGCAGACCCCCAATAAAAATAATTTATTTCCTCATTTCCTTTTTTCCTTCTTTTCTTTAGTTATAAAAATAGTAGAAAATAGAAAGAAAAATCTCCAAAATGCTAGCATATTAAGTTTCTATAACAGGGATTTTAGAACTCCCAAATATTCAAAAATAAAATCAACCATTGAAAAAGTTAAAATTTATTTTTCTTTTGTTCCAAGGCTTTTCTTCCCCCATCAACAAAGCCGCTTTAAAAAGATAGGGAAATGATTCCAAAGGCTTTTCACAGGAGTAAATAGGAAAGGGAGAGACAAGGAAAGGTCTCACCGAAACTTCCACGGTGGTTCTATTTTGCTTAGATGTTCTTGTGGCTTACGGCTGGTGCAGCTAAGTGATTGGCCATTTTACTAACCGATCTTTACTCCGTCAGCCCAAAGGAGCTCTCTTGGACTGCAGAGGGCACTGCTGCCCCTCTGCAGTCAAACAGGCAGCCTCCTCAATGGTGGTCACCCCTCCAGGGTGACCTTCGACCCAATCAAGGGTCTACCGGTGGGGGAAACTCGGTCGGCAAAGAGACAAGTCTCTGCACACGACTACAGCACTGCGATCTGGAACCGGAAGCCTCGATACAGAATTTTATTAATTTAATTTAAAGACCACGTGGAAAATCATCCCAATTACTTTTGTTCTAAAAAAGAAGTGAAGATCACAAAGTAGTTTCTCAAATATAAAGCTTTTTTCCCCAAGTAACATACTTTCAGGATGCATGAAAATATTTAAAGCATGTCACTGAGGCTAGACCCGGGGGAAAAACGCTCTGTTCCCCGCGTCCTAATTTCTTCTGATGGTGGGCCCTTTAGGGCCGAATGCTGCCCTGGAGAGGTGGCCACTGAAGGGTGAAACTTTGAGGACCACGGGCTGGCGGCAGCCGGCCTGTTGAAGTCAAAGCAGCCCCTGGAACCTCCAGAAGAAAGGCGGACTGTGATCATGCGATCCGCCATTAACAGCTGTTCGTCAGAGACGGAGAAACAGCACAGACTGATAGCAAGCAACTGATCTGGGTGAGAAC
Source organism: Crotalus adamanteus (assembly GCA_039797435.1). Lineage (NCBI taxonomy): Eukaryota > Metazoa > Chordata > Lepidosauria > Squamata > Viperidae > Crotalus > Crotalus adamanteus. The sequence goes on along the minus strand of CM077935.1, from coordinate 1,427,388 downwards.
AGGCTCTTCTTTCCTGCTGAAGGTGGATTTTTTCTTTTTCTTTTTAATACCCTGTCTTTAGTCCGAGCGTGAAGCCTTTAGGGAGGGGGTGGAGTTTTTTCTCTCCCCCCCCCTCCTGTATACAAGCAGTGGTTTAAGCTATTTTTCATTTTGAAAACTAAATTTTCAATACGGTAAAACTGTCTAAATTTTGACAGAAATTTGGGAAACTTGTCCCTTTAAAGACTCCTTTTTTTGGCTACAACTCAGAAAAGCCATTGTAATTGCCTATTTTTAAAACTTCACAAATGCTCCTTTTTTTTCTCTTCACTTTGGACTGCTTTTTTTTTTACTCAAGTGCTGGGAATGGATACATTGTATCTTTCTCTCCTTCTGTCTGATGTTTATTTAGACTAGAAACTTGGCTCTACACCCAGACACTTGGCTGTATGCCCAGACATCCTTATCTGACCTTGAAGTCAGTTGGGGAGGCTTCTTTTTTTCTTTTTTTCTCTCTGATCTACTCTGCTTGTACAGCACAGACTATTTTCCTTGGATTAGAAACATTTTGTTAGGAAGAACTGAATATTAAGGAACCTTTTCCTTTTGTTCCTTTTTTGTTTCTCTTTGTCTTTGAGTACAAGTTGGTGGACTATAAATTGGATATTTTTCTTCATTCCCCCCCTTTTTTTTACTTATTCTTGTTTTTTTTCTTTTTTTCTTTTGCTGGCTTTTCTTTTGGATATTTTTTTTGATCTTTTTTTTATGGAATTATCCTTTCCTTTTTAACTTTTTTTCTGACTCCTCCTCCTCCTAGTAATAGGAGTTTATAGGATTACAATTGGCCATTGGGCCACTTGGTGGATTATAATATAACATATCAACTTAATGATGAGCACTTCAAACTTGACTAAACTTGGGAGAAAAGGATCTTCTGCTCCTGCCTCGACCTCCGCCAGTCCAGTCTACCAAAAATCAATTACTATAGTGTTACAACAAGAAAAAATGGAAGCCCAAAAAAAGGATGCCCAGGCAATATTGCAGGCAATTGCAGCCCAGGTGGTGTCTTCGACTAAAAACTATGAAGATTTGAAAAAGGATCTCGACAAAAATTATGAAGATTTGAAAAACGATTTTGCTAAAATGAATCAAAAAATTGAAAACTTCCAACAGGCAATTACAGATAACCAACAAAAGATCCAAAAGGTAGAAGATAAATCAGTGGAAGTGGACCAAAAACTAGAATCCATACAAGAGGAGAACCAAAGACTGGCCCAAACAAATGCGGAACTGGAAGATACTCTTGCGGTGATAGAGATGGAAAGGGCATCATATTTTTTAAGATTTCAAAACATAATAGAAGACAAGGATGAGAATCTGTCAGAATTGATAGTTGAGTTACTTGCAGAACTTTTAGGAACGGGCCTATGCGAGATGAGATTTTGGGGAATAGTAAGAGATCAACTGTTAAAATACAAAGAAAAAGAAATACTAGTGCTCAAGCAAATTCCCAGAAGGATAAGAGAAGCTTGAAGAGAATACCAGTTTTTAACCAGAAAATTGATTAACAAAGGAGGGAATTTTAGATGGTTGGTCCCAGAAGGGATATTAATTTTCTGGGACTCAAAAAGATACAGATTGGATACCCCGCTTAAAGCAGCAGAATTTTTTGATAAGCATAGATCCTTTTGGGAAAAAGGGGATCCTGAACCTAAGGAACAAGAGGAGACGGGTGCTGCAGGAGTGTCTGAACAACTAGAGGAGGAAGAAGTTAAAAAGACCATGCCAGAGGAAGGAACAAGACCAATAGACCAGAGACAGACAAGATCGCCTAGAAGATTGAGACCCAGTTATAATTGAAGTTATGGAGGAGATTGGAATTTTATCAATAAATATAAATGGATTGAATTCTCCCTCAAAGAGGATGAAAATTTTTACTAGACTACAAAAGTTAAAAATGGACATAATTTGCTTACAAGAAACACACATTAAGAGACAACATGCTAGAATTTTAGAACAACTGAAAATGTGCAAGCTTTATTTCACACTTGCACCCCAAAAGAAAAGCAGCATAGCCCTCTATATAAAAGAAAAGATGAACCCTAAACAAGTTTATGCAGATGAAGAGGGGAGAATATTAATGGTGGAAACTATGGTCAACCAAAAACAGATATTGATGGTTGCAATATATGCACCTAATGATAAGCAAGAGCAATTTTATTATCAACTACATAATAAAATACTGGACTTAAACTACCAAAACCTTTCTATATTGGGAAACTTCAATGCAATAGCAGACCCAGCCCAGGACTATAAAAGCCATAAACAAGGGAGAAAAGGGGAAAACACTTTACCCAAAGCCTTTTTAAAAATGAAAGAAGAACTGTCCATTCAAGATACATGGAGAGAGATGAATCCAGAAAAATCTCAATATACATTTTACTCAAATAGGCATAAATCATGGTCTAGAATTGACATGGACATCCTTCATCTTGAAAATGATAATACAAGAGATCGAGATAGAAACTAATGTTTGGGCAGACCATAATCCAATAAAAATGATTTGGAAAGGCATTAAGAAAAAGCCAAGATGGTCTCTGAATAAATCTATATTGAAAGAGAAAGAATTTTTACAATTAGCCACAAGGGAAATGGATTTTTTCTCCAAAATAAACAAGAAAGAAGAAACCTCTCTCCAAAATGTATGGGATATGGTCAAAGCATACTTTAGAGGCTTGGCTATAACATATACTGCTAAAAAGAATAAAGAAAATAAACAGTTACAGCTAAATTTGAGAGAAGAACTTAAAAATTTGGAACTTGAGTTACAAGCTGACCCACAAAAGAAAGTTCTTGAGAAACAAATGGAGATAATAAAACATAAATTAAACTTGGCTGAGATGGACATAATGGCACAGCAGATTAAACGGTCTAAACAGAACTTCTTTGAAAATGCTAATAAGCCGGGAAGATGGTTGGCATACAGATTAAAGAAAGGGAAAAAAGACTGATAAATAAGCTATATGATTTGAAAGGAGAGCTACACTTTCATAATGATGCAATGAAAAACATTATTAAGGCCTACTATGAGACACTCTATAAGGTAGAGGTGGTTTCTAAAGAGGGAATACAGGCCTATATGAAAGAAAGTGACTTGCCAAAAGTCCCAGAGAACATCCAAAATATACTAAATTGGAAAATATCAATGATGGAGATCACAGAAGCCATAAAAAGGCAAAAAAAAAGATAAGACTCCAGGCCCAGATGGACTTCCTGCAGAATTCTATATAGCTTTACAGGATTTATTAAGCCCAATTTTGAAGGAACTGTGTAATGAAATTTTTTCAGAGACAAAAATACCAAACTCGTGGACGGAAGCTAATATTACTTTGATACCCAAAGAAGACACCGATCCCACGCAAATAAAAAACTATAGACTAATATCGTTATTAAACATGGATTATAAAATTTTTGCTTCGATAATGGCAGAAAGAATGAATAAATTTTTGACAGAATTTAACCATACAGACCAAAATGGTTTTCTACCCAAAAGACAGATAAAAAAATAACCTAAGGATCATCTTAAACGTCTTAGAATATTATGAACAACATCTAGGGAAGCAGATGGCACTGATATTTCTTGATGCGCAAAAAGCTTTTGACAACCTAAATTGGCAATTTATGTTTCAGCAGCTGATGGAAATGGATTTTGGCAACAATTTTATAAATGCAATTCAAGCAATCTACAACAAACAAACAGCTAGGATACTTTTAAATGGAGATTATACAGAAAGCTTCGATATTAAAAAAGGCACAAGACAGGGTTGTCCATTATCCCCTTTGCTATTCATTTTAACATTGGAAGTACTGGCTAGAAATATCAGGCAGGACACGGAAATAAAAGGATTGGAGATAAAAGACCAAAAATATAAATTACAAGCTTTTGCAGATGACTTGGTTTTTATTCTGGAAGATCCACCAGAAACATCTACTAAATTGTTGCAGGAAATAGAAAAATTTGGAGAAGTGGCTGGCTTGAAAATAAACAGAGAAAAGACTAAGGTTGTAACAAAAAACTTAACAGACAAACAGAAAACCTATATTACAAAAAAGACAAATCTGCAAATAGTTAAAGAAGTGAAATATCTAGGCATTTACTTAACATCAAAATGTACAACATTAAAAGAAGATAATTATGAAAGATTGTTGAAACAAATAAAATTAGATTTGGAAAAGTGGAAAAACCTCCAATTGTCACTGCTAGGAAGAATAGCGACAGTGAAGGTGAATGTCCTACCGAAATTACTTTTCTTATTTCAAACAATTCCCGTAAAATTGGGAAAGATATTCTTTGATGATTTAAATGCAACAACATTAAGATTTATATGGCAAGGGAAGAAAGCATGAATTAAAGCTAAAATGTTACAAGAAGCCAAAGATAGTGGAGGATTTGGACTCCCAGATTGGAGACTTTACTATCAAGCAGCCATCTTACCATGGATCAAAGAATGGATAACGTTGAGAAACAAAAGACTTCTCTACCTGGAGGGGCATGACTTGCAATTGGGTTGGCATGCCTTTCTGTGTTATGGGAAAAATAAAATACACAGATATTTTCAAAACCATGCTATAAGGAATGTACTCCTTTTAGAATGGGAGAGAATAAAACAAAAAATCTACATTAAAATACCAGAGTGGCTTTCAACAATGGAAGCTTTTGCTTACCCAAATTTAATCAATTACGACAAACTTGTTACTTATAAAGACATTTTGGACAAGGATGGAAAACTTAAAGATAGGCAAGATCTACAACAACAAGGTATTAACTTATCATGGTGGCCTTACTTACAAATCCAAACAAGATATGAGAAAGATCTAAAGACATTGGGATTTTATAAAGAACAGATAGATTTTGACCAAATACTCTTGAAAACAGATGAAAATTTGATTAAGAAACTTTACAGATTTCTGCTAAAATGGAAGATGGAAGAAGAACAAGTAAAAGAGACAATGATAGTTTGGGCAAAAATTTTCGGGTATTCTATAGATTTAGAAGCTTGGCAAAAGCTATGGGATAGAAATAGTAAACTGACTAAAGCAGCTTCATATAAGGAAAACCTGTATAAAATGTTTTATAGATGGCACATGACACCAGTAAGGTTAGCGAAAATGTTTAAAAATGTTTTGAATAACTGTTGGAAATGTAAACAAAAGCCAGGTACTTGCTATCATATCTGGTGGGTATGTCCTAGTGCAAAGAAATTTTGGTCTAAGATCCATATATGGTTGGAAAAGATGACTAAAGTACAGATAGAATTTAAGCCAGAATTGTTTTTGTTAGGAATACTAGGATTTAGTTATGGCAAAGAGAATGAGTATTTAATATTACATATATTGACAGCTGCGAGAATAGCATTTGCCCAATATTGGAAAAATGAAAATGTACCATCAGATGAGATTATAATTAGGAAAATTCTAGAATGTGCAGAAATGGATAGACTAACATTAGAGATTAAAGAGAAAGAAGACTCAATTTATTTTAAAACATGGGAAAAATTTTATCAATGGTTAGCAAAATGAGTTAACGAAAATTGACTTTGAAATTTATTAAGATGATTGATACTTATTGATTAATTGATATACTTTATAATTATTGCTGTTTTTGTTGACTACAGCTACTTATTATTATATTAACTATTCCCACTGAATACTTGTACCCGGATGATAGTTTGTTTGCTAAAGCTTGAAATGTTATTGGGGGCAACCCCATTGTTGTACCTACCCCCATCCCAATCCCTTCCCTGAACACTACCCTGAATCCCATTACCCATACCGACCCTTTTTCCCCCTACCTTTATAAAACTTAATAAAATACTTATAAAAAAAAGAAAATATTTAAAGCAGCTGGAAGCAAAGGCAAACCACAGACCAAAAACTCTCATTTAAAAAAAAGGGAATCTGTTTGGCAAAATATTTCATGTTTTAGTAATAAAAAATAATATAAAATGATGTCGTCGAGTTTAATGGTGTAGAGATAAGATATTTTTCTGCATAGGAACAGCTCTCTTTTGCAGGATGGCAATTGTCCGCAATAGGATGGGGGTGATAGCAGTGATGCTCCTTGTATTCCTGTTCAGTATTACATGCAAATCATATGCTATCAATTGTAGCATACCTGATGACCCACTTCCTATACCCGATCACTTTGCTCAGCCAGGAAATGTTATCATTGGGGCAATAATCTCTCAAGACTTTGTCTTTCCCAATAGCCCTTCCTTCACAGAGGAACCCTCTCGGACGTTGTCCAATGAAGTCATGTAAGGAATTCTATTTTTTTTCTTCAGATTAGTAAATGCAAAATAATTGAGGGGGGAAAATGTTGAGCCACAGTATTATAAAGTGAAAAGTCTTTGAAAATTTCCATACGCATAATGTCGTTGGGGATTTTCTGTTAATAAGTTTTCTCTCTTTGAAGTGTAAGAAGTTCGCTACTGAATAGAAAACTCCATGTAGCTTTACACACTGTATCAAATCCATATACAATTCTTAGGATTTTCCCTTAGAGGTTTTCTGAATGCAGCCTTTATGATCCATAAACCATTTGTAATAGTTTGGGATAATTTGTCAACCTGCCAATTATAGGTGACTGAGCAAAGCATAGGTTTGATTTCTATTCCAACAATGTGTGAAGTTGTTTGTATTCACAATAATGAGTGAAATAAGTTGTAAAATACTTAACATTCTCTGAGCCAGGGAAAGGAGGTTTTACAATAAGGCCAGGTATTACATAAAAGAATAACGTTTGGAAGCACATTCAAAGCACTATTCTGCCAATGATCCACTACTTATTTCTTTCCAAAGAAAAACTATTTCAGGTGATTAAAAAGAAACCAAATTTTGTCCTCTTTGGATTGGTTGAAATTATTTTGTTATCTCAAGGCAAAGACAAGTACCCCAGTACCTATTTAAGGATAAAGGACAGTGGATGCTTCAGGATCTCCTCCACATCTTCCTGCTCGCTTTCATCATCTGCAGCCTGGGGTAGTAGCCTCCTAGTGTATCATAGAGCTTGTTCTATGGACTTCTTTGAGCTTCATGGCCTACTACATTATAGGTTTGAGTACACATGAACTAAAGAACGCTGGTAGATACCTGTTATGTTATTTATTTAAGTTGATATGTTTTTTAAACATTTTTTTTTGCATTTTTGCAGGTCTGTGCTGAAGTGGTATCAGTGCATCCTTGCTTTGGTGTTTGCTGTCAACAAGATCAATAGGAATCTTGAGCTCTTCCCGAATATCACATTGGGTTTCCATATCCTGGAGAACTACATTATTGCAAGGATAAGCTATAAGGCAATGTTGAGCTTACTTTCTACACAGCAGACATTTGTTCCCAACTTTACCTGTGATTTTAAAAAAAATCTTTATTGCTGCCATTGGAGGACGTTTGACTGAGACCTCATCCATCATGGCCAATGTTCTTGCCAATTACAAGATTCCACAGGTAGTGTCTTGAGATGGCTCTGTAGAAATCCCACATTTCTTTATATCAATTTTTAAAGTGCCTTTAGGTTATTTTTCATAGTTGACTTTGCTGAGAATCCAGAGAAAATCCAGGAAAACACTGCATTTTACATTGAATTATTATAAATATCAATAAACTAGAGGGATGATTAAAAAAGTATAAACTGAAGATTTTTTGTAGTATCCCCCAAACATTGAAGATTGGTAAACACTTTTTCGCATTTCAGCTGGTGGTGCCTCTGCAGAAAGTAGTCTCTTCTACTTGCTGCTTGACTGGCATTGAGTTTCAAAGTGGATGTGCTTGAGTGCTGACTTCTGCCTTAGCTATGATGAAAATAAATCACATAGGTAATGATTTTGATATTTGCTATATATTATCTTTCAGCTTGCCTATGGAACATTTTCTCCAGTGCATGGTGATAAAAATATATTTCCATTCTTGTACCAGATGGTCCCAGATGAAATCCATCAGTATACTGGCATTATTCAATTACTTCAGCATTTTGGGTGGAATTGGATTGGTGTCTTGGCTGAGGATGATGACTATGGGGACATATTTTTGCAGAAAATTGAACCGTTGCTTTCCCAAAACAACATTTGTTATGCTTTCTTACTTAGAACACCAAGGAATGTATATGTGGATGAGTATATAAACTTGATTTCAGTGGAGTTAAGATATGATGAACTCTTTATGGACAATAAAGTTAAAGTTTGTTTAATCTATGCAGCACCACCATCCATGCAAAATCTGAGAATCATCATCTTTCTAGCATCTTTGACTTCATTGCCACCTTTGGGTAAAGTGTGGATTATTACATCTCATTGGAATTTTGAATCACTGTCCCTTCAGAGACTTTGGGATACACAGAGTTTCCATGGTACACTTTCATTCACAGTTTGGTCAAAAGAACCACCTGGATTCCAAGAAATTCTTTAGACTGTAAGGCCATCCTGGGCAAAAGAAGACAATTTCATTCAGAATTTTTGGGAGCAAGGATTTGACTGCCCATTAATCATTTCCAGTGTGAATCAGGAAAACAAAGTATTGTGTGCTAGAGATGAGAAGTTAGAGAGCTTGCCTAATACATTATTTGAAATGAACATGGGTGGTCACAGTTACAACATTTACAATGCTGTCTATATTGTGGTTTATTCCTTGCATGTTTTACTCAATTCCAGATCCAGATGTAGACGTTTAATGGGAAGAGAGCAATTAATGTTTCATAATTTAAAACCATGGCAAGTATTTTATTGTATTTCAGATACACAAATGTTGTTTTTTTTTCAATTAGGTCATCATATTTCCCTGATCCTTAATAATGCTACTGGCAATGATATTACATAGCATTATTATCTCAATGAATCTGTAGAATAGAATATGACTTCTTCCTATGTTAAAGAAAAATTGTTAAATTAATAGTTGAATTGCAGGGATATTGCTTCCTTAGTAAGTAAATTTATACAAGCACTGAGGTAAAAGCTTTTCTTTGTGGTCTTCTATTCTACAGAATCCATCAGCTACACAGCCTTTATGCAAGTACAGCCACTGTTGGCCAAAGCTCTGTAGTTATTTTGAAATGTATAAAGGCGTTTTTTAAGAGTGTGTATTAATTTGCAGTTCAAGAATGCAGAGAAAATAAACCCTTAAGTCTTCTAAACGTAAGGTTTGGTTAACAATAGTAGAAGATACTTGTGTCCATGAGTATTGGTCACTCTGACATGGAATTTGAGCAGCAGTTGCCTTGAAACTCAACATTAAGAAAACCAAGATCATGGCATCTGGCCCTCTTAATTCCTGGCAAATAGATGGGGAAGAAATGGAGGTAGTGACAGATTTTATCTTCCTGGGCTCCAAGATCACCACAGATGGGGACTGCAGCCAAGAAATTAAAAGACGCTTGCTCCTGGGGAGGAAAGCTATGGCAAATCTAGACAGCATACTAAAAAGCAGAGACATCACCCTGCCAACAAAAGTGCGTATAGTCCAGGCCATGGTTTTCCCAGTTGCAATGTATGGCTGTGAAAGCTGGACCATAAGAAAGGCTGAGCGCCAAAGAATTGAGGCCTTTGAACTATGGTGCTGGAGAAGACTCCTGCGAGTCCCCTGGACTGCAAAGCGATCAAACCGGTCAGTCCTAGAGGAGATCAACCCTGACTGCTCTTTAGAAGGCCAGATCCTGAAGTTGAAACTCAAGTACTTTGGCCACCTAATGAGAAGGAAGGACTCACTGGAGAAGAGTCTAATGCTGGGAAAGATTGAGGGCAATAGAAGAATGGGACGACAGAGAATGAGGTGGCTGGATGGAGTCACTGAAGCAGTAGACGTGAACTTAAATGGACTCCAGAAGATGGTAGAGGACAGGAAGGCCTGGAGGAACGTTGTCCATGAGGTCACGATGGGTCGGACATGACTTCGCAACTGACAACAATTGCAGGGATATTTTTTCCTTAGTAGGGAAATGTATACAAGTACTGAGGTAAAAGCTTTTCTTTGTGGTCTTCTATTCTACAGAATCCATCAGCTACACAGCCTTTATCCAAGTATGACCACTGTTGGTCAAAGCTCTGTAGTTATTTTGAAATGTATAAAGGGGTTTCTTAAGAGTGTGTATTAATTTGCAGTTTCAGAATGTAGAGAAAATAAACCTTTAAGTCTTCTAAACTTAAGGTTTATTTAGCAACAGTAGATCATACTTGTGTCCATGAGTATTGGTCACTCTGACATGAAATTTGAGCAGCAGTTTGTGACTGTTCCTTGTAGGGTGCATTCAGATTCTACACAACAAACAAACTGCAGCTTTACTAATTAGACCAAAAATTGTGAGTTATTTCATGGTGTGCCTGAAAGTTTTTACAATAAATATTTATTAGAACACTTCTAATAGTTAGTCTAGGACATCTCTCTTACCTGAAGACAATAACTACTGTATACTCAGTATTTTGAAAAGGGGCTTAACATGTTAATGAGTAATGTAGTAAAACTGGACTCTAAATTTCTAAGGCTAGTGCTTGTTCATGAATGCAATGTATATGGGTTGAAAGAGAGGGGCTGTGATTATAAAATATGGATGGTGTATAATGAGTGCAAGTTTGGGGTAATGGTTAAGGTGCAAAGCCAGCTAGTGATCTTGTTCAATTATTCTCACTCAACACTAGAAATGAGGCAATTGCAAATCACTTATGAAATCATGGCAAGAAAACTGCAAGGACCTGTTCAGGCAGTCACGAGAAGTCAAGATTAAATTGAAGGTGTGCATGTACACACAAATACAAATGCATAAATCATCTATGACACTCTGGACCCATATTTGCATTCAAAGCAGGATAGTCCAGTTTGAAATAATTTTATGTACCGTATTTTCCGGCGTATAAGGCGACCCAGCGTATAAGACGACCCCCGACTTCGGCGCCGAGTTGCATGCCTAGAAAGTCGTCTTATATGCCGGAAACTACTGTTATTTCCGGCATATAAGATGACTCAGCGTATAAGACGACCCTCGACTTCAGCGCCAATTTCAACGCTTTCGAAAGTCGTCTTATACGCCGGAAAGTACAGTAGTTGTTTGGATTTCAAACAACATTACGGGTTTTGATGTTGAAATTTGATTACTTTCCACAATAATTCCTTTTCTCGAGTCAAAGTTGGAACAATGGAACCACAGGCTCCACCGGGCAAAGAATTAACTCTTAATGACATTCAAATTATATGGCACAGGAGCTTTAACCAGGTGAGAAAAAGTTGCAGTTTCTCAATTAATAACTAAAATAACAGATTCTTTAGAGCAGGGGTGTCAAACTGCCGGCCTGTGGGCCGGATGCGTCATCCAGAAGCCGCACCCACCCCATTGCTAGCAATGGCGAAACCGTCCCGATACATTGCGCGATGTCATGTGACATCACGAGTTTGACATGTCTGCTTTAGAGCAACTATCAGATACATGACAGTAATTGAAGTAAATGATGTTTAGATCTTTTGGAACCTTTCAAGATGATGAGGTATACCATTTTTTAATATAAGCAATTGAGCATTGATATGTCCATGGCAGGTTTTAAGACAAATCCTTCCAATTTTGTCTGGAAAACAAAGATTAACATTTTAGGTACAGGTAATAATTGACTTACGATAAGTCATTTAATGATTATAATGTGAGTCACAAATTACAATAGACAAAAAGAAAGTGACTTATGATCCATCCTCAAAGGTATGACTGCTGGTTTCTTAGTGGTCATGTGAAAGTAATTCAGGTGCTTGGCATATTGATTCACATTAACAGTCAGCTGCCGTGTCCAACAATCATATGATCACAATTTGCAACTTTGGTTTTTACCAATTACACATTTGGCAGAATTGATTCACTTATTGATCACATGATTCAATTATCAACTATAAGGTTTACTTTATGCTCATGATAACTCACATTACAACCATGTAAAACCAGTTATAAAATGAAATTTGGACACATGATGTCTTGACCTATGATTACAATGATTGGACATAAGTCTTCAACTATCTGTAGTGCCACTTTCATGCTACTTATGGAAAAATTCTGGCACAAAGAGATCTTTGACATCCATGTTTGTATTTTCTAATTTTCAGAAGCAACAGTAGGAGTAATAAAAAAAACATCTTTCAGATCTGGTGAAAATCTGACTTATTGCTAATTCCCTCCCATTAAATGAGGTTTTCTAATTTTCCTTTTCTTTTTTTCATCACAGTTGTGGGTTCCTTGTTTTGTTGTTGTTGTTAATTGCGAAGTCGTGTCCGACCCATCGCGACCCCATGGACAACGTTCCTCCAGGTCTTCCTGTCCTCTACCATCTTCTGGAGTCCATTTAAATTCACACCTACTGCTTCAGTGACTCCATCCAGCCATCTCATTCTCTGTCGTCCCCTTCTTCTATTGCCCTCAATCTTTCCCAGCATTAGGCTCTTCTCCAGTGAATCCTTCCTTCTCATTAGGTGGCCAAAGTACTTGAGTTTCAACTTCAGGATCTGGCCTTCTAAAGAGCAGTCGGGGTTGATCTCTTCTAGGACTGACCGGTTTGAACACCTTGCAGTCCAAGGGACTCGCAGGAGTCTTCTCCAGCACCATAGTTCAAAGGCCTCAATTCTTTGGCGCTCAGCCTTTCTTATGGTCCAACTTTCACAGCCATACATTGCAACTGGGAAAACCATGGCCTGGACTATACGCACTTTTGTTGGCAGGGTGATGTCTCTGCTTTTTAGAATGCTGTCTAGATTTGCCATAGCTTTCCTCCCCAGGAGCAAGCGTCTTTTAATTTCTTGGCTGCAGTCCCCATCTGAGGTGATCTTGGAGCCCAGAAAAATAAAATCTGTCACTACCTCCATTTCTTCCCCATCTATTTGCCAGGAATTGAGAGGGCCGGATGCCATGATTTTGGTTTTCTTAATGTTGAGTTTCAAGCCAACTTTTGCACTCTCCTTCTTCACCCGCATCAAGAGGCTCTTTAGTTCCTCTTCACTTTCTGCCATTAGAGTGGTATCATCTGCATATCTTAGGTTGTTGATATTTCTCCCGGCAATCTTAATTCCAACTTTTGATTCATCTAGCCCTGCCTTTCTCATGATGTGCTCTGCATATAAGTTAAATAGGCAGGGCGACAGTATACAGCCTTGCCGGACTCCTTTTCCAATTTTGAACCAATCAGTGGTTCCGTGTTCGGTTCTCACTGTTGCTTCTTGACCCGCATATAGGTTTCTCAAGAGACAAATGAGATGGTCTGGTACTCCCATCTCTTTAAGAACTTGCCACAATTTGTTGTGATCCACACAATCAAAGGCTTTTGCATAGTCAATGAAGCAGAAGTAGATGTTTTTCTGGAACTCCCTAGCTTTCTCCATGATCCAGCGTATGTTGGCAATTTGATCTCTAGTTCCTCTGCCTCTTCGAAATCCTGCCTGTACTTCTGGTAGTTCTCAATCCACATACTGCTGGAGTCTAGCTTGTAGGATTTTAAGCATAACTTTACTAGCATGTGAAATGAGTGCAATGGTGCGATAGTTTGAACATTCTTTGGCATTGCCTTTCTTTGGAATTGGAATGTAAACTGACCTTTTCCAATCCTGTGGCCACTGTTGAGTTTTCCAAATTTGCTGGCAAATTGAGTGTAGCACTTTTACTGCATCGTCTTTTAAGATTTTGAATAGCTCAGCTGGAATACTGTCACCTCCACTAGCTTTGTTGTTGCTCAGATTTTCTAAGGCCCTTTTCACTTCACATTCTAGGATGTCTGGTTCGAGGTCAATGACCATCTCATTGTGGTTATCTGGGATGTTAAGCTCATTCTTGTATAGTTCTTCTGTGTAGTTTTGCCATCTCTTCTTAATCTCTTCTGCCTCTGTTAGGTCTCTGCCATTTTGGTCCTTTATCATGCCCATCTTTGCATGAAACGTTCCCTTCATATCTCCAATTTTCTTGAAGAGATCTCTGGTCCTCCCTATTCTGTTGTTTTCTTCTATTTCTTTGCACTGTTCATTTAAGAAGGCATTCTTATCTCTTCTAGCTACTCTCTGGAATTCTGCATTCAATTGGGTGTATCTTTCTCTTTCTCCCTTGCCTTTTGCTTCCCTTCTTTCCTCAGCTATTTGCAAAGCTTCCTCAGACAGCCATTTTGCTTTCTTGCATTTCTTTTTCTTTGGGATGGTTTTAGTTGCTACCTCTTGTACAATGTTGCGAACTTCCATCCATAGTTCTTCAGGCACTCTGTCTATCAGATCTAATTCTTTAAATCTATTTGTCACCTCTACTGTACATTCATCAGGAATATGATTTAGTTCATACCTGAGTGGCCTAGTGCTTTTCCCTACTTTTTTCAATTTAAGCCTAAATTTTGCAATGAGAAGCTCATGATCTGAGCCACAGTCAGCTCCTGGTCTTGTTTTTACTGACTGTATACAGCTTCTCCATCTTTGGCTGCAGAGCACATAGTCAATCTGATTTCTATGTTGACCGTCTGGTGATGTCCATGTGTAGAGCCGTCTCTTGGGTTGTTGGAAAAGAGTGTTTGTTATGACCATCGTATTCTCTTGACAAAATTCTATTAGCCTGTGCCCTGCTTCATTTTGTACTCCAAGGCCAAACTTGCCTGTTATTCCGGTTATCTTTTGGCTTCCTACCTTAGCATTCCAATCCCCCATGATGATAAGGACATCATTTTTTGGTGTTAATTCTATAAGGTGCTGTAGGGCTTCATAGAACCGGTCAATTTCATCCTCTTCAGCACCAGTGGTTGGGGCATAGATTTGGACTATTGTGATATTGAATGGTTTGCCTTGGATTCGAATTGAGATCATTCTGTCATTTTGAGGATTGTATCCCAGTATTGCTTTTCCTATTCTTTTATTGACTATGAAGGCTACTCCATTTCTTCTGAGGGATTCTTGCCCACAGTAGTATACCTGATGGTCATCTGAGTTAAATTCACCCATTCCTGTCCATTTTAGTTCGCTGATTTCTAAGATGTCGATGTTCAGTCTTGTCATCTCTTTTTTGACTACGTCTAGCTTGCCTTGATTCATGGATCTTACATTCCAGGTTCCTATGGAGAAAAAATCTTTACAGCATCAGACTTTCCTTTCACCACCAGATATATCCACAGCTGAGCGTCCTTTCGGCTTTGGCCCAGTCGCTTCATTCTTTCTGGCGCTACTAGTACTAGCCCTCTGCTCTTCCCCAGTAGCATATTGGACACCTTCCGACCTGAGGGGCTCATCTTCCAGCGTTATATCTTTTTTCCTTTTAGTACTGTCCATGGGGTTTTCATGGCAAAGATACTGGAGTGGTTTGCCATTTCCTTCTCCAGTGGATCACATTTTGTCAGAACTCTCTGCTATAACCTGTCCGTCTTGGGTGGCCCTGCACGGCATAGCTTATAGCTTCATTGAGTTACGCAAGCCCGTTCGCCACAACAAGGCAGTAATCCATAAAGGGGGTTCCTTGTTTGGGAAAGCTCTATTGATGCAGGCATATTATTTCTTGATTCTCTCATATATATTTTTGTTAAGGTACTGCAGCTTTCTTTGTGCAATGACCACTGTTATGGAGGCTCAAGTAAAAAAAAGAAGGAAGGAGAGAAATTTTGCTGCTATGATTGGGCATCATGTCCAGAAGGGGAGATCTCTGACAAAATTGGTAGGACAAAATGTGGTTAGGACATTGGCTAACTGTTCAGCAAAAATCCAGTCAAATGCCCTTATAGTGTGGTATATTTAAAGATAATTTCCTATTTTTTTACAGATATGGATTCATGCATTAAATGTCCAAGAAATCAGTACTCCAACAATATCCAAAATCAATGTATTCCCAAATGCTGCTAGTCCTACTTGGGATAGCAGTAATGTACAAAAAGAGTCTAGTAATGACTTCCAGTGGTGACGGCCGTGCCAATGGAGGCTTTTTTTAGCCATCCGCCCTGGGATGTGTCAAAGCCTGCTGAGACAGCGAGCAACAGCTGTCTCGCAGCTCGGAACCTCTCTCCCCAGGAGAAGGGGAGGAGGTGAGCTTTCCTCAGATAGTGGTAGAGCTTTTGTCTTTTTTCCTCCCCCCTTTTGGTACTTGTTGATTTTATAAGATTTTAGCAGATTTTTTAACAAGTGGTCTTTAAAAATAAAATGGCTTCAAAGCGTCTCGGAGCTTCTGTTGTTTCTAAAGCCTTGATCTTCCCGGTAATGCAGACAGCTCAGCAAGCTAAGTTTAAGGTACCACCACTTTCTCCATCGTCATCAGCATGTACACTTAAAGATTTACAGGAAATTTTGGGAAATATGGCATGACAGATTAAAGAAGAGATGGAGGAATTTTTTGAAAATAAAATCAGAGAAATGAGAGAGGACATATTGTTTGCGTTTCAAAAGTTTGTTGGTCATATAGAGCGTCTGGATGATCGTATTGATGATGCTGTGGAAAATTTTGAAAAACTGGAAGATCGAATTGACAAAGTAGAAAATAAGGTGGAAATAATACAAGATGAAATTACTATGTTACAATATAGAGACATGGAATTTGCTTTAAGAATAAGGGGAATGAAGGAAAACATGCAAGAGGATTTGAGACAAGTGGTGGCAAAAGATATACCTTTCATTTTGGGGGCTGAGCCTGAAGAAATACTGAGAGAGACGGAAAAAGTTTTTAGGGTTAATTCAAGGGTTGCGAGGCAGAGGAATTTGCCACAAGACGTGGTTATTTATTTTTCTAGGAGATCACTTCGCAATGAAATTTTACAGGCTTTTTATAAGCAGAGATTTCAAATTGCAACTCAAGATGTTATAATTTTAAAAGAAATACCTTCAAAAATTCTTAGAAAAAGAAAGGATTTTGCTTTTTTGGCTGACGAGCTCAAAAAACGACAGGTCCGGTTCAGATGGGAGATACTGGCTGGAATAGTGGTGAATTATGCGGGGACTTGATACAATTTCAAAGGCGAAAGATTTTTATACTTCTGTTTTGAAGGCGGGCTCTCCATTATCTTCACGACCTGAGATAATAGAAGAAAAGTTGGAAGAGCAGCCGGTTGATTTAGGAGACATA
Organism: Crotalus adamanteus; assembly: GCA_039797435.1. Classification (NCBI taxonomy): domain Eukaryota; kingdom Metazoa; phylum Chordata; class Lepidosauria; order Squamata; family Viperidae; genus Crotalus; species Crotalus adamanteus. The sequence continues at coordinate 1,410,335 of CM077935.1, read as the reverse complement.
CAGGCTGAACCTTTGCAGCAGTCTCTTGTGACAGAAGATTTTTTAAAGAAACCGAGAATGACTCGTGCAGCCTATAGACGTAAAGTAAAAGAACAGCAGAAGGTGGGCTCTCCATCATCTTCACAACCTGAGATAATAGAAGAAAAGTTGGAAGAGCAGCCGGTTGAAGGTGCTATGTTATTGGATATAGGAGACATACAGGCTGAACCTCTGCAGCAGTCTCTTGTGACAGAAGATTTTTTAAAGAAACCGACAATGACTCGTGCAGCCTATAGACGTAAAGAAAAAGAACAGCAGAAGGCGGATGTTGGAATAAAGAAAAGGAAATGATGAACTTTTGTAGTAGTTTTTTGAGATAGAAGATGTTTTAAAGGAATAGTGAATGATTCGTGTAATATGTAGATGTAAAGAAAAAGAACAATAAATGTTAGTTTAGCTGGTAGTTTGATTTAGTATGTTTTAAAGGAATAGTGAATGACTCGTGTAGTATGTAGATGTAAAGAAAAAGAATAATAGAAGGTGTTGATTTAGTGGAAAAGTTTAAATATTTGGGAGTATATATTATAAAGTTTTTAATTTAAAGTGTATAAAAATAATTATGAGATATTATGGGTAAATGTGTAAAAGAATTTAAATTTTAATGATCTCTGTTGGTGAGAATTTTAGTGATTAAGATGAATGGTTTGCTAAAACTTTTTAAGTAGGAGGGTATTAATAAATTTACTTAAGGGTGGGGAAAAAAAAAGCAAAGAGCCAAGTTTATCGAATGTAAGTTTGTTGGTTGGGTTATATTGGAGGGAAAATCTTGTGTTTATTATGGATGAATGGTTGTTTAAAAGAAATATACACCTCGGCATGGAGAAGATGGATAAATTACATGTAGAATAAATATGGGATTTAATGGATAAATTATGATTAGAGTTGATATGGGATTAAAAAGTATTATTTAGATTATGAATAATTTTTAGTTTTTAATTTGGAATTGCTTATATTGTTATTTTTGTTTTTGTTTTTTTAAAATTTGCTTAAATTTGTTTTGTATTCGAGTTAAAGCACATTATTGATTTTGTTATTTGTATAGTTGGATAAGTTTATTTAGAATTTGGTTGTTTATTTGTAACCCTGTAACCAGCTCTGGGAAGTGAGGGGGGGAGGGAGGGAGGGGGTTATTCTAGGGGGGGATATTGTTAAAAACTTGTATAAAACTTTTCAATAAAAAAAGAGTCTAGTAATAACCATGTCATTAAATAAATAAATAAATAAATAAATAAATAAATAGAAGAGAATACATTTTCCTTTGCTTTATAGTTTTAGTCAACTCCTCCCGTTCCCTGGGTATAATAAAGGATTTCAGCTTTAAGTTATGAGACTCCTGTATATAACCTTTTTTAAAAAATGAGCATTCCTACTCTATCTTCACAAAACAGGCAACAACTATCAACATCAATTGTGTTCCATAGATGCTTTTTCATGAGGCAAATGGACTTTCTCATTTTCCCTTGAGGACGTTTCACTTCTCAACCAAGAAGCTTCTTCAACTCTGATTGGCCATCCAGTCAGAGCTGAAGAAGCTTCTTGGATGAGAAGCAAAATGTCTTCAAACAAAAACAAGAAAGTGTTGCCTTGTGAAAATGCATTTTTGGGACAACTGTGATCTGGATGACTGAGAATCTCCATAGACATCAATTGTGCTCTATATATTTCATACTGATAAATGATTGATACTGTATATTTGAAAGATATCTTCTTTTTTCTTTTTCCAGATATGGATTCCTGCATAAAATGTCCAGAAAATTAGTACCGTAACAATATTCAAACTCAATGTATTCCCAAAGTGTTTACCCATCTCTCTTATAATGAACCTTTGGGAATCTTCTTTGTTACATTGTCTATTGTTTTGTCTTTGATTACAATCCTTGTGGCTGGAATCTTTTGGATGCATCGTGAGACTCCATTTGTCAGAGCCAATAACTGGAGCCTAACTTGTATCCTCCTCTTCTCCCTTCTTCTTTGCTTTCTCTGCTCCTTCCTCTTCATGGGAAGACCTGAAAAGATGACCTGCCTTCTTTGACAAACAACTTTTGGCATTATCTTCTCAGTGGCCCTTTCATCTGTCTTGGCAAAAACCATGACTGTGATTCTGGCGTTTATGGCAACCAAACCAGGCTCTGGAATGAGGAAATGGGTAGGGAAAGGACTGGCCAATTCTATTGTCCTTTTGGGTTCCTTCATCCAGGTGGGAATTTGCACTGTTTGGCTAAGTACCTCTCCCCCTTTCCCAGATACAGACCTTCACTCATTGTAGGGAGAAATCATAATGGAATGCAATGAGGGCTCAGTGATTATGTTTTACTGTGTCTTGGGTTACATGGGCTTCCTGGCTAGTGTCAGCTTTAACATTGCTTTCCAAGCTAGGAAGCTGCCCAGCAGTTTTAACGAGGCCAAGTTCATCACTTTCAGCATGTTGGTCTTTTGCAGCATCTGGCTTTCATTTGTTCCTGCCTACCTAAGCACCAAAGGAAAATACATGGTAGCTGTAGAGATCTTTTCTATCTTATCCTCCAGTGGTGGTTTACTGGGATGTATATTTTCCCCCAAATGCTATATCATTGTACTGAGACATGAAATGAACAATAAGAAATATTTAATAAGAAAACAAAAGTAACTGTCCTTTTGAATTCATATTTAATGAAAGATATTTATATCATTCAAGAAGTTTATTTATTTTGTTTTTGTGTTAAAATATTTTTCTATATTAATTTATCTTAATGGAATTTGGAAAATCTCTGTGACCTTAATTTTACTTTATTCATACTGAAAACTCAACAGGGAGAAAAAAGTTCTTAATAGGAGACAATTTTCAAGATCAAACGATGGATGTGTCTCAACCAGTTTAACATGACTGATTATATGAATGTAAATTTTGATGAACATTATTAAATGTGTCCATATATTACTCAATCCTGAAATAGTTACAATGTGTAAGTATGGAATTTTACTAGGTTGTATATGGTCCCATTGGATATTAAAGGAAAAGTTCATTTTGGGCTATGTTCAAGTTTTATATGTTTTTTCATTATGGTTCAGTAATGGAATGGTTTATGTGACCAGGTACCTAATTAAACTTGGCTTAATGGGAGTATCTATGCTCTTTTTGCCTTGTAATATGGAAATATTAAAATAAAGTCTTTCCTAGAAAATGTAAAGATGAATAAGAGAGAAGAATGGATTTGATCTTTAAAGCACAACATTGTTTTTAAATTTTAATAGCAGATACTAGAAATTTTGTTTCGAGTTAAAGTATTCACATGTTGCTTTAAGAGTATGGAGAAGTATGTTGGTTCTATTGTGAACAGCCTGAGGCATAAAATATTGAAATTATCTGATCTTCTGGCTGAAATGCTGTGATCTTTTATATTTTTATATAGTACCCATGTTAAAAAATAATCTGGAATTTAAGTATTGTAATCGAGAAGCAACAATTGGAATTTCAGTAGGAGAAGATTATTTTAGTCCAACTATTAGGTTCAGCAAAATAATAATAATAATGATAAAGTTGGAAGGGACCTCGGAGGTCATCTAGTCCAACCCCTTGCTCAGGCAGGTAACTCTATACCATAACGGACAAATGGCTGTCCAGTTTCTTCTTAAAAACCTCCAGTGTTGGAGCATTCACCACTTCTGGAGGCAGGTTGTTCCACTGGTTAATTGTTCTAACTGTCAGGAAGTTTCTCCTTAGTTCTAGGTTGCTTCTCTCTTTGGTTAGTTTCCACCCGTTGCTCCTTGTCGTGCCTTCAGGTGCTTTGGAAAATAGCTTGACTCCCTCTTCTTTGTGGCAGCCCCTGAGATATTGGAACACTGCTATCATGTCCCCCTTTGTCCTTCTCTTCGTTAAACTAGACATACCCAATTCCAGCAACCATTCCTTATATGTTTTAGCCTCCAGTCCCCTAATCATCTTTGTTGCTCTTCTCTGTACTCTTTCTAGAGTCTCAACATCTTTTTTACATCATGGTGACCAAAACTGGATGCAGTATTCCAAGTGTGGCCTTACCAAGGCATTGTAAAGTGGTATTAATACTTCACATGATCTTGATTCTATCCCTCTGTTAATGCAGCCTAGCACTGTGTTGGCTTTTTTGGCAGCTGCAGCACACTGCTGGCTCCTATTTAAATGATTGTCCACTAGGACTCCGAGATCCCTCTCACAGTTACTACTATTGAGCAAGGTACCCACTATACTATATCTGTACATTTGGTTTTTCTTGGCTAAATGTAGAACCTTACTTTTTTCACCATTGAATTTCATTTTGTTAGATAGCACCCAGTGTTCAAGTCTGTTCAGATCCTCCTGTATCCTAAGCCTGTCTTCTGGAGTGTTGGCTATTCCTGCCAGCTTGGTGTCGTCTGCAAATTTGATGAGTTCCCCATCTATCCCCTCGTCCAGATCGTTGATGAAGATGTTGAAGGGCACTGGGCCCAGAACAGAGCCCTAGGGCACCCCACTACACACTTCCCTCCATGTAGATGCAGTTCCATTGAGGACCACACACTGAGTACGGCCGGTCAGCCAGCTATGGATCCATCTGGTGGTGATGCTGTCTAACCCACATTTTTCTATCTTATCAAGTAGTAGGTTGTGATCTACTTTGTCAAATGCCTTAGTGAAGTCCAAGTAAATTATATCCACAGCATTCCTCTGGTCCACTAATTTTGTCACTTGGTCAAAGAATGCAATAAGATTTCTCTGGCATGATCTGTTTTTGACAAACCCGTGTTGGCTTTTAGTAATGACTTTGTTTGCCTGTAGGTGTTAGCTGATTCGTTGTTTGATTATCTTTTCCAGAATCTTCCCAGGTATTGAGGTCAGGCTGATAGGTCTGCAGTTTCCTGGGTCCTTTTTTCCCCCTTTTTTGAAGATGGGAACTACATCAGCTCTTTTCCAGTCCTCTGGTAGTTCCCCAGTGCTCCAGGATCTTTGAAAAATATAGTTCAGTGGTTCTGAGATCACATCTGCCAGTTCCTTGAGAACCTTGGGGTATAATCCATCTGGTCCTGTTGATTTGAACTCGTCTAGGCTGGACAGGTGTTCACTTACCATTTTCTTGCCTATCTTAACTTGTATTTCTATTTTGTTTTTATGGCACTAATTTTGATAGGTTGGTCTGTTTTTTCCCTTTGTGTAAAGACAGATGCAAAAAACGAGTTAAATAGTTCTGCTTTCTCCCTGTTGCTTGTCACCTTCTTGCCACTTTCGCCCACTAATGGACCAATCGTTTCCTTCACTTTTTTCTTGTTTTTTACATGTTGAAAGAAGCTTTTTTTTGTTATTTTTGACTTTGGTTGCAAGCCTTAGTTCATTTTGAGCCTTAGCTTTCCTCACTTCGTCTTTGCAGGCTCGGGCTATTTGCTGATATTCTGACTTAGTTATGTGTCCCTCTTTCCACTTTCTATACTTGTCCTTTTTATCTTTCTTTTTTTTAAAAAAAAAAGTTTTTATTTTTCATTTATCAATTACATAAACAAAAAAGAAAAAAATTCACATTTGACAAAATAAAATAAATACACATAGGTGTTGCTTGCCCACCCCCCCAAACTGCATCTGCCCTCTCTAACACTCTCCCTTACTTCCCTCCTCTTTCTCACCTCCCCTCACCTCTCTCTCCCCTCCCCCTCTCCTCTCACCATCCTACTTCCTCCCTAACCTTTCTCCTCCACTCTCATCCCTCTTCGGATACAGTGCCGGGGAAATGCCCAAGCAACATCTCTCTCATAAGTTGTCCCATCTATTATCTTACTTTAATCCTATTGTCTAACCTACTTACCCACCCACCCCCAACCCCCCTCCCCCCACTCCCCAGAACACCCACCCACCCCCATAATCAAAACGATACTTTTAATCATATCTACTCTAATCATAATTTATCCATTAAATCCCATATTTATTCTTCATATAATTTATCCACCTTCTCCACCCTGAGATGTATATTTCTTTTAAACAATATAAACTTGGCTCTTAACTCTTTCCCCCTCAGACCCAAGTAAATTTATTAATCATAAATTTAACCTTTTCTCCTAAATCAAAACCTATCAACTTCTTATACACTTTTAATATATCATAATATATCGTAATTATCTTTATACGTTTATTAAAAATTATAATAAATACTCCCAAATATTAAATCACTAAATTAAAACCTATCAAGTCTTCTCCCAAACAGAGATCATAATTTTAAACTTTTAAACTTTTCCCCCTAAATAACAAAGATTTAACAAAACTCTTTATAATTCCCCCCCCCCCCCAAAAGCTAGCTAGCCGGCTGATATTCCAACTTTTCCTTCTATTGTCTAGCGCGTAGAAAATGGCAGAAAACCTTCCTTTATTTTACTTCTGAAAGCTGCACGAGTCATACTCAATTTCTTTAATGAATCTTCTGTTAAGGAGGACTGCTGCAAAAGTTCAACCTGCATATCTTCTTCAATCGGCTGCTCTTCCAACTTTTCTTCTGATGTCTCAGCTGTGGGTAATGAAGAGCCCGCCTTTATTTTGCTTCTGAAAGCTACACGAGTCATACTCAATTTCTTTAATGAATCTTCTGTCAAGAAAGATTGTTGCAGAGGTTTAACCTGCATATCTTCTTTAATCTGTTGCTCTTCCAACTTTTCTTCTAATATCTCAGCTGTGGGTAATGAAGAGCCCGACTTCAAAACAAAAGTGTAAAAATCTTTCACTTTTGAAATTGTATCAAGTCTATAATGTATCCCCGCATAATTCACCGCTATTCCAACCGGTATTTCCCATCTGAACCGGACCTGTCGCCTCTTAAGCTCATCAGCCAGAAAACCAAAATGCTTTCTTACTTTAAGAATTCTTGAAGGTAATTCTTTCAAAAGTATAACATCCTGAGCTGCAATTTGAAATCTCTGCTTATAAAAGGCTTGTAAAATTTTATTACGAAGTGATCTACTAGAAAAATAAATAACCACATCTCGTGGCAGATTCCTCTGCCTCGCAACCCTTGAATTAACCCTAAAAACTTTTTCCGTCTCTCTCAATATTTCTTCAGGCTCAGATTCCAAAATAAAAGCTATGTCCTTTACGACCACTTGTCTCAAATCCCCTTGAATGTTTTCCTGCATTCCCCTTATTCTTAAGGCAAACTCCATACTTCTGTATTGTAACATAGTAATTTCATCCTGAATTATTTCCACCTTATTTTCTGTTTTATCAACTCGATCTTCCAATTTTTCAGAACTTTCTACAGCAACATCAATACGCTGATCCAGACGATCTATATGATCAACAAACTTCTGAAACACAGACGCTATATTTTCTCTCAGTTTCCTAAATTTATTTTCAATAATTTCACCTATCTCTTTTTCAATCCGTCGTACGCTATCTTCCAAAGCGTCCTGTAAGTCTTTAGATAAAACTGCTGGTAAAGCTGAAAAAAGTGGTGGAAATTTAGACTCGACTTGCTGGGCTATCTGCATTACCGAAGAGGAGATCGAGGCTTTAGAAACAAAAGCTCCGAGATGCTTTGAAGCCATCTTGTCACTTATATAAAAAAGAAAAAACTCTTATAATCTTATAAAACCTTCAACAGTTAGCAGAGAGAGAGACAGAGAGAGAGAGAGAGAGAGAGAGAGAGAGGGAGAGAAGGAGACAAAAGGAGGGGGAAAAAGACAAAAGCCCCCTATATTAAAAAAAAAAAAGAAAATTCTTATATCTTGTAAAAGCTGTTACGTTGTTTCAAATTGAAGTTCTGGTCCTTTCACTCTTAAAATCAACATCTCAGCGCCATTTTTCACCCCTCTCAAATAAAAAGAAAGAGAAGATGAAATCTTTTCCAGAGTTAAAGTCTCAGAATAATCACCAATATAATCTCCCTGGTCAGCTCTGTCTGCTTTAAATTTTACTCACAAGTTCATTTTGAAAGCAGATGTGAAAGCAGCGTCTAGCTTTGCTCTAAAAAAAAATTAGAGCAAAGGCATCCTGGAATGTGGAGAACACCTCAGACTCTGTGGGAGCTCTCACCCTCTGACCTACAAAGAAAAAAAACTTTGGGGTCTCTCAGGGAGCTCTACCACTATCCGAGGGAAGCTCACCTCCTCCCCTTCGCCCGGGGAGAGAGATTCCAAGCTGCGGGATGGTTGTTGCTAGCTGTCTCAGCTGGCTTTGACACATTCCAGGGCGGACGGCTCAAAAAAGCCGCCATCGGCACCGCCATCACCACAGGAAGCCCGTCCTTTTTATCTTTCTGTAGAGGTGAGAGACAGGCAAAGGTCATGTGCAGAAAACTGCCCCCCCAACGCTTGTGTCTCTTCTCTGTATCTATCTCCCCCCACTCACATCACCATAGTGATGTGAAAGTATGCAGGTCTGTGTGACCTTGCCAGTTTGATAAGGCTGGCTGGTGAACAACAAGTTTCCCTGTTTATGGCCTCTAGCTTTTTACTCTTGAGGATTGGTAAAGGATTTTAGCCAATGAAATGCTATTGCCATGCAGTAACTTTTGCTATTTGTAAAACTCTATATAAACAAATAAATGCTCCATGCGGGCAGCCATTTCTTTGCACCCTTCAATGACTAAGGACTGATTACTACAGCTGGCGCCCGTTAACAGGGACATTTGGGACCCCTCCGGGAAGAAGCAGCCACCAACATACTTATCATCGTCTGGAACAGACCCCTAGGTGCACTTTCGTCTTACGAGACCCCTCAGTGCGTAAGTATGGGCTGTAAATTATCTCACCCTCAGCAAAAGCATGTACAGGAGCTCAGACTCCTGCTACAGAAGTCAGGTGTGCCAACGCTTGAAACGGACATAAGGAAGCTGATTGGGGAGATAGGAAAACAGTGTTCTTCAAATCCTGAGCATCGGATGCTTAGGCTAAAAGATAGAGCATAAATTACATCTTGAACCATGGGCTCCAGTATTACATCTATAGTATTCAGTCCTGTCAGGCAAGGGAAAAAAAATGACTCAAATACTTCAGAAGGGCAATTAACTATCAGCCCCCTTCTGCTTGCAACTAAGTAAAATTTATTCCTCCTAAAAACATCTTTAATTGGATTTTCAGCTTCTTCTGAGGAGGCTAATTCGTTTGCTGTTTAGTTAGAGACATAAATCCAAATGTACTCCCTCAGAGTGAAGTGTTTTGAGCAATCGGAATGCTTTGAAACTCTGCAATCTGTTAAGTTAACCCTGTCAGACAAATGTCTGGTTGTGTTTTGTGTTATGTGTGTGTGTGTGGCCACTCAGAACATTATGCTTGGGCTTGGAATGGTGAGAAAAATGGGAGATGATTAGGGCCCTCAAAACCACTTTTTGGTTGAAATCACCTTGTCATTTTTCTCGCTTCTTGCAAAACAAGTTATATGCCTAAATAAATGTTGTTGTAACAGTATTTGTGTATATACGTTTGTCTGTGTTGTTCTGTGTTATTCCAAGACTTGGAAGAGGCTCAAAGCCCTCTCTGATAACAACAATACAAAAAGGCCTTGCTAAGAATATATGGTTTGCCTGGAGAAAGTATGAAATGAAATAATTGTATGTGGAATGGTTTTATGCAAACAGTCAGTATGGAACTGAATGAGTTAATTTGTTGAAGTGTGTGTTAGCCTTCAAAACCCACCCATTTTCTCCCAAACTGTGAAAATAATAATAAATATTTGTATGAGAAGAATTTCATGGAGAATGTATGAGAGAATTGAAAAATGCATATGAAGGAGATGAAACTATTTTTTGGTGGTGAGATTCCCCCCCCCCCCCCGTCTCTTTCGGCTGGCTGTGTTGCTTAAAGAGCAAGAGACAGGAAGGAGGGGGGGAACTGTTTGTTTAAAAAAATTTTTCCTCTGCTTGGAATTGTAATCTGAGAAGAGTGGAGTGAATCTGAAACTTGACATTCACCTATGCAGTTTCGGCAAATAATTTTTTTACTCAAAAGAGAAACAGTAAATGTTGGACAATATTTTTTAATATCCAACAACCAAAAGAACTAACTGAATTACTTTGTTATAGATTTATAAATGTTTAACCTATTTATATAAAATTTGTTTCCATCTGAATGGACTTTGCTTAAATTGAAGCACCAAAGATACAATTTAATTGGCTTTCAGAAAATATAAAATGATTTAGGATTGCAATAAGTCCCAGAAAAAATATAGTTGCACAAATTGATGACATCATGAATACTCAATTTGTGGACAGAATTCCACACTTTTGATTTTTTCCTACTAGTAAATTACCTAATGGAGTATTAACTGTAATAGAAGTGCAGAAAGTATATTGGATTGAATAATATTTACTTATCGCACCTCACATCCCAAAATGTTTTATTTTTTATCTAGGTGGTTGCTAAAATGATAACCTTAGGACGCACAAGAGCTTGCCGTATAAAAGGAACTGATTTAATTAATATTGTTTTCAAAAATAACTTATCTTTTTAATGTGCTTTAACTGACTATATAGGCTGTATTTCATATCATTTGCCTAATGATCTTTGACTTGCTTGTTTAATGACTTTTTCCTTTCCAGTCCAGCCACTGCTTTCTTCCTCTTTCTCCCTTGCCACAAGTTATTGCTTTTTCTGATGGAGGGTGAATGAGAGGAGCAATTGCTTACAAGGATGATACCTGGAAAGTGTTCTACACTACAATGCAACCCTTATCACAATGCTCAGAATTATTTTAGCTTTTAAAACCTTTTCTCAACAGTCTTTTAACTTAATCTCTGACTCTCATTATGTGTGCCAACTTACTTTTACTTCTTCAGGTGCTTACATCACGCCCAGGATTGACCCCAATCTTATGACTTTGTTTTTAACTTTGCAGCAGCTGCTCCAGAACTGAAAGCATTTATAATTTTGTTTCTCATATACACAATCACTCCTCCCTTCCTGGGCCTAATTTTTTTTTGTATGTCTTTTTTATGTCTTTTATGTGGTTTTGCCTCTAATCAGCTATGACAAATGGACGTTATCCATGTTCTCTCTTTTTAGCTTCCTAGAAATGTATATTCAGACATAGGTATTTAGGAACAATTTCCCCCACCTCTACAAGGGGAAACAGCTTCACATGTTATTTTTCATCTTTTTTTGGCCGTTACAGCCCTGGGTAAACCCTCTTCCCTAAAAACTGACAATGGGCCAGCCTATTTTTCAGTGGCCTTTTTACAATTTTATACAACCTGAAATATTGTTTTTACTCATGGTCTTCTCTATAATTCCATGGGTCAAGCTATCGTGGAACATGCTAATTGGTCTTTCAAGGACTGCCTTCACAAACAAATAAAAAAGGACGGATTATCTAGGGTACCCAATTTGTCGTGGGTAATACTACAGGTTCAAAAAGTATTATTTACATCACACCAATTGAATGTTTCTATTCAAAATTTGACCGCTTATCAGAGACACTTTCAACAGAAAACAAGCTTGCCTCCACCTCTGGTATATTATCGGGCATTACCAGACAAAGCATGGTTGGGACCAGTCCCTCTGATCACTTGGGGGCGGGGCTACGCTGCTGTGCTTGCTCCAACAGGACCTTTGCGGATTCCAGCGCGTTGTGATCACCCAGCCAGGGATGTCATGGCACCAGTCCCTGGACCCAGTCCCAGAAATGGCAAGGGTGACTCTACAGATGGCACAGCAAGTAATCCAATCCTGACATGCCAGGCAGCCAGTGATGTGGGGAGATGTAAAGAACTTGATCCCCGAGAACCTGTGTGCTGCCATTTTTGCGGTTTTAACTGCAATTTTCTTATCCATCATTTGTTTATGTCTGATCATTAACATCTGCCCTTTGACAATTGCAACTGTCATCCCACTCAAACAATCATTCGAACAACGAATGAAGCAAAATCTAACATCACACAAAATGACTTCTTTTGTTTATCTGAAATGTATGACATGGAAAATTTGCTTTCTACATGTTTAGTCTTTGTTTGCACCCCTTCTGCAGTAATTCAAAACTTCACTGACTCTGGGAGGTTATTGCTTAAAAAACCTCACTGTCATCACATTTGCTCACCTGCTTTAAATTGCACAGTTTCAATAGAGACTTCCTTTCATTTTGGACATGCTTGGCTACTGCAAGGAAGGTTTTTTACATGTGGTCAAGAAACTTTAAATTATATTCCTGCTAATATTAGTGAAGCCAAATGTTGCCTCCGCCAGCTGATTCCTGTTTTGCTTTCCAAACAACAAGTTCACATGAACCATTCTCCACGTGGTGTTATGCTAGACAACACTTGTGACTCTGAGACAACCTTACTTTGTAGCATTGGCTATATCTCTAGTGGGTGTGCCAGGACTTGCTGTTCGTGCTCACCTCAACATTAATGCTATTACATGAAATTTGGCAAAAACAATTAATACTACTTCTTCAACTATTTCAGTGATCAACCATGAACTGCAAAATTTGAGAAAAGCTATTTTGTAAAATCACGCTGCAATTGATTATTTGCTTCTGCACCAGCATTTGGGTTGTAAACGTTTTGAGGAAATGTATTGTTTCAATATTTCTGATCATTCATGAACCATCCAGCACCAGATTTATATTTTACACAATTTGGCCTCTGATTTGAAAATTGGTACCTTAGGATCTTTATAGATGCTGTTTATGTAATGTATTTCTTCATTTTGCAATATATGTATTAGAGCTTTAAATCCCAGTAGATCCTCTCTCACATTGCCTCAGGGTCAAGTTTTGGCCCTATATAAACAACTGCAAGGATGCTCCTCTCCTGATTATAATCCTTTTATTAACCCCGCTTACGGCAATATTTTGTCTAACAAAACAAAAAGGAGTGAGATGTAGAGGTGAGAGACAGGCAAAGGTTGTGTGCAGAAAACTGCCCCCCCAACGCTTGTGTCTCTTTGTATCTATCTCCCCCCACTCACATCACCATAGTGATGTGAAAGTATGCAGGTCTGTGTGACCTTGCCAGTTTGATAAGGCTGGCTGGTGAACAACAAGTTTTCCTGTTTATGGCCTCTAGCTTTTTACTCTTGAGGATTGGTAAAGGATTTTAGCCAATGAAATGCTATTGCCATGCAGTAACTTTTGCTATTTGTAAAACTCTATATAAACAAATAAATGCTCTGTGCGGGCGGCCATTTCTTTGCACCCTTCAATGACTAAGGACTGATTACTACACTTTCAATTGATCAGAGAGTTCTTTATGCAGCCATGCTGGTTTCTTTTGAGAGCTGTTATTTTTCCTCTTTGTTGGTATTGTGCTAGACTGGGCCTTTATTATCTCACTTTTCAAAATTTCCCAAGCCTCTTGATTTGTTTTCCCCTGGAGGATTCTCATCCATGGAATCCTTCCCAAACCCTCTCTAAGTTTATTGAAATTAGCTCTCTTGATGTCCAAGACTCTAGTTTGACTGTGTTCTATTGCCTGTGCTTCCATAATGTTGAATTCCAATATAGCATGATCGCTTCCTCCCAAGGTTCCTATGGCTTCAACACCTTCTATCATTTCATCTCTGTTAGTGAGAATTAGGTCCAAAATGGCTAATCCCCTAGTTCCCTTCTCTACTTTTGGGGAGACAACGTTGTCTGCTAGGTTTGTCAGGAATCTGTTTGATCTTCCACTTGGTGCAGAGTTTGTCTCCCAGTTGATGTCAGGGTAGTTAAAGTCCCCCATTACTATTGTGATGTGCTTCCTACATACCTTAGTTAGCTGACTAGCAAAAAGTTCATCTATTTCCTATGTTTGGTTGGGTGGCCTATAGTATACACATATGGCAATGTCGTTTCCCCCCATATGCATTCATAAGCTGTTGTGTAAGTTGTGTATTATTGCAGTTTTTATTGCTGAAACAATAACACATTTTCTCAATAATGATGAAGATGTAATGAACAGAGCAGACTTTTTCATATTTAAATGTCAATAGTTTTAGAAAATGCTGTCTTACATGTTTGTTATTGGAAAAGATGAGATGTAGTGGCTCAGTGGCTTAATGACACCGAAGATGGTCTCAGCTCTAGGTTAAAGCCCTAGCCCTGCATAGCAGGGTGAGTTCCTGTTACTCACCTAGCAGTTTGAACGCATATTCTGTGAAAGTAGATAGATAGGAACCACTTTGGTGGGGTGAAGAACTTGCACTCTTTGCAAGCACTCAGAGTCTGTTTGCAAGGCAGCTCCAGGAAGGGTGGGGGCCTTGGGTGATGCTGCAGGAAGAGCTGCTTGTCTTTCTCTCTGTGTGAAGCCAGGTCATTCTCCTGTGGTGCACCTTGTGCTATAGCAGGGCTGGTTACCTTGGCAAGCCAAAGTAGTACTTTGCACTTGCCTTGTGGTCTCTTGGCTACTGTAAAAATACCATATGCTAACAACAACAAACAACAACAACAAAAAAGAACAATAATAATAGATATATGGAAATTGAGAACTTATTAGACCTGAATATTCTGACTTTCAAAAAAAAATACCTTACTCAGAACTGCCAATATACTCAGACAAAGAGTAACTGATCATCTAGAACAGCACAAAAAAAACAGAATAAGACTTCCTGCATGGAAGCTTGTTCCAAAGAAACAGCTAGCACAAGCATCAAAAGACACAAAAACTGCAATATCAAGTATAAGCACCAATTCACCGCAAGAAACAAACCAACTAATATACAGCACAGCTGCAGTTATAACTGAATACCTGGGATGCAAAATCAACAAAGAAAAAACAAACAAAAAATGCACCACAGAAATGGAAGGTTAGACTGGAAAATAAGATCAGCAAGTTAAGATCAGATGCAAGCAAGCTAGATGAAAGAAAAGAAGCTGAAGAACAAGAAGTCCAAAGAGTACCTAATCAAAAAATACCACTTAAAAACAAGGAAGATCAAGGAAGCACTGGAAATAATAAAGTAGCAAATAACAGCTATATCCAGGAAGATCAGCAGATACGAAGCTCGAATTGCAAATTATAGGCAGAACCTCCAATTTCAATCCAATCAGAAATGTTTCTACCAATCTATCAATGGAGAAACTGCAACTAATCAGTCAGTACCTGAAAAGGAAGAAACAGTGCAGTTCTCGATGCAGATGTGGGATAACCCAAAGAAATACAACAAGGACACAGCTTGGTTAAAAGAGGTGGATGCAGTGGTAGGATTCAGCTGGTTCGCACCGGTTCAGTAGAACTGGTAACTAAATTTTGCTGCATTTGGAGATCCAGCTGGCTTCCAGAAGTCCAGTCTAGGCCTCAGAGACCTGGAGGAGGCTTCCCAGGCCTAGAACAGCCTGCCAGAAGTGCATAGATGCCACTTCCGGAAGTCCATTGTAGGCATCAGAGGCCCAGGCCTGCATCAAATAAGAGAACTGGTTGTTCAGATATTTGAATTCCACTACTGGGTGAATGCAAATAAAACAGAAGTTCAAATGAAAGAAATAGTAATAACAGCAGAAATGGTAGAGAAAAGAGCAAGGAAGATCATAACCAGTTGAAGATGAACTGCATGGTTTTTGGTTCAAACATCCAACTCAGGGGTGTCAAACTTGATTGCATCATGTGATGTATTTTGCCATATCATGACATTTTTGCTTTTGCAAAATTGGGGTAGGTGTGGCCTGCACATGACACATCCGGCCCGCAGGCCTCCACTTTGACACTCCTGATCTAACTGGTCTATATCCACTCATTGCCAAGAGTTTAACAACATACTACAAAGAGGTGAAATTGAAGAGTGGCTAACATCTGGGAAAACCTACCTGATAATGAAAGATACAGCAAAAGGGGCAGCACCTGCAGGCCAATTACTTACTTACCAAGAACTTTCAAATTGCTAACTTGTATGGTAGATGAAGCAATCCAACAGCAACTTGTTGAAAATAATCTCTTTCCACCTAAGCAGAAAGGAAATTGTCCCAATAGTAGAGGAACAAAAGATCAACTCCTAATTGACAAAATGATTTTGGAAAACTGTAAGAGAAGGAAGACCAATCTGAATATTGCATGGATTGATTACAAAAAGGCATTCGATTCTGCCACATGACTGGATAATCAAATGCCTAGAAATAACAGGAGTCAGTAGAAATATCAGAAGCTTTGTGCAAAGATCGATGGCACAATGGGAGACATAGTTGCAAGTCAATGGTGAGAGACTGGGAGAGGTTAATATCAAAAGAGGAATATTTCAAGGAGATTCACTATCACCACTACTATCTGTCATTGCTCTGTTTCATCTGTCAACAATACTGAATAACTAAGGCCATCGCTCTCAAATATCAAAAACATCTGCCAGACTAGCCCATCTTCTTTACTTGAACGATCTGAAGCTATATGGAAAAACTCCATCTGAAATAGGATTGCTGCTCAACACTGTCCTTATATATAGCCAAGATATTGCAATGGAGTTTGGATTGGACAAATGTGCCACACTCACTATCAAACAAGGAAAAATAGTGAAAACTGAAGGAATCAAGATGCCCCGTGAAAATAATATTATGAGTCTGGATGAATATGATTATTACAAATACCTGGGTATCCTTCAAGCTGACAACATCAAACTTACTGAAGTCAAGAAAAAGATTAGAGGTGAATACATCAAGAAAGTGAAGATGATCTTAAAGTCCAAACTCAATGGAGAAAATACCATCAAGGCAATCAACACCAGCAATTCCAGTCATTAGATACCCCGTTAGAATAGTGGATTGGACTCAGAGTTCACCCTGGGTGTCATGGCGACACGGATGAAAGAAATTGGAGTTCCTGTTTCCTAGTCCGATTTTGCTTCGTCTGCAGACCCAGAGAGGTCGGAAAGTTGCCCTGGAGAGGCAACGAGGAGGAAGGGAAACCTTGGGAGTTTAGAGCCAATAGCGGTTGGCCCAAACAGACCAAGGAAACTCTTTAAACAGGTGGGAGAAAGGCTGCCAGCAAATACACAGACAGCCCAAACCATAGACAGCCAGGGAAGAAGTGAAGAGCTGCGGCAGCACCGCTGAACAGGTGACTGTCAACAACGTGTGAGATCTGGGTGAGATTTCTCTTCCCTATGGACTTTTAAAATATAAATCCCTGAATTGGATAATTTTAAAAAATAAAAACCCCAGGAAGACGTGGGAAGAAGAGAGTTAAAAGTGGCGAGAAATCTGAAATGGGGGAACAAAATTAAAGAATATAAAATATGCAGAAAAGATTTGAGAATGATGTTAAAGAAACAATGATAATATGGGCAAAGAACTTTGCATATAATATAGAATTAGAAGACTGGCAAAAGTTATGGGAAAGAAATGTTAAATTAACTAAAGCAGTGGCATATAAAGAAAACTTATATAAAATGTTTTACAGATGGCATATGACACCAGTAAGATTAGCAAAAATGTTTAAAAATACTTCAAACAAATGTTGGAAATGCAAACAAAGACCAGGTACTTACTATCATATCTGGTGGACATGCCCAAAAGCAAAACGATTTTGGGTAAAAATACATTTATGGTTGGAGAAAATGACTAAAAAACAAATAGACTTTAAGCCAGAATTATTTTTGTTAGGAATAATAGGAGCAAATTATGAGAAAGATTGTATTTATTTAATTTTACATGTACTAACTGCAGCAATAATTGTATTTGCCCAACATTGCAAAAATGAAAATTTACCAACTGAAGAAGTATTAATTAAGAAAATTTTAGAGTGTGCAGAAATGGACAGATTGACTTTAAAGATAAAAGAGAAAGAAGATTCAATGTATTTTAGAACATGGGATAATTTCTAGCAATGGTTAGAAACATGAGTTAGAGAGAAAGGAATGTGATATGTAACTTTGAATATATATTAGTAAGAAGAAGACTATTTAGTGATTAATTAACATATTGTTTATGATAATTAACTATTATCTATTATTTCTTGTTAAACACATGAACCCAGATATTATGCTGTTTGCTAAATTTTGAGAATGTTATTTGGAAAAACCCTAACCCCAACCCTAATCCTAACCCGAACCCAAATCCCAATCCCAATCCCACCTCATTCCTAACCCTATAAAAACTAATCAAAATTATACAAAAAAAAAAAAAAAAGATTTGAGACTGATTGAAAAAATGATATTTTGGGGGGCTAACTTTTTTGATTTGGGAAGATTTTTTTTACTTTGTTGTGAAAGAGCACTATAAATAAAAGTTTTATTACTGGATAGAGACATTACAATTAATGAGGAGATCTAGTGGTGAAGGAAGATAATACAATAATACAGAAAGAATCAGAAGAGTGATGACCTTGAAACAACACCTGTGCTAAACAAAGAACATTCTGTGATTCTACAAAAGAAAAAACAAAGATTTTTTTTAACTACATCTTTTAACTCTAGACATAACTATTATAGAAACTTAGAAACAGAGGGTTTTTTTTAATAGCTTTGAACTGACAGAAATATCTTGATTACACTTATGCAGTTGGTTTTTTTTAATGTTGGGTTACAGTTTAAAGCAGTTGGCCCTTTTTTAAAGTTGGATTATAGCCTAAAGCAGTTGGCTCCTTTTGAAATTTAGATTAAAGCCTAAAACAGTTGACTCCTTTTTAAAGTTGGATTATAGCCTAAAACAGTTGGCTCTTTTTAAAGTTGGATTATAGCCTAAAGTAGTGGGATTTTTTTTCCTCTAAAGTTGGATTATAGCCTAAAGCAGTTGGCTTGTTTCTTTTTTTTCCTCTTCTCCCTGTGGATTTACAAAATTTGCCTGATTGAACAATGGGTGCACCAAACCTCACTAAAATTACAAAAAAACCTGCTTCTGCACCCTCTTCTGGAACATCCAGTCCAGCAAGTCAGGGATCTATTGAAGCAATGCTACAACAAGAGAAGGCAAACAATCTCCAAAAAGAATAGTGGACTGGACTCAAGCAAAACACAAAGCAATGGATAGACCAGAAAAAATGACAATGAATCATGCCTTTCATGCTCTCAGAGACATTGATAGACTCTACCTACCAAGACAAAAAGGTGGATGTGGAATGTTGCAATTACATCAGATGGCTGATGAAAAGAAAAAAGAAAAATAGAAGAGAAAGAACTGGAGAAGATAACAAAATACAAAGACCTACAAATAGAAATAGAATGACTGTGGCAAAGGCAAGCAAGGGTAGTAACAATAGTAATAGGCACCTTGGAGGCAATCCCAAAAGAACTGGAGCACTGCTTGAACACTACTGGCATTGAAAAATTCATCATCAGTCAATTGCAAAATGGGGCTTTACTCACAATAGATTCCATCCTGCGATGATATCTGTGATACCATCAAAAATCCAGATCTGCTATTCCAGGTCCTTGGTAAGGACTCAATAAGAGTCTCTGACGATTCACTGCAGCCAGGTGGGCATGACTGGGTAGGCGTAATCATCTGAGTGCTGCCAGGTAGGTGTGGTTGAGTGGGCATGGCTGGGTCGACATGAAGGATTAGGTGCAGCACACTCGGGGCAGATGACTTGGGGTGGGTGGGTGGGTGTGGCCAAGTGGACGCAATCACGCTGGTGTCGCTGGCTAGAGGGTGCCAGGTGGGCATGGCTAAGTAGGCACAGAACAAGTCATCATGGGCAACTGGAGGTGGAGCCAACTCCGCACTTTGCCAAAACAAAAATCACCTGGGGAAATGCTGTCAAACAGGAAGCAGGGAAGTGGCAAAATTTGAAAGGCAAAGGGTGGATTTCCCCCTCCCTCTTTAGAGAACACTCCTTTTTTCTTGCTGCTTCCTGAGCAGAGATTGCTATCTCTGGCAGGGAAGGGAGGGGCTGGAATTCCCCCCCCCCCAATTTGGTGAAATGGAGCATTTTGACTTTGCTGTCTCTGGCAGGGAAAGAAGGGGCTGGATTCCCCTCCACAATTTGGTGAAATGGAGCATTTTTGCTCTGCTATCTCTGGCAGGGAAGGATGGATTCGCCCCCAATTTTGTGAAACAGAGTATTTTTGTGGTCCTCAATGGAACTGCATTTACATGGAGGGAAGTGTGTAGTGGAGTGCCTCAGGGCTCTGTTCTGGGCCCAGTGCTTTTCAACATCTTCATCAATGATTTGGATGAAGGGATAGATGGGGAACTCATCAAATTTTCAGATGACACCAAGCTGTAAGGAATAGTCAACACTCCCAAAGATAGGCTTAAGATACAGAAGGATCTTGACAGACTTGAACATTGGGTGCTATCTAACAAAATGAAATTCAAAGGTGAAAAAAGTAAGGTTCTACATTTAGGCAAGAAAAACCAAATGCACAGGTATAGTATAGGGGGTACCTTGCTCAATAGTAGTAACTGTGAGAGGGATCTCGGAGTCCTAGTGGACAATCACTCAAATATGAGCCAGCAGTGTGCTGCAGCTGCAAAAATAAGTCAACATGGGCTGCATTAACAGAGAGATAGAATCAAGATCACGTGAAGTGTTAATACCACTTTACAATGCCTTGGTAAGGCCACACTTGGAATACTGCATCCAATTTTGGTCATCACAATGTAAAAAAGATGTTGAGACTCTAGAAAGAGTACAGAGAAAAGCAACAAAGATGATTAGGGGACTGGAGGCTAAAACATATAAGGAATGGTTGCTGGAATTGGGTATTTCTAATTTAATGAAGAGAAGTGAATAGCAGTGTTCCAATATCTCAGGGGCTGCCACAAGGAAGAGGGAGTTAAGGTATTCTCCAAAGCACCTGAAGGCAAGACAAGAAGCAATGGATGGAAACTAACCAAAGAGTGAAGCAACCTAGAACTAAGGAGAAATTTCCTGACAGTTAGAACAATTAATCAGTGGAACAACCTGCCTCCAGAAGCTGTGAATGCTCCAACAGTGGAAGTTTTTAAGAAGAGACTGGACAGCCATTTGTCTGAAATGGTATAGGGTTTCCTGCCTAAGCAAGGGGTTGGACTAGATGACCTCCAAGATCCCTTCCAACTTCATTATTATTGATCATTGCACAGTCAGCCAGTTGTTCAGACTGGATTTGACATTTCTACCTATCAAGTCCTTACCAAAGGACCTGGAATAGGCAGATGTGGATGTTTGATGGTATTACAGATATTGTTGCAGGATGGAAGCAGTTCCTAGTAAGGCCGCCTTTTGCAATTGACTAATGGCAAATTTGTCAATGCCAATGGTGTTCAAGTGGTGCTCCAGTTGTTTTGAGATTGCACCCAAGGCGCCTATTACTATTGGTATTACCCTTGCTTGCCTTTGCCACAGTCTTTCTATTTCTATTTGTAGGTCTTTGTATTTTGTTATCTTCTCCAGTTCTTTCTCGTCTATTCTGCTGTCTCCAGGCACTGCTACATCCACTATCCAGACTTTTTTGTCTTTCTTACCGACAATTGTGAAGTCCGGAGTGTTATGTTGCAGGTGCTTGTCTCTTTGAATTCTGAAGTCTCAGAGCAATTTAACTTTATCATTTTCTATGACTTTCTCTATTTTATGATCCCACCAGTTCTTGCTTACAGGCAAATGATATTTCTTGCAGATCTTCCAATGCACCATTGTTGCTACTTTGTCATGCCGCTGCTTGTAGTCAGTCTGTGTGATCTTCTTGCAGTAGCTTACCAGGTGGTCCACTGTTTCTTCAGCTTCTTTGCATAGGTGGCACTTACTGTCTGTTGCTGTCTTCTCAATTTTGACTTTGTATGCATTTGTCCTTAAGGCTTGGTCTTGTGCAGCCAGAATTAGTCCCTCAGTCTCTTTCTTCAATTTTCCTGCTCTTAGCCATTGCCAGGTCTTGTTATTATCTGCTTTCCCAGCTATTTTTTTAATGTACTGGCCATGTAGTGCTTTGTCTTCCCATGCCTCTATTCTGTTCTTCATTTGGTCTTTCTTGTAGGCCAGTTTGGTCTCTCCAGTAGTCAGTAAGCCTTCCTGATATACTAATCTCAGTGCATCTTCATCATTGTTCTTCAGATATTCTTCCAAAGCCATTTTTTCTTCTTCAACCATCTGATGTACTTGTAGCATTCCACGCCCACCTATTTGCCTTGGTAGATAAAGTCTGTCAATGTCACTGCGTGGATGAAGGGCATGATTCATTGTCGTTATTTTTCTGGTCTTCCTATCCATTGCTTTTAGTTCTGCTCGAGTCCAGTCCATTATTCCAGCTGTGTATCTAATGACTGGAATTGCCCAGGTGTTGATTGCCTTCATGTTATTTCCTCCATTGAGTTTGGACTTTAAGATCTTCTTCACTCTCTTGATGTACTCACTTCTAATATTTTTCTTGACTTCAGTGTGCTTGATGTTCTCAGCTTGAAGGATACCCAAGTATTTGTAGTAATCTTCCTCATCCAGACTCTTAATGTTATTTTCATGGGGCATCTTGATTCCTTCAGTTTTCACTATTTTTCCTTGTTTGATAGTACTGTAAGTGTGGCACATTTGTCCAAGCCAAACTCCATTACAATATCTTGGCTATATATACAGACAGTGTTGAGCAGCAATTCTATTTCAGATGATGTTTTTCCATACAGCTTCAGATCATCCATGCAAAGGAGGTGTGATAGTCTGGCAGATGTTTTTGATGTTTGATAGCCATATCCTGAGTTATTCAGTACTGTTGACAGAGGAAACAGTGCAATAACAAATAGTAGTGGTAATAATGAATCTCTTTGAAATATTCCTTTCTTGATATTAACCTCTCCCAGTCTC
Source organism: Crotalus adamanteus (assembly GCA_039797435.1). Taxonomy (NCBI): domain Eukaryota; kingdom Metazoa; phylum Chordata; class Lepidosauria; order Squamata; family Viperidae; genus Crotalus; species Crotalus adamanteus. The sequence continues at coordinate 1,387,725 of CM077935.1, read as the reverse complement.
TCACCATTGACCTGCAAATATGTCTTCCATTGTGTCATCGATTTTTGCACAAATTTTCAGATGTTTCTACTGACTCCTGTTATTTCTAGGCACTTGATTATCCAGTCATGTGGCAGAGAGTCAAATGCCTTTTTGTAGTCAATCCATGCCACATTCAGGTTGGTCTTCCTTTTCTTGCAGTTTTCCAAGATCATTTTGTCTATTAGGAGTTGATCTTTTTGTTCCTCTGCTATTGGGATGGTTTCCTTTCTGCTCAGGTGGAAAGAGATTGTTTTCAAGTAGATGCTGTTGTACTGCATCAGCTACCACACCAGTTAGCAATTTGAAAGTTGATGGTAAGCAGGAAATTGGCCTGTAGTTGCCTGGTGTTACCCTTTTTGCTGGATTTTTCATTATTAGGTAGGTTTTCCTAGTTATTAGCCACTTTTCAATTTCTTCTCCTTGTAGTATTGTCAACGCTGCAAATATTGTATATTCTTGCTTTTGACAATACGTAGAATTGTCTGGTAATTATGGGGTTAATACAGAGGAGAAGGGGGGGTGGGGGTAAAGCCCAGGAAAGAAAGAGGAAGAAAACATTTGACCACACTAATTGGATAATGTGAGATATGATGGCTAATTTAGGGAGGGAACATGCTGATAATTTAACTGCTCAGAGGAAGAGAACTTAGATCCTAGCATCCCTCCATTGTGCCTGTGCCAACATTTTGTAACAATAAAAGACTTTTAGGAAAATAAATGCCTGGAAGTTCTTTGGAATGTTTCATTAGCTGGAACCACAACTTCATGCTAGGATCTCACATTCTTTTCAAACGACCTGGGGTCCCGAGCCCCATCCGCTATCTCTATGCTTGAGAGGAGCTGGTAAAGATTCGGGGAAGATCTCATTATCGAGAAAGAAAGATTGTCTGAGGCCAGCCCCGTGGCTGCAACAGTTTCCCCGGGGGGGGGGGGGAAACGACAGCCAGCAAGCCGGGGGAGAGAGGAATTTGGCAGATTTCCCAGCTGAGAGTGAAGACTTCAAAAGCAGAATGGACAGATAACACAGTTATGGGTGAGTCATTGGAAAGATTTCAAAACTCAGAAATGAAAACCAGAAATCACTTCCTACAAAGTGAAACCTATAGCCCTTCCATTGCAGATGTTCTGGCCAGGGACTCCAGCCCTGAAGAGAGAGAGAATCCCAGTCTGAATCCTCTGCAACAATGGGGAGATTGGTTTTCCCAGCAGGTGGCTGATCCATGTCCCCTGAACTTACCACAGCTAATAGAGGCCTTGCAATGCCTTGGGGTAGTACAGAAGCCAGGAGATCAGTAACTGTTGGGAGAACAGCCACAGCAAGGAGGTTGGCCACAGCCCCCAAACGTGCAACCCCTGGGCATAAATCTGCAGCCAGGTTGGGGCCTACAGCAACTGGGGGGGGCAAAAGAGCAGTGGGGAGCCCAGCAGGAAGCCCGTCAGATCCTGCCTTTACTGGCCAGGGACCCCAATCCTGAAGAGAAGGGGAGTTCCAGCCTGAGGCATCTGCAGCAATGGGTAGATGGGGTTCCCCAGCAGATGAATGATCAGCAGCAGCAGAGGGCGTCACCACCCCCTGCAGTCCAACAGCAGAGAAGACCACTACAAACCCAACTTGTGCAGCCACAATTGGGAGGCCTACAGCAGCAGAGGGCACCATCAGACCCCGCTGGCCAGCAGCAGAGAGCCCAGCAGCCGTGGAACCAGCCCCAGTGGGGGCCACAGCAGCCTGTGTTCGCACCACCTTTCAATGCAACCTTTGATGGGGACCCAGAGAAGCTGATTTTTTTCCTCAACCAAGTGCGTTCTCACTTGAAACTCTGGGCTTATCTGTACCCAGAAACAGGCGCCATGGTCGATGTCATTGCATCCAACCTAGAGGGAGACGCGTCTGAATGACTGAACAATTTATATAGCAAGCAAGCCCCCGAATTGGAAGATCCCCACTGCTTTCTCTTAAGTCTGAGAGAACGATTTGAGGACCCATCCATTGGCCTCAAAGCAGCAGGACAAATTCATGAAATAAAACAAGCCGGGAGGCCTGCCCTGGAGTACGTGCGAGAATTCTGCAAGATAGCAGGTCAAATAGAGGGGTGGCCTGAGCAATCCCTCATACATTACTTCATTGAGGGATTAGACGATCACTTCTCTCAGGCCTGCATCTATCGAGAAGTACCTGATCGGCTGCAGGAGTGGTACCAGATGGCCGTGAAGCTAGATGTTAAGCTCTCTCGCTATAAGAAGCCTCCTCCACATGAACCAGAACGGCAACCAGAGCTACCCAGACAGCAATCACCCCCACGAAAGCCTTTGACTACTGCAAGAGCTGAGAGACCCAGGCCACCTACACGCCCTTACTTCGAGTGTTTCCGATGTGGACAAGGAGGACATCGAGCGGCCACCTGTCCAGTCCCCTACCCCCGACTGCAGAGCAGGCCAGAACCAGGAATGTGAAAGAAACCTGCTCAGCGGCCAACGAGAGAAAAATCCAACCGACTCACGCAGGAACCTGTCACCCAGGTTACACCCCACACACAGGAGGACGCCGAGACTCCAGATGGACCCGCCCCTGCTCTACCCTTCTTTGACAGCGACGATGAAGGAGAAAATGACCCAATGGTGAGTCGACAAATCCTGCCTTTTTCACTGGCCACCAAACTTATAATCCCTAAGTCTGGGGCACAAATAGACTTGAACGTACTAATTGATTCGGGATGCACCTGCTGCATTATTAGTGTGGCGTTTGCCATGAAAATGGGCATAAGGGCAAAACAGCTTTCCAAACCGCTGAGATTTGAGCAAGCCGATGGCTCCCTGATGGGAGGGACTCTTATCACACAACTAACCGATCCTTTACGCCTAGAAATAGGTGCACACTGGGAGTTTATTTGCTTCCTGGTGGCTCCAAAAATGACTGAGGCGGTGATCCTAGGACTAGCCTGGTTAGATAAATGGAAGCCATTTATCTGGTGGGAGAAAGAAATGATAACTGTGAGACTACCTATAGGGCCTGATCCCCCCATTGATTCAACAGATGTTACTGGGCATCTTAGGCCACCCAATGAGCGAGCGCACATGGTCGCCTCACTGCCTCCAGGCGAACCAGTCATCCCCAAGGAATACTTGGACCTGGCGGAGGCGTTCAGTGAAAAAGAATGTGATGCCCTACCCCCTCACAGACCTAATGACTGCTCCATCAAACTGGTGCCCGGAGCCAAACTCCCACGACCGAGGATGTATGCTATGTCCCCCCTCGAAATGGAGGAGATGCGTGAACAAAAACCTAGCGAGGGAGTTTATCGAACGGGCCAAATCTTCCATGGGAGCCCCTGTGTTGTTCAAAGAGAAAAAAGATGGGTCTCTTTGTCTCTGCGTAGACTATAAGGGACTCAATGCTGTGAGTGTGGAAAATAAATACCCCCTCCCCCTCCTAAAGGATTTATTGACCCATCTGGCTAAGGGGAGTGTCTTCACTAAATTAGACTTAAGAGAGGCATACTACCGGGTGAGAATAAAAGAGGGAGACGAGTGGAAAACTGCCTTCAACTGTCCTATGGGGAGCTATCAGTTCAAAGTCATGCCATTTGGACTACAGGGGGCCCCAGCTGTATTTATGCAGTTGATTAATGAGGTTCTACATGATCACTTGTACAAAGGGGTTTTGGTGTATCTTGATGATATCCTGATATACAGCACAAATATGACAGATCACATAAAGCTGGTGAGAGAAGTGTTAAAGAAACTATTGAATGCCAAGCTTTATGCCAAATTGTTGAAATGTGAATTTCACCAGACCCGATTAGATTATCTTGGCTACAGAATTTCCAACGAGGGTATTGAAATGGATCCAGCCAAGGTGAAAGCTATAATCGAATGGCAGCCCCCAAAGACTCGCAAACAGCTCCAGAGCTTTCTGGGTTTTGCCAACTTTTATCGTCAGTTCATCCCCTCTTTTGCCGAGATTGCCCTACCTCTTACAGAACTACTCAAAACAGGCAAAGGAGGAGGGAAGCCACAACCGGGCCAACCACTAGCATGGACAATGAGCTGTCAAACAGCTTTTGAGAATTTAAAGAGACTATTTGCCGCTGAACCGGTTCTAAAGCACCCCTGCCCAGGGGAACCCTTTGTGATTCAAGCTGATGCCAGCAATGTGGTAGTTGGAGCTGTGTTACTGCAAAAGAACAAAAATGGGATCCTGCAACCCTGCGCCTACACCTCTAAGAATTTTACTGAGAGCGAGCGAAGATGGGCAATCTGGGAGAAAGAGGCCTTCATGATTAGATGGGCGTTATTAAACTGGCAACACTATCTGGAAGGGAGCAAAGTGCCATTTGAGGTATGGACAGATCACTAAAACCTAGAAGCACTGAAAACTCCCCGCAAATTGTCACCAAAGCAAGTACGGTGGGCACAGTACTTTAACCGCTTCAACTTCACTCTAAAGTACATACCAGGAGGAAAGAACTTCCTAGCTGATGCGCTATCCTGGTTACCCTAGTACAAAAGCGAATGAGAGCAGGTTAATGAGGCGATTATTCCCAATCCACAAACTGTCGCTCAACTTACACCTCGCAGGGTCCCCAATCCTGATGACCCTGGAGCGAAGAAAATAAAACGAGAGCTCCTCACCGACCAATGGTTCAAAGATAATCAAGCCTCTCTAACATACAGGGATGGCTTGACTTACAAAGGGGGGAAGCTATATTTGCCAGAAGCGCTCCGTCTTAATGCTCTCAAGCACAGCCACGATGTAAAGCAGGTTGGACACTTTGGATATTTGAAAACCCTACACCTCACCCGCCAGCAATTCTGGTGGCCGGGGCTGAAAAAGGATGTGGAAAACTATGTAAAAAGTTGTACTGTATGTGCCACAATGAAAAGAATACCGGGGGAAAACTCCTGGGTTACCCGTGGCAGACCCTTCTCAACCCTGGGAAGAAATAGCTATGGACTTTATAGTAGACCTACCTGAAAGTAGGGGAAATACTGTCATCTGGACTGTAATAGACTTGTTCTCGAAGCAGGCTCATTTTATCGCCTGCAAAGGACTCCCATCTGCCCAACGACTGGCCAAATTGTTCCTGAAACATATTTACCGGCTGCATGGCGCCCCTAAACGTATAATTTCGGACATGGGGATGCAGTTCACAGCAAAGTTTTGGAGAAGTTTTCTTAAATTAATTGGATCATCTCAAGGTTTATCATCTGCTTTTCATCCGGCCACCAATGGGGCCGCAGAAGCCGCTAACAAAATGGTGGAGCAATATCTTAGATGCTACGTTTCTTACCAACAGACAAACTGGACTGATTTCCTCCCTTTTGCGGAGGTGGCGTACAATAATTCTGTGCACAGCAGCACCGGCTACACGCCTTTCAGAGTGGCCACAGGAAAAGAGTTCAACCCAATACCTGAATATCCTCAGTTGCCCTCCACTTCCCAGACACTTGATCAGTGGGTGAGAGGGTGGGAAGAAGTTTGGAAAAACACAAACACTGCTTTAAAAAAGACTTTTGAGACCTATAAAAAGCAGGCTGATAGAAAGAGGGCTCCCCAAAGAACATTCCAAGTTGGGGAAAAGGTCTATCTGTCAACTAAATATCTACGCCTCAAATTGCCCAGCAAGAAATTGGGACCAAAATTCTTGGGGCCTTTCCCCATAGTAAGGATCATCAACCCGATCACAGTAGAACTAAAACTCCCTAGACTTTTAGGGAAAATTCACCCATTTTTCCATTGTAGCTTATTGAAGCCTTATCGGGGCTCCACTTTAAGACCTCCTCCGAAGAAGGTGCCTGGGCCCCTCGTAGTCACGGGACAGACCCACTATGAAGTAAAACGTATTCTTGATTCTAGAATTTTTAAAGGGAAATTGCAGTACCTAATCCAATGGAAGGGATACCCGTTGTCTGAAGCCACCTGGGTGAAATCCAGTGAAGTGAAAGCTGACAGATTGGTCAAAAGGTTTCATATGAAACACCCCAACAAACCGAAAGATAACCCTTAACATATGCTTTTGTTTACTTTACAGGATCTGTCCTTCTTGTAAGGGGGGCCGGATGTCAATGCTGCAAATATTGTATATTCTTGCTTTTGACAATATGTAGAATTGTCTGGTAATTATGGGGTTAATACAGAGCAGAAGGGGGGTTGGGGGTAAAGCCCGGGAAAGAAAGAGGAAGAAAACATTTGACCTTCACACTAATTGGATAATGTGAGATATGACGGCTAATTTAGGGAGGGAACATGCTGATAATTTAACTGCTCAGAGGAAGAGAACTTAGATCCTAGCATCCCTCCATTGTGCCTGTGCCAACATTTTGTAACAATAAAAGACTTTTAGGAAAATAAATGCCTGGAAGTTCTTTGGAATGTTTCATTAGCCAGAACCACAACAAGTATATTGTTGAACTGCTTGGCAATGAGTGGGTATCTAACAGTTAGATGTTTCAACCAAAACCCATGCAGTTCATCTTCACCTGGTGCTGAGCAATTTTTGATCTTCCTTGCTCTTTTTTTCTACCATTTCTGTTGTTATTACTAGTTCTTTCATTTCAACTTCTTTTTTATTTGCATCCACCTCTTTTAACCAAGCCGCATCCTTGTTGTATTTCTTTGGGTTATCCCATATCTGCTTCCAGAACTGCACTGTTTCTTCCTTGTCAGGTACTGACTGATTCATTGCAGTTTCTCCATTGATGGATTGGTAGAAACGTGTTGTGATTCCGTGCCAGCCTGTGCTCCCAACAGCTGAGTCTGAGGAATCTGAGGAGGAGGTGGAGGAGGCATTTGAAGGGCCGTCAGGGGCAGTGGGAGGCTCTGATGAATTACAGGACTCATGGTTTGATGCAGAGCCTGGGCCCTCCAGTCATGTTCCTGATGAAGCTCAGCTGTGTGAGGAGAATGAGTCAGACTCGGAAGACTCACACCTGATAGACTTGCTAATTGATGCTCGCACACGTCGTCAATTAGCGAGAGTAAATCAGCAGCAGTCAATGCGGCACCTCCAGAGTAAAAGGAGAAGGCAATGAGAGGCAACACCTTGGGACTGCTGTATAAAAAGAGGAGGTGTGGGCGGTGCTGGTTGCTGAAGGCAACCGTTTGCAAAGTGCTTCTTGGAATCCTGGTCTGTTCGTCTTGCTTGTGACTACTCTTCTGTTTGCATCGTGTTTCTTGTGGACTATTTCCTTCCTTTGGACTTGAGTTTTGCTGTTTGTGTTTTGGACTATTTGACAGGTTTGTCACCCATATTAAAAGGCCTTTGTTTTGTTTTAAACTCTCCAGCCTATTGTATCAGCAGGGGTTTGGTCCTTGTGCCTTTAACAAGGATGGCAATAGGCTGGGATAGAACAAAACATTTCTGATTGGATTGAAATTGGAGGTTCTGCCTGTAATTTGCAATTCAAGCTTCGTATCTGCTGATTTTCCTGGCTATAGCTGTTATTTGCTGCTTTATTATTTCCAGTGCTTCCTTGATCTTCCTTGTTTCTAAATGGTATTTCTTGATTAGGTAGTCTTTGGTCTTCTTGTTCTTCAGCTTCTTTTCTTTCATCTGTTCTAGCTTGCTTGCATCTGATCTTAACTTGCTGATCTTATTTTCCAGTCTAACCTTCCATTTTTGTGGTGCACTGTTTATTTGTTTTTCTTCTTTGTTGATTTTGCATCCCAGGTATTCAATTATAACTGTAGCTGTGCTGTACATTAGTTGGTTTGTTTCTTGCAGTGAATTGGTGCTTATACTTGATATTGCAGTACTTTCATCTTTTAATGCTTGTGCTAGCTGTTTCTTTGGAACAAGCTTCAATGCAGGCAGCCTTATTCTGTTGTTTTTGTGCTGTTCTAGATGCTCAGTTATTCTTTGTTTCAATTATTTTATTTTTTTAGTTAGACGGTTTTGTTCTTCCTGAGGAAGAGGTGCCTGGTTTCCAAATGAGAACAGTTGTATATCTCTGCTGGATTCCTTCACTGCCAACTCCCCTTGGTTTGCCTCTACATTCTGAATTACTTCTGGCAAGGCTTTGATTTCTTTGCAGTTTGTCCAATTCTGTTTCTGTGAATACTTTATTTTGTGTTATAAATCGGCGTTGATCTGCTAGTCTCTGTTCTGTTATTTCTGATTCTGGATTTTGTTCTTTCCAGAACTGGTGCATTCGTTTTAGATATCCTCTTCTTGTTGGACTTGATCTGTAATAACAGATCATTATTTCTTTGTTTTCAATCACTGTGTATTTGTGTTTTTTTTTAAACAAATTTTATTGGTTTTCAAATTTTACATTAAGTATTCGGAAAGCAGTGTGGTGACTGGGTAATCAATGGTTCAATAATAAGATCTTTAGTACATATTTCAGGTTACATCATCAGAAATTCCTTCTCTATTTCCCTTAACATTTATTATATCACATTTAGGCTAATAGATTTTTAATTATAACAACGCTAATTAAAACCTTTATCAGTATGTTTTTGCTGATACATATCCATATCCTGTTTTTAAGTTTTACCTAATTTTTTATTTTTTATTACAATATTCCAATTTAACCTTTAATATCCATAGTGTTTAAATTTCGGGTAATCCAAATTTCCTTTATTTCACTACTTAAAAGTTATCATATCTAGAATATACATATTACTTACTTAAATATATTCTTATCTTATTTCATAAACATTTTCTATTTCTCATCCTAATACATCATCACTTGCTGGTAGAGTGTCCTTTATTGCCTAAAATCCATCATCTATATTATTTGGGCTAAACAATAGTTCAAAGCTAATTCCTAATAGTTAATTTTCATTTCCCTTATAGGTCTAAATCCTAAGTATTAAGCCAGTTAATTCCTTATTTTTATCATTTAACAAGAATATTTGAATGCAATAATCATATTTCCCTTAATCTAAAAATCTCCCTTTAGCCCATTAGTTGAAACTTTAGGATCCTCTATCATAGATCAGAAAATCCCATTTTTAAAAAATCTAACCTTGCCTTTCTTTTTGTGCCAGCCAGGCTTCCATACCAATGCCTTCAAATCATCAGGTAGATCTCCCTTCATTCTTAGACATATTGCTTGAACCAAGGGAGACCATCTAGTTATCAATTTTCCAGAAAGGCTGGTCCATTCATAGCCATTAAACTGTTGTCCTGGTGGCTCCTTCAGTACAAGTTGGTCATCTTGTTCCTCAGGTTTCCTCTGGTTTAGGTAGAGAGTCACGTCCAGGTTTAAAGTTGTTATTTGGTCATCTAGGTTTCCAGCATGCTGTATTTGTTGGTCTTTAACAGCCTCCATGTTGGTGTTACTTTGTTCCACTTCTGTTGTTTTTGGGGTTGTAAGTTCTTTAGTTGCGGTCAGGGTTTGTCTGTCAAGGTTTTCAGTAAATTGTGTTTGTTGATCTTTAAGTTCCTCTGTCTTGGTGTTAGTTTCTTCTGCCTCTGTTGGTTTTTGGATTATGAGTTCTTTTGTTGAATTCAGAGTTTCATTTTGTAGGTTTAAGCTGGCGCCTTTATCTTTCAATCTGGATTTAATTATTTCAGTAGCTTCAAGAATTTTTTCAAGTATAAGTTTATAGTTAAGTTGTGGCTGGTCTTCCTCCATTTCTAACACAGTTATGAATAGTCCTTTAGTGAAGGCTATTTCTTAGATAAAAGTCAGTAAATGTTCACCTCCACAATATCTATAAGCCAATTTCACTGTCCAGCTGTTCTGCCAGCTTATTATCTCTTTTAGATAATGCCAAGGGCAAATCTGGGCTGTAAGCAGGTCTCTTTAAGAAAAGTATTTACTTGCTATACCAAGCTTCACCAAAAGATGTCCCTGACAGCATTTTGTATCTTTTTCAAGACCAGGCTAGGTTTTTAATCCAGATAGAGTTCTTTTTCATAGATAAAGTGACAGGTCCCCGTGAAAATAGGAGTTTTGGATCCCCAGATATCAAGGTAAAATAAATCCAGCTGCTTAATTGTATTTTTCAGGGCTTTGGTTTCCTGCGTAGTCAGGAGCCACCATCTTGGACGGTGGGAAAGAAGTGTTCCCTTCCCTCTCTCCTCACAGGGGGAAAGAATTTCAGAGGGCTTTTGACAGGAAAGTACTTGGGATACAGGAAGGTAGAGTCTCACCCAGTTCCTCTGCATTGCTTTCAAGTGCTTGGTTGTGAGTTTGGCCTCGGCAGGTAGTGGCTTAATGATGGGCCATGTGAATGGCTGATCTTTTCCCCGTTGGTCCGAAGAGTTCCTCCGGATCAAACAGAAGGGCTGCCACCCTTCTGTGATCAAACAGGAGGTCCTCTTCACGGTCATCACCCCTCCAAGGTGACTTTCGACCCCTTTCAGGGTCCCTGGCGGGAGAAAACTGGACGGCGAGGGGAGTGATCGCTTCGTGCGTCCACTAGCACCACGATCTGGAACCGGAAGCCTATCACTGTGTATTTGTGATGGGTAAACACTTTTTCTTCTAGTAGTTCTGCAGCTGCTGGCCCTGGTTGCTCAGCCAACAGTCCTGAGTCCTGTAACCCACTTTTCACCAGATAACCAGGAACTCCAGTATCTAGTGTAGACCTTGTTAACCCAGGTGTCATCCGAGCCAATATGGCTTTCTGAAATTTATGACTCACCATATTTTTTATGAGAGAGACACTCTTTGACTGACTCCTCTGATGAGACCTGTCCAGTATGGTTGAACCTCTGGCATAGCTCTCAACTTCCTCAGAGTACACAAGTCCCACAACCATGTCAAGGTAGTGCTTCACTGGGGGCATCATTATCATTATCATTATTCATTTGGTCAAATCCACAGAAATGGGGAAGGGGAAGGTAGAAATGGAGAAAAAGGAGGAGATTAAAAAAAGGAGGTGAGGGTGGATATTTTATATTTTCAGTAGTTTGACATAGTATTAAGTACTAATACTTAATACTTAATTGTGTGGTTTGAGGTTCCTTAGCATTTTGGCCAGGTTCCCTTTTCTTCCAGCACTTCCATAAAAGAAAACAAAACCTTGTGTTCTTCATTGGCCTCAGCACCAGGCTCAGACCAAAATTGGGGACAACAGAACTATGTCAAACTACATAAAATATAAAATATCCACCATCCCCTCCTTTTGTTTATCTCCTCCTTCTCCTTCATTTCCATCCTCCCCTTCCCAATTTCTGTGGATTTAACCAAATGGAGAATGATGAATCCATTCCTTGCTTCAGTGAGATATCTAGATTTATAACTCTAAAGCAGTGTTTCTCAACCTTGACAATTTTAAGGCATGTGGACTTCAACTCCCAGAACTCCACAGCCAGCAATGAAGTCCACATGCCTTAAAATTGTCAAGGTTGAGAAACACTGCTCTAAAGAAATATAGAAGTTATACCCAGCACTGATCATCCTCATGTTCTCCATGTAGTGAACCATCCCCCCAAACATAGCAGAGAAATCTCTGCTCAGAAAGCAGCAGAAAAAATGTCCCGTTTCACCAAATTGGGGGGAGGGAGTCCAGCCCCTCCCTTCCCTGCCAGAGATAGCAATCTCTGCTCAGGAAGCAGCAAGAAAAAAGGAGTGTTCTCTAAAGGGGGAGGGGGAAATCCACCCTTTGCCTTTCAAATTTTGCCACTTCCCTGTTTCCTGTTTGCCAGCACGTCCCCAGGTGATTGTTGTTTTGGCGGGGTGCTGAGTTGGCTCTACCTCCAGTTGCCTGTGGTGACTTGTTCTATGCCTACTTGGCCACACCCACCTGGCACCCCTTAATCAGCCATGCCAACATGATTGCGTCCACTTGGCCACGCACACACCCCCCCCCCCGCTCCAAGTCATCCACCCTAAGTCATCTGCCCTGAATGGGCTGCACCTAATCCTTTGCCTCAACCCAGCCACGCCCACCTGGCAGCACTCAGATGGCCACGCCTACCCGGTCACACCCACCTGGCTGCAGTGAGTCCTCCCATTCCCCTCGACAAAAATGCCAAGTGTGATGATTAATAATAATAATAATTGGAAAATATACCTCCCTGGGAAAGAACTAACTAACCAAGTTGTGGGACTATGGTTTGATCTTCAAAATACCTATGAATTTAAAAATCTATTTAAAATCAAAGTATGCTTTGCTTATCAAAATAAACATGTATTAAAAAATTATTTGAAATATAGTTAAATTGGAAATCAGTTAGAGAAACAAGGCACACCTTCATTGGAATATATTTTGTTTACTTTCAAAGAATTCAATATACGGTATTGGATGGGTAGAAACTCTTGGAAAAAGTCAGTCCCTTAGGTAACACAGTCCCAAGCCATGCAGGCTTTAAATATGACAAGAGACATATTGAATTGTACCCAGAAACACACTGGCAGCCAGTGCAGCTCTCACTGTTCCAGTGTGCCATGTTGCCAGCACTATTTATTCCCTGTGCAGCTGCATTTTGCCAAGTGGAAGTCTCCAAAAGCTCTTCAATGGCAGCCCCATGTACAGCATGTTACAGTACTCTAAGCAGAAAGTTACAAGAGCAAAGCAGCAGAGCAGGTGAGCAGAGCCTCCCAGTATGGGGAAGAGTGCAACTGGTGCACTACCCTAAGGTGTGCATAGGCTATCCTAGCCACAGCTGCCACCTGCTCTTAAAGTACAAGCTATGATTCTTGGTGGACCCCCAGATTGCATTCCAGGTCTGTCCTAGGCAGTGCCACCCTATCCAGAACTGGAGATGGAAGAACTTTGTCTCTAGAAGGTTCAAATACCCAGAGCCACTCCATCTTGTTAGGGTTGAGTTAAAGCGTGTTTTGCCCCATCCAAAATCCTGGGATAGGACATTCACAGCCTCACTCAAGGGATCTGGAGTAGCAATATAAAGCTGAGTGTCGTCTGCATATTGATAATGAAAGTAAAGGTTTCCCTGTCAGTCTTGTCTGATTTTAGGGCACATTGCTCATCTCTGTTTTTTTGGCCGAGGGAGCAAAGTGTTGTCTGAAGATAATTTTCAGTGGAAATTAATTTACATGAGACTAGGACTTTGATATTGGGAGCTGGAAACCGAGAATGAAGTATGAAGAATGATGTTTATAAGAGGGATAAGACTTCACTTTAATGAGACACAATAGGCCAATATCATTATTGAATAATAACTACAAATTGTTTACAAATTGATACACTGAAAATAATTTTGCAAGAATTAATACAGTAGAATCAAGGGTTTTTTTACATAAAAGATAAAAGACTATGTTAGAATGGGGTTGAATATTTTGGAATATTGGAACAACATAATGAAAAACAATCCCCATTGATATTCTTAGGTGCACATAAAGGCCTTTGACAGTCTGAAATCTTGAAATATTCAGTAGAGATATAAGGCAAGACAAGAGAGTTATGGGAATAAAGCTCAAAAAAAGAGACCTACAAGTTAAATGCTTTTGCACATTAGTTGTTGTTGGTTTTGGGAAATCGTTTGCAGGAAAATAAAGCATAATGGCTAAATTAAAATACTTCAAGATTTCAAAAGTAATACATAGACGTCTGTGATGTTTATAGAAATATGAAAATAGGAGATCAAAGAAATTGATAAAAAACAGGTTTTATAATTGAGAAGAAGGTAAAATATCTGGGTATCACTATAACAAATATGAATTTAGGTCATTTATACAGTGTACAGAATAATAGAACTGGAAGGGACCTTGGAGGTCTTCTTGTCCAACCCTTGCTCAAGCAGGAAACCCTATACCATTTCAGCAGTGATGGGATTCAAATATGTGAACAACCAGTTCTCTGTGTGGATGCCACTTCCGGAAGTCTGTTCTGGGCCTGGGCAACATAAAATTAGCTACTGGTTCTGCCAAACTGGTGCAAACCAGCTGAATCCCACCACTGCATTTCAGACAAGTGACTGTCCAGTCTCTTCTTAAAAGTCTCCAGTGATAAAGCACCCACAACTTTCAACATAACTACATTAAAAGATGGAAGGAAATTAAAGGTGTTAAGATGGGAGAAACTATGTGTTATTGCTAGAAAGAATTTCTGTGATAATGATTTTCTCCCTAATAAAATTTTTAATCAGGACTATCTATTTATTGTGCCAGATGGTGGATTTGTATATTTCTCAGAGAAATTGATGAAATAAAGGCATGGCATCAAAAGTTAAAGCAAATTACAATCCCTAAAAACACACTTCTAGCCCATTTCTCAGGAGAGATGTGCAAAATATTGAGAGTTGGAGAGGAAATGATTATTTTCCCAATCATCAAAATTACCAGTTCCTTTTTAGCATTACTGAAGATATTCAATTCTATCAATTTTCAGAAAGTCAGCCTAATAATAGGAGTCCTTATATCTCTGTTCAAAATATCATTTGTTGAACAGTGTATAGAAAGCTGGGATTTGAATCCTTTCTATTCTAAACCTCATGTGGTATTCTAAGCTGTTTTATCACTAGTTCATTCTTCAATAGTTTCTGTAATTTTCTATCTTCCCATCTCATATTTGTTACTGTAATCCTCATAAATGGGAGAATATACTCTGTAAAACACACATTGGAAAATTCTCTCCCCTTGTACTGATTGCTTAGATCACTTTTACCTTTACTATGTGGAGAGACCATGGAAGAGAAATGAACCAATGGAAGCTTTACTGACCTTAAAAAGTGGTTGTCCATGCAGAATGATATTAATCTAATTTAGACACATTGAGGAAAATCATCCCACTTTTATCTTCTTTCAAAGAAAGAAATGAAGATATGAAAGTAGTTTCTCAAATAAATTTTATTTTTTTTATTTTTTTTAAAAAAGTGGCATTAGTTCAAAACACATTAAAGAGCTGGAAGATGTAGGAAGCACAAACAAACAAAAATTGTAATCTGTTTGGAAAAAATATTCCACTTCCTATATCTCATCAATTTGCTCAGCCAGGAGATGTTACCATTGGGGCAACTGCCTCTCAAGCCTTTTTCTTTCACAACAGCCCTTCCTTCACAGAAGATCCTGCTCAGACATTGATCAATGAAGTGATGTAAGTAATTCTATTTTTTTTCTCTTTAGACTAGTAAGTGCAAAATAATTGGGGGGGAGGGAAAGGGTTGAGCAACAGAAGTATAAAGTGATAAGTCTTAATTTTCATAATCATACTGTCACTGGGAATTTTTAGTTAATGAATTTTCTCTCTTTTTGAAGTGTAAGAAGTTGGCTACTGAATTGAAAACCCCATTTGACTTCATAGATTTCATGAAATCCATATATGATTCTTTTTTTTCAGCTTTTGTAATAGTTTAGGATAATTTGTCAATCTGTTAGTTATTGGTGACTGACAAAATCATAGGTATGATTTGTATTCACAACAATGTGTGAAAACGTTCTATTCACAATGAGTGAAGTAAGTTGCTGTCAAAGATTGAAATTCTCTGAGTCAGGGAAAAGTGATTTGATAATGAGGCCACATATTAGATAAACGAGTAACTTTTGGAAATGGATTCAAAGGAAACTCTTTGTCAATGAGCAGTAACATGTTTCTTTCCAAAGTAAAAATATTTCAGGAGATTTTTTTAAAAAAACTTTCCTTCTCTTTGGAATGATACAATTTTTTGTTGTTGTTGTTATATCAAGGCAGAGACAAGTGTTGTTTTCACCCAGTTCATTCAGACACCCATATGACTTGCCACTAAACTTTTTCTTGGAAACTAGCAACGGGCATAGCAACCCTTTTGAAGCTGTTAGGCTATTTAAAGGTAAAGGATATTGCATACTTCAGTATCTGCAGCCTGAGGCAGCTGCCTCTTAGTGAATAGTACAGTTACCCTGTGGTATGATGGGCGGTCAATAGGTTTGATAAATAGTAGTGGAAATGGATCTATGGCTTCCTTTGAAGTTTAATGCATACTGCTTTATAGATCAAATAAACAAGAATTAAAGGATATGAGATATCGTTTGTTATTTAACTAAGTTGATAGCTTTTTTTGTGTCAGTTTTGTACCTAAGTTGTATCAGCAAATCCTTGCTTTAGTGTTTGTAGTCAAGGAGATCAATAGGAACCCTGAGTTCTTACCAAACATCACATTAGATTTCCACGTTCTGAATGACTACTTCTCTGTGAGGATAACCTATAAAGCTATCTTGAGCCTACTTTATATACAGGAGAGGTTTGTTCCCAATTTTACCTGTGATTTGAAGAAAAGTTTTATTGCTGCCATTGGAGGACGTTTGACAGAGACCTCATCCATCATGGCCACAGTCCTTGCCAATTACAAGATTCCACAGGTGGGGTCTTCTAGAAATCCTCAATTTCTTTATTTTCTTCAGTTATTCAGGCTACTTTTCACAGTTGACTTTCAAATTGCAGATTCTGTGAGAACATTGTATTGTACTTTCAATTATAATAAACAAGATGACAACCACAGTCCTAAATCGTCCGGATTGAAGGCCAGGAACGCAGGAACTTGGTGTACGTTAGCAATTCTTTATTCACCAACTGACAAAGTCAGCACTGGGAATAGCTTCTCCCCAGAGCTCTTTATAGTGTGTCCACGCCCACACCCCCACCCTCCGCCCACAAACCACCATCCGGTTAATTATCCTTATAACCCGACCCTTGTGCCTTAACCCCTCTTCCCGTGCAGCCCCACCCCCTGCGGTCCAGCGTTCGTTCGCCTGTCGTTGCTGCCCCATGTTCGCTGCCTCCTGTTGGAATGGTAGGTCTATTGGTTCAGCCGCTGGCCAGTCCTTTCTGGCCAGGCTGTTAGTACGGTGCGCCTCCTCCCCCTCTATGCCCACGCCGGGGCCGCGTTGCTGACTGGGGAGGTGCTCCGGACCAGCGTCTGTAACCTCCGCGGTGTCGGGGGGAGGTTGCACGCCCCCCGGCATTGCCGGCTGCTCCCTGCCTCCCAGCTGGCCGGCAGGACATTCGGCAGCTTCCGCGGCGCCTCCCGCGGCATGCAAACTCAACTGGGACACCATCGGCCGTTCCGCTGCTCCTGACTGGCCGCCGGGATGCTCTGGGCCAGTTCCGGTACCTTCCGAGGCTGCGGGGAAAGCCCAGACGCCGCCCGACGCTGCCGGGTGTTCCCCGCCTCCCAACTGGTCGGCGGGACGCCTGGCGGCAGCCGCAGCACTCCCTACAGCATCCAGGAGGGGGTGAGAGGCTGTCGGCCGTTCCTCCGCTGTCAGCTGGCCGGGGGGTTGTGGCCGGCCGGCTCCGGTACGGCCCGCGGCTGGGCTGGCGCGCCGTGCAGCATCGGGACCATCGACGAGGCGAGTTGGTGGGGGTGGGATTGTTCGCTCACCGCCCCCCCCCCCGAATGGCAAGCCCCTTGGGGCTTGACATGCGGCTCCCCCTACCACGTCCTCACCTGTAAGAAAACAACAAGACAGTGAGTTTTCTCTATTGTGTTGTGCCCGGCCCGGTTTCTCTGGCCAGCGCTTGTGGAATGCCCGTACAAGTCTTGGGGCATGCACGTCCCCCTCCCTCACCCAAGAGGCGTCTGACAGGGGATATCCCTTCCATTGGACGAGGTATTGCAATCGACCACGTCTTATTCGGGAGTCGATTATCTCTTGTACCTCGTATTCATCCCCAATGACTGGTCCCGGCCCCTTAGCACCCACCCCGGGTCCTTGCGCTAGTTTCAACAAGCTACTGTGAAACACTGGGTGCACTTTTCCTAGGAGGGGGGGTAGTCTTAGGCGGACTGTGACCGGATTGATTACTTTTACCACCTGAAAGGGACCTACATATTTGGGGCCCAATTTCCTAGTAGGTACTGGCAACCTAAGGTACTTTGTTGATAGATAAACCCAGTCCCCTATCTTAAAGGGTGGGTGGTCAGGTCTTTTCTTATCAGCCTGGGTTTTGGTGGTTGCTTCAGCCCTTTGTAAAGCTTCCTTTATCGCTCCCCAAAGTCCCGTGAGCCGCGTCATCCACGCCTGGGGTGTGTACGCAGTACCTGTCTCGTCGGACCACTCCGGAAAGGGTACAAACTCCACCCCGTTTACCACCCGGAACGGAGCGAACCCGGTACTGCTGTGTACGGTGTTGTTGTACGCCACCTCAGCGAAGGGCAGTAAATCTACCCAGTCAGTCTGCTGGAAGGTGATGTAACTACGTAAATACCGCTCAACCATAGCATTTGCTCTTTCGGCGGCTCCGTTGGTAGATGGATGGTAGGCCGAGCTAAGACCTTGGGATGATCCCACCAACGCCAGAAATGTACGCCAGAATTGGGCTGTGAACTGTACTCCTCTGTCCGAAATGATGCGACGTGGCACGCCATGCAGTCGGTAGACATGCTGCACAAACATTCTGGCTAGCCGCTGTGCCGACGGCAGCCCCTTACATGGGATGAAATGGGCTTGTTTGGAGAAGAGATCGATTACAGTCCATATTACCGTGTAGTTGCGGCTTGGGGGTAGCTCTACAATAAAGTCCATTGCGATCTCTTCCCAGGGTTGTCGTGGATCCGCTACCTTTTGTAGTAGGCCCATTGGTTTTCCCACTCGGGGCTTCGCGGTAGCACAGACGTGACAGGTCTTCACATACGTTTCTACGTCCGGCTTTAAGCGGGGCCACCAAAATTGCCGTCGAACGTGATGGAGGGTTTTTAGGAAGCCGAAATGCCCCGCTTGCTTGGCATCGTGGCATCTCCTAAGGACAAGTGGGCGTAACTTCTCAGGGACATAGAGTTTGTCGGCTTTCCATGCTAGCCCATCTCTTTGAGTTAGTATATCTGGATGGTCCTGTAAACCACTTATCATGGACTATAGCCTCCCGCAACTCTGGTAATGTAAGGGTAGTCGTTTGGGACGTCCTTATGCCCGCCACCTTATGAGTACAGGTAGGAATTATTGCCTGTACCACCTCCTCCCGATCGCTATGGTATTGCGGGAGGCGGGATAACGCGTCCGCGAGAAAGTTTTTCCCTCCCGGTACATATTTCAGAGTAAACCGGAACTGGGTAAAATATTGAGCCCATCGGACATGTTTTGGTGATAGGCGCCGAGGTTTTTGTAGTGCTTCCAGGTTCCGGTGATCAGTCCACACCTCAAACGGATGAGGGGAGCCTTCCAGCAAGTGCCGCCAGGTCATTAAGGCCCATTTGACGGCATATGCTTCCTTCTCCCAAATGGCCCATCCACGCTCTGTCACGGTAAATTTACGAGACGTATATGCACACGGCTGCAGTAACCCTTGTTGGGTTGGTTGGAGTAGGACGGCCCCCACAGCTACGTCGCTTGCGTCAGCCTGCACAATGAAGGGAGCATCGGGGTTTGGATGGATCAATAACGGCTCCTTCGCAAAGAGTGCTTTGAGTTCCTCAAACGCTTTTTGGCAGGCCATAGTCCATCCTACTGGCTGGCTAGGTCGTGGCTTACCTTTCAGGTGTTTTGTTTTTAAGAGTTCCGTTAGAGGGTGAGCCACGCTAGCAAACGATGGGATGAATTGCCGGTAGAAATTGGCGAACCCGAGGAAACTTTGCAACTGCCTTCGGGTGGTGGGAGCCTGCCAGTCAAGAACCGCTTTAACCTTGAATGGATCCATTTCCACTCCTGCCGCCGATATGCGATAGCCCAAATAGTCCAACTGCTCACGGTGAAACTCGCATTTAGATAGCTTGACGTATAATTTCGCTTCCAATAGTTTCTTCAATACCTGTCGTACCAGGGCAACATGCTCCTCCATTGTTGTAGTATAAATCAGAATGTCGTCAAGGTAGACGAGGACCCCCCGGTAAAGGTGTTCGTGTAATACTTGGTTTATTAACTGCATGAAGACGGCGGGGGCCCCCTGCAGCCCGAATGGCATAACACGGTACTGAAAACTCCCTAAAGGACAATTGAATGCCGTCTTCCATTCGTCCCCCCGTCGTATTCGTACTCGATAGTACGCCTCTCACAAATCTAATTTGGTAAATATCCTCCCTTTACCTAACTGGGCCAGCAGGTCCTTCATAAGGGGGAGTGGGTACAGATGTTCCACACAAACCGCATTCAAACCTCAAAAGTCAACACAGAGACGTAATGATCCGTCTTTTTTTTCTCGGAACAATACAGGGGCGGCCACTCGGGATCGAGCCGGTTGAATAAAACCTCTTGCCAGGTTCACATCAATGAACCGCCGCAGTTCCTCCAATTCCCTGGGTGCCATGGCATACATCCGAGGTTTTGGAAGTTTGGCCCCAGGTTCAATTTCAATGCCACAGTCCGTCGATCGATGAGGGGGTAGTTGGTTGCACTCCGTTTCACTAAACACTGCAGCCAGGTCCTTATATTCTTGAGGAAACAGGTCCTCCCCTCCTCCACTCACTCCGCATACGGGGTCCGATGTGTCAATCCCTGGGGCCTGACACTGTCTAGGGGGCTGAGGTCCCACACTCAAGCGTACTCTACGGTACCCCCCTTCCCACCAAATAGTGGGTTCCCACCTATCCAGCCATGCCAGGCCGAGAATTACGGCTTCACTCATGGCAGGGGCCACTACGAACCAGATGATTTCCCAATGGGCTCCCAGCTCCATCCATACGGGCTCGGTAATGTGGGTCGCTGGAGCCCCACCCAACAGGGAACCGTCCACTTGTTCGAACCGTACGGGCTGGGCTAACCTGTGCAACCGGATCCCATGCTCCAGGGCTAACGCTTTGCTGATTAGGCAACGGGTACACCCTGTATCTATTAGTGCCTTACATTCCCACTGTTCCCCAGAGTGGGGACTCGTCAAGGTTACCGGTAGGACGAAAGGGGCTATAGGTTCACTTACCATCGGATCGTCGACGGGGTCGTCATCGCTTTCCTCGTCAACTGGCCGATACTGCGCCGTCGCCATGGTGTCTCTCCCAGGCACTGCCTGTAGTGGTGATGATGGGGTCTTCGGATGGGCCGCAGCTTTTGATGCATCAGGGCCCTTCTGAGGTGTTTGCGCTGAGGCCCTTGGGGTACCGGCCACTCGTGGAGCGGGAGCTGGACACTCGGCCGCCCGGTGACCCGGCTGATTACACCGGAAGCATCGAAACGCCGTGCCACTAGCCGGACTGGTCGCTCTGGGATAGCTAGCTGGAGTACTGGGTAGTCTCTGTCCGCTCTCCCTCGGTTTCCCCACAGGGGCCCGTGCCTGGCTGGCGTCCCGATTCCTCTGGACCTCTCTGAGGTTGGTATCGAGGTCCACAGCCACACGAAACCATTCCCGAAGGCGATTGGGAATGCCCCTATAAATACATGCCTGGCGCAGCTCTTGATCCAACCCGGCCCGGAAATGATGAACTAGTAACCTGTCAGGCCAGGATGAAGTGAGCCGGCCGGCTAATCGCCTGAAGTCACGAACGTACTCCGCTACCGGTCGGCCTCCCTGCCTCAAGGACAGGAGTTCCGACTCGGCCCGCTGGACCCGGGAAGAGTCCTCAAAGCGATTGTGAAGAGCCTCCAGAAACAACCCCACATTACTAAGTACCTTAGCGTGATCGCTATAGAGGTCGGCGGCCCAGACCGCCGCCTCCCCTTGTAGCCCTGCCGTAACCCCCACTACCATGGCCCATTGGGATGGGTATAAATGGCCATATCGGTCCAGGTGGCTAACCACGTGGCTTAAGAACATTGCCAACCTGTCCGGGTCCCCGTCAAAAGAAATGGGAAGGGCTGGCGGGGCCCATTGTTGACCCGGGCCCCCTTGCGCAGGCGGCATCACCCCACCACCTCCGGTAGATGTGGCTAGTCCTGGCACCGCAGCTTGACCATGTGCCCTTCTGCCAGAAGGCTGTGTCCAGCCGACGGGCCCTGTGGATTCCATCCCAGAAATTGCAGGCCCCGTTGCCAAGGCATCTCCCAGCTGGGGAAGCCGAAACCGCGGACTGCTCAGTCAGAATTGCGACGTGTCCGCCCGTCCAGACGTGCCATCTGACCGTTGGCGCGAGGAGCGGCCCTGGCAGCTGCCTTCACTGAACTGTTCTCGGAGGACATCCAGCGTGTACTCGCCAGGGGCGGTGGAGTAGCTCCACTCGTCTTCATCCTCGCCCGTTAACTGCCTCTCCCTCCAACCCAGTAGGGAAGACCTGCCCGGCGGGTTGCGGGGTCGGCCTTCTTCCAGTGATGCCAATGCTGGGCTCTGCCACCACTCCTCCCTTGGCTTAGAAACCCCAGCTTCTGTGGTCACTGCCGCAGGGCCGGACCCCTGGGTAGATTTGGGCCGTACTACTGGCTGTTCCTCCCCTGCCACGACCACCTGGGTGGGTCCTGTGGGGGCAATTGCTGTGGCCCCAGGCAGTGATGTGTCCTCCACCTGAGGAGCATCTTGCTTCCCTTCTGCCATCCCTCAGCTATGAAGTGAGGACAAAAGGTAGGCGAAAGAAATGGGAGTGCTGACTTACTGACAACCACAGTCCTAAATCGTCCGGATTGAAGGCCAGGAACGCAGGAACTTGGTGTACGTTAGCAATTCTTTATTCACCAACTGACAAAGTCAGCACTGGGAATAGCTTCTCCCCAGAGCTCTTTATAGTGTGTCCACGCCCACACCCCCACCCTCCGCCCACAAACCACCATCCGGTTAATTATCCTTATAACCCGACCCTTGTGCCTTAACCCCTCTTCCCGTGCAGCCCCACCCCCTGCGGTCCAGCGTTCGTTCGCCTGTCGTTGCTGCCCCATGTTCGCTGCCTCCTGTTGGAATGGTAGGTCTATTGGTTCAGCCGCTGGCCAGTCCTTTCTGGCCAGGCCGTTAGTACGGTGCGCCTCCTCCCCCTCTATGCCCACGCCGGGGCCGCGTTGCTGACTGGGGAGGTGCTCCGGACCAGCGTCTGTAACCTCCGCGGTGTCGGGGGGAGGTTGCACGCCCCCCGGCATTGCCGGCTGCTCCCCGCCTCCCAGCTGGCCGGCAGGACATTTGGCAGCTTCCGCGGCGCCTCCCGCGGCATGCAAACTCAACTGGGACACCATCGGCCGTTCCGCTGCTCCTGACTGGCCGCCGGGATGCTCTGGGCCAGTTCCGGTACCTTCCGAGGCTGCGGGGAAAGCCCAGACGCCGCCCGACGCTGCCGGGTGTTCCCCGCCTCCCAGCTGGTCGGTGGGACGCCTGGTGGCAGCCGCAGCACTCCCTACGGCATCCAGGAGGGGGTGAGAGGCTGTCGGCCGTTCCTCCGCTGTCAGCTGGCCGGGGGGTTGTGGCCGGCCGGCTCCGGTACGGCCCGCGGCTGGGCTGGCGCGCCGTGCAGCATCGGGACCATCGACGAGGCGAGTTGGTGGGGGTGGGATTGTTCGCTCACCGCCCCCCCCCCCCCAATGGCAAGCCCCTTGGGGCTTGACATAAGAATAAATTTTAAGAATGATTAAATGTTTATAAACTGAGGACCCTTTGCACTTTCCCCCAAATATTGGAGATTGGGAAACACCTGTTGGCCTTGAGTTCTACCTGCTGGTTCCACTACAGAAAGTAGTCTCTTCTATCTTCTTTTTTATGCACATTGAGTTCCAAAGTGCTTGGGCTTCAGAAAATATTCTGTCTCTCCTAGTGCTGCTTGAATCCCTTCATGTGGTCAAACCTGAAGACTTTTGCAGATCATAAATTCCTGGCTTTTGACCTTGTGCTATATTTTAAGTGTTTTCCAAATCAGTTAAAATGGACTCAGAAATAGTTAGGAGGCTTTTATGTGATTATAAAATTGCAGATATGTGAACTGACTGCATAATTTTCAGCAGCACATAAATGCACACATTCTACTTAGCTACCATGAAAATGGATCTTATTTCTCACACAATGGTTGTAATTAATGGCTATATATTGCCTTTCAGCTTGCCTATGGAACATTTTCCTAAATACATGGTGACAAAAATACATTTCCATTCCTGTATCAGATGGTCCCGGATGAAATCCATCAGTACACTGGGATTATTCAATTACTTCAGCATTTTGGATGGAATTGGATTGGACTCATGGCTGTGGATGATGACTATGGGGACATGTTTTTGCAGAAAATTGAACTGTTGCTTTCCCACAACCACATTTGTTATGCTTTCATACTTAGAACACCAAAGAAGGCATATGTGGATGAGTATATAAACTTGATTTCAGTGGAGTTAAGATATGATGAACTCTTTATGGACAATAAAGTTAAAGTTTGTTTAATCTATGGAGCACCACCATCCATGCAAAATCTGAGAATGATCATCCTTCTAGCATCTTTGACTTCATTGCCACCTTTGGATAAAGTGTGGATTGTTACATCCCATTGGAATTTTGGATCACTGTCCCTTCAGAGACTTTGGGATATACAGAGTTTCCATGGTGCTCTATCATTCACAGTTCGCTCAAAAGAGCCACCTGGATTCCAAGAATTTCTTCAGACTGTAAGGCCATCCTGGGCAAAAGAAGACAAGTTTATTCAGAATTTTTGTGAACAGGCATTTGGCTGCCCATTAATTATTTCCAGTATAAAGGAAGATAACAAACTATTGTGCACTGGAGATGAAAAGTTAGAGAGCTTGCCAAGTATTTTATTTGAAATGAACATGGGTGGTCACAGTTACAACATTTACAATGCAGTCTATATTGTGGCCTATTCTTTGCATGATTTGCTCAGTTTCAGATGCACACATAGATGTTTATTGGGAAGAGAGCAGTTTATACTTCATAATTTAAATCCATGGCAGGTACTTTATTTTATTTCTAATACACAAATATGTATGTGTTCAGCTGGGCCATTGTGTTTCTCTGATCACTACTAATGTTACTGGCCCCTTTATGGATTACTGCCTTGTTGTGGCGAAGGGGCTTGCGTAACTCAATGAAGCTATAAGCTATGCCGTGCAGGGCCATCCAAGACGGACAGGTTATAGCAGAGAGTTCTGACAAAATGTGATCCACTGGAGAAGGAAATGGCAAACCATTCCAGTATCTTTGCCATGAAAACCCCATGGACAGTACTAAAAGGCAAAAAGATATGACGCTGGAAGATGAGCCCCTCAGGTCGGAAGGTGTCCAATATGCTACTGGGGAAGAGCAGAGGGCTAGTACTAGTAGCGCCAGAAAGAATGAAGCGACTGGGCCAAAGCCGAAAGGACGCTCAGCTGTGGATATATCTGGTGGTGAAAGGAAAGTCCGATGATGTAAAGTTCTTTTCTCCATAGGAACCTGGAATGTAAGATCCATGAATCAAGGCAAGCTAGACGTAGTCAAAAAAGAGATGACAAGACTGAACATCGACGTCTTAGGAATCAGCGAACTAAAATGGACAGGAATGGGTGAATTTAACTCAGATGACCATCGGGTATACTACTGTGGGCAAGAATCCCTCAGAAGAAATGGAGTAGCCTTCATAGTCAATAAAAGAATAGGAAAAGCAATACTGGGATACAATCCCCAAAATGACAGAATGATCTCAATTCGAATCCAAGGCAAACCATTCAATATCACAATAGTCCAAATCTATGCCCCAACCACTGGTGCTGAGGAGGATGAAATTAACCAGTTTTATGAAGCCCTACAGCACCTTATAGAATTAACACCAAAAAATGATGTCCTTATCATCATGGGGGATTGGAATGCTAAGGTAGGAAGCCAAAAGATAACCGGAATAACAGGCAAGTTTGGCCTTGGAGTACAAAATGAAGCAGGGCACAGGCTAATAGAATTTTGTCAAGAGAATACGATGGTCATAACAAACACTCTTTTCCAACAACCCAAGAGACGGCTCTACACATGGACATCACCAGACGGTCAACATAGAAATCAGATTGACTATGTGCTCTGCAGCCAAAGATGGAGAAGCTGTATACAGTCAGTAAAAACAAGACCAGGAGCTGACTGTGGCTCAGATCATGAGCTTCTCATTGCAAAATTTAGGCTTAAATTGAAAAAAGTAGGGAAAAGCACTAGGCCACTCAGGTATGAACTAAATCATATTCCTGATGAATGTACAGTAGAGGTGACAAATAGATTTAAAGAATTAGATCTGATAGACAGAGTGCCTGAAGAACTATGGATGGAAGTTCGCAACATTGTACAAGAGGTAGCAACTAAAACCATCCCAAAGAAAAAGAAATGCAAGAAAGCAAAATGGCTGTCTGAGGAAGCTTTGCAAATAGCTGAGGAAAGAAGGGAAGCGAAAGGCAAGGGAGAAAGAGAAAGATACACCCAATTGAATGCAGAATTCCAGAGAGTAGCTAGAAGAGATAAGAATGCCTTCTTAAATGAACAGTGCAAAGAAATAGAAGAAAACAACAGAATAGGGAGGACCAGAGATCTCTTCAAGAAAATTGGAGATATGAAGGGAACGTTTCATGCAAAGATGGGCATGATAAAGGACCAAAATGGCAGAGACCTAACAGAGGCAGAAGAGATTAAGAAGAGATGGCAAAACTACACAGAAGAACTATACAGGAATGAGCTTAACATCCCAGATAACCACAATGAGATGGTCACTGACCTCGAACCAGACATCCTAGAATGTGAAGTGAAATGGGCCTTAGAAAATCTGAGCAACAACAAAGCTAGTGGAGGTGACAGTATTCCAGCTGAGCTATTCAAAATCTTAAAAGACGATGCAGTAAAAGTGCTACACTCAATTTGCCAGCAAATTTGGAAAACTCAACAGTGGCCACAGGATTGGAAAAGGTCAGTTTACATTCCAATTCCAAAGAAAGGCAATGCCAAAGAATGTTCAAACTATTGCACCATTGCACTCATTTCACATGCTAGTAAAGTTATGCTTAAAATCCTACAAGCTAGACTCCAGCAGTATGTAGATCGAGAACTACCAGAAGTACAGGCAAGATTTCGAAGAGGCAGAGGAACTAGAGATCAAATTGCCAACATACGCTGGATCATGGAGAAAGCTAGGGAGTTCCAGAAAAACATCTACTTCTGCTTCATTGACTATGCAAAAGCCTTTGATTGTGTGGATCACAACAAATTGTGGCAAGTTCTTAAAGAGATGGGAGTACCAGACCATCTCATTTGTCTCTTGAGAAACCTATATGCGGGTCAAGAAGCAACAGTGAGAACTGGACATGGAACCACTGATTGGTTCAAAATTGGAAAAGGAGTCCGGCAAGGCTGTATACTGTCGCCCTGCCTATTTAACTTATATGCAGAGCACATCATGAGAAAGGCAGAGCTAGATGAATCAAAAGTTGGAATTAAGATTGCCGGGAGAAATATCAACAACCTAAGATATGCAGATGATACCACTCTAATGGCAGAAAGTGAAGAGGAACTAAAGAGCCTCTTGATGCGGGTGAAGAAAGAGAGTGCAAAAGTAGGCTTGAAACTCAACATTAAGAAAACCAAGATCATGGCATCCGGCCCTCTCAATTCCTGGCAAATAGATGGGGAAGAAATGGAGGTAGTGACAGATTTTATTTTTCTGGGCTCAAAGATCACCTCAGATGGGGACTGCAGCCAAGAAATTAAAAGACGCTTGCTCCTGGGGAGGAAAGCTATGGCAAATCTAGACAGCATACTAAAAAGCAGAGACATCACCCTGCCAACAAAAGTGCGTATAGTCAAGGCCATGGTTTTCCCAGTTGCAATGTATGGCTGTGAAAGTTGGACCATAAGAAAGGCTGAGCGCAAAAGAATTGAGGCCTTTGAACTATGGTGCTGGAGAAGACTCCTGCAAGTCCCTTGGACTGCAAGGCATTCAAACCGGTCAGTCCTAGAAGAGATCAACCCTGACTGCTCTTTAGAAGGCCAGATCCTGAAGTTGAAACTCAAATACTTTGGCCACCTAATGAGAAGGAAGGACTCACTGGAAAAGGGCCTAATGCTGGGAAAGATTGAGGGCAATAGAAGAAGGGGACAACAGAGAATGAGATGGCTGGATGGAGTCACTGAAGCAGTAGGTGTGAACTTAAATGGACTCCAGAAGATGGTAGAGGACAGGAAGACCTGGAGGAACGTTGTCCATGGGGTCGCGATGGGTCGGACACGACTTCGCAATTAACAACAACAACAATGTTACTGGGAATGATGTTATATCCCATTGTTGTCACAATGAATTCTATAGAATAAAAGGTGATTTCTTCCAAATGAAAGAAAACTTTTAAATTAGTAGTTGTATTGAATGGACGCTGCTTCCATAGCACTCATATAATACAAGCACTAATCTAAAACCTTTCATTCTTTGTAGAGGGAAGTTGACTTCTATTGTCCAGAATCGATTTGCTCCATAGCCCTTATCCAATATGGCCATTGTTGGTTTTCCAATGCTGTGTAGTTATTTTTAAATATATAAAGGAATTTCTTTTTTTAAAAGAAAATTTTATTGGTTTTCTAATTTTACATTTAAGTATTGGAAAAGCAACGTGGCGGCAGAGTTGGTCAATAATTCCATAACATACAAATATCTTTAGTACAGATCTCAAACTATTACATTAAATGTTTCCCCTCTTTTCCCCTTAGTATTTACTGTCTCATTTTTAAATTAGGACAATTCTTATTATATCAATTAAATAAGAAAATAACTTTCTTGCATTTATCAATAATTTTTAGTTTATACATATCCTAGTTGTTTTAACATTCAATCTTTTTAGACAATGTCCTGGTTAATTTTTCCCAATTTTTGGTTTCCCATTAATATTTATATTTCACGTTTGATATTTATAATTTCCAAATTTTAAATAACCCCAATTCCCTTTATCACAATTCATCACAAGATCTAATATTCAGAATACAGGTCTTATCTATTTGAGTTCTCACCATCTTATATATATCTTAATTACCTTTACGTTACCTTTATAAGCAAATCAATGTTCAAATTTAACTATTAATATTTATACTTCTAAGTTATAACCAACGTTTTCTTTATCTCATCTCATAACAATATCTAATATTTCAAAGTACATGTCTTATCTATTTGGGTATATTCTATTTTAATTCGCACAAGTAAGTCAAAACCCCATTTTTCTTCAGTCTTATTCTAGCTTTCTTTCTTTGCCAAATCGTCTTCCATGTCCATGCTTTAGAGTCATCAAACAAATCTTCCTGTATTGTTATATAGATTGTTTGACATAGAAAAAACCATCTGTTTGCTATTTTTTTTTTTGAGAGGACTAACAAATTGTCTCTTTATTTTTCCATCTTGACATAGTTGTCCTGAACTGTTTATCTTCTCTTCAATCTGTTCTTCTTGATCCTCAGGTTCTTTCTGATTTATGTAGAAAGTCTTTTCCTTTTCCCATATTGTCAGTTCCTTTTCTGGGTTTTCCATTGACTGTATTTGTTGATCAGTTGAATCTTCTGTCATAATCTTTAATTGTTCCACCTTTTCTGTTATATTCTGTGTAGTTGATTTTTCAGATGTAATCAAAGTTTGAGTTTGTATATCTGGGCTGACATCTTGTTCTTTTTTGTAACCCCTTACTTCATCAGTAGCTGTAAGAATAGCTTGATGAATTGCTTTTAACATAGAGAGAATCTGTTCTTGATCTTCATCCATGTTTTCTTAGTAATGTATTAGGTTAAAAGCTTTACAATCAGAGAATGCAAAAAAAGATTTTGTCACTGAATAAGGAACACAGCTGGGCTTCTCTCAAGGTTGCATAAATCTTATCTATTGTCTGGGCTGCTGGCCAAGTCTCTTTTAGACAATAACAAATTGTAGTATCAGGTTTAGCCACAAGATGTCGCCCCTACCCTTAAAAGTTTTCTTTTAAATCAGAAGTTTTTATAATCTTTTCAGTTTTGCTTCTTTCTTATAAGTAAAAACCCAAACTTCAATAAGCATAGAAGATCTTTTAGTCCACAAACTTTAAAAAATAGAATTCCAATTAGGATCAAGTTATTCTTTCAACGTTTTAAACTCCCCTGGATAGTCAATCACTAATGTTTCTAGAGGGAGGGGTAAAATCTCCCTTCCCTCTCCACAGGGGGAAAGTACTTAAGGCAGCTTATGCAGGTAAAGAAAATAGTTAGGATTTAAGAGAGGTAGATCTCACCCAGTCTCATCCACGCTGCCTTAAAATTGCCTGATGGTAAGTGTGACTTCGGCTGTCTACAGCCTAGTGACGAGCCATATTGCTGTGGCTGGTCTTTCATTCGCTGGTTTGGAGGGCTGCCCTGGATCAAGCGGAAGAGCTATCGCCCTCCTGCGATCCAACGGGGATCCCCTCCTTGCTGGTTGCCCCTACAGGGTGACTTTCAACCCTTTCCAGGGTCCCCCAGCAAAGCGAAACTGAATGCGGAAGACAGAGCTTGCCTTCCAGACATCCATATCAGCTGCCTCGGCAAACCAGAAGTCAAGGAATTTCTTAGAAGTGTGTATTAATGTGGAAAATCAGAAGGCAGAGAAAATAAAACCATGTCTTCTAAAATTAAGGTTGTGTTTAATGATACTTCTGTGTCAATAAGGATTGGTCACTTTGTCATGAAATTTGAGCAGCACTTTATGATTGTCCGTTGTATGGTGTATTCAGATTCTACAAAGAAAACAAAATAGTTTACAAATTAGGCTAAAGTTTGCGAGTTAATTTTCCTGATGTTCCTGAAAATTCTTACAACAGATATTTGTTATAATATTAATAAGAATTTGTGTAGGATACAGTATATCATCTTCTTGAAGATAATAACTACATTCAGTATTTTGAGTAGTAGAGTAAGTTGCACTCTAAATCTCTAAAGTTATGGCTTGTTCATGAATGTAATGTGTGCATTTAAAGAGATTATAAATTATGAATCAACTATGAAGAGAGCCAGTTTGGTGCAGTGGTTAGGCACAAAGTCAGATAGTGATCTTGGCCCTCGAAAGGAGGCAACTACTAACAACTTTTGAAATCTTGCCAAGAAAAAAGCAGGAATTGGCCAGGTAGTCACTTATCTATAATTGACAGATTGACAACTTATCCTAAACTATTGCAAATGGTTTATGGGCCACAAAGCCTGCATTCAGAAAATATCAAAGTCAAAATTAGAATACAGGGTACAGAATAAAAGTGTTGGAAGGGACCTTGAAGGTCTTCTAGTCTAACCCCTTGCTCAAGTAAGAAATCCTATAACATTCTGTACAAATAACTGTCCAAACCCTTTTTGAAAACCTCCAGTAATGGAGCATCCGAGGTGTCGCAGCAGTTAGAGTGAAGTACTGCAGGCCACTTTAGCTGACTGTGTTCAGCAGGTCAGCGGTTCAAATCTCACCGGCTCAAGGTTGACTCAGCCTTCCATCCTTCCGGGGTAGGTAAAATGAGGACCCAGATTGTTGGGGGCAATGTAAATATATATATACATTGCTTACTGGTGTACACCGCTTAGAGAGTGCTTGCACTTAAAGCGGTATATAAGTCTCATAAATAAAATAAATAAATAAATAAATAAAATCCACAACATCTGGGGTCAAGCCATTCCACATATTTTTTTTTGTTCTTACCATCAGGTATCTTATCCTTAGTTCTAGATGGTTTCCCCTTGATAATTTTCCATCTATTACTTCGTCTACTTCCCTCAGGTGCTTTGAAGAATAGTTTGACCCCATCTTTTGTGTTACAACCCCTCAAATATTGGAAGACTGTTTTCATGTCATCCCTAGTTCTTAGACATACCCAGTTCCTGCAATCGTTCATCATATGTTTTAGCCCTCAGCCCTCTAATCATTTTTGCTGCTCTGTTCTGCACTCAATTCAGAATAATTCAGAAAAATTATATATTGATTTGGTGCAATGTGTGAGGACACAGGGACTTTTCTACTTCATAAATTTCAAAGAGAGAGAAAACTAATTAAGAGAAAATTCCTAATGACATTATAGTTATGAAAAATTTTAAAGGCATATCACTTTATAATCCTGTTGCTTAGCTCTCTCTCCCCCCCAATCATTTCCTCCAATTGCCATGCACTGAAGAGAAAAAGAAATAGAATTCTTACATCACTTCATTGATCAACATCTGAGAGGGCTCTTCTGTGAAGAATAGGCTATTGTGAAAGAAGAAAACTTGAGAGAGAATTGCCCCAATGATAACATTTCCTGGCTGAGCAAAGTGATGGTCTATAAGAAGTGGGTCATCAGCTATGTTGCAATTCATATCATGTGATTTACATGTAATACAGAACAAGAACAGAAGCATCGTTGTGGTCACCCCCATCCTATTATTGAGAATTTCTATTCTGAGAAATAAGAAATTCTGTTCTTATACAGAAAAATACCCTATCTCTACACTATTAAACTCCAAGACATCATTTTTCCTTATCCTTATATAGATGGCCTCTAAAACGGTTGTAGGAATATTTGTGTCAAACAGATTCACTTTATTTTAAACATGAGTTTTCAGTTTGTTGTTTGTCTTTGCCTCCCGCTGCTTTCAAACTACTTTGTGATCTTCATTTCTTTTCTTTTTTAAAAAAATATTTTTATTCATAATACAATTAAAACAAAAATGGACAAACATGACATTCCAGAATGAATTTTCCTATCAGATTGTTTCTCATAGTATAAAAGCTTAATACATCATTCTTAACCTCTATATAAGCCTCATCTTCTATACAACACAATTATATATACAATTATATGTACAGTTATATATATCTTTTAATTCTACCATTAACTTGAAGTCCGAGCAGTTCTCCTTAATTCATACCAACGGTAAAATTTGCCCCAGATTTCGAAGTATTCGTGTTCTGTCTTGTCTTTCATAATCATTGTAAGCCTGTCCATCTCAGCACATGATAAAATTTTATGCAGGATCTCTTCTTCCGTTGGAGTTCCCTTATTCCTCCAATTTTGAGCAAAAACCAGTCTGGAAGCCATTAAAATGTGTAGCATTAAATAAAGTACGCCTTTGTCATGCTTTTGCATAGTTAAACCTAACAGAAAGAGTTCTGGTTTTGGTTCTACCACTTGCTCTAATATTTCTTCCAACCATACTTTAATCCTGTTCCAAAAACCACGAGCTCGCGTGCATTCCCACCACATATGATAGTATGTTCCACTTGTCAAATTACATTTCCAACATTTAGGGGAGACATTGGTACACATTTTAGCCAATCTTGTGGGTGGGAGATGCCATCTATAAAGCATTTTGTAAAGGTTCTCTTTGTAAGAGGTGGCCAAAGTAAGCTTCTTGTTTCTTGCCCATAGTTCTTGCCAGATGTGCAGATCAAAATTAAGACCAAAGTCCTTGCTCCAATTCAACATAGTCACTTTTACTTGTTCCTCGTACATTGCCTGATCTAACAAATAGTGGTATAAATTTTTAATCATTTTATCCTCCGACCCCAATATTATTTTATCCAATTCTATTGGTTCTAATTTAATGCCTAACTCTTTTTTATCTTTCCAATATCTCGCCTGCAGTTGCAGGTATGCCCACCATTCTAATTCTATCCCTTCATCCTGGAGGGTTTTCCTGGATTTCAATTCCCCTCTTTCATGTAAGATATTTTTATATGTTATGGTCTTGTCTAATTGGGTAAATTTTGGGTGTACATATATTTCTAACGGTGAGATCCAACTAGGTACTTAGGTATAATTTGGTTGCCAAATTTTTGTCCATACATCAATAAGAGCTTGCCTAATATAGTGTCTTCGAAAATACTTATGTACTTTATATTTATGATCCCATAATATGGCATGCCATCCTATTTGTAGGTCATGGCCCTCCAGACATAATAGTCTCCTGTTCTTTAGTAATATCCAATCTCTTACCCATACTAATGCTGTAGCCTGGTAATATTTCTCCAAGTCTGGAAGACCAAATCCCCCCCTTTCCTTTGAGTCCTGCAATAATTTTAATTTAATCCTTGCTCTTTTTCCTTGCCAAATGAATTTACACATCATTTTATTCAAATTTTGAAAAAAATTCTTGTCTAATTTTATAGGTATACATTGGAACAAAAATAAGATTTTTGGCAACACATTCATTTTAATCACCGCAATTCTGCCCATAAGAGAGAGCTGTAGGTTAGTCCAAATATCAAAGTCTTTTTGAATCTGTTCTATTAACTTATCATAGTTATCCCTTTTAAGTGTAGTGCATTTGGCAGTCAATTGTATCCCTAAATATCTAATTTTATTTGTGATTTGAACACCTATTCTGTCAACCAATTCATTTTTCTGTATTTTAGTCATATCTTTGATGAGCATTTTAGTTTTTTCTTTATTTATCTTTAAACCTGCTATTTCCCCGTATCTATTCAGTGTTTCCATCAGTCTTGTCCCTGATTGTAGTGGTTCTTCAATTATAAAGACTAAATCATCTGCAAAGGCTTGTATTTTAAATGTCTCTTTCTTGATTTCTAAACCTTGGATCTGTTCATCTTGCTGGATTACTCTAGTTAATACCTCAAGAGATAATATAAACAACAGTGGTGATAGTGGGCAACCTTGCCTCGTGCCTTTTTGAATTTGGAAACTCTCAGTCAGTTCTCCATTGATTATTACTTTGGCCACCTGCTTAGAGTAAACTGATTTAAACATATTTAAGAAATTTTCCCCAAAGTCCATATACAATAATTGGTTGAACATAAAATCCCATTTTACATTGTCGAATGCTTTTTGTGCATCAAGAAAAATTAAACACATTTGCTTTTCATTATGTACTTCATAATACTCCAATATGTCCAAAACAGTCCTAATATTGTTTCTTATATATCTTTTAGATAGAAAGCTGTTTTGATCAGTATGTATAAAATCCACTAAGTACCTTTCAAATCTTTGCGCCATTATTGCCATGAAAATCTTGTAATCCGAATTCAAAAGAGAAATGGGTCTATAGTTCTTAATTTGCGCCAGGTCTGTGTTTTCTTTAGGAATCAAAGTGAGGAAGGCTTCTTCCCATGAAGCTGGTATTTTAGCTTGGGTTAAAACCTCATTAAATAAATCCAACAGCATTGGGCTTAAAGATTCTTGTGCAATTTTATACATTTCTGCAGGTATACCATCTGGCCCAGGTGCTTTATTATTCTTCTGTTTCTTAATTGTGACCGAGAGCTCTAAATGTGTTATCTCTTTATTCAGAAGAGTTTTAAATTCTTCTGGCACCTTGGGTAAATCGGCTAATTGTAAATACTGTACTATGTCATAGTTATTTCTCTTTTCGTCGTCCTTGTATAAATTCTTATAAAACTCATATGCCACTAGCTTCTTTCCTTCGTTCTGGCATACCATATCACCTTTGGCGTTATAAAGTTTAGTAACCCTCTGCTTACTGTTATGTTTTTTGATTTTATAAGCCAACCATCTCCCTGGTTTATTGGCGTTTTCGAAGAAATTTTGTTTAGTACGTTTTATCTGCTGTCCTAGATCTTCCTTCACAATAATATCCATCTTATGTTTAATTAAATCTATCTGTTGATTCAAATCACATCTTTGTGGTTCATTTTGCAGGTTATCCTCAACTTTACGTAGTTCTTCTTCTAGTTGTCTTTGGCGTTGTGTTTTGATTTTGTGTTGCCTAGCCATATAAGAAATTACAATGCCTCTCATGTAGGCTTTGGTTGTATCCCATAGATTTTGGCAATTTGTGTCCTCCTTCTTGTTTGACTTAAAAAACAGATCCAATTGTTCTTCTAATTTTGATTTGAATTCTTTATGGTTTAAGATTGCCCTTTTTAGAGTCCATGTCCTCATGTTTTTTTACCCCTTCCATCTAATTCTAATCGGATTGTGATCAGCCCAGGTGTTCGTATCAATTACAATCTCCTCTACTTCTAAATTTAAGTCAGCTGACATCCACACCATATCAATTCTGGACCATGATTGATGACGTCCAGAATAAAAGGTAAACTGTTTTTTCCCAGGATTCCTTTCTCTCCAAGTATCCTGTATATTAAACTCATCTGCCATTTTTTTTAAAAAATATCAGATATTGTTCCTCTAATTCTTTTTCTACTCTTTCAACATTTATAATCTAGGTTATTATCCACAATTGCATTATAGTCACCCATTATGCAAATGCTATCATGTTCCAACTGGCTAATAATGTTATGAATTTTCTTATAGAAGCGTTTTTGCCCCTCATTCGGGGCATAAATTCCAACCAGGAGAATTTTGGTTTTATTCAAAGTTACTTCCACAATTAGGATTCTGCCATCTTCGTCCTTATAAATTTGCTTAGCCACAATTTCTTGTTTAATATATACTACCACTCCTCCTTTCTTATATTGCGAAAGTGCTGCGAACATATTCCCCAGTTTAGGACAATTTAATAGATATTGATGTTGTTTTTTAATGTGGACTTCTTGTAACATTATTATATCTAAATTCATCTTATTAAGCCTATTGAAAAACTTCTTCCTTTTTGTTGGAGAGTTGAGGCCATTGACGTTGATAGATATAGATTCAACACATTTTTTCTCCTCCTTATCTATGTTTAGATCTAGTTACTATTGCTGGTCTAGACTCTTGAGTTTGTAAATCCTTCCCTCTTTCCACTGTTGATCTTATCGGTCTAGCCTCTTTAATTTCCTTAAACCTACTCTCCTCCTGCTTTCCTTCATTTTTCCCTTCATCAATATCCTCTCGAGGCTCAACTCATTTACCTCTGTCTTCAATGGCTTGCACCAGTGTCTCTCCTTCCTCTCTCGCTCCTCTTTCAACTAAATCTTCCTTGCTACCAAAGTTTTCCCTGTAGAATTCCTCTGCTTTTTCTATTGAGTCTAGGCGTAACTTTTTCTTCTGCCTTCCGGAGTTAACCATTTTTCTTATCAGTTTGGAAGTTATGTATTGGTAAGGCCTTCTCAGGTCTCTCACTCTTTTGGGTACTTGTTTAAGTATGATCAGCTGTTTACCTCGATATTCCAATGTATCATCTCTGAACCTGAAAAGAACTTCATCCCTAATTGATTTCTTAATAAATCTAATGTGCACTTGTCTGGGAAGATTGTGTCGTCTTGCATAATTTGTATGTATTCTATAGGTCTCATCTATCTCGTTGGCCATCTCCTCTCTGGTAGACCCCAACGCTCCTGCTAGAATATCTGACATTATTACTGGGAGGTCTTCACCTTTCATCTCTCCTACATTTTGAAACCGTAGATAATGAGCAGCCTTCTCAAGTTCTAAAGAAATAACTGTGGTTTCTAATTCTTTGTTAGCTTGAATTAGCCTTCCATTCATTTCATCCGCTCTGTGCTCTTCTTTATCCATCCTTTCCTCCATTTCTACTAGTTTTTGTTCATTTTTCATAAGTTGGTGGTGGAAGGATTCAAATTTCCCATCCATAGATTTAATTTTATCCTTAAGTTCCCCTGTATCATTCCTTATTTCACCTATTTCTTTTTTCAGATCTTCATGGTTTTTGCACATTAACTCTTGCATTGATTGCAACATTTGTTGCAAATCTTTAAGTGGGTTTGCCCTATCTTTTTGTGCCATTTCTTCAAATGATCTTTGCCTAGCAGGACCTGGTTCCAGCAATGTAGTTTGAAATGTCTGCTTTCTCCCTATTCCAGCCCTTGTAAGATTTGGAGTACTAGACATTTTTTTCAATTTTCCAAGCCAACCTCCCCACTTATTTACAACTGTTAAAGTGTTTTCCAGAGTATCAAAATTGTTGCTAAGAATCAAGAAGTTCTTAACATTATAAAGCAAAGGCAAATTTGCTACACAGTCTCTTTCCCTAGTAGTTTTTTCCTTCCCACTCTTACAGCAATTCTCGATTTAACCAGCAGGTGTCACTCTAATATTGTCTCTAGTATTAAATTTGTCTGTTCGTTCCAAAATGTCTACCTCCGTCTTCTTCTTCCAAACAATCTCCCTTGTGCCTTAGAGTAACTAGTCTTCCAGGGCTAAATTTCCGTCTCTGGAATAAGGGAAGAAAGAAGAGGCCCCCTTTCTCTTCTCCACAAATCCAGCCAATGTAGCAAGTAAGCAGGCAAACCTTTTTAGCCAAACCTTCCTTTTCGCTGCTTTTCCAGGAACGAGGGAGATCCCTCCTCCCCTCTTGTAGGCTACTAAAATCAGTAAGTTTCAAGCGAAATCCTCCAGTATGGTCTTACACCGGATCCCTTCTAGCCAGAATCTCTGCTCAGATGAATTTTGACTGGAACTGTCATGTCACCGTCCAGCTTTTCCACCGCTAAACTTCGGCCAGCTGACTGCTGTCATTCCTTCACTGCTGCCATTGTCGGCCATTTCCCCTTCTATCTTCATTTCTTTTTGGGGAAGAAAAGTAATTGGTATGATTTTCTTCATTGTCATTAAATTAAATTAATAAAATTCTAAATGGACAACTGTGTCCTTCAGGCAATAGAACTCCCATTTTTTCATTTCTCTTCCATAATCTCTCCACCTTTGAAGATAAATTCTTTTATCTAAAAGACGTCAAAATTGAACAGCCCACTCTCAACAGAA
Source organism: Crotalus adamanteus (assembly GCA_039797435.1). Lineage (NCBI taxonomy): Eukaryota > Metazoa > Chordata > Lepidosauria > Squamata > Viperidae > Crotalus > Crotalus adamanteus. The sequence continues at coordinate 1,349,517 of CM077935.1, read as the reverse complement.
GGGGGAGGGATATGACATCATCTCTCTCTAGTCAACAAACACAGTCCTTTCAACAGTTCCAAGAAGACTCCACACCCATTTGCACTACTCAGGTGACCCTGATGACACAGATAAATCTCCAGGTTGCATCAATGACTCTCTAAAAGAATGCAAATGACCAGCTGCCTGCAAGGAGTATAGATCCTTTCATTCCCCACCATCCAGTCAGAGCTGAAGAAGCTTCTTGGATGAGAAGCAAAAAATGTCTTCAAAGAAAAAACAAGAAAGTCCAGTTGTGTTATGAAAAAGCATCTTTGGGACTTCTGGTTCTGGATCGCGGCGTGTGCAGTCGTACGGAGAGCTCCGTCTCTTTACCGGCTGCTTTTCCTCCACCGGCAGACCCTTAATCTGGTCAAAAAGTTGCCCTGGAGGGGCGACCACCATCGAGGAGGCCCTCGTTGACTGTGGAAGGGCGGCAGCTCCTTCCGCAGTCCGAGCTAGCTCCTTAGGGCCATTGGAGAAAAGATCGGCCAGTAAAATGGCCGATCACCTAGCTGCACCAGCCGAAAGTCAGAAGAACAGCTAAGCGTGAAAAACCACCGTGGAGAAATCCAGGTGAGACCTTTCCTTCCCTCTCTTAGCCCTATTTTCCTGTAAAAAGCCTCTGAATGACTTCCCTGCCTTAAGAAAGTGGCATTTGTTTACTTGGGAAAAAAAGCTTTGAACAAAACTATAAAACAGTAAATTTTTATTGGATATTTTTTTTTAATTTTAAATAATTTATTGGGTTTTATAAGAATAGGAAAGGGATGGGATTGGTAGGGGTGTAGGAAGGGTTAAATGTAAGGGAATTGGGAATGGGTACAGTGATGGAGTTACCCCTAGCAAAAAATCCACGCTTAACAAGCAAGTTACTGTCCGGGTACCAAAATCAAATAAACATCACTTATATAATACTAAGCAATTATAATAAACTGAGTTAACAATAATCATAAGAATAAAAGATAGTAAATAAATATTATTCATCTTACTAAATAACCATGATTAATAAAATGTTAATTAGTTATAATCACTAATGCTTAAAATCACATGAGAGAGGATTTCACGTGATGCTGCTGACTAGATGCTGGGGAGCGACTCTCCATTCCCCAGGTCCGAATTTCTTTTGCTGGTGGGCCCATTAGGGCCAAATGCCACCCTGGAGGGGTGGCCACCAAGGGATGAACCTTTGAGGAACGGGAGCCGGTGGTAGCCAGCTTCCTGAACCCAAAGCAGTCTCTGGAACCAGCAAAAGAAAGGCAAAGTGCATTTATGCGCATCGCCATCAACAGCTGATCATCAGAGACAGAAAACAGCTGATTTGGAAAGCAAGCAGCCGGGCCAGGTGAGACTACAGTATGTTTCTGTTCTTTTGGCAAAGTGGACTTTATTGGAAAGAATAATCTGTCTTTAACCCGAAGATGAAAGCTGAAGGGAGGGAAGAGGAGGGTGTTTTTGTTCCCCCCCTCCCATACAAGCGGCGGTTTAAGTGATTTTACTAAGGAGAAGCAATTTGAACTATTTTAAAATTAAACTGGAGAAATTATTTCACTCTTAGTAGAAAAAGAAAACATCTTAATTGGGAAAAGCCACTCTAACTGCTTCTTTTTTTTTCTATTAGAACTTTAAAACTCTGTTTCCACTTTGAATATTTCCCCTTCTCCATTTAAACATCGGGGGGGGGGGGGGGGGGGAGAGACAGCGTTCCCTTGGTGGTTACATTGTAACTTTTTTCTCCTCCCTGTTCGCTGGCAGGCAGCTTTGTTTATTCAGCTGCAAAACTTGGCTCAATGCCCAGACACTTGGATCTATGCCCAGACATTCCTATCTCTTTTAAAAGGTACTGAAAGAGACTTTGTGTGTGTGTGTGTGTGTGTGTGTGTGTGTGTGTCTGGCCACCTGTATATTGCCTATAATAAGGAAAATTACAAAAGAAGGGAATCTTTTATTGGTTTTTTTTTCTCTTTTTTTGGCAGTGGAATAAATTTTTAAACTTGTAATTGAACTATAAATTGTTCTTTTTTTCCTTTCCTACAATTTTTCCCCTTTTAGAACTTTTTATTTTTGTCTCTTTTTTTGGTTTCTTCTTTTTTTGTTCCTTTTTTTACACCTTTTTTAGTCCTCCTTTTTGGATATAAATATGCACTCTCCTTTTTTCTTTTTTTGAGATTTTGTCTTGCTTCTTTTTTGTTCTTCCTTTTTTCCATTTTTTTTTCTTCTTTTGGATGGTTGTGGAAGTTGTTTTTTCTTTTCTTTTTTTAAACTATTGCCCTATTGGAATTGTTTTTGTTCCTTTTTCTTTTTTCAATCACGTTTGGCCTTGTCTCCTGATAATAAGAGGGCTTTGGATTACAATTGGCCATCTGGCCATCTGACAGATTATAATTAGCCATTGGGCTCCTTATTGGATTATAAATAAAAACAACAATTAGAAAATGAGCATCTCAAATTTGGTTAAAGGGGCGAAGAAGGGTTCCTCAGCCCCTGTCTCAACCTCGGTGAGTCCAGCTCCCCAAAAATCAATTACAACATTTCTACAACAGGAAATGCAACAGAAAGATACGCAAATTATAAATTAAGAAGACAGAAAGAGAAACTACGGATCATTAATTTGGAAGATGAGAAAAGATAGATTCAGGGGGAGGAGACTATAAAAAGGGGAAATGCTCAAAGATACTATGAAAAATTATATAAGAGAAATGAGGGAAAAAAAGTAGAAAGGATAATAAAATACTTAGAGAAGGCAGATATACCGAAGATACCGGAGGAAATAAAATCTATGTTAAATGAGGAAATAAGAATGGCTGAAATAACCAGGGCTATAAGTAAACAAAAGATCAATAAGGTGATTGGCCCAGATGGAATACCAGCGGAACTATATAAAGAGCAACAAAGTGTACTTAATCAATACTTACTAGAAGTTTTCAACACTGTATTAATCAAAGCTAGAATACCTAAGTTCTGGACAGAGGCAAACATAATATTGATACCAAAAGAAGAAGCGGAAAAAATATGGATACAAAATTATAGACCTATATCATTATTGAATTCTGATTATAATTTTTTTGCCTCAATAATGGCGGAGAGATTTTAAAATTATCTAATTGATTTTATACATTCTGATCAAAGTGCGTTTTTACCAAACAGGCAGACTAAGCAGAACATAAGAACAATCTTAGACATTCTTGAATTTTATGAGATGCATAGTGATCATCAAGTGACACTTCTGTTCCTTGATGCACAGAAGGCTTTTGACAATGTCAATTGTCTATTTATGATCCAACAATTAAAATCAATGGATGTTGGGGAAAAAAATTTAAACGTGATAACCTCAATATATTCTGAACAAAAGGCCCAGATCAAAATAAATGGAGAGGCCACTGATAAATTCAATATACAGAAAGGCACAAGACAAGGATGTCCTCTCTTGCCATTGTTATTTATATATACATTAGAAACTCTTGCTAGAGTAGTAAGGCAAGAAGAGCAGATTAAAGGATTTAGGATTAAGAAAGAAACATACAAACTTCAAGCTTATGCAGACGACTTAGCATTTATATTAGGAGACCCAGAACAATCAGGGCAGAAGTTATTCGAAATATTGGAAGAGTATGGAGATCTGGCAGGTTTGAAAATAAATAGAAATAAAACAAAGATTATTACAAAAAACATGACTAATATACAAAAAGGAAACCTTGAGGAAAAATTAGGTATACAAGTAGTTTCCAAATTAAAATATCTAGGGATAGTTATTGCAGCACGCTGCTCATCAATTAAAGAAGATAACTATGGCAAATTGGTAAAGAATATAAAAGTAGATTTAGACCGCTGGAAAAATTTACATCTCTCATTTCTCGGGGGAATTGCAGCAGTGAAGATGAACGTTCTACCCAAAATGATATTCCTGTTTCAGAACATCCCAATTCAATTAGACAAGAAATTTTTCAAGGAGTTGAATAAATTAACCTTAGAATTTGTGTGGTCAGGAAAGAAGGCAAGAATAAAATTAAAGGCATTACAGGATGCCAAAGAGAGGGAAGGTTTAGGTTTCCCAGATTGGGAGCTATATTACCAAGCAGCAGCCCTGAAGTGGATTAGAGACTGGATAACCTTAGAAAATAAAAGATGTTTACATTTAGAGTGTTACGACCTCCAGCAGGGTTGGCATGCTCATATATGGACGGGCCAGAGCAGAAACCACCAGTATTTTTTAAGACATAAGGTTCGACAAGAACTAATAAAAAGCTGGAATATAGTCAAACGTCAACATTATACAAAGATCCCGGCTTGGTTATTGCCATTAGAGGCAGTCACATATCCCAATCTGTATAGGAAAGACAAGGCTATTATTTATAAAGACATCTTGACAGAAGAAGATCACTTAAAACAAAAGCAAGAGTTAAGACAACAAGGAATAGACCTGGAATGGTGGTCTTATCTCCAGATACAAGCAAGATACATGAAGGATAAGCAAGAATGGGGTACTAACAGACAAGATACAGGGTTAGATAAAATACTGCTAGGCCCGGAGAAAAAACAAATTAAGAATATTTATAAATACTTGTTGGAATATAAGCTATATGAGGAGCAGGTTAAAGAAACAATGGTGACATGGGCAATGGATTTAGGATATAATATAAATATGGATCAATGGCAGCAAGTATAGGAACGAAACAACAAAATCACACTGGCGACATCATATAAAGAAAACCTGTATAAGATGGTTTACAGATGGCATCTCCTCCCAGCCAGATTAGCCAAAATGTATAACGGATACTCACCTATATGCTGGAAATGCAAAAAAGAAAAGGGCACATTTTTTCATGTATGGTGGACATGTAGAGAAGCACAGGTGTATTGGCTTATGGTCTGGGAATGGGCAATAGAAATGACTAAGCAAAACATTCAATACAAACCTGAGACATTACTATTAGGAATACTAGGGAAAAATGTAAATAAAGGTGACACATATCTCATCATACACGTGGTAACGGCGGCAAGGGTACTATTTGCTCAAAAGTGGAAAGCGATGGAAGTACTGAGTGGGGAAGCACTAATAAAGAAAATTATGTATTGCGCAGAACTAGAAAAGATAACTGAAAGATTAAAAAATCAGGAAGAAACAGAATTTTATCGAATCTGGAATAAATTTTATAAATGGAGGGAAAAAATGGGGGTGAACAGCAAAGATATAAGTTAAGACAGAGACTAGGAATGTACAGTTGTATATAGATATATCATATGTAATTATTGTACAATATGAACTGACAAGACGGAGATGTATGTCAAAGACGATTTATCATGTTCAATGTTTTTAATCTTTTTTTTCCTTTGTACACAATAAAAAAGTTTTTTTTAAAAAAAAAAAAAAAAGATACACAAATGATACTCCAAACAATTGCTGTGTCTAAAATGGAAATGAAAAAAGATTTGGAAAAAAAATTATGAAGATTTGAAAAATGATCTTCTTAAAATGGATCAAAAAATGGAAACTTTTCAACAGGCGATGACAGACACTCAACAAAGAATGCAAAAAATAGAGGATAAGTCAGTGGTGGTTGATCAGAAATTAGAAGCTTTGCAAGATGAAAACCAGAGATTGGCGCAAGCTAATGAGGAATTGGAAGACAATATGGCCGTTAAGGAGATGGAAAGAGCATCATACTTTTTAAGATTTCAAAATATTATAAAAGAGAAGGATGAGAACTTGTTGGAGTTGATGAGTGAACTACTGGCGGAACTACTTGGAATGGAAATGGACCAAATGAAATGAGAAATGGATGAGGTTTTTAGAGTTAATTCAAGCTATGCAAGAAGATTTAGAGTTTCTAGGGAGGTCCATGTAAGATTCCTCAAAAGATCCACAAGAGATGAGATTCTGAGAGCAATAAGATATCAACCACTGAAATATAAAGACAAAGAACTTGTAGTTCTGAAACAGATTCCCAGAAGAATAAGAAAAGCCTGAAGAGAGTATCAATTTCTAACAAGGAAATTGATCAACAAAGGAGTGAATTTTAGATGGTTGGTCCCAGAAGGATTATTAATCTTCTGGGACTCGAAAAGATATAGACTGGATACCCCATCTCAAGCAGAGGAATTTCTCAACAATCATAGAGCTTTTTTGGAAAAAGGCGATGGTGAATCCAAGAAACCAGAGGAAATGAAGGGTGCAGGAACATCGAAGCAAATGGAGGAGGAAGAACCCCAAAAGACCCAAACAGAGGAAGACGTAAAGCCCAAAGATCAGAGGCAGATAAGTTCCCCTAGAAGATTGAAATCTAGATACAACTAAAATCATGAAGGAGACTAGAATCTTTTCAATAAATATAAATGGTCTTAACTCCCCATTAAAAAGGAGTAAAATATTTCATAGACTACAAAAATTGAAAGTGGACATAATTTGCCTTCAAGAGACGCATATTAAAAGACAACATTTTAGACTTTTAGAACAACCAAAAATAGGCAAACTTTATTTCTCTTTGGCATTGCAAAAGAAAAGAGGGGTAGCCCTTTACATAAAAGAAATGATGAACCCAAAACAAATTTACGTTGACGATGAAAGGAGACTATTTTTTTTTTTAAAAAAAAAAACAAGTTTTATTATTTTTTTCATTTTACAGACAAGTGCTTACGAAACAACGTGGTGGCAGGGCAATCAATTATCCACACAACAAAGTCATACTCATAAAATTCAGATTAAATCATTTAAAAAAAACCCTCTCTTTTCCCTCTAATAACATATTATATTCAAATTGATATATTTCAATACAACTAGATCAATCCTATCAATCCTCAATAACCTTTCATCTAAATAGATCCACAAATCCAGATCCTGTATGAAGTTTACTTATTTCGATTACTATATTCCATATTTCTAATCTAAGTACATAGTTAACACTTCAGGAGTCTCCCCATTACCTTTTTCCTTAACATATTCAATAAACATTTATTAATATCATTTCTTATTTTTCCCTATTCTTCTTCCATTACAAAGTAACTATCAGTTCTAATGTACATATAAAGAAAGTATATTAGTTCATATCAGAAAAGAAGAGCAAAGAAAAAAAGCAAAGAACAAAACAGAAAAAGTGAAAAAAATACCTTTCTATTTCTATTATACTTTATACTCTAACAATCAATCCCTCAATATCAATATCACATTTCTTTAACCTCCTCAAAGTTACTATATCCAAAACATATTAATACGTAGACAAACACCTTATTATTAAATTCAGACCTTTAATTAATTTTTATTCAATTTAACATCTTATTTAACTGTCATAAGCCATAAATCAATCCATATCTAATAAGCCTTTTAAAATCATTACATAAAACCTTGAATCAGATTCTTAAATCTTATTCTAGCTTTCCTTTTATGCCAAACAGGTTTCCATAACAACGCCACTATATCAATAAGCAAGTCATTTTTTATGTCTTCTAGTGTCCTTTGAGTCAAACAGAGACGTCTTCTTTTCCGTTTTAGAAACCTAGCTCCTTTGTAAATAATCTCTTGTTGTTTGACAAAGTCCAATCTCCACATTTGAAACTGTTGAGTGGCCGGCTCAATTATGTCCAATTTTGTAGCGAATAGTTGTTTATCCAAGCTAGCATCGTTCTCAGTTCGTTGGGCTTGTCTGTCCATTTCTGTTAATTTTAGGGTTGTAAGTGGTTTAATTACAGTCCTTTTTAATTCCTCAGAGATCTCATCAGCCTGCGTATGAAGTAAAATGGAATCTTCTTTACCTTTAGTTAATCCTGCTTCTGTTGTTCCTTGGTCCATAGAGTGCTCAGACAAAGTCTGGGAGTCAGTTTGTAAGTTCAAAGCAGGATTTCTATTTTTTATTTCCATCGTAAATTCTTTTATTTGCAAACGTATTTCATCAGTAGCTTCATAAAGTTTTTCCAGTATAAGTTTATAGTCAAGTTGAACCAAGGGTTGCTCCATTTCAAAGATAATCAAAAACAGTCTGTATCATTTAGTAGAGGCTGTGTTCAGAGAACATTTAATCAGTGTCCACCCCCACCAGTACAGCTGTTAATTTTCTTTGTATTTTCCCTTTTATGATAATCTGAAAGTCAAGGTCAGTCCAATCCTCAAAAGAGAAAGTTGCAATTTTAACTTTTCCCACAGGGTGTCCTCAGTACAATGTAAAATCTTCTCCCAGAGACCAGGAATCTCATAAACAAGATCAGGAAACACAGAAAAAAGAAGCATTCAAGTCCAATAGCAGATTCAATATTCACAAAATTTTCCAAGACCCCAAAGTGAAGGAAAAAAAAAACAAAAATAGGAAAAAAAATCACTTTAAATTAATTCAGTCCATTTAAGCTTCTTTTCCCCACACTCACAAACGCCGCCTTCTTAGAGTGGGGAAATCATTTCAAAAGTGCTCTTTACAGGCACACACACACACACACAAAAAAAAGAAACCCAAGAGAGGAAGAAAAAAAAAGTCTCACCCGGCTCAACCACAGTGGTTCCTGTGCTTAGATGTTCTTCTGACTTCTGGTTGCAGCGGCTAGATGAACGGCCATTTTACTGGCCGTTCTTTCCACCGTCGGCCCAAAGGAACAATCTCGGTCCCTGGAAGAAGCTGCCGCTCTCCCAAAGACGATGAGGACCTCCTCACCGGTAGCCGCCCCTCCAAGGCGGCTTTTTGACCCGATTAAGGGTCTACTGGCAGCGGTGAATCAGCTGGCAAGGAGAGCCGTCTCCTTGCACAGCTGCAAGCGCCGCAATCTGGAACCAGAAGTTGATGAAGGGAGACTATTAATGGTGGAAATTACATGGAATCAAAAACAATTTTTGATGGTCGCAATATACGCCCCCAATCAGAAGATAGATCAGTTTTTTCAGCAAGTATACGATAAATTAGTGGAATTAAAAATCTCTGTATACTTGGAGACTTTAACGCAATAGCTGATGCAAAACAGGATTATAAAAGTTACAAACAAGGGAAAAAAGGGGGAAATACCCTACCCAAATCTTTTTTAAAGATGAAAGAAGAATTATGTATACAAGATACATGGAGAGAAATGAACCCAGATAAAACACAATTTACATTTTACTCAAGTAGGCACAAATCGTGGTCAAGAATTGATATGATATGGACCTCTTATGAGTTAAAGACTATGATACAGGAGATTGAAATAGAACCTAATATCTGGGCAGATCATAATCCAATTAACATGATTTGGAAAGGAACTAAGAAAAAACTAAGATGGTCGTTGAATAAATCCATACTGAAAGAAAAAGAATTTTTACAATTAGCAATGAAAGAAATGGAATTTTTCTTTAAAATTAATAAGAAAGAAGAAACCTCTATTCAAAATGTATGGGATATGGCGAAAGCATACTTTAGAGGTTTGGCTATAACTTATGTGGCTAAAAAGAATAAAGAAAAGAGACAAACACAGCTCAGATTGAAAGAACAATTTGGCAATTTGGAATCTGAGTTACGTGTTGACCCACAAAAGAAAGAGTTGAAGACACAAATGGAGTTAATAAAACATAAGTTAAATTTACTTGAGATGGATATAACGGCACAACAGATTAAACGATCAAAACAGAATTTTTTTGAAAATGCTAATAAACCGGGAAGATGGCTTGCATACAGATTGAAAAAAGAAAGAGAAAAAAGATTGATAAGTAAGCTACAAGATTCAAAAGGTGAGTTATATTGCCATAATGATGTAATGAAAAAAAATTACCAAGGACTATTATGAGACATTCTATAAGGCGGAGATGATTCCTAAGGAGGCAATACAGGTGTCAAGACTGCTAACATCGTATGTTCTTGCTTGCCATATATGAAGAAGCAAACCTGTTTTATTTAGCCGAGTAGCATTTCTAGAGTTAAGACAGAGAGCAGTAGGTTAAGGGGTGGGAAAGTATGCAAGTTAACCATAACAATGTCTGGGCACAGTGTGGCCAAGGTCAGCTCAGCTGCAACGGGAGGGGCACCTCACGGTTCACATTAATTGGAGAATGTGATTGATGACTGTAAAATGAAGGAGTGAGTTATGCTTTGTTACAGATGCTTGGGGGAGGGAGGATTCAGTTTCTGGCTTAACTTTGTTAGTGCCGAAGCTATGCAGAATAATAAAAGATTCTTTTAGAGGAAAAAGCCTCAAAATTCTTTGAAAATCTGCTTTCTTTCGGAACCATGTCATCAAGCCAGAAACCACAAACTTTTAAATTCATTTAGGGGTCCCTTACCCCAGTCACTATCCCTAAGCTAACGGGGACAGCTGACAAAGAGAAGGGGAAGATTTTGCCATGGAAGGGAAAAAAGTGCCTGAGGCCGGCACCCCCCCAGCCGCAGCTTCTCCAGGAGGAACAGCAGCAGCAGCTTCTCCAGGAAGGGAGGGGCCAGCTACCCAGACAGTGGAGAAGAAACTCTGGCAAACTCCACAGCTGGGAGCAAGGCCAAAACTATCAGGAGAGCTGATTTGGTCGTCAGACTGGGACAAGCCAAACAAAGGCTCCGGAAGTTTCCACACAGCCTTGCCAGCAGATGAGCGTGAGTCACGGCAAAGGGATGCTTACATATCACCTTCCTCCCAACAATGGAGAGCTGCCCGGCCATCTATTGCTGAAGACTCGGGTGAGTGGAAATACCCACCTGCAGCTTGCAGTGGGTCATTAGAATACCTAGCAGAAAGATTTGAAGAATTAGAAGTGCAAAGCGAAGAGCAACTCCCATTGAGAGAGGCCCCCAGCCCCTTCCTTGCAGATCAATTGGCTTTTCAACCCCTGGGGACCCCTGCCAGAGCCTCTAGCCCCACACAGAGAGGAGATTCCAGCCTGGGGCCCCTGCTGCAAGGTGAAATTGAGCAAATTCCACAGATAAGTGATCAGCCGTCTCCAAGCCTACACCAAATAATAGAGGCCTTGCAACAGCTCGGGCTAGTGCCAAAGCCAGGGGAGCTACAGCCAGTGAGCTTGCAGACGAGGGAGGCCCAACATGTCCAGCAGCCATTGAGGGGCCTACAGCAGCAGAGGGCGTCACCACCCCCGCTTGCACAACCACCATTGGGAGGCCTGCAGCAGCAGGGGGCACCCCCAGCCCCCACTGCCCAGCAGCAGAGGGCCCAGCAACCATTGGATCAGCAGGCAGGGTGGAACCAACTGCAGCAGGGGGCGCCACGCCGACTACTGAGAGCCCCGCAGCCGTTGGATCAGCAGGCTGGGTGGGGCCAACTGCAACTGGGGGCACCACCACGTCAACAGCAGAGAGCCCCACAGCAATGGGGTCAACAGCAACTGGGGGCACCACCAGCCCCCGCTGCCCAGCAGCAGAGAGCCCCGCAGCAACGGGGTCGACAAGCCGGATGGGGCCTACAGCAACTGGGGGCACCACGTCAACAGCAGAGAGCCCAGCAGCAATGGGATAGACAGGCCGGATGGGGCCAACAGCAACCCGGGTGGGGTCCGCAGCAGCCTGCACTTGCACCACCTTTCAAAGCAACGTTCGATGGGGACCCAGAGAAGCTGATTTTTTTCCTCAACCAAGTGCGTTCTCATTTAAATCGCTGGGCCTATCTCTATCCGGAACCAGGGGCCATGGTTGACGTCATTGCGGCCAACCTGGAGGGAGAAGCATCTGAATGGCTGAACAATCTATACAGCGAGCAAGCCCCTGAGTTGGAAGATCCCCATCTCTTTCTCTTAGGACTGAGAGAACGATTCGAAGACCCATCCATCGGCCTCAAAGCAGCAGGACAAATTCACAAAATAAAACAAGCAGGGAGGCCTGCCCTGGAGTACGTGCGAGAGTTCCGCAAGATGGCAGGTCGAATAGAGGGGTGGCCTGAGCAGTCCCTCATCCATTACTTTATCGAGGGATTAGATGATCACCTCTCTCAGGCTTGCATCTATCGAGAAGTACCTGATCGACTGCAGGAGTGGTACCAGACGGCCGTGAAGCTGGACGTTAAGCTCTCTCGTTATAAGAAGCCTCCCTCTCCTGGAGTTGAACCAATGCCAGAACGATCCAGACGACAACCAACCCCCTGGAGACCCCCAACAACTATGCCTACCGATAGACCCAGACCACCTGTGGGGCCACCGCTTGCATGCTTCCGATGCGGACAACAGGGACATCGAGCAGCAAATTGCCCAGTCGCCTACCCTCAACAGCAGAGCAGACCGAGACCCGCGGAAAAAAAGAAACCTGATCCGCAACCCCCCAGAGGGAAATCCAATTGGATCAACCAAGAACTGGCTGCCCAAGCCACATCCCCTGCGAGGCAGGACACCGGAGCCAAGGCTGGATCTGTCCCTGCTCTACCGCCTCTTGACAGCGATGACGAAGGGGAAAACGACCCAATGGTGAGTCGCGAAATCCCGTCTTTTACCCTAGCTGCCAAACTTATAATCCCTAAATCAGGGGCGCAAATAAACTTAAGTGTGCTAATAGACTCTGGATGCACCCGATGTATTATTAGCTTACCCTTTGCTATGAAATTGGGCATACGAGCAAAATCACTCTCCAAACCCATGAGGTTTGAACAGGCTGATGGCTCCCTCATGGGAGGAATTCTCATCACACAAGTAACTGAACCCTTACACCTAGAGATAGGTGCACACTGGGAGTTTATTCGCTTCCTGGTGGCTCCAAAAATGGCTGAGGCGGTGATCCTAGGACTAGCCTGGTTAGACAAATGGAAGCCGTTTATCTGGTGGGAGAAAGGAGTGAGAACTATGAGACTACCTATAGGGCCTGACCCCCCCATTGATTCAACAGATATTACTGGGCATCTTAGGCCACCCAATGAGCGAGCGCACATGGCCGCCTCACTGATTCCAGGTGAACCAGTCATCCCCAAAGAATACTTGGACCTGGCGGAGGTGTTCAGTGAAAAAGAATGTGATGCCCTACCCCCTCACAGACCCAATGACTGTTCCATCGAACTGGTGCCCGGAGCCAAACTCCCACGTCCGAGGATGTATGCTATGTCCCCCCTCGAAATGGAGGAGATGCAGCGATATGTGAACAAGAACCTAGCGAGGGGGTTTATTGAACGGGCCAAATCTTCCATGGGAGCCCCTGTGTTGTTCAAAGAGAAAAAAGATGGGTCTCTTCGTCTCTGCGTAGACTACAAGGGACTCAATGCTGTAAGTGTGGAAAATAAATACCCCCTCCCCCTCCTAAAGGATTTATTGACCCACCTGGCTAAGGGGAGTGTCTTCACTAAGTTAGACCTAAGAGAGGCATACTACCGGGTGAGAATAAAAGAGGGAGACGAGTGGAAAACTGCCTTCAACTGCCCTATGGGGAGCTATCAGTTCAAAGTCATGCCATTTGGACTACAGGGGGCCCCAGCTGTATTTATGCAGTTGATTAATGAGGTTCTACATGATCACTTGTACAAAGGGGTTTTGGTGTATCTTGATGATATCCTGATATACAGTACAAATATGACTGATCACATAAAGCTAGTGAGAGAAGTGTTAAAGAAATTATTGAATGCCAAGCTGTATGTCAAATTGTCAAAATGTGAATTTCACCAAACCCAATTAGACTATCTTGGCTACCGAATTTCCAATGAGGGTATTGAAATGGATCCAGCCAAGGTAAAAACTATAATCGAATGGCAACCCCCAAGGACTCGCAAACAGCTCCAAAGCTTTCTGGGTTTTGCCAACTTTTATCGTCAATTCATCCCTTCTTTTGCCGAGATTGCCCTTCCTCTTACAGAGCTACTCAAAACAGGCAAAGGAGGAGGGAAGCCACGACCGGGCCAACCACTAGCATGGACAATGAGCTGTCAAACAGCTTTTGAGAATTTAAAGAGACTATTTGCCGCTGAACCGGTTCTAAAGCACCCCTGCCCAGGGGAACCCTTTGTGATTCAAGCCGACGCCAGCGATGTGGCGGTTGGAGCAGTGCTACTTCAAAAGAACAAAAATGGGATCCTACAACCCTGTGCCTACACCTCTAAGAAATTCACTGAGAGCGAGCGAAGATGGGCAATCTGGGAGAAAGAGGCCTTTGTAATTAGGTGGGCGCTATTGAACTGGCGACACTATCTAGAAGGGAGCAAGGTGCCATTTGAGGTATGGACGGATCACAAGAACCTAGAGGCACTGAAAACTCCTCGCAAATTGTCACCAAAGCAAGTACGGTGGGCACAGTACTTTAACCGCTTCAACTTCACTCTAAAGTACATACCAGGAGGAAAGAACTTTCTAGCTGATGCGCTATCCCGGTTACCCCAGTACAAAAGCGAACGAGAGCAGGTTAACGAGGCAATTATTCCCAATCCACAAACTGCCGCTCAACTTACGCCTCGCAGGGTCCCCAGGCCTGATGACCCTGGAGTGAAGAAGATAAAACGAGAGCTCCTCACTGACCAATGGTTCAAAGATAATCAAGCGTCCCTAACATGCAGAGATGGCTTGGCTTATAAAGGGGGAAAGTTATATTTGCCAAAAGCGCTCCGTCTTAATGCTCTCAACCACAGCCATGATGTAAAGCAGGCTGGACACTTTGGATATTTGAAAACCCTACACCTCACCCGCCGGCAATTCTGGTGGCCGGGGCTGAAAAAGGATGTGGAAAACTATGTAAAAAGTTGTACTGTATGTGCCACAATGAAAAGAATCCCGGGGAAAACTCCTGGGTTACTGCAACCTGTGGCAGACCCTTCTCAACCCTGGGAAGAAATAGCTATGGACTTTATAGTGGACCTACCTGAAAGTAGTGGAAATACTGTCATCTGGACTGTGATAGACCTGTTCTCGAAACAGGCTCATTTCATCGCTTGCAAAGGACTCCCATCTGCCCAACGCCTGGCCAAATTGTTCCTGAAACATATCTACCGGCTGCATGGTGCCCCTAAGCGAATAATCTCAGACGGGGGTGCAATTCACAGCAAAGTTTTGGAGAAATTTCCTTACCTTGATTGGATCATCTCAAGGGTTATCATCTGCTTTTCATCCAGCCACCAATGGGGCCGCTGAAGCCGCTAACAAAATGGTGGAGCAATATCTTAGGTGCTACGTTTCCTACCAACAGACGAACTGGACTGATCTCCTCCCTTTTGCGGAGGTGGCGTACAATAATTCCGTGCACAGCAGCACCGGCTACACGCCTTTCAAAGTAGCCACAGGAAAGGAGTTTAACCCAATACCTGAATATCCTCAGTTGCCCTCCGCCTCACCGACACTTGATCAATGGGTGAGAGGGTGGGAAGGAGTTTGGAAAAACACAAAAACTGCTTTAAAAAAGACTTTTGAAACCTATAAGAAGCAGGCTGATCAAAAGAGGGCTCCCCAAAGAACATTCCAAGTTGGGGAAAAGGTCTATCTGTCAACTAAATATCTACGCCTCAAATTGCCCAGCAAGAAATTGGGACCAAAATTCTTGGGGCCTTTCCCCATAGTAAAGGTCATCAACCCAGTCACAGTACAACTAAAACTCCCTAAGCTGTTAGGGAAAATTCACCCAGTTTTCCATTGTAGTTTGTTGAAGCCTTATCGGGGCTCTACTTTAAGACCTCCTCCAAAGAAGGCACCTGGACCCCTCGTAGTGGCAGGGCAGACCCACTATGAGGTGAAATGTATACTCGATTCCAGAATCTTTAGAGGGAAATTACAGTACTTAGTACAATGGAAGGGATACTCATTGTCTGAAGCCACCTGGGTGACGTCCAGTGAAGTGAAAGCTGACAGATTGGTCAAAAAGTTTCATGTTAAACACCCCAACAAACCGAAAAATAACCCTTAACCTATACTTATGTTTATATTCCAGGGTCTGTTCTTTTTGTAAAGAGGGCCGGATGTCAAGACTGCTAACATCGTATGTTCTTGCTTGCCATATATGAAGAAGCAAACCTGTTTTATTTAGCCGAGTAGCATTTCTAGAGTTAAGACAGATAGCAGTAGGTTAAGGGGTGGGAAAGTATGCAAGTTAACCATAACAATGTCTGGGCACAGTGTGGCCAAGGTCAGCTCAGCTGCAACGAGAGGGGCACCTCACGGTTCACATTAATTGGAGAATGTGATTGATGACTGTAAAATGAAGGAGTGAGTTATGCTTTGTTACAGATGCTTGGGGGAGGGAGGATTCAGTTTCTGGCTTAACTTTGTTAGTGCCGAAGCTATGCAGAATAATAAAAGATTCTTTTAGAGGAAAAAGCCTCAAAATTCTTTGAAAATCTGCTTTCTTTCGGAACCATGTCAACAGGACTATTTAAAAGAAGCGAATCTTCCAAAGGTGCCCGAGATTATGCGACATATATTAAATGAGAAGATAACAATGATGGAGATTACAGAGGCAATAAAAAGGCAAAAGAAGGATAAAACTCCAGGACCTGATGGACTTCATGCAGAATTCTATGTAGCCCTTCAAGATATAATAAGTCCGATTTTGAAAGATTTGTGCAAACTTTTTTAGAGAAAAAAATACCAAATTCGTGGACTGAAGCTAATATTACTTTGATACCCAAAGAAGATACTGATTGCACACAAATTAAAAATTATAGACCAATATCTTTACTAAACGTGGACTATAAAATTTTCACTGCAATAATGGCGGAAAGAATGAAGAAATTTTTGACTGAATTTATTCACTCAGACCAAAATGGCTTTTTGCCCAAAAGGCAAATAAAGAATAACCTAAGGATCATTTTAAATGTTTTGGAATATTATGAAAATCATCCTGGGAAACAGATGGCACTTATATTTCTTGACGTACAAAAAGCCTTTGATAATTTAAGAACAACTTAATATATATATAACAACTTAATATATATATATATATATATATATATATATATATATATATATATATATATATATATATATATATATATATATATATATATATTTAAAACGAAACAAATAAATGTGAGCACCAGGGAGTGCTAAAAAATTTAATAAAATTTAGTAAAATGTCATTAAAATTACAATAAAACCAATAAAACGCCTAGCTTTCGTCAGCAACTGCTGACATCATCAGGGCTCAAAATGCCGGTCAGTGGGAGAGTCCTTTTATAGATTGGCCAGAGTCTGTACCCGGCTCCTAGATCTTGTCATTGGGCCTGCTGGAATAGGCTGTTTCCCGGTTGCCGGTTTCTCATTAGCAATAATTGCTTTCTTGCATTTCTTGCTTGTGTAACTGTCATCGGATGTTTTCTCTTTGCCAAATTCGGGGTTTGATGGAACGTCCCCCCTCTCTTTTTTTGCTTTATTGCCACACCCATTTTGTTTAGTTACACCCCTCCATCCTCCCCTTTCCCCACTCCATTCTGATTGCCCTGTTGCAATGCACTGTCTCTTATTTTCTTTGTGTTTTCCCCAATCATGGTCTCCGCAGATGTTATTCAAGTTAATTGCTATCACACCCCTTGTTTCCTCCTTGCTCCTTGCTTGCACGGTGCCCCCTTGAGGGCTCTTCCGTGTTGCCTGTTGATACGGGCAGATTGGCATTGCGAGGTGGGGTGGGCGGGTCGTATTCCCCAAACATGCTAATGAGGCTGTTTCTCCCCTTTTTGAGTACGATCTGGTAGTTGTTGCTCCCAGGCATCTCCTTTCTTTATCTCCGATCTTTATACATTCCATCCTAGTTTTAACCAACTCGCCCTGGATGTTCTCTGTACGGCAATCAGGAGCATCAGTCTTCACCACTCTCTCCCCTCCACTCTCGGTGTTCCTCCCATGTGCATCCTCATCGGGGTCACTCCACACCTCCCGTTGGCACATTTGGGTTGGTACTGCTGAACGGGGTGGTCGAGTTGTTACAGGCAGTGGGGCTGGAGAAGCTGCCCTTTCTCTTCCCAAATACGGCAGGCAATTCAATGGCCCCGCCAAGGGTATTTTAAATATGGATCTCTTATCAGGTGGCGCTCTCCCCTCCGGATATCCCGGGGTGTGTGTGCAAGCCCCTAGTCCACATGTTAGTGCTCCTGCATCTCTCAACCCTCCTTTAGATGCTCGGAGATGTCTGACCGTTCTGGGGGGGGGAGGTCTCAATCGTTGTTTGTGTTCCGTCTGAGTACTCCCGGGCTGTGGACGGTGAGAGGGGGAAGTCTTCTCTACAATCCTCTCCGTTGATATATTCGGTGTTTCCTTAGGCTGTCTCCAGTGGGGTGGGGGATTGCCCATGCTCCAAGCTCTCAACGTTAAGTGAGCTGGGCAAAGATCAATGTGCCGATTAATTGAGTCCTTATTGGATAGCCATGCCTCTTTAAGCAAGCGGCCCCCTTATATATATATATATAGGTCTTTGGTTATTCGGGTTTTCTCCCGCATAAAATTGGAAGCGTCTTGGCGACGTTTCAACGAAGTCCCATTCGTCATCTTCAGGCTGGTGTTTTCAGCTTCGTGCTTCGAGGAGCAATGTGTGGTCTTAGCTGTTTCTTCCTTTTAACTGCCAGTGGGGGTATGAACTGATTGGGTGGGAGATTGGCTGTGTTCTGATTGGGTGGAGGTGTGTTCTGATTGGTTAGGGGCTTGGCTGTGCTCTGATTGGGTGGGGGAGTGTTCTGTTTGGGTGAGGGCTTTGTTGTGCTCAGGTTAGTCTGAGTTCCAGGGTGGTTTAAAATGGTGAGCTGCATTGCTATTTTTTGGCTTCACGTTCGTGGTCGTGCCTCATCTTCATGGTGGGTGTCAGTTTGCTTCATGTATGGATTGGAGGGGTTTAAAGTGGCTAATGATGCAGCTGTGGTCTGGCTTCTGGTTTGTGGTCATGCCTCATCATCGGTGTGGCTTTGGGTTTGTTTTTTGCTTGGATGTGTGGTGGTGACATCCTGTGTGGTTTTTGGAAGTGTGGGTCTGGTGTCATTTTTTGTGTTAGGGAGTCGTTTGTCAATAAGGGCGGGTTTCCAAATGGCTGGTAGGCGGAAGGTATCATCTCATTTGTTCATGCTGTGTGGTCGTTTTTCTATCTCGATGGCTTCTCTGATTATTCTGTTATTAAAATGTTCAGTTTTGGCGATAGTTCTGGTCTTTTTAAAGTCAATTTCATGTCCTGTGGCTTTAAGGTGTTGGACCAGGGAAGATGTTGGTTCCACTTTTTTGACTGAGTTCTTATGTTCTTCAATGCATCCTACTTATTCTTCTGTTGGTTTGTCCGATGTATGTATGTGTAGGTCGCATTCCTACGCAACTGCCGAGATCAAAATTTAATCCCCACATGTTTCCAACTGAAATTCCACTCCAACTCTGCAGCTGCCAAACGCATCCTGAAAAGAACAGAATTGTCCCTAATCAGAAATGAACTTCACACAAAAAGATTCCTCCTAGACCGAATTAACAAAGATCTCCTCACATTTCACCTCAAACTCAGCAACAAGATCCACCCCGCACTTTGGGACAAATCCAAACAACTCGCCATCTGGAGAGCCGAAACACAGACCACCCTCAAGACAGACACACACACCAACAAACTCCGAAGACTACAAGAACGCCAGAAACAAACCCCTCCTCCCTCACAGACACACATGAAACAAACAGTGCATAACATCTCAGATAGGATTCTCACCAAAGCCGAAACCAATGTCCTTTCCAAAGGATTCAACTTTGCAGTCGCTCCCAAACACACCCCCACTGAAACCATTATATGTGGAGTTGAAACCAGCCTGATCAAAATCAACCCCGACGACGCTAACAGAATCAGACTCGAAATCACCAACATCCTCTGCACCAGCAAGCCACCCAAAAGCAACTTACCCAAAGAGGAACAGACAGCACTACGTAACCTGAAAGAAGACACGAGCATAATAATCTTACCAGCAGACAAGGGCAATGCCACGGTGGTTATGAACACATCTGACGACCAAACCAAATTAACCAACCTACTCCAAGACTCTACATACAAACCCCTAAACACAGATCCCACCACCTACCTGGAAAAAACCACCAGATCCAAAATAAAAGCCTCCCCCATTAGCGAAGAGATCCAGCAAAGAATCATTCCCAGAGAGAAATCATCCAGATGCCCTAAGCTCTATGGTCTCCCTAAGATACACAAAGAAGGAACCCCACTTAGACCCATAGTCAGCTCCATAGGCTCACCTCTACAAAACCTAGCCAAATTTCTCGCCAAACAACTACAGCCCTATGCAGAATCCATCACCTCACATGTAAAAAATTCATTCCATTTCTTAGAGATCATAAAGAAACAAAACTTACAGCCCAGCGACCTACTCGTGAGCTTCGATGTCATATCCCTGTTCACCCAAGTGCCAATCAAAGAAGCCTTGACAGCTATCCAAAACAAATATAACCCCCCAAAACACATCCTAGATCTGACCAACCATTGTCTATCCAACACATACTTCATCTATAACAGACAAAAATACAAACAAATAGAAGGAGCACCCATGGGATCACCCCTCTCACCTGTCATTGCAAACCTCTACATGGAACACTTTGAAACCCAAGCTCTAGAAAAATCTGAACACAAACCCAAACTCTGGCTCAGATACGTAGACGACACCTTCATAATCTGGCCACATGGGAAAGAAAAACTGGACAACTTCCTTATACACCTGAACAGCCTACACCCCAAAATACAGTTCACCATGGAAACAGAAGCTAATAACCAACTTCCCTTCCTAGATGTCTTAGTCTACAAGAAATCCAATGGCTCCCTAGGACACACCATCTACCAGAAGAAAACACACACAAACTGCTATCTGCATGCTCTCTCACACCACCACCCAGCACAGATCAACTCCGTAGCCAAGACACTCATCTCCAGAACAAAATGCTTAGCTGATGAACAACACCTAAAAACCGAAATACACACTCTCACTAATGTACTTACATCCAATGGATTCCAACGAAATAAGATTACCAAACTAATCCAAAAAGAAACCCCCACTAAAATCCAAGACAAAGAACAAGAAAACGGCAAAGCCCTCCTCCCTTACATAAAAGGCACCACAGACAGAATCAGTAAGATCCTCCACAAACACAACATTAAGACAGCATTCTGCCCAAACAGAAAAATATCCACCATCTTAAGAAACCCCAAAGATAAAATTGAATTAGAAAATCAAGGAGTATACGAAATCCCATGCACCACTTGTCCCACCACATACATCGGACAAACCAACAGAAGAATAAGTGCACACATTGAAGAACATAAGAACTCAGTCAAAAAAGAGGAACCAACTTCTTCCCTGGTCCAACACCTTAAAGCCACAGGACATGAAATTGACTTTAAAAAGACCAGAACTATCGCCAAAACTGAACATTTTAGTAACAAAATAATCAGAGAAGCCATCGAGATAGAAAAACACCCACACAGCATGAACAAACGAGATGATACCTCCCACCTACCAGCCATTTGGAAACCCGCCCTTATTGACAAACGACTCCCTAACACAAAAAATAACACCAGACCCACACTCAGAAAAACCACACAGGATGTCACCACCACACATCCACGCAAAAAGCAAACCCAAAGCCACACCGATGATGAGGCATGACCACAAACCAGAAGCCAGACCACAGCTGCATCATTAGCCACTTTAAACCCCTCCAATCCATACACGAAGCAAACTGACACCCACCATGAAGATGAGGCACGACCACAAACGTGAAGCCAAAAAATAGCAATGCAGCTCACCATTTTAAACCACCCTGCAACTCAGACTAACCTGAGC
Source organism: Crotalus adamanteus (assembly GCA_039797435.1). Classification (NCBI taxonomy): domain Eukaryota; kingdom Metazoa; phylum Chordata; class Lepidosauria; order Squamata; family Viperidae; genus Crotalus; species Crotalus adamanteus. The sequence continues at coordinate 1,327,875 of CM077935.1, read as the reverse complement.
ACAACAAAGCCCCCACCCAAACAGAACACTCCCCCAGCCAATCAGAGCACAGCCAACCCCCCAGCCAATCAGAGCACAGCCAAGCTCCTAACCAATCAGAACACACCTCCATCCAATCAGAACACAGCCAAGCTCTCATCCAATCAGTTCATACACCCACTGGCAGTTAAAAGGAGGAAACAGCTACAATCACACATTGCTCCTAGAAGCACGAAGCCGAAAGCACCAGCCTGAAGATGACGAATGAGACTTCATCGAAACATCACCAAGACACTTCCAATTTTACGCGGGAGAAAACCCGAACAACCAAAGACCTACATACAAATACCTGCGAAAACCTCAGAAATATATATATGTCCTTAATGGTTATAAAAATACGAATCCCGGGCATATTTGTTCAATGATGCAATCTTCAATCTCCGGGAAGAGTATAATCTAGTTATTTATTTATTTATTTGTTTATTTTTTATTGAAAGTTTTTAAATTTTACAAAACAAATCCCTTCCCCAAACCCCCACCCTCCCATACCCTCCCCCATCTTCGCCAAACCTCCCATACCCTCCCTCAACCTTCCCAGAGCTGAGTACAGGCTTAATTAAAATTTTCAAAGAAAATAAAAAATAGAAAAAAACTTAAAACACATATAAATCCTAAACAAATCTAAATACCTTAAATTAAACAAATTATCTTCTCTAAAACATAATAGTTGCAAACATTAAACACACATTATAATATACTTTAAACATTTTCTAGTATTGTACTTATATTATTATCCATCATTCTATATAGAATCCCCAAAACACAAATTTAAACATTACTTTCTTTAAATATCCATACCTGCAATATAAGATCTAATCTCCCTCATTCTTTACTCTAGAGCACAAAAATAAGCATATAAACATTCATTATACCATTAAGACTGGATACTCTTTTGAATAGTTAAACTAAATACTTATATTTAAACTTCTTATCTAAAATTTTCGTTCAATCTCCATAATCTTCTCTCCTATCAAGAAAAGAAAAACTTAAAAAACATATAAATCCTAAACAAATCTAAATGCGTTTAATTAAACAAATTAGCTTCTCTTAAAAATAATAATAATAGTAGATCCCATAAACATAACTTAAAACATTAAAATTCCCTTATACCTGTTTAAATCTTTACCAATAACAAATTCCTCCACAGTAAACACATTCCTTCTCTTATCCATAAACCTCTTAAAGGTAATTCCAAAAAGTTTGTAAATCTTAATTCTCCCGCAGTCTCAATAGTCTTCTAAATACTTAAACTAAGTACTTAAACTTAAACTTCTTATCTAAAATTTTCATTCGATCTCCATAATCTTCTCTCCAATAGCCAGTTCCATCCACTGTAAACACAATCCTTATCAGTCTCTCTTGTCCATAAATCTCGAAAGAAGTACTTTAAAATCTGCCCTTAAAGGTAGCTCCAAAAAATTTGTAAGTCCTGGTTCTCCCACAAACTCAGGAACCAATACTTGTGAGGCTTCCTTAACCTCCTTCTTCTGTTGGTCTTTCTCTTTACGTTTATATGTTGCACAAGTTGTCCTCTGCTCTTTCATCTCGACTTGTTGAGGCCCCTCAAACTGAAATTTCCCATTTTTAATTAATATAGGCTCTTCACACTGCAATTCTGCCCTTAAAGGTTGCTCCAAAGAGTTTATAAATCCTACTTCTCCCGCAGATTCAGGAACCAATACTTGTGAAACTTCCTTGACCTTCTTCTGTTGATCCTTTTCTTTACAATTGTATGTTACACCGATTGTCTTCTGCTCCTCCATCTCTACTTGTTGAGGCCCCTCAAACTGAAGTTTCCCAATTTTCATAAGTGTAAGCACTTCAGATTGCAATTCTGCCTTTTTATCTTCCAAAGCTTTAAACGTGATAGGTGGCGATGAGCATACCCCCAGGACCAAAGTATAAAAGTCTTTTGCTTTAGAAACAGTATTAAGACTATAACGTATCCCCAGGTAATTCACCACCATTCCAGTCGGAACATCCCATCTAAACAAAATTTGTCTCTTTTTAAGTTCGTCTGCTAAAAAAGCAAACTCCTTTCTTCTTCTTAAAATTTTAGATGGGATCTCCTTTAAAATTATAACATTTTGTGAAGCAATTTGAAACCTCTTCTTATAAAAAGCTTGTATAATTTCATTGCGCAGGGATCTTTTCCCAAAGTAAATTACCACATCTCTTGGCAAATTCTTTTGCTCTGCCACCACAGAGTTAACTCTAAATGTCTGTTCAATTTCACTAAGTATTTCCTCTTTTTCTCTATTCAAAATCACAGCAAAGTCCTTTGCAACCATCTCTCTCAGATCTCCTTGCACAGACTTACCCAAACCTCTGATTCTTAAAGCATATTCCATTTGTTTATATTGAAGCATAAGAATCTCTTCTTGAAAATTTTTCATCTCTTTTTCCATACTTTCAAATTTTCCCTCCATCAATTCCACTTTTTCTACTACTTCTTCTACGCGAGAATTCAGCTTTTCAAGAACAGAGGCAACTCCTTTTAAAGCCAAAACTATCTCTTGCCTCAAAGTCTTATTGTTTTCCTCTAGAATCTCTTTCATTTCTCCCCTAATTTGAAGTATAACATCTCCCATCATATCTTGCAAATCCTTCACCATTGTTGACTGTGGCAAAGAAGAAGATGAGGCTATTAATTTAGGTTGTTGCGCTGATGATGACACCGAAGAAGAAGCCACTTTAGAAGCTGTAGGGATTACTGGATGCTTTGGAGCCATCTTAAAAAAATCTTTACTCCTTCTTAGAAATTGCAAAAATTAAACAAAGGAAAAAAAGAAGTTAACTCCATAAAATCAAAAAAAAATCCTTCAAGAGGAGATCATTATAATAAAAAAAGGAGTTCAAAAAAAAGAAAAGAGAGAAAGAAAAAAGAATAATTAAATAGAAAAAATCCATTCCATTTTTTTAAAAATACAAAAAGTACAAAAAACAAACCAAAAAAGTACAAAAATAATAATACTAACACTCCATTCCAATCATTAAAAAAAAACAAAAAAAAAGGAAAAGGGAAAGGAAAAAAAGAAACCCCAAAAAGCCTGCCGGTCGCCATTCTACCTTCTGAAAAAAAAAACACCGAAAGGCTTGCCGATCGCCATTTTACTTTCCCTTTCAACAAAGGAAAAAAAAATAAAAAGAGGGAATATAAAAGTAAAAATAAATCTTTGAACTTAAAATCCAAATAAAATCCAAGAAAGCAAAAACTAAATCCTCTACTCAGCTCTGTCCGCTTCTAAAAAAACCTCACCAGTTAACTTTAATCGCGGAGGTGGTTGCAGTGGCTTGTTTTGTCCCTAGGGACAAAAGCAGCTGGGAAGCGGAGACAGTCTGAACTCCGTGGGAGCACTCTTTTCACCCCCCCAAAAAAAACTTTGGGGGTGCATAAGAGGCTCTACCACTATTCAGACACCTCTCTACCCCCCCCCCTTTGTCCGGGAGGGGGTTTTTGAACCGCTGAACAGCTGATGTCTGCTGTTCATAGCGATTCAAACACTTACCCAGGAGGACGGCTACAAAGTAGCCGCCATCGCGCGCGCAGATCCACCGGAAGTCCGTTATTTATTGTTAAAACAGTATTTAAAACAATAAAACCAGTTATATACAAGGTTAAAACAAATTAGCTTTCACTGGTCCTCTGCCAGCGTCCTCAGAGTGGGGCTTAGGGGGTGGGAAAGTTCTTTTTATCCCCTTGCTGATGCAACTGCCTGCTCATTTCCCGCGTGACGGGGCCACTCTTCCTGATTGCCTGTAACTGCCTTAACTGTTCCGCCCTCTCTTTCCTACACTCCAACTTTGCATTTTTCTGCTCTGTCATCCTTGTACCGCCTCCTCCTCTCTGCGCTGTTATTACCAACACACTCTCCAATCCCTCCTCTCTACTCAATGCAAGGCGCCCCCTCCGATTCGGCACCACACGAGTCCTGCCACGGAGTTCCTCCTTTTTATTCTCCCTGTTAGACTGCTGGTCTGCCTGCCGTTTTTGCATTCCATTGTCAGTTCCTATCCCATCTCCTTCCTCCAGCCCCCCTCCTCTCCTGACCTGCCGATCCATGCACCCTTTCTGCCTTCTGTCATCCATTCCTGTCACCCCTCCCTTCTCCAATTTTTCCCCTTCCCTGACCTGCCTACTTGTATACCATTCCTGCCTACCATCATCCCCTCCTATCGCTCTTCCCTTCTCCAGATTTTCTCTCCTCTTGTTCTGCCGGTCTACCTGCTGTTCCTGTTTCCCATCATGCCTTCCTATCAATCCTCCTCTCTCCAGTAGTTTGTTTTCCCCCTCGGTCTGCCGATCTCCCTGCTGTTCATGTCTCACATGGTCCATTCCTGTCCCTCTTTCCTTCCCTAATTTTTTTCTCCCCACCCCCGCCTGCCGATCTGCCTGCCATTCCTGCTTTCCATCGTTCATTCCCATCAATCCTTCTTCCTCCAGTTCTCCTCTATCTCTAACCTGCCAATCCTGCTCTACGTCATCCATTCCTGTCAATCCCCCCTTCTCCAACCCTCTAACCTGTTGATCTACATATCGCTCCTGCCTTCCATCAGCCATTCCTGTTGCTGTTCTCCTCCTCAATATCCTTCCCCTCCTAGTCCGCTGCTCTACCTGCTGTTCCTGCTTACCCTCCTCCATTACTACTCATCTTGCTTGCAAGTGAAAGAGTCAATAGTAACAGAGGCTTCCATGGGAGTGGAGGGAGTATCCAAGTCGACGGGGGTCAAGTCTTTAAGGTTGATGGGTTTCTCCATATGTGGTAGGCATGTCTCCATTCTCACAGTCGGGAAAGTCTCTAATCATCGGTTATTATTCTCTTGGGTATTAATTCTCTGAGGTGAGGGAATGGGACTGCCACTATGGAACCTTCTACCCCATGGTGGTCGGGTGCGAGCTTCCCACGCCTTCAACGCTATATGTGCAGGGCCTAGGTCTATGTGGCGATTGATGGATCCTTCACACGAGAGCCAGGCCTCCTTTAGTAGCCTGCCACTCTTCGTGGTGTCGTTAGCCACCACCTTCACCCCATCGAAATCAAACTTATGGCCAGACTCTATCATGTGTGTCAAAATTTGGGAGTATTGCTCCCTTCTTCTTATGGCCAACTTGTGCTCTTGGATCCTTGTCTTAACCCTCTTAGAGGTCTCACCCACATAATTGCTGGGGCAGTTATTACAATTAATTTTGTACACCACCCCAGATTTCTCCACTGTGGGGAGCGGATCCTTGGGTCTCATAATGCAAGAGCGCAGCGTCCGGTTAGGTTTGTGTGCCACCCTAACATTGTAGGGTGCCAACAACCTAGCAGTGGCCTCTGAGACGTTATTAATGTAAGGGAGGGTGGCACGTGTCGTCTGAGATGGTAAAGCCTCCATCTGTGAACCATTGGGGGGTCTAGACAGAGCACCATGGCATTTAATAAATTTGGTGGGATACCCGTTATGCCTGCAGACATGGAAGAGGTGTTGCCTTTCTTCCACTCTGGCTTTGGCTGTATTGCAGTGGGAGTCCACTCTCTTAAAGAGTATTCTAATACAGCTGACTTTATGGGCCACCGGGTGATTGCTGTGATAATGTAAGACCCTATCAGTGTGTGTGGGTTTACAGTAGACCTTGGTCCTCAGGGTACCATTGGGTTGGCGGTGGATTAGAACATCCAAGAACGCCAATCTACCCTGGTGTTCTTCCTCTGTAAACTGTATATCCGCACAAACTGAATTAAGTGTGCCCACAAAGTCAGTTTTCCGACTCCTCTTAATGACGACAAAAGTGTCGTCCACGTAGCAGGCCCAGAACTTGGGGCGATACTGGGCCATCGCCACGTGCTCTAGTTGCTGCAAAACAGCTTCAGCTATAATGCTCGAAATTGGGGATCCCATGGGGGTACCCTTAATCTGCTCATATGTGATGCCCTAAAATGTAAAATAGGTTTTCAAGCACAATCCCAAGAGGTCCACAAGGTCATTAGGGCAGAGGGAGTCCTGGTGCTGTCCTAATCCCCTGAGATGAAGAAGGTCCTTAATTGTCTTAATGGCTAACTCCTGTGGGATAGAGGTGAAGAGGGAGACTACGTCAAAAGACACCATCACCTCATCATCCTCTATCCTCAGGTTCCTAATTTTATCCAAGAAATCCTCCGCAGACCTAACAGTGGTATGGCTATCATTGACCAAATGGCCAATATGATGACTAAGCCATTTGGCTAAGCCTGAAATCGGGGTGTTCCTGAATGAGACAATAGGTCGGAGTGGAACACCTTCCTTGTGGACTTTGGGCAGCCCGTAAAACCTAGCTACCGCCGTATCACTAGGGCGTATTCTCGTAAGAGTATCATCATCAATTCTCTTACTACGCTTAAGGGCATTGAGCACTTTATTAATACGATTTTTAAGGGTCACCATGGGGTCCCCACTTACGACCCTATAGGCTGTAGCATCCTCGAGTAGCTCCAATGCCTTGTTGACATAGTGTATTCTGTCCATGACTACCATGGCCCTTCCTTTGTCGGCCAGTAGTATGAGGGTAGCATTGTCCTTTTTGAGTTGGGCCATAGCTTCCAACTCCTCCTTTGATAGAGTCTGGTGATGCCTGTGATTTATGAGGAGACCCGTCACCTGCTGTCTAATGGAGTCTTTGACATCCTCCCCCACTTCGATGCGGTGCAAAGTGGGCTCTAACGCCACTACAAAATCCAGGGCATGAGCATCCATTAAGTTGCACCCTGCATCCCGTTGCAGCAATGTAAGCCGGGCTTGAGTCAATACTTTGGTAGACAGATTATAAACGAGTCTATCAGGTGGATTATCCTCATGAGATCTTTGTAGTCCCTCAGTTCTACTCCGGAACTTGTTAGTAGCACATTGGCTCACATTCTTGGTGACCCAATGAATATGCTGGTCTAATCTCTGGAAATGCTGATTCATGAGCTCCGCACGGCACTTTTCGCGATAGTTTTGAATGCATTTCGTCATGTTGTTATTACGCCTATGCAGGTCATTGATGAGTGCCCGCATGGTTCTGTGCTGAAATTGACGAACTGCCTGGCGGCACTCCAATGAATCAACAATGGGTTTCTTCCTTAGTGATCTGGGGGGGAAGGTCCTCCTTAATGCAATTGTGTAAAAACAAGAGTTTGCAGTAATTGTCAGAAACACGGCTGGCAAGTCTCTCCCATCTCCTGGCAGCGAGCAAGGCTGCTCTTCCATAGTTATTAGAAACAGTACTAAAAATATAAATGACGCCTGACTTCTCTGTAATGGGGGGTGGGTCTTTTGGTCTCATCACCTTAGACCATAACATCTGGTTGGGGTTATGTGCCACCCTCACGTTGTAGGGTGCCAATAACCTAGCCATGGCCTCTGAGACGTTACTAATATAAGGGAAAGTAACACGGGTTGTCTGTGGTTTTGGCTCCTCCGTTTGAGACCTAACAGGGGGTCTAAGTGGTAGACTATGGCACCTGATAAATTTCATGGGATAGCCATTGTGCCTGCACACCTTAAAAAGGTGCTTCCTTTCATCCATCCTAGCTCTAGCCGTGTTGCAGTGGGAGTCTACCCTCTTGAAGAGTGTTCTGATACAGCTGGCCTTGTGGGACACTGGGTGGTTACTATCATGGTGTAAAATTCTATCAGTGTGCGTGGGCTTGCGGTAGACCTTGGTCCTCAGGGTTCCATTAGGTTGGCGATGAACCAAGACATCAAGAAATGCCAACTTACCCTGGTGTTCTTCTTCTTCCGTAAACTGCAAGTCCACGCACACTGAGTTAAGTGTGTCCACAAAGCCAGCTTTTTGGCTCCTCTTAATGATGACAAACGTATCGTCCATGTAGTGAGCCCAGAATTTAGGGCAACACTGGGCCATTGCAGCAGTTGGATCACGTAGCGATGTCCCAGTGTTGCCCAACAAGACGTTACGGTCTAAGGTGATGAGACCAAAAGACCCACTCCCCATTACAGAGAAGTCAGGCATCATTTATAAGATCAATTGCAAAGATTGCCCCATTAATTACATGGGAGAGACTTCCAAATGGGTTAAAACTAGGATCCACGAGCACAAGTTGACTGTAAGGAGAGGGGAACAATATTCCCAAATTGGAGCACATATGATAGAGTCTGGGCATAGGTTCGACTTCGACAATGTGCAGGTGATGGCTATTGACAACATGAAGGGGGGCCGGCTCCTTAAGGAAGCTTGGCTCTCAAACGAGGAGTCCATCAACCGGCATGTGGACCTATGTCCTGCACACATAACGTTAAGAGCATGGGCTACGGGTGATCAATCCCCCGGAAGAAAACAATTCAACACCGCAACGTGCCTTTGGGAGAGAGGGTTGATGGAGGAGAAGAGCCCCAAAAGTGCCCGGATAGGGAGTAATCAGCAATTGAGCAACTTTCTGAATACGGAAGTACGTGCTCACCCCCAACGGATGGAGGATCGTACTGACACCAAGAAACCAACTGCTGATGGATCGAGGGTCTCCCCAGGACTTGTGAGGAGCTTGGCAAGGATGTGGTCTCGTACTGGCACCCGGATGCAGAATGATCATGAATGGAAAGATTGTAACATCACTCTCACCCCCATCGGTGACTCTGCGACTAACTCCACCGACGATATTGCCTCAATGGTGTGTTCTCACTTTGGGGACGTAGGAGAACTACGTGAGGACGAAGAGGCGATTACTTACAATCTTAGAGCCTCTGTATGCTCCCAGAAATACCTGAGAGAAATGATCCCCGTTGAAATGCACAAGAAGATGCAAATCAAGAACTAAAGGACTCTGTTTCTCTCCCCTTGAGGATGGTCACGCACCCCCAAAGAACGGAGAAACATATGAGCAGCGGAGAGGGGGCGACCCCCACACCGAGAACTCTGTATGGAAGGGAGGGCAACAGCCAACATGAGGGTGTTACGAACTCCGGGGAGGCCGTTAAAATCGTTCCCATTGATGAGAAAACAAAAGGGAAAGTTAGCAGAGCAGCACTGGAGAACGAGAGTCATGATGATACAACCACAATGAAATCCCGTGACGTAGGGAAAAACAATGAGGATGTAGTTGTGAAAAAGGACCATAGAAAGAGGGAAGGTGGGAGGAGAACGAGGATGGGGAGTGCTAGGAAAGAAGGTGAGGAGAACAAACAATGAAAACACGGGCAACATACATTTGATCATATGAAACTAAGGGGCCCCCTCGGCTTACGGTCACATGAGGAGGGGAAAAAGGGTGGTGATATTGGTACAAGCAAGGAAAGCAAGGAAATTGCGGCTAGCAATACAGAAATTACGATCAAAACGCAGGTGGATTGGCTGGGACCTGTAACAAGGTCTAGGAGCTGGGTGCAAAGAGCACCACATTTATAAATAGCTTCCCCCATCAACTGGAAGTTACCCTGACGATGCTGGCAGCTGCCAGCGAAAGCTTGGTATTTTATCCTATTAAAACTTTTTATAGTTTTATAATTTCCTGGTGTTCGTGCATTTTTTGCTAGTTAACATGAAATAAGAGAGATTTGTGATAAGAGAAGAATTGGTACTAATCAATGACTTATTAGACTAAGAATTAGAATATATTTGGAAATATTAGAATGCTACTGTCGGAATATTATGTGTATTGTAGAAGGGATACCCGAAGTGCTAATAATATGTTTATTCAAGATTAAATTGGATTATGGTAATTGTAAATTAGTAAAGCTTAAAAACAGGATTTGGATTTATATAGATGTAATGTAGAAATGGATTAACCTAAATATGTTATACTATTTGAGGGAAATAGAGACGGAACATTTAATGAATTAATTTGAGTTATATATATATGACTTTGTCTTTGGATGATTGATTACCCCATCACCATGGTGTTTCTTGAGCACTCTGATGTAAAAATTAAAAAACTAATAAAACTTGTTTATAAAAAGAACCATCTTTGGGACAGTACAAGGGAACGGAATTTCTCATTATGTGAGGCTCACCCTTTCAAAGTACACCCTCTCATTTATGAGGGTTAGAATGAAAAAAATATAAAGAGGAGGGGGAGAAAAAACAGAAGTATAAAAACTATTGGACAATGGACCAGAGATAAGATAGCTTAGATTATCATGAGGATCAAAATAAAATGGCTTGGAAAAGTAGCTCTTTTACACAGTACAACAAATGATATTTTGAACACTTATTATTAGGCTGCCTTTCTGAAAACTGAATTTAATATCATCAGTAATGCTAAAGAAGAAACCTATAATTTTAACAACAATTCGGAAAATAATCAAGTTGTCTCCAGCTTTCAGTATTATGCACATCTCTCTTGAGAAATGGGCTAGAGCTGCATATTTAATTTATTTTGGCTATAATTTACTTTGATCATTGATGACACGAAAAAGTGCCATCACCCTTTGTTACATCACATTTCCTGAGAAATATACAAGTCTGCTTTCAGACACAATAAAGAGATAACATACAATTAGTATTTGTCATTGTGATACCAGATATTTTACCTTCTTCCTAATCATAAAAAACTGTTTTATTTTTCTATTTTAATATATTTTGATTAATAATCATGTCTTTTTTCTTAATCTGTTACTGCACCATCGTCTTTAATTTGCTCATTAATATGTTAATTCCCTTTAAAGGATCTTCCAAAACTAACACCAAGTCTGCAAAGTCTCCATCATTAACAGTGAGTTGTGTTTTCTGTGATGAAAACCTTGAACAAAAAAGCCCATTTCAAATTGTCAGAGGCCTTCTGTACATCTAACAAAACCAAAACAGTCTGTTTTGTGTTGCTCCAGTATTGTAAAATACCTTACACAATTCTATCATTGCTCTTAAAGTGTCTTTTAGCAAGAAATCCTCATTGACCCTCATGAATAAGTTCTGGCAAAATTGTTTTCAGTACTGGACTCAGTTGTGAACAGCTTGTAATCATAATTCAATAATGAGATCGAACTATACATTCTTCTTAATGCCAAATGTATTCCTTCTTTATTGGGCCTGACAATAAGTTTTTTTTTTAAATTATGTGTCTCTTAAGAAATCATTTTTTTTTCTCTTTTGAGGAAAATTTGTTCTGTTTATATTCTACATTAAACATTTGTTATCCATAATCAAACAAAAAAAATCAATGCCTATAGCACCCAGTTCAGCATACTCCTTTCATTCTCCTCTACTGGAGTTGGGTTGGGTTTTTTTTTCTTTGTATTTTCTTCTGACATTTCTGATTGAATCTTCTCCAATGCCTCTTTGAATTTCTCTAAAAATTACCATGCAGAGAAATGTGTGTATGTCTCTGTGTGTGAATGAGAAGACTTGAAGTAGTCAGTGCACAGTCATTGCAGGGTTCAAAAAATGGCTGCCCCTACACAGTGTTTATTGTTTATATACAGTTTTACAAGCAGCAAAAGTTTTACATGACAATAGCATTTCATTGGTTAAACTCCTTACCAATCCTTAAGAATATAGAAGCCAGAGGCCCAAAACAGGGAGCAGTTGGCAATAACATCTTGTTGGTGTGAGCTAGCTGATATCAGGCAGGCAAGGTCATTGCACCAGCCTGCGTAGTTTCCCACATTGCCATGGTGATGTGAAGAGATGAGATCATGTAGAGAGAAGAGGCACACAGGCTTTGGAGGGGCAGTTTTCTGCACATGACCTCTGCCTGGCCCCCACCTCTACATCTCACTCTTTTTTGTATTGTTAGACGAAATATATTTGTAAGAGGGGTTAATAAAAGGATTATAATCAGGAGAGGAGCATCCTTGCAGTTGTTTATATAGGTCCAAAACTTGACCCTGAGGCAATGTGAGAGAGGATCTGGAGTTAAAAACTCTGATACATATATTGCAAAATGAGGGAATACATTGCATAAAACAGCATCCACCAGCCAAAATAGCACAAGTTATAACCGAATAACGTAGGATATTTCCCAGTAATTCTGTGGGCATCCAAGCCCAAAGGCTTTCCCACCAAGATCCTAAAGTATCCATTTTCAAATCAGAGGCCAAATTGTGTAAAATATCAATTTGGTGCTGAATGGTTCATGAATTATCAGAAATATTGAAACAACACATTCCCTCAAAACTTTCACAACCCAAATGTTGGCGTAGAAGCAAATAATCAATTGAGGCACGATTTTGAAAAATAGCCTTTCTCAAATCTTGCAGCTCATGGTTGATTGCTGAAATAGCTGAAGAAGTAGCATTAATTGTTTTTGCTAAATTACATGCAATAGCATTAATGTTGAGATGAGCACGAACAGCAAGTCCTGGCACACCCACTACAGATATAGCCAATGCTACATATTCTGCTTTATTAAGGTTGTCTCAGAGTCACAAGTGCTGTCTAGTGTGACCCCCCACATCGAGAACGGCTCGAGTGAACTTGTTGTTTGGAAAGCAAAACAGGAATCAGCCGGCTGAGGCAACACTGCACTTCACTAATATTAGCAGGAATATAATTAAAAGTTTCTTGACCACACATAAAAAACCCTCCTTGCGGTAGCCAAACATGTCCAAAATGAAAGGAAGTCTCTTCAAAAGCTGTGCAGTTTAAAACAGGTGAACTAATGCAACGACAGTGAGGTTTTTTACTTGAAGAAGTACAATTAACTATTTTTGCACATGTTATATTTGCAGGGATTGCTACCACCGGGGTGTGTAAAGCAATAGTGTCAGGGGGTGGATAATAAGCAGTAACCCCCCATCTAGATATAGCCTTATAGTTAAAGTTCCCATTTAATAAAATTGTGCTATAGTCAGTGAAGTTTTGAATTACTGCAGAAGGGGTGCAAACGGACTAAGCATGTAGAAAGCAAATTTTCCATGTCATATGCTTCAGATAAGCAAAAGGATGAAATAATTTGCTTGGCTTGGTCAATTGGAATATGGCAAGCTTGTGCCAGCCCTCTAGCATTTTGATGAAAAAAAGAATGACTGACAAAAGGGTCTGAAAATAGTGGCATCTGCCTGACTGTTACCTTCAGAAAGAGGCCCAGGAAGGGAAGAGTGACTCCGTATGTGAGAAATAAAATATAAATGCCTCCTATCTTGGAGCAGCTGCTGCAAAGTTAAAAACAAAGCCATGAGATTGGGGTCAATCCTGGGCGTGATGTAAGCACCTGGAAGATTAAAAATAAGTCAACACACATAATGAGAGTCAGAGATTAAATTAAAAGGCTGTTGAGAAAAGGTGTGAAAAGCCAAGATAGCAGCAGATAATTCTGAGCGTTGTGGTGAGGATTGTATTGCAGTGTAGGACACTTTCCAGGTATCATCATGAGGATCCTTGTAAGCAATTGCTCCTCTCCTTTGTCCTCCATCTGAAAAAACAGTAGGAGCTTGTGGCAAGGGAGAAGGAGAAAGCAGTGGGACGACAGGAAAGGAAGAAGTCATTAAACAAGCAAGTCGAGGATCTTTAGGCAGATGATAGGAAATAGAACCTATATAGTAAGTTAAAGAGCATTGAAGAGATAAGTTATTCTGCAAATAAAATTGAAAATCAGATTTTGGAATAGGAAGAACAATATTAATTAAATCAGTTCCATTTCGACGACATGCTCGAGTGCATCCCAAGGTTATGATTTCAGCGATAGCCTGAATAAAAGGTAGAATATTTTGGGATGGGGAATGGGGTAAGTACAACCATTCAATACAATATACTTTTTGTACTTCTATCACAGATAATACTCCGGTAGGTAATTTACTAGTAGGAAAAATCAAAAGTGTTAACTGACAATTTTTATGTGGAATTCTGTCCACAAATTGAGTATTCAAGATGTCATTAATTTGTTCAGCCGTGGCAAGTGCCACAGGCAGAACTACAATGAGATCTCCAGGTTGTTTTCCTTTGGTCAATAAATCAAATAATGGACTGAGCAAATTTGTAGGCAAAGAAAAATATGGGCGAGCCCAATTAAGGGTACCTAATAATTGTTGTAAATTGACCAATGAAATAATTTTGGGTAGACTCAAATGAGGAAAAGCTGGGGCAGAATAAGATTGCAACATTTTATGCCCTAAATAAAGATAAGGAGCATGTAGCTGTATTTTTTCTGGAGCTATCTGCAAACCATAAAGACCTAAATCATTTTACATTTCTGAAAGCCAATTAGATTGTATTTTTGGTGCTCCAATTAAAATATCATCCATATAATGATATACCAAAGCCAATGGATGACGTTTGCGAAAAGAAGCCAATGCTGCAGCGAAATAAAGTTGACACAAGGTGGGGCTGTTTAACATTCCTTGTGGCAAAACTGTCCAGTGATAACATTTGTTAGGTTCTGAATGATTCACTGCAGGCACAGTAAAGGCAAACTTTTCCTGAACAGGGGGGCATAGAGGAATGGAGAAAAAACAGTCCTTTAAGTCAATTACCATTACTTCATGATCATGAGGAATCAAATTAGGATTAGGCGTTCCACACTGTAAAGGGCCCATAGGTTGAATACAGGTATTAACAGCTCTAAGGTCGTGAAGGAAATGCCATTTACCACTTTTCTTTTTTATAACAAAAACAGGAGTGTTCCATGGACTAGTGGAAGGCACCACATGACCACCAAGCAGCTGATCATTAACCAGTTGGTGGAGAGCCGTCAATTTTTCGTGTGACATGGGCCATTGATCAATCCACACCGGCTCTTTAACCAGCCAAGTCAATGGGAGGGCAGTAACCTTAGTCTTCCATAGTGAGGCTGGCACCCAACTTACTGAGCAGGTCATATCCCCAAAGGCTGACATGAATATCTAATATGAAAGAACGGACCTGAATAACCAATTCGGAATTGGGCAAATGGGCTGAAAGAAATTGTGCACTTTGACGACCTCCCACACCCCACACACTTGGACAGGGCTCAGTTGGCCAGGTGGCAGGCCACTGCTTTGCAGAGATCACTGAAACATCCACTCCAGTGTCTAAAATTCCCTCAAATGGCTTACTCTGAAGCACAATGATCTGACGGGGTCGCTGAAATGTGATTGGGGTAGTGATGGCTGCTATAACAGAAGTGGCTGGGTTAGTAGAACCGAAGCCTCCTTCCCCTCTCTCCTTTAACTTTCCCCCTGCCGGGACAAAATAAGGCAAATGCAAGAGCTGAGCAGGGCTGGTGTAAATGGGCAAAATTTGAGGCAAATTGGTCCACAATTGAACATAAATAATTCCAGTATAATCAGAATCTATAACCCCAGGGATAACAAAAATGCCTTTCTTACCCATGCTGGACTGTGGAAGGACAAGCCCTACATAATTTTGTGGCAGGGGGCTTGAAAATTGAGATGGAATTACTTGAACCTCCACAGGAAATTTAAATTTCACTTCCTCCTGCAGTATCAAATCAATTCCAGCACTACCTTTAGTAGCTGCAGGAGTATTATTTATTGTTGGCCTGCTGTCTCTGTTTGGACTGGGGCCAGAGACTGGCCCGGATGGCCGTTTCCTGACCGACATTCTCTTGCCCAATGATAACCCTTCTGACACTTTGGGCATTTTGTTTTTGGCTTTGATCCCGGCTTGGAAAGGGAGCGATGGAAAGAGGAGTGAGATGCTGCAGACATACCCCCCTTGGCTTTCTACATTCCCTTTTAAAATGACCGGGTTTGCCACAGTTGTAGCACTTTCCTTGAGGCTTGCTGCCTAGAGATAAAGCAGCTGCCAATAAATTAGTTTGATAAGAAGCTGTCCTGATGTCTTGACAAGCTTTTATCATATCTGCCAATTCAGGATCTTTCCCCAGACCAATAATTGCCCTTCGACATTCAGAAGTGGTGTTGTCTTTTGCCAATCTCATTAACAATTCCTGCTGAGCTTCAGGATTGTCTATCTGCCTTCGTAAGGCGTCCTGTAATCTGTTAATAAAATCAGGATATGGCTCAGTGGCTTTTTGCCTGATGCTAGAGAAAGCCTGGTGGGGCTTGCCAGCAACAGGCACCTTTCCAAAGTCTCTATAGGCACATTCCGAAGAAACCTGTAAGGTGGCAGCCAGTAGAACAACCTGTGCATCAACTGGAGCAAAGTGTCCAGAACCATACAATTGATCAGGAATATAGGCACCCCCTGAGTTAAGAGCACGCACAACACATTGATGTCTAAACTCACTGTCCCAAACTACATATTGCGCTGGAGTAAGCAACATGGAAAAGGTAGTTTTCCAATCTTCAGGTATCAGGATATGATTTCTCATAATGGCTTCCAACATTCCAAGTACATATGTACTCCCCAACCCCATATCTCTAATTCCTTTTCTTAGTTTTGTTAAAATTGCATATGACAAAGGGCGATACTCAACTATTTGAGCCCCATTGTGATCTACTTGCCCCGTAGCATGTACTGGACAAACAGAAAGCATTTCAGTAATTTCTTCTATATTTTCCCCCTCTTTTTCTAATTGTGCCTCTAACATTTTCCTGATGGGGGTGTATGATGGCTGTAAGGAGGCAAAAGAATTAGCCTCTTCAGAAGGAGCTGAAGATCCAATTAAAGATGCTTTAGGAGGGATAAGCTTTACTTGGTTGTAATCAGGAGGGGGGCTGGTAGTTAACTGCCGCCCTTCTGAAGCATCTGAGCCATATTTTTCCACTGCCTGACAGCACTGATACCATTGAATTAAGATCTATACTGAAGCCCAAGGTTCAAGATGTAAAGTATGCCCTATCTTTTCCCAATCTCGTAACCTAAGCGTCCCATGCTCAGGATACCAAGGGCAGTGTTTCCCTATCTCCTCCACCAGCTTCCTTATGTCCGCCTCACGCGTTGCCACGCTTGACTTATGTAGCAGGAATCTGAGTTCCTGTACATGTTTCTGCTGGTGTTGAGATAACTTGCAGCCCATACTCACCACTGAGAGGTCTCAGAAGACAAAAGTGCACTTAGGGGTCTATTCCAGACGATGATAAGTATGTTGGTTGCTGCACTTCCCGGTGGGGGGGTGTCCCAAAAGTCCCTGTTGTACGGGCACCAGCTGAAGTAATCAGTGCTCAGTCATTGCAGGGTGCAAAAAACGGCTGCCCCTACACAGCGTTTATTGTTTATATACAGTTTTACAAGCAGCAAAAGTTTTACATGACAATAGCATTTCATTGGTTAAACTCCTTACCAATCCTTAAGAATATAGAAGCCAGAGGCCCAAAACAGGGAGTAGTTGGCAATAACATCTTGTTGGTGTGAGCTAGCTGATATCAGGCAGGCAAGGTCATTGCACCAGCCTGCGTAGTTTCCCACATTGCCATGGTGATGTGAAGGGATGAGATCATGTAGAGAGAAGAGGCACACAGGCTTTGGAGGGGCAGTTTTCTGCACACGACCGCTGCCTGGCCCCCACCTCTACAAAGACACTTTTCCTAATCACAGTTGGATCTTGCTTCCTCTGGCCTTTCCTAACTGCAGAAAGGATCTGTTCAAGTGACAGACCCTGGAAAGCATGGGGGTTTGGCCAGAGCACAGGACTTTTTGTTAGGGAAAAGGGAGAGGCTGTGTGAAAATGGAATATAAAAGTGAATGAGAGAATTGGATTTGGGCATCCAGCTGGTAAGGCCCTGTAAGCAAAGCCCAATTGCAGGAGGTGCCCATACTACTGTAAAAAGGAGAGGTCCTCCCAGACCCCTCCTTGGTCTGAAAACTGACAGTGGTTGTAGGAGGTGCCCGTACCTGCTGGATTGGGGACAGCAGGTCCTTTCAGACCCTTTTTGGTCTGATAAACTGACAGTGGTGAAGTTCTCTGGTTAGGAGGGCCCTGTACTATATGAGGGAACCAGAGTCCTTCCCGATGTTTTTTTTTTTTTTTGGTCTGAAAACTGACAGCGGGGCAGCAGGGTTAGTGCTGCTAAGAGCATCAGGGTTGTGCTGCTAGAAAGGACCCAACTAAGCTGATTGAACCCCACATCCTAAGGGGAACATGGGAAGCTGAAGTTCGAGGGTCAGGTCTAGATCCCCCATTGGACTTGCTTGAGGAGCAGGAGGAGACACAAGTGCCCATCCTAGCTAGTATGAAAAAGAAATGAGCAAAGGAAATTTGTGAAGAATGGGCTTTGCTCAGGTCTTTGCTGGGAAACCAATTTGGCTAAATAAAGGTACTTAAAAGAAAAGAATATAAAATATATGAATAGTGATTTTTTCTCTCTCGCTCTCTTTCTTTCTACGCAACCATGTGATATGTTAAAATTTGTACCTTCCCTAAGTTGAGTTAACTGAGATTTATGGTGGGACTGACCAGGATATGAAAATATAAGTGTTCTGTTTTCCTTTGCTGTACTCTTTCTTTTGTCTTTGTGTGTGTGTCAGTGTCAAGCTCTTTGTGTGTCTTTGAAGTAAATGGTAACTGTTGGGTGTCTCCAATCCCTAGAGACAAGAATTTTAAAATTCTGCTAGAGATTCTGCTTAAAATAAGCCACCAAAAGAAAATACCCTCACCTTACTTTGCCTGGCCAGCAAAACAGGGTGAAGAGAACTGTGTTCATTTTTCTCTCTCTCTCCCTCTCTCTGTGTACTTGTAAATACACCACAAAGTTATCAGGAGGGAATGTTTTAAGTTCATCTACAGGAAAAGTTTCACTCTTGCATTTACTGTATATCTCTGAATGGGTTTCACCTGTCTATTTAACAACTAGTGTAGTAGGCCACACTTGGAATATTAGTAGGCCACACCTGGAATACTGCATCCAGTTTTGGTCACCATGATGTAAAAAAGATGTTGAGACTCTAGAAAGAATACAGAGAAGAGCAACAAAGATGATTAGGGGACTGGAGGCTAAAACATATAAGGAATGTTTGCTGGAATTGGGTATGTCTAGTTTAATGAAGAGAAGGACTGGGGGGACATGATAGCAGCGTTCCAGTATCTCAGTGGCTGCCCTAAAGAAGAGGGAGTCAAGCTATTCTCCAAAGCACCTGAGGGCAGGACAAGAAGCAATGGATGGAAACTAATCAAGGAGAGAAGCAACCTAGAACTAAGGAGAAATTTCCTGACAGTGAGGAACAATTAATCAGTGGAACAACCTGCCTCAAGAAGTTGTGGGTGCTCCAACACTGGATGTTTTCAAGAAGAGACTGGACAGGCATTTGTCTGAAATGGTATAGGGTTCATGCTTAAGCAGGGGTGTACTAGAAGACTTCCAAGGTCCCTTCCATCATCATAATCATCATCATCATCAATATCTCAGGGGCTGCCACATAGAAGTGGGAATCAAGCTATTCTCCAAAGCACCTAAAGGCAGGAAAAGTAGCAACAAATGGAAACTAACCAAAGAGAGAAGCAACCTAGAACTAAGGAGAAAATGGAAACTAACCAAAGAGAGAAGCAACCTAGAACTAAGGAGAAATTTTGTGACACTATAGTTCTCCATGAAACAAACAGCATCATATGAATGCTTTTTCTTAGAACAAAATTTCTAGATCTGCTATTAAAATATAAAAACAATGTTATCCACTAAAAATCAAATTCATACCTTTTCATTCTTATTCATTTTTATATTTTGTACAAAAGCCTATATTTCAATATTTCATGTTTTTTATTAAAAAGTTTTATAAAAATTACAATATAAACCAAAATCAACCCACCCAAACCCCCCCTCTCCCTCCCCCACTTCCCAGAGCTGAGTACAGGGTTACAAATATGATAATCATAATCTAACTAACATTAACCAACTATATAAATAACCAAGTCCATAATGCGCTTTAACTCCCCTTTAACGTAAATATAAACAAATTGAAAATAAACATAATAATAATAAAACATAAACAAGTTGATATCCTAATTATTGAACAATATAATCTCCAAATTGTTAAAGAATACTAATAACATAATTGTAAACAAATTGAAAATAAACATAATAATAATAAAAACATAAACAAGTTAATATAAAGAAAAAGTTCCACTATAATAAACTATTAATAATAACAATACTCTAAAATTCACTCATAAGCTAAATATAACCTTTTAATCCCATATCTGTTCTGAATACAATCTATCCATCTTCTCCAAACCGAAATGTATCTTTCCTGTAAGTGATCCATCAAATAAACAAAAATCTTAGCCATTTCTGCTAAATTTAACACTCTAAACATCCATGCTTCTATAGTAAGCAAACAATCCTTCTTCCAATATTGCCCTACTAATAACCTTGCAGCTATTATCAAATTCAACATCAAGTTAATTTCTTTGGCATCACAATCTATAATAACACCCAATAAAAATAATTGTGGAATCAGTTGAATGTTCCACCAAATCTTAATCCAAAAAAAAAAACCCCTTCCCTTATTTATTCTAAATATACTCTATCAACCAAATTAACTATCATATCTAAAACAAACATATTATTACACCAATTATTATCTTATTACTTCCATTTACTCAATTAGCTTGTCAAATCAGTCCAAATTTCTAAAACCTTTTTGACCCAATAATTAAAATTTTACATCACATTCTTAAATCTAACTTTGGCCTTTCTTCTATACCAAGCTGGCTTTTGTAATATCACATTAATGTCATCAAATCTCGGTGTTTGAGTCAACAAGTCAATCTGATCAAAATTCTCTTCCCCCTCTTCCAGTATCATATAAACAATATAGTCCATTTTATTCCATATTATAGTTTCAGCTTGTTTATCCAGGTTATCATAACTTTCAATCGGTCGCGTCTGGCTGTCAATTAATTTTGGCAATGGAAGAACTTCACTTATAATCCTTTTTTGATCTTCAAAGTACTCCATTTGTACATAAACTTGTGAAATATCCTCCTCTGTAATATTTAAAGTCTCAATCTGGGGTTTTGGATCCAAAATTTTTCTAAAGTTAAATTGGTCAGTAAGTTCTTGAATCCCGAATTGAGTACCCTGTTGCATATAAGCTTCTTCTTGGCCTGTAAGTTGATCTTTTAAAATTTGGGACTCAACTTGTGATTCTAGGTCTTTAGTTTTTCTCCATGATTTCATCTCCTCTGCCGTTTCCCCTATTTTTTCCAGTATCAACTCATAATCCAGTCCAGAATTCAATTGATCAATAACTTCTTCTTCCATCTCAGATTGTGTATACTCTTGCATATAAGCTTCTTCTTGGCCTATAAATTGATCTTTTAAAGTTTGAGGCTCAGCTTGTGGTTCTGCAAAATAATCTTTAATTTTACTCCATAACTTCTCCTCTACCATTTCCAATATTTTTTCCAATATCAGCTCACAGTCAATCTGTCGGTCTACTTCCATAGTAAAAAAAAGTCTTTTAATCTTTTTGTGAAAACTATATTTAATAAAAATCCTCCTCCACACTTGACCCACAGCTATTTCCAAACCTTTGTCTTTTCTTCTTATTAATTCTTGGAGTAATTTTCGCCACCAGATGTCCTCAATAACTATAAAAAGCTCTTCTTTACACTTCAAAAGCCTTTATCTCATTAGAATTGAAAACAAAAGAGGCAGAGAAAAAGCAAATATCTTCAGTATAAATAAGTTTCACTTTCCCCTTAATACATTGTTAAAACTTTGTTGCCAAATATATCTCTTTCTTGAAACTGTCCTTTCAAACAAGGAAACAGCATTCCAATACCATTTTTTCCTTTTAAGTCAAATCTTTCAAACAAAGAAACCACATTCCGGCGCCATTTTTTTTTCCTTTTAAGTCAAATTAGAATATGAAGAAGATTTTTTCTCCAAGAGTTAAAGTTTCCAGCAATTGTAATTTTAACTTCTCCTGGTCAGCTCTGTCTGCTTTTAAATTACTCACAAGTCACTTTAAAATGCAGATGTGGATGCGGCGTCTTGCTTTGCTCCTTAAATTCAGAGCAAAGGCATCCTGGAGTGCGGAGAAAAAGCCTTGGGCTCCGAGGGAGCTCTCACCCTCCGACCTCCAAATAGTTAAGGAGGTCCAGGGGAGCTCTACCTCTACCTGAGGAAAACTCTCCCCCCCTCTTCTCCTGAGAGGAAGGTTTTCAAGCCACGTGACAGCTGATTTTCGTTGTCTCCGCGCGCTTTTACACACTCACAGGGCTGGTAGCCAAAAGAAGGCTGCCATCAGCGTGGCATCTTCACCGGAAGCCCAATATTTCATGTTATATGGCAAAGAGAACATGGACATTCCCATTAATCCAAAGCCTAAATAAGAGCCTGAACACATAAACTATCCCATTACTGAACTATTATGAAAAACATATACAACTTGAACATTCCTTTAAAATAAACTTTTCCTTTAATATCCAATAGGAACATATACAATCTAGTAAAATTCAATATTTGTACATGGCAACTCTTTGAGGTTTGGATAATATATGGACATATTTATAAGATTCATCAAAATTTACAATCACGTAATCATCATTCACGTTAAACTGGATAAGTCACATCCATTCTTTGATCTAGAAACACACCTCTTTTCAAGGATTTCTTTTCTCCATATTGGATTTTGTGTATGAATGAAGTGAAATCAAGGTCATGGAGATTTTTCCAAATTCCTTCAAAGTAAATTAATATATAAAGAAATAAACTTCAAGAATAATCTAAAGAAGTTTCATTAAATATGAATTCAAAAAGTTACGTTTGTTTTCTTCTTAAATGTTCCTTCATGTTCATCTCAGGTCTCACTAAAATGATATAGCATTTGGGGGAAAATATACACACCAGTAAACCAACACTGGAGGATAAGATAGAAAAGATCTCCACAGCTACCATGTATTTTCCTTTGGTGCTCAGGTAGGTTGGAACAAATGACAGCCAAACGCTGCAAAAGACCAACATGCTGAAAGTGATGAACTTGGCCTCATTGAAACTGCTGGGCAGCTTCCTGGCTTGGAAAGCAATATTAAAGCTGACACTAGCCAGGAAGCCCATATAACCCAGGACACAGTAAAACATGTTCACTGAGCCCTCATTGCATTCCATTATGATTTCTCCCTTCAGCGAGTGCAGGTCTGTATGTGGGAAAGGGGGAGAGGTGCTCAGCCAAAAAGTGCAAATCCCCACCTGGATGAAAGAACCCAAAAGGACAATAGAATTGGCCAGTCCTTTCCCTACCCATTTTCTCAATCTGGAGCCTGGTTTGGTTGCCATAAATGCCAGAATCACAGTAATGGTTTTTGCCAACACAGACAAAAGGGCCACTGAGAAGATAATGCCAAAAGTCATTTGCCGGAGAAGGCAGGTCATCTTTTCAGGTCTTCCCATGAAGAGGAAGGAGCAGAGGAAGCAGAGAAGAAGGGAAAGAAGGAGGATACAAGTGAGGCTCCAGTTATTGGCTCTGACAATTGGAGTCTCTCACTTCATCCAAAAGATTCCAGCCACAAGGATTGTAATCAAAGAGAAAACAATAGCCATTGTAATAAAGAAGATTCCCAAAGGTTCGTTATAAGAGAAATAGGTGATCACTTTGGGAATACATTGATTTTGGATATTGTTGGGATACTGATTTTCTGAACATTTCACGCAAGCATTCATATCTGAAAAAAGAAGACGGTATCTTTCAAATATACCAAAGTTTTTATCAATATAGAATACAAACAGCACAGGTGATGTTGATACCAATTATCTATTTTTTAAAAATAGAATAGTAATTGTCATTTTTTAGTCAAAAATATACATGAGTCTCATAACTTAATGCTGAGAAAGGGGAGGGGTTGACTAAAAATAAGAAGCCAAGGAAAGTGTATTCTGTCTTATTCATTCTTTTGTAAAACAACATGTTTATAAATAGGCTCTTTATATACTTTTCTACTATCTCAGTTTGGACTAGAAAATATTTGCAGCTTCATAAACATCTAAGTTTGCAGAAACAAATATTATAAATATTTGGTAGCAATAGTTTAATTTGATATTTTAATTTAGAAAAATCGATGGGACAAGAAATTGGAAAACACTATTTTGTTAATCTAAGTTAAAAGTACTGTAGATCTTAACAATCATGTTAGAATATATAATGAAGATATTATTTTTATTGAATAGAACTGTATTTTACTGAAAGACTACATTATCATGTTATTGGAGATGGAAGGAGAATAATACTTTACTAAAAGGTATCTTTTTGTCATATCCTATATATTAATTTGACCTAGAATTTAATATTTTCAATTCCAGATATCTTTTGGAACTACATATCCATTACATGGAGGCTGATAGATGAACAATGAATGGAAATAGATGTCTCCTTTTGCTGACAAACTAATCCTTCAATATTGGAAGGATAAATATATGACACAGATATATGGCCCAGTTCGTGTTTCTGTATTTAAAGAAACAAGGGCCCTACACTGAATTTTGGCAGGTCAGTTAGCCAAAGTCCTAACCTCTTTTTGTCTTACTATTTTGTCAGAGATCTGCCTCTTTGGACATGGTGCACAATCATAGCAGCAAAATTTATCCCCTTCCTTCTTCTTTCTGCTTGTGCCTAGAACACAGTGGTCATTACACCGAGAGACAGGCAGCACCTTAACAGAAATATATATGAGGGAATAAAATGATAAAACACCTGCATCTGTAGAGCTTTCCCAAACAAGAAACCCACAACTGTGATGAAGAAGAAGAAAATGAAAATTAGAAAACTTCAATTAATGGTAGTTGTTATGTCCCGAGCCTTGCAAACGGCTCGGGGCGTTTGCAGGCGGTCCCGGGCAGGTGCAAAGCTGCCCGGGACCAGACAGGCTGTCGCCAGCGCCGTGCGCATGCGCGGGTGCTGGCACGGGAAAAGTATCGCATTGACCCGGGAAATGTCTATATAAGAAGCTGGGAGGTTTTGGGAGATGCAGAAGCCATCTACTTGTAAGCTGAACGTAGAATAAAGAAAACTGAGAACTACAACTGCTTCTCGTGTCTTACATTTCCGCGAAGGACTCAACACTGGCGACGAGGATGGGATGCCTTACATCGCCTGGAAAGGAAGAAGTGTAAGCTTACCCAAGTGAGTCCTGAGCGGCGGAACGGTGTCGACTCGGCAGCTACTCGCCAATCCAGTGCGCATTCGGGGGTAGGCTGGCTGATAGACCCGTCTCCTGAAGATGGCAAAGGTTGGAAGGCTTTCGGAGTTCGACGTCTCACATCCAGAGCGGTGGGAGTCCTACGTAGCCAGGGTGGAGAACTACTTCAAGGCAAACCAAGTGAGGGAAGAGAGCTTGAAGGCTGCCACCCTGCTTTGTGTTTGCGGTCAAGACGCCTTCGAAATCGCAGAAAACCTTGCAGCACCTGTTCCAGTAGAGTCTGTCAGCTACGCAGATCTGAAGAAGCTACTGAAGGAGCACTTCCAGCCCAAGATGTCCGTCATCGCATGGCGCCACACCTTCAAGCAGAGGGATCAACGATCCGGTGAGTCGGCCAAAGAATACATCGCCGCATTAAGGAAGGCCGCCAAGCACTGCAAGTTCAAGGACCTCGAAGAACGACTGAGGGACCGATTCGTGTGCGGGTTAAGGCATCGAGATCTACAACAGAGACTTTTAGCTAAAGAAGAATTGTCCTTCCAAGATGCCTTAAGAGAAGTCACCGCAGAAGAAGCAGCAGGCGGCGCCGTCAAGAACATGCGGCCGATCAGAAACAGTCCAGAGGTTGCATCCGTGCACCAGGAAGACGTCCAGGGAAACTCCGAGGAGGATCCGGATGAGGAAGTCGACCGTCTCCACCCCACGAAGGAAGGAAATCAGAAGGGAAGCTCTTCAGCTCCACTCAAGTGCATCGGCTGTGGAGGTCGCCACAGGAGAACCGACTGCAAGTTCCGCTCCGCTACCTGCCGGGCATGCGGCAAACAAGGACACATTGCAGCTGTGTGTCTGGGCCGACGAAAGGTACAACCTCAGGAAGAACTGCGCCTGAAAGGTACCAGGGTCCCCAGCCAGAATAGGGTAGGGTTTTGCGCTTCGCGAAGAAGCATCCTTAGGACAGGCACACACAAGCCCATTAAGAAAAAGCTGTCACTCAAGGTGAAGCTACAAGGGGTTCCATTAACTATGGAACTAGACACAGGGTCTGCCCTTTCAATCATCTCCTTGCATACATTTAGGAAGATTTGTTCCGGTAGTGGAACTCAGGTCAAGTTAAGGCCTTCTGACATTGTGTTAACAGATTTTCAAAATTCAAGAGTGTGTGTTAAGGGGGAGGCCACCCTTAACGTGCAATACAAGAGTTTTGAAGGTCCACTAGACTTATTAGTAGTAGGGGGTGAACGAACGAGTCTCATAGGACTCGATTGGTTTGAGGCCCTGGGGATACACGTCACAGGACTCAACAGTTTACAAACACTCGACCTACAGGAAGTCTGCAAAGAATTTGCAGATGTTTTCAGCCCCCAGCTGGGCACATTCAAAGGACCCCCTGTGTCCTTAAAGCTAGACCCCACTGTCACTCCCATTAGAATTAAAGCAAGAAGGGTCCCTTTTGCTTTAAAGAGTAAAATTGACACTGAGTTAGACAAACTGATCCAACAGGGAATTCTAGAACCTGTTGATTCCAGTCCTTGGGAGACCCCCATTGTCACGCCTCTAAAGGCAAATGGGGACATTCGCATTTGTGCTGATTACAAATGCACTCTTAATAAGGCATTGCAGCAACATGCCTATCCTGTTCCTGTGGTCAGTCACATCCTGGCCTCCCTCAAGGGGGGGCGTGTTTTTGCAAAGCTTGACCTAGCTCAAGCATATCAACAGCTGCCTGTTGATGATGATGCTGCTACAGCTCAGACTATTGTGACCCACAGAGGGGCCTTCAAGGTAAAAAGGCTACAGTTTGGAGTGAATGTCGCTCCTGGGATTTTCCAAAGCGTAATGGAAAACACACTACGAGGTATACCAGGGGTTTGCCCCTACGTTGATGATGTCTTGATTGCAGGAGACTCCACACACATTCTAGCTGAAAGGCTCAGGGCTGTTCTGTTAAGATTCAGGAAATCAGGCCTCAAGCTCAAAAAAGACAAATGCAAGATTGGGGTGCCTTCTACTGAATTTCTGGGGTTCAAAATTGATGCTGCTGGGATTCACCCTGCTGAATCCAAACTAACTGCTATTTTAGAAGCACCTAGGCCAAAGTCCAAGGCCGAACTTCAGGCCTTCCTAGGCCTCCTGAATTTCTACAATTCCTTCCTTCCACATAAAGCTAGTGTAGCTGAGCCTCTTCACAGGCTACTAGACAAACAAGCAGTGTGGCAGTGGTCACAAACGCATGAGGGTTGTTTTAACAAAGTCAAGGCTTTGCTCACTTCTAACAGTGTACTTGCACATTTCAACGAGTCCCTTCCTGTGTGCATCGCTTGTGATGCGTCCCCTTACGGGGTTGGAGCTGTCCTGAGCCACCTCAGGTCTGATGGAACTCAGGTTCCTGTTGCATATTACTCCAGAACATTGTCTTCTGCTGAGCGCAACTACGCTCAGATAGACAGGGAGGCTCTGGCTGTTGTTGCTGGAATTAAAAAATTCCATGATTTTCTATATGGCAGACATTTCACGGTCTTCACTGACCATAAGCCTCTGCTGGGACTGTTTACCACACGTAAGCAGACTCCCCAAATCATTTCCCCTAGAATGCTTAGGTGGTCTATTTTTTTGTCTGCATATGATTTTTCTTTACTCCACAAGCCTGGGAAAGAAATGGGCCATGCTGATGGCCTCAGTAGATTGCCTCTGCCAGTAGTAGAAGCTGACCCTGCACCAGCTGTCAACATTCTATCAATCCAAGCCTTGCCCGAGCTCCCTCTTAGTGCCAGGGATGTTACCGCTGAAACAGGTACAGATTACACACTTTCATGTGTCCGTTCCTGGGTTTTGTCTGGTTGGCCTGAGCACTGCCCTAGTCCTGAGTTTCAGAGTTTCTGGTCCAAAAGGAACGAGCTGTCCCTTTCTCAGGGTTGTCTGCTTTGGGGAAACAGAGTTGTCATTCCCACCTCAATGAGGACTAGGGTCTTAGAATCCCTCCACGAGGGTCATCCTGGCATTGTTCGTATGAAGGCTCTTGCGCGCAGCCACTTGTGGTGGCCTGGTTTAGATAAAGATATTGAGGCTAAGGTGCATGCATGCCACCTGTGCCAACGATCTCGCCCAGAGATGCCCCAAGCTCCCGTGCATAGATGAGAGGAAACACAGTCCCCATGGTCTAGGGTGCACATTGACTACGCTGGGCCCTTTCAGGGCCAGTTCTTCTTGGTCCTTGTTGACAGCCATTCAAAATGGCTTGAGGTTGTACCTGTCTCATCCACCACCACTGCAAAGACTATTCAGGTACTGAGGGGGATTTTTGCTGCACACGGGCTTCCAGATGTCATTGTGTCTGACAACGGCCCTCAATTCACTTCCTCCGAATTCCAAGCTTTCTTACAGGCTAACATGATTCATCATGCCACGTCTGCACCCTTCCACCCGTCCACCAACGGTATGGCTGAACGTATGGTGCGCATCACAAAGGACGCCTTGAGAAGACTCACCTACGGGGACTGGCATCACAGGTTGGCTGACTTTCTCCTTTCTTATCGCACCACACCATCCACTTCTACAGGGAGAAGTCCAGCTGAACTTCGTTGGGGGTGTCAACTTACTACTAAACTTGACCGGTTGCATCCGGACAGATTGCCTTCATCTACCTCACATCTGAGGGCACCTAGACAAGTACTTGAGGGTGCCCCGGTCTGGACTCGCAATTACGGGCCTGGTCATACATGGGTCCCCGCTTCTATTTCCAGGGTCACAGGTCCTCTCTCCTACGAGGTAGCCCTGGACAACGGTCGTGTCCTGCGTCGGCACATCGACCAACTCCGCCCTAGGTGGGACCTTTCAGATGAGACTCCTGGGTCTTTTCCAGGGGGGGAGGGGGACCCTTTGGAGCAAAGGGAAGGGCACGAGTTGCTGCCCATCTCCACTGATGGAGCCACTGACGGCCCATTTCAAGCTTCCGCAAGTGCTCCGAAAAGGAATTCATGGAGCTTACCCACACAACAGGCACTCACGCCTACTCCAGCCAGGGAGTCACCCCGGGGGCATACTCACTGTCCACACACATCACACAGCACTCCAGTCACGGAGGATACCCGGGAGCATCCCAACAAATCATTCCCCGCAAGAGAGCTGGCACACAATCCCCAGAGTTGGCCTGACCTTACCCCTAATCCTACAGGGGGTCAAACTTACAGGGAGGTGGTCGAGGAACCAAGTCCCGACCGCAACACCTCTAGCCCAAATCAGGGAGTAACTGAGTTTTGGGAAGGTACAGAGACCCACACGAGCCCGGACACAGAACGGGGCTTAGGGATTGGACAGCCTCCTGACAGGTCTTGGACGGACCTAGGAGGTTCTATAGAGACGCCCAGCAGTGGCTATCACTTCAAGGGGCCTGAGGGCCTACAGCTAGGCAGGTCAACCAGGTCACAAAGTGACAGAAGCCCTGGCCTGACGAGCCCGGTGGGCGAGCAAGCAGGCCAGGCATCGGGGCAAAGTCCTTGGAAGGCACCAAGGCATGATAAGGGGAACAGGCTCTTGTCACCCCTCAGTCAGGGAACACCTGTCAGAACCCCAGAGCTGAGAAGGTCACAGAGAGCAAGGAAGTCTCCTAAATACTTAGAGGATTACATAACATTGCTGGCTAAACAAAAGCCAGGTAACGATAGGAGCACTGAGAAGCAGAACACTGCATAAAATAATGATTATATGTTGGTAGTAGTTTTAGCCCGGGGGAAAGGGGTGTTATGTCCCGAGCCTTGCAAACGGCTCGGGGGGTTTGCAGGCGGTCCCGGGCAGGTGCAAAGCTGCCCGGGACCAGACAGGCTGTCGCCAGCGCCGTGCGCATGCGCGGGTGCTGGCGCGGGAAAAGTATCGCATTGACCCGGGAAATGTCTATATAAGAAGCTGGGAGGTTTTGGGAGATGCAGAAGCCATCTACTTGTAAGCTGAACGTAGAATAAAGAAAACTGAGAACTACAACTGCTTCTCGTGTCTTACATTTCTGCGAAGGACTCAACAGTAGTGAATTTGCAAAAATGTCTTGTTTTCACAGGATTCAAAAAGTATTTTGATTACTGCTAATTTCTGAAGATGAGAAGATGCCTACTTAAATGTGAAGATTCCATTTATGCTAGATTCAACAAGTAGCATGAATATTGGACTACAAACATTGTGGCCATAGGTCAAGGCACCATGTGACCAGATTTGATTTTACAACTGGCTTTAACATGGTCATAATGTGAATGGATATAAAGCAAATCACATGGTTCATAATTGAATCCTATGACCAATAAGCCAATCAATTCTGCCAAGTGTGCAATTGGTTTAAAAAGCTACAAATCATTGATATGTGACCATTGGACACTACAATTTCATGCAAAGCCAGATGTAAATGTGACCCGGTTTACCAAACATGATCACATGACTGCAGAGGAGCCATCAATCATAACTTTGTAGATGGGTCATTAATAAAAAAATTTCATAACTTCAAAAACTCATTAAATATCTGGTCATAAGTCAATGTTTTCCCGTATCTAACTTGACAATCTTTGTTTCCCAGGCAAAGTTGGAAGTATTTCTCTTAATACCTGCCATGGACATATTAATGCTCAACTGCATATATAGAAAATGTTATACCTCATAATCTTGAAAGGTTCTAAAAGACCAAAACATCATTTTCTTCAATTACTGCCATGTATTTGACAATTGTTCCAAAGAGTGCTTTACTTCTATTATTAGTTGACAATCTGCAGCATCTTCTCACCTGGTTAAAGCTCTTGTGCCATAGAATTTGATTGTCATTAAGACTTAATTCTTTGCCTGGTGGAGCCTGAGGTGCCAATGTTCCAACCTTGACTCGAGAAAAGGAATTATTGGGCAAAATAATCTAATTTACAACATAAAAGTCTGTAATCAATTCTCTGTTTTCATCAAAACTGATAGTGTCTCCCATACTGTTGTTGTATACAATGCTTTTCAAGATGGAGTGAAACTATATTTTATGAAAAAGAAAGTAACAGCAAGAATTTGAAATCACAACTACAGAAAATTATTTCATACTGGACTATTCCACTTTGAAAAATGTATAAGAGGATTTAGGATGTCATAGGTGATATATGTGGTTGTGTGTGTGTGTTGCTTGTGCACTTGAAGATCTTTGATTCATAAAGGAGAAATATCCTTATACATTTATAATATATAAGGATATTACTTATATATGAGTGCAGGTTTAATCTACTACTTTTTTCAAAACACTGAATATAGTTATTATATTCAAGAAAGACATACATACAAGACAAATTATTTTAAGTGTTATAACAAATATGTGTTGTAAGAATTTTCAGGAGCATCTGAAAAATTAACTCACAAAGTTTGGCCTAATAAGTAAATTATATTGTTTTCTGTGTAGAATCTGAATATAACATACAATGGACACTCACAAAGTGCTGGTCAAATTTCATGACAAAGTGACCAATTCTCATTGAAACAGAAGTATCATCTACTGTTTTTAATCCAGACTGAAATTTAGAAGATACGTTTACATCCTCTGCATTCTGAATCTCCAAATGAACACCCAATTCTAAGACATCCCTTTATATATTTCTAGATAACTATAACTCTTCGGAAAGCCAGCAATGGCCATACTGGATAATGACTGTAGACCCAATGCATTCTGTAAAATAGAAGGCCGCTTCCTCCAACAACAAACAATAGCTTTTCAATTAATGCTTGCATTGTTTTCCCTATTAGGGGAGAAAGGTCCCTGCAATACAAATATTAATTTAAAAGTTTATCTTCCATGCAGGAAGAGGTCATCTTCCATTCTACAGCATTCATTGAGACAACAGTGATATGAAATATCATCCCCAGTAACATTACTAGGGAGCAGAAAAAATAATGGCACAATTGCATACAGAACATTTGTGTATTTGAAATAAAATAAAGAACCTGCCATGGTTTTAAATTATGGAACATTAACTTCTCTCTTCCCATTAAATGTCTATATATGGATCTGGACTTGAGTAAAGCATGCAAAGAATGTACCACAAGATAGACAGCATTGTAAATGTTGTAACTGTGACCACTCATGTTCATTTCAAATAATGTATTTGGCAAGCTCTCTAACTTTTCATTCCCAGAGCATGGTAATTTCTTTTCTTCATTTGCACTGGAAATATGTAGTGGGCAGTCAAATGCCTGTTCCCAAAAGTTCTGAATGAAATTGTCTTCTTTTGCCCAGGATGGCCTTACGGTGTGAAGAAATTCTAGGAATCCAGGTGGTTCTTTTGAGTGAACTGTAAATGATAGAGCACCATGGAAACTCTGCATATCCCAAAGTCTTTGAAGTGGCAGTGATTCATAATTCCAATGAGATGTAACAATCCATACTTTACCCAAAGGTGGCCATCTGGTGAAAGATGCTAAAACGATGCTAATTCTCGGATTTTGCATGGATGGAGGGACTCCATAGACCAAACACACTTTGACTTTATCATCTGTAAAGATGTGGGCATATCTTAACTCTACTGTAATCAACTGTATATATTCATCTACATAAACCTTCTGTGGTGTTCTCAGTGTGAAAGCATAACAAATGTTGTGGAAAAGCAACGGTTCAATTTTTTGCAAAAACATGTCACCATGCTCATCATCCACAGCCAAGATCCCAATCCAATTCCATCCAAAATGTTGAAGTAATTGAATAAAACCAGTGTACTGATGGATTTCAATTGGGGCCATCTGGTACAAGAATGGAAATATATTTTTGTTGCCATGTACTGGATAAAATATTCCATAGGTCAGCTGAAAGGCATAATAACTGAATGTAAATGCTGCATTTTCCTAAATTCTCCCCTCTGAAAGCTAAAGGCACTCAAGAATTTAAAGAAATGTGGTAGTTCTACGGCCCCATCTCAAGGACTAACCTGTGGAATCTTATAGTTGACAAGAACATTGGCCATGATAGTTTAGGTCTCTGTCAAACATCCTCCAATGGCAGCAATAAATCTTTTCTGTAAATCACAAGCAAAGTTGGGAACAAATTTCTGTTGTGTAGAAAGTAAGCTCAAAGTTGCCTTATAGGTTATCCTTTCAATAAAGTAGTTCAGAATGTGGAAACTCAATGTGATGTTCAGTAAGAGCTCAGGGTTCCTATTGATCTCCTTGATAGCAAACACCAAGGCAAGGATGTATTGATACAGCTTAGTTACAGAACTGCAAAAAAAAAATCTACTTAATTAAATAACGAAAAAGTATCTACCAGCCTTCTTCAGTTCTGATGTATACAAAGCTATAAAGTAGTAGGCCATGAAGTTCAAAGAAGACCATATATCCAGCTTTTCTTTTCACTAAGAGGCAACTACTTCAGTCTGCAGATATTGAAAGCCAGGGGGAATAGGTGGAGGAAACATCCAAATGTTCTCCATCCTTAAACTGCCTAACTTCTTCTAAAGGTTTGCTATGTTTTGTCCTGTTGGTAATTTCCAAGAAAAAGATCAGTGGGAGTTCAGATGTGTGTCTGAAGGGTCTGGAAGAAGGGACTGGGACAATTCGCTGCAGCCAACTCACCACGGGCAGCCCACCACAGTCAACTTGCCATAGACAATTCACCATGGCCAACTCAACATGGCCAACTTGCCATGGGACAACTCACTGCAGGACAATTCAACAATTCAATTTAATTATTTAAAACACTATGAAAACTAATTAACAGAAAATGCCCAATAATATTATATTTATGAATATTTTCAAAGACATCACTTTGCAAGATTGAAAGACTTATCAATTTCTATTCTTGTTGCTTAACTCTTTCCCCCAATTATTTTGCATTAACTAGTCTGAAGAAAATAAAATACAATTTCTTACATCACTTCATTGATCAACATCCGAGAGGGCTCTTCTGTGAAGAAAGGACTGTTGTGAAAGAAGATAGCTTGGGAGAGAATTGCCCCAATGATAACATTTCCTGGCTGAGCAAAGTGATGGAGTATAGGAAGTGGGTCCTCAGGTATGCTACAATTGATAGCATATGTTTTGCATGTAATACTGAACAGGAGCGGAGGCGGAGCCAGCTGTCAAACGAAATGGCTGTGCTGAAATGCCGCTCCGAATGAGCGTGCCAATTTCACAGCCATTTCTCTGTTCCCAGTGGGTTTTTTAAAAGCCCCAGATCTCTTGGAGGGAGATCAGAAGCAGAGGCACCCAGCTGAGTGGCTCAGGACAGCGGTCCAAGCCGCAGAAAGCAGGAAAGCTTAGGAGAAAGCCGGGTGAAGGAGACGGCCCATCAGGGCGCCCGTGAAGAAATGACAGCTGTCAGAAATAGCGGTGAATAAGTGGGACAGTGACTCAACTATCCTGGCAGAGTGAACACTCAGCGAACTCTTGTAAGTGTTCTGGATTGTGAAATCTTTCCGGAGAATTTCAAAGAAGAGAAGAAAAGAGGAGAAGCCCCAGAGCGAAAGGGGGAAATCACCTCCCCTGTCAGATAGTGGCGAAAAAGGAGGCAGGGGGAAAAAGAGATCTGACCTTAAAGTAACAGACTCACAGGCTGTAAGGACTGGTGATCAAGGGTGGTTTCTCTTTCTGGCGCTTGCAGCAAAGCCAAGAAGAAGTTTAATGAAAAATAAAATAAACTTGAAAAATGACATTGTGGACTGAGCAGAGAGAGCAGACATCTTGAATAAGAACTGACGACCAATCAGCATTAAATGAGGGAAGAGTGATATTCATAGCTTAAGAAGTGAATTAATTGCTTTAAAAAGTTTCTAAAACAAAAGGGATAAATGGTAATTGATTTGAGAGCTTAGACCAATAAGAATTAATTGAACATAACCTATTGTATGATTGAATTGGAGGAGGCTAACTAGGAACAAAAGGTTGAATGCCCAAGGGGGGTGAGAAAATTTATTTACTTGTCTCCTTGTTGAATACAATAATATTTATAATTGTTAAGGGATTGACTGTAAAACCTGGTCTTTATTGCTAATGAACTGAATATTGGTTATAATATTGAGGTAATTTAATGGTTATATTATTGTTACATGTTATTATATAGATAATTTAGGACTGTAGTGGAATATAAACACTTGAAATTGATTAATATTGATTATTGTGTATTAGAAGTGTTAGTGTTTCTCTTAACCATAAAATTTTGTTGCTTTGACATTTCAAATCTCAGTCTTTGCTTTTCCTGGTCCTCAAAACCATAGGTGAACTGCTTATCAGGCAAAGTCAATTTCTCTTTATTCTCAGTTAAGTCCTCTTCTTGTGTAGTCTGTTTTATAGAATAATCAGAAGTAGTTTGAGAGTCAATTTTGAAGTTTAAAGGAGAGATTCTGGCTCTTAATTTTGTAGTAAACTATTTCATTGTAGCACATATTTCTTCTTTAGCCTCATAAATCTTTTCCAGTATAAGTTTACAATTTAAGTGTGAATGCAGCTCCATTTTAAAAGTTATTCAGCTGGATCAGGTTATCTTTCTCTCAAAAAAAAAAAAAAAAGTTTGAAAGCCAAACATCTCATCTCCAAATAGTCAACAATTACAATATTAGTTTTTGGCCAGTAGATGTCCTCAGTAAGCTAAAAAATATTTTTCAAGAGTCATTTTTTTTCCTTTCTTTCTATTTTTTAAGGAAAAAGTGGAGAAAAGAAATACTCTTCCAATATGAGATAGTAATAGCGCTCAGCAAGAAAAAAAACAGCATAAACTGATAATACAGCTCTTAAGAAAAAAAAAAATTCAGTACCTCAAAACATGTATAAAAAAAATGTAGTCTTTAAAATTTTGTTTTATTCTTTTGTTCATGCCTTCCTTCCCAAACAAGTAGAAGCTGCTTTTCCAAGCCAGGGAAATAATTCCAACAGGGCTCTTACAGGCAAAAAAAAAGAAGAAGAAGAAAAGAAAAGAAAGTAGAAGGAAAAATAATTCAGGACGGAGAGAGGAAGGAAAGGTCTCACCCGGATTCACCATGGTGGTTCTTTATGCTTAGATTAAGAGAAACAGAGGGCCAATGCAAAGGCCAAGATGGTTTACATGGATTCAAATGATACTGCAAGCAATAAAGAGAGACTTATCAGTTGGAAGGGAAGCTCTGTTATGGAAACCTACCTGGCAGAAGAAGAAGCCCAGAATAAGACTGAAAAGAAGTGAAATTTAAAATTTTATGTAATGAATTAAAGGCAATTTAGAATTATGGACTGATTTAAGGACTAAGATTATGAGCGAGATGTAAGAGAAATGGGCGATTAATGGAAGATATGTATTAAATTGACTAAGAATGTACTTTTTGAATTGATGGGTTTATCGATATGAAAATTATTATTTTTAATAAGATGATTTGTTTGTTTGATGTCCAATGGATTGAAATGATTTAAGGTTTGATATTATATTTTCAGCTTAAAAAGTAAGAGAAAAAGGGGTGATTAATGGAATATATATATTAAATTGATTAAGAATGTGTTTTTTTATTTTTTTTAGAATGATAAGGTTTATTTGTAAGAAAATTATTATGTAATGTTGAGTTAACCTAATAAGATGATCTGTTTGTTTGATAACATGGATGTGATTAGTTATGAAAATTAACTGGATGAAATTTGAATTCTGTCAAATGGATTGAAATGATTTAAGGTTGGACTTTATTTTGTTAGTTTAAAGAGATTGATTGATGGATGGATTAGATACGTATAGGTTAGATTAATATTTTATTTTAAATAAGGGATATTAGTGGAAGAAGAAATAAATAAGATCTATGATAAAATTAAGGAATTAGAATATATTTGGAAGGGATACCCGAACTGATAATGTTTGTACTTAAAGTTATTTTGATTATGGTAGTATAAATTTATAAAGCTTTAAAAACAGGTTTAGGTTGAATAAATTTAAGCTAGAATTGGATTATTTTAAATAAAATACGTTACTTAAGGGGAAAAGAGAGGGAATATTTGATGTATTGATTGAATTATGTATATATGTTTTGTTTGTGGATGTTTGACCACCCTAACACCACAGTGTGTCTTGAGTACTTTGTTTTAAAAATCAAAAAACCAATAAAACTTGTCTTAAAAAAAAGAAGTGTTAGTGTAATATGTTTCATATTGTGTTAGCAACAAAATATATCATTGTTAAGTTATAAGGTACTAGTGATTATAACCTTGGAAGAATAATAAATTCTCCAAGTGTGGTGGAGGGAAAGACAAAGATTGTGTACAAGTTGGAGGGTTGGTTGACGTCATTTAGAAAGATGACAAGCATCCCAAATCTAACAAGAGTTGGGACTGGAAGAAGGCAGATAACCCAAGCCTCATTGGTGGAATTAAGCCCAGCAGGGCAAAGATGCATAGAAGAGATGCTGCCACAGGAGAGAGCAGGCTCACTTAAAGACCTGCAAGCAATGCTACAATCCATGCAAGAGGTTATATTGAGAAATCATGAGGATTTAAAAAAAGAAATAGGTGAAATAAGGAATGATACTGGAGAACTTAAAGAGAAGATAGGAGCAATGGACGGAAAATTTGAATGCTTCCAACAACAGATATTGAAAAATGAACAGAAATTATTAGAACTGGAGGACAGAATGAATAAGGAGGAAAGAAGAGTAGATGAAATGAATGAAAAACTCTTGCAAGCAAACAAAGAATTAGAAAAAAACGTCATCCTGCTTGAAACTGAGAAAGCAGACCATTATTTACGTTTTCAAAACGTGAAAGAAGAGAAGGGGGAGGACCTTCCAGAAATGATGACGGACTCGTTAGCAAGGGCCCTAGGGACAGGGAAAGAAGAGATGGCAAATGAGATTGATGAAACATACAGAATCCACACAAACTACACGAGAAGAAATAACCTACCCAAGGAAGTACATATTAGATTTGTGAAGAAGTCAATTAGGGATGAGATTTTGCACAGAACAAGGGACGACCCAATAGAATACAGAGGTAAACAACTAACTGTTCTTAAACAAGTCCCTAGGAGGGTAAGAGACCTGAGAAGGCCCTACCAACATATTACATCAAAATTAATAAGACAAAACATCAATTTTAGGTGGCTGATGCCAGAAGGGATTCTGGTGACTTGGCAAGAAAAACGATATAAGCTAGATTCGATTGAGAAAGCAGAAGAGTTTTTCCAGCAGCACCTAAGCAATGAAGATGAACTAGAAGAAAGAGAGTTAAGAGAAGAAAACAATTCAGAGAGATATAATAGAAAGGCATGAGAATTACAAGGCAAAGAACGGGAAACAGAGAGAAGAGAAAAAATGAGAATGAACTATGACAATGATGATGAAAGTAGACACAAAGAACTCAAGGAAGATAGACTGACAAGAGCGACAAGATCAAAACAGAGGCAGTAATGTAGAAATATTAACAGTATTATCATTAAATGTAAATGGACTAAACTCCCCGGCTAAGAGAAATATAATTTTGAATAAGCTCAGTAAGAAAAACTTAGACATAACAATTTTACAAGAAACACATATAAAGACTCAAGATCAGGATCTACTAAACTACTCTAAGTTAGGAACCAAATTTGTATTTGGAATTTATTTTATTCTTGGTTAGAGAAAAGAATGAAGGATTAGGAATTGAACATGTATTAGCTTAGCAAACTCCAGACAACTTGTTGATTGGAAAAATTAACATATGTTGATGAAAAAATAATAATAAAAAAGATTGATAAAAAAAGGAACCAAATTTGTATCGCTTTCACAGCAGAAGAAAGGAGGAATTGTGATATATGTTAAAGAAAGAATCCCAGCAAGACAAATCTATTGAGATGAGGAAGGTAGAATACTGATTATTGAAATTTCCCTGAATAAAAAAATGTCGCCCTGGTAGGAATTTATGCCCCCAATGAAAAACAAAGACAATTTTATAAGAAACTGCACAAGGTTATTGCTGATATGGAATATGAGAACATTTGTATAATTGGCGATTTTAGTGCAATTATAGACAGAGAATTAGATTATAAGAGTGAGGAAGTAAGGAAACGAAGCAGAAGAATATTACCTGGTACTTTTTTTTAAATGGTGGAAGAATTAAATATTCAAGATAGTTGGAGGGAGAGAAATCTGAATGAAAAGCAATTTACATATTATTCAGGGCGGCATCAATCATGGTCCAGAATTGATATGGTCTGGACAACGAAAGAATTAAATTCAGATATTGATGATGTAGTAATAGATATTAATACTAGGGCAGACCATAATCCCATTATAATTAAATGGAAAGAACAGAAGACAACAACAAGGAGGTGGACTCTAAAAAAGGCAATCTTAAACCAAACAGAATTTAAGCATAAGATGGAGGAACAAATGTGGACATTTTTCCAGACAAATAAGAAAGAGGAGACTAGCACTCAAAATTTATGGGACATGGCCAAGGCTGTTATGAGAGGTACTGCAATTGCGTACATGGCCAATGAATATAAAAAGAAAAGGCAATATCAAAAAAGTTTAGAGGAAGAATACAAAAAATTAGAATCAGAACTACAAAAAAAACGAGAATCAGGGTTCCGGTTTGCGGCGTCCCTAGTCGCACGAGGAGACTTGTCTCCTTGTTGGCTAGCCTTCCCTCTGCCGGTAGACCCTTATGCGGGTCGAAAGTCGCCCTGGAGGTGCGACTTCTGTCGAGGAGGCTTTGCTCAGTTGTAGAGGAGCAGCGGCTCCTCCAGCTGTCCGAGCTATCTCTGAGGGCCGACGGAGAAGATCGGCCAGTAAAATGGCCAATCACCTTGCCGCTTCAAACCGCAAGTCAAAGAACATCTACGCTGTAAGAACCACCGTGGTGAATCCGGGTGAGATTTTTTTTCTTTTTCATGCTCCTCTCTTCATTTTATCTTGCTTTTTTTTTTTTTTTTTTTTGCCTGTAAGAGCCTTGTTGGAATTATTTCCCTGGCTTGAAAAAGCAGCTTCTACATGCTTGGGAAGAAAGGCGTTACAGAAGAATACAATAAAATTTTAAAGACTATACTTTATTTTCATATGTTTTGGGGTACAGAAAAAATATTTTTTTTCTAAGAGCTGTACTATCATTTTATGCTGGAAGATTATTTCTTTTTTCACATTATATTTCAAAAGAAAGAAAAAAGGGAAAAAATTGTGTCTGGAAAAGTTTTTTTTCAACTTACTGAGGACATCTAGTGGTGAAAATCTATTATTGCAACTTCTGGCTATTTTTTTGGAGATGGAATAGATGGATCTTCAAATTACTTTTGAAGAGAAAAGATAAGCTGATCCAGCTGTGAGAGTTGTGGGGGTGGACACTGTTTAACTTTTATTAAACACAGCCTCCACAAGAAGAAAAAAGAGACTCTTTTTAATTGCTATCAAAATGGAGAAAGCTCATCTACAATTAAACTGCAAACCTATATTGGAAAAGATTTATGAGGCCACTGCAGAAATATGTGCTATAATGAAAGAGTTTACTACAGAATTAAGATCCAGAAATTGTACTTTAAATCTTCAAACTGATCTCCAGACTACATCTGACTATTCTATAAATCAAAACATACTAGAAGGTGAAACAACTGAGATAAATGAGGAAGTTACTTTATCTTATAAACATTCCATCAAAGCTTTGAGGACCAGAAGAATCAAAGATTGAGACTGGAAACTTTAAAGCAACGAAGCTTTAAGGATGAGAGAAATAGATGCCTAATGCAGAGGATGGGATTCCTATTGTTTCAAAGGGCACTACAAGCAATGAAGAGAGATTTATTGGCTGAAAGGGAAGCTTGGTTATGGAAACCTGCTTGGCACAGAAAAAAAGCCAGAATAAGACTGAAAAGAGGAATTTAAAATTGTGTAATGGATTTAAAGGCAATGTTGATTTATGGACAGTTATAAGGATTAAGATTCAGAGTTAGAAGTAAGAAAAAAGGTTGAGTATTAGAACAGATGTTTTAATTAGATTAAGAATGTACTTTTTGGAATGATAGGTTTATTTTCATGAAAATTATTATGTATTGGAATGGAAAAAATGCTGGCTTTTTAGAGTTGGATTTTTTTAA
This sequence comes from Crotalus adamanteus, assembly GCA_039797435.1. Lineage (NCBI taxonomy): Eukaryota > Metazoa > Chordata > Lepidosauria > Squamata > Viperidae > Crotalus > Crotalus adamanteus. Next base: position 1,286,970 of record CM077935.1, on the reverse strand, counting down.
TAATTAATTGTTTTAAATTAGAAAGATGATGTTTCTGTATGATAATATAGATGTGATAAGGCATGATAATCAATTGGATGAAATTTGAAGTTTGTTTAATGAATTGAAATGAGTTAAGACTTACACTATTTTGTTATTTTAAAGAGACTGATCGATTGATGGATTATATATGCATAGGGTAGATTAATATTTTATCTTAATTAGGATATGTATTGTGTAGTGGAAGAAGAAATAAATGAGACTTGTGATAAAATGAGGGATGTGAGAGATTAAGAATTAGAATATATCTGGAAGGGATACCTGAATTGATAACTTGTTGACTTAAAGTTAAATTTGATTATGGTAATTGTAAATTTACGAAGTTTTAAAACAGGTTTAGCAGTTATAGAAATTTAAATTAGAAATGGAATATTTTAAATGCATTATGCTAGTTGAGGGAAATAGAGAGGGGATATTGAATGTATTGAGTTGAGTTATTTATATATGGTTCTGCTGTTGAATGTTTGATTACCGAAACACCACGGTGTGTCCTGAGCACTTTTTTTAAGATTTAAAAAACCAATAAAATGTATTTCAAAAAAAAAAAAGAACTACAAAAAAACCCACAATGTAGAGACCTAAAACAACAGCTAGATTTAAATAAGCATAAATTGAATATTATAGAAAAGAAAGAAATGGCAAAAAATAAAAAGTATTAGACAAAAATTTTTTGAACAGGCAAATAAACCTGGGAGATAGTTGGCTTATAGATTGAAAAAACAAAAAGATAAAAGATGGATTAGTAAATTATGTAATCAAGCAGGGGAGATGGTACATCAAAATGAAGTGAAAAAATGGGTGACGTATGAATTCTATAAAAATCTTTATAAAGAGGATGAAAAGGTTACGGAGGAAAGAATATCACAATATCTTATGAAAACGGACCTCCCGAAGGTTCCGGAAGGATTTCAAAATATATTAAATAAAGATATAACAGTCCAGGAAATTATAGAAGCAATTAAAAAGCAAAAAAGTAATAAAACACCTGGCCCTGATGGATTACCGTCCGAAATATATAAAAACCTCCAAGAACTTTTGGCCCCAACTCTACTGGACTTATTTAATGATGTACTAAATACAACAAAATCCCCAAACTCATGGAAAGAAGCAATCATCTCACTAATTTCTAAAGAAAACTCTGATTTGACCTGCATTAAAAACTATAGGCCCATCTCTTTACTGAACACGGATTATAAGATTTTCATGACTATAATGGCAGAAAGATTAAAAAAAATATTTAGTTGAATTTATCCATACTGACCAAAACAGCTTCTTGCCTAAAAGACAAATTAGACATAATGTTAGGATCATACTAGACATCTTAGAATATTATGAATTACATAGCGAAAAACAAATGGCATTGATTTTTGTTGATGCTCAGAAAGTGTTTGATAATGTTAAATGGAATTTTATGTTGATTCAACTGAAACAGATGGAATTTGGGGAAAAATTTATGAACATGTTTAAAGCAATCTATTCCAAACAACAAGCAAAAGTAACCATAAACGGAGAATTAACAAATAGCGTCCAAATACAAAAAGGCACGAGACAAGGTTGTCCACTATCTCCTCTATTATTTATTCTTTCTTTAGAAGGACTTGCAAGAATAATTCGAAAAGATGAGCTGATTAAAGGATTAGAAATCAAAAAAGAGACATTTAAATTACAGGTTTATGCAGACGATTTAGTTTTCATTCTGGAAGACCCCGTAGAATCTGGAATAAGATTATTACAGGTGCTGGAAAATTATGGAGATGTCGCAGGGTTGAAAATTAATAAAGAAAAAACTAAAATGTTAGTTAAAAATATGTCCAATTTACAAGAAACTGAGCTAGTAGAAAAAATCAATATCCAGACATCTAAGAGTGTAAGGTACTTGGGGATCCAACTGTCGGCAAGATGTATTACACTCAAAAGAGAAAATTATGATAAATTAATAGATCAAATTATAGCAGACTTAGATAGATGGAAAAACTTGCAGCTCTCCTTTTTGGGGAGAATAGCGACAATCAAGATGAATATACTTCCCAAATTACTCTTTTTATTCCAATGTGTACCAATTAAATTAGGCAAGGATTTTTTTGAAAATTTAAACAGAATTACATCCAAATTTATCTGGCAAGGTAGAAAACCGAGAATTAAATTAAAATTATTACAGGACGCAAAGGAAAGAGGAGGGCTTGGCCTCCCGAATTGGGAAAAATATTATCAAGCAGCAATATTGGTATGGATAAAGGATTGGCTACACTTAAGGACCAGAAGACTACTGGCATTAGAAGGCCATGACATGCAAATAGGGTGGCATGCCATAATGTGGGACAGGAAATATAAGGCTCATCAGTACTTTCAGAATCACCATATTAGACAGGCACTATTTGACGTGTGGATAAAAATTTAAAAAAATTAATTATATAAAAATTTCCAATTGGCTATCCATATTAGAGATATTCATGCCCCCAAAATTCATAAATTTAGGAAGAGTAATTACATATAAAGATATCTTAGACAAGAATGGAGACCTGAAAACAAGGAAAAGATTATTAGAAGATGGTATAGAGTTGGAATAGTGGGCATACTTACTGTTGTGTCCTAAGCCTGCAAAGGCAGGCTCAGGACGTTGCAATGGTCCCGGGCTGTTGCAAGCTGCCTGGGACCAGACTGAGTGGCGCCAGCCTGCGCGCATGCGCAAGGCGCGAAAGCACACCATTCTTTGTTACCTTTTTGCCCGGGGATTCTATTCAGAGGCAGAGAGGCCTACGAGCCTCTGAGTTGTGTCGGAGAGAGCTGAAGAGAATAAAAGCTGTTATAACCATCAGGATGTGTGCTCTTCTTTCGCCGTTGACTCGAGGACTCAACACTGGCGACGAAGGTGGGATAGCTTACAAGATAAAGAAAGAAGACTTGTAAGGCTTACCCAAGGAGTCCTGGAGAGAGGAAGATGGCGTTAAACTCAGCACCTGGCCTGCCAGTACAGCGTCGCTGGAGGTAAGCTGGCTGACAAACCCCTTCCTAGAATAAGAAGTAAGGATGGCGAAGATAGGGAGATTGTCTGAATTCGACGTTACTCACCCAGAAAGATGGGAGTCTTATGTCACTAGAGTAGAAAATTACTTTAGAGTGAATCAAGTTAGAGAAGATGGCTTGAAGGCCGCTACTTTGCTGTGTGTCTGTGGTCAAGATGCATTTGAAATTGCAGAAAATTTGGCAGCCCCTGCTCCTCTTGAGTCTGTCACTTATACAGACTTAAAGAAGCTATTGAAGGAACATTTTCAGCCCAGGTTGTCTGTCATTGCGTGGAGGCACACGTTTGAACAGAGGGATCAAAGAGCTGGTGAATCAGCCAAAGAATACATTGCAGCCTTGAGAAGAGCTGCTAAGCCCTGTGACTTTAAAGATTTAGAAGAAAGGCTAAGAGACCGTTTTGTATGCGGGCTAAGGAACAGAGACTTGCAACAGAGACTCTTTGCAAAAGAAGATATTTCCTTCCAAGATGCCTTGAGAGAGGTCACTGCAGAGGAGGCAGCAGGTGGAGCGGTCAAGAACATGAGGCCCATCAGGAACAACCCAGAAGCAGTCTCCGTGCACCATGAGGGAGTCCAAGAGAGCTCGGAGGAAGATCCTGAAGATGAGGTGGATCATCTCTACCCATCCAAAGAAAGGAAGCAGAGAGAAGGCAAAGAAAAGGCTCCAGCTGTGTCCAAGTGCTTCGGGTGTGGAGGTCGCCAAAAGAGGGCCGACTGCAGGTTCCATTCTGCAAACTGTAGAGCGTGTGGAAGGCAAGGCCACATAGCATCTGTTTGTCTGGGCCATCAGAAGGCACAACCTCGAGAAGAATTGCATCTGAAAGGTACCAGGGTCCCCAGCCAAAACAGGGTGGGTTTCTGTGCATCATGCAGAAGTATTTGTAGAACAGGCACACACAAACCACTTAAGAAGAAACTGTCACTTAAGGTGAGGTTACAAGGAGTTCCATTGGTTATGGAACTGGACACTGGGTCTGCTCTTTCAATCATTTCTATTCACACTTTCAGGAAGATTTGTAATAGCAGTGGGTTCCAGGCCAAACTTAGGCCATCCAATATAATCTTAACAGATTTTCAAAATTCCAAGGTGTGTGTAAAGGGGGAGGCCACCCTTACAGTACAGCACAAGGATTTTGAAGGTCCATTGGATGTATTGGTAGTTGGGGGTGAACGAACGAGTCTTATTGGACTCGATTGGTTTGAGGCCTTGGGAATCCAAGTTACAGGGCTACACAATTTGCAAACGTTAGGCCTAGCAGAGGTCTGCAAAGAGTTTGCAGATGTATTCAGCCCACAACTGGGTTCTTACAAAGGGCCTCCAGTTTCTTTGAAACTTGACCCCACTGTCACTCCCATTAGGGTGAAAGCAAGGAGAGTACCCTTTGCCCTTAAGGGAAAAATTGATGCTGAACTGGATAAATTGATCCAGCAAGGTATTTTAGAACCTGTTGATTCAAGTCCATGGGAAACCCCCATAGTTACGCCTCTCAAGGCTAATGGGGACATACGTATATGTGCAGACTACAAATGCACATTAAACAAGGCATTGCAACAGCATGCGTACCCTGTACCTGTAGTCAGCCATATTTTGGCTTCCCTCAAAGGGGGACATGTTTTTGCAAAGTTAGATCTGGCACAGGCTTATCAACAGTTACCTGTTGATGAAGCTGCTGCTGAAGCACAGACTATTGTAACCCATAGAGGGGCATTCAAAGTCAAGAGACTACAATTTGGAGTAAATGGAGCTCCTGGAATTTTCCAAAGTGTTATGGAGAACACCCTGAGAGGTATCCCAGGGGTTTGCCCCTATTTTGTTGATGTCCTTATTGCTGGAGAATCTACTCAAAATTTAGCTGAGAGGTTAAGGGCTGTTTTGCTTCGTTTCAGAAAAACAGGCCTAAAAGTTAAAAAAGATAAATGCAAGATAGGAGTTACTTCTACAGATTTCCTGGGATTCAGAATAGATGCCAAGGGTATTCACCCTGCTGAATCTAAATTAAAAGCCATACAGCAGGCTCCTAGGCCTAAGTCTAAAGCTGAGTTACAAGCATTCCTAGGCCTCTTGAATTTTTACAACGCTTTCCTACCTAACAAGGCTAATGTAGCAGAACCACTTCATAGGCTTTTAGACAAGCAGGCAGTTTGGCAATGGTCCCAAGTACATGAAAAAAGCTTCAATGAGGTCAAGGCCTTGCTTACATCTAATGATGTGCTTGCACATTTCAATGAAAACCTACCTGTCTGCATCGCTTGTGATGCTTCCCCTTATGGGGTGGGGGCTGTACTTAGCCACTTAAGAGCTGATGGGACTCAGGTTCCTGTTGCATATTACTCCAGAACTTTATCTTCTGCTGAGCGAAATTACGCTCAGATAGACAGAGAAGCCTTGGCCATTGTAGCTGGAATTAAAAAATTCCATGATTTTTTAATATGGCAGACATTTCACGGTCTATACTGACCATAAGCCTCTGTTGGGGTTGTTTACCACTAACAAACAAGCTCCCCATATCATCTCTCCTAGAATGCTGAGATGGTCTATCTTTTTGTCAGCCTATGATTTTTCATTGATTCACAAACCTGGCAAGGAAATGGGCCACACTGATGGCCTAAGTAGATTACCTCTGCAACTGATAGAGGCTGACCCTGCCCCTGCCATCAATATTCTCTCCATTCAGGCATTGCCTGAGTCTCCCCTAAATGCCAGGGATGTGGCTGCTGAATCAGCCACTGATCTCACACTGACTCGTGTGCTTTCATGGGTTTTGTCTGGATGGCCTGAGAGTTGTCCCGGTACTGAGTTCCAAAGCTTCTGGCTCAAGAAGCATGAGTTATCCACTTTTCAGGGTTGCCTATTGTGGGGCAGCAGAGTAGTTATTCCTACCTCATTGAGACCTAGAGTCTTGGCCTCTCTCCATGAGGGTCATCCTGGCATTGTCAGGATGAAAGCGCTTGCGCTCAGCCATTTATGGTGGCCAGGATTAGACAGGGAAATAGAGGCCCAGGTGCATGGATGCCACTTGTGCCAGCGTTCATGCCCTGAAATGCCTCAGGCTCCTGTACATAGATGGGAGGAGACACAGTCACCTTGGTCTAGGGTGTATGTGGATTACGCTGGGCCCTTTCAGGGACAATTCTTCTTGGTCCTTGTTGACAGCCATTCAAAATGGCTTGAGGTTGTTCCTGTCTCTTCCACTACTGCTGCCAAGACCATTCAAGTACTAAGAGGGATTTTTGCTGCTCATGGCCTTCCAGATATTCTGGTTTCGGACAATGGTCTTCAATTCACTTCTTCCGAGTTTCAGGCTTTTCTGCAGGCCAACATGATTTGTCATGTGACTTCGGCGCCCTTTCACCCTTCCACCAACGGTATGGCTGAATGGATGGTTCGCATCACCAAGGATGCTTTAAAGAAACTGACTTATGGGAACAGGCATCACAGGTTGGCAGATTTTCTTCTTGCTTACCGCACCACACCTTCTACTTCCACTGGGAAGAGCCCAGCAGAACTTCACTGGGGGCGCAGACTGATCACCAAACTTGACAGGCTGCATCTGGACAGGGTGGCTCCTCAGGTCTCCCAACCAAGGGCACCAAGGTGTCTGCAAGTAGGTGCCCCAGTATGAACCTGGAACTATGGGCCCAGTCACCTGTGGGTTCCTGCGGTAGTATGCAAGGTCACTGGTCCATTGTCCTACGAGGTTTCCCTGGACGACAGTCATGTACTTCGGCGGCATATCGATCAGCTGCGTACGAGACTGGACTCTCCCTCTTCAACTCCAGGGTTTTCTCCGGGGGGGAGGGGGACCACTGTGGGCAAAGGGAAGGGTGTTGGCAGCAATCAGGGGCAAACGGAGAGATGGAGGAAGGCCATTCCCAAGGTTCCGCAAGTGTCCCTAACAGGAATTCAGGGGAACAAGGAACAATACAGGCACCAGTACTGTTCTATCCCAGCCTATTGTCATCCTTGTTAACTTCACAAGGACAAAACCCCTGCTACTACAATAGGCTGGAGACTTGCAAACAAACACAAAAACCTCTTTTAATTTTGTTGACAAACCTGTCAAATACAGCAAACTCAAGTCCAAAAGAACACGATGAAAAGCAGACACGAAGTCACAAGAGAAGTCACAGACCAAGATTCCAAGACGCAGTTTTCAAACGGTTGCCTTCAGCAACCAGCACCACCCACACCTCCTCCCTTTATTTAGCAGTCCTAAGGCGGTGCCTCTCCTTGCCATTTCTTCTTACTTTGGAGGTGCCTCATTGACCTCTGTTGACTTACTCTTGCTAATTGACGCCGTCTGCGTGCGTCAATTAGCAAGTCCATCTGTTGTGATTCTTCCAAGTCTGACTCATGCTCCTCACACAGCTGAGCTTCATGAGAAACACGACTGGAGGGCCCAGGCTCTGCATCCAACTGTGAGTCCTGTACTTCAGAGCCTCCCTCTGGCTCTGATGGCCCTTCAAATGCCTCCTCCACCTCCTCCTCAGATTCCTCCGACTCAGCTGTTGGGAGCACAGGCTGGCACGGAATCACAACAAGTACTTACTCCAGCCAGGGAGTCACCAAGGGGGCATACTCATTATTCACAACCCCACTACAGCACTCCAAGCAGGGAGAATAACCAGGAGCATCCAAACAACCCAAATAACACAAGAGAACTGGCATCCAAACAAGCTAGCTGGCCCAATGCTGCTACTGCTCCCAAAAGGAAGTCTGCATACAGGGAGGTAGTCAGAGAGGCAAATCCTGATTCTGGTACCTCTGGCATAGAATGGGGAGCAGCCGAGTACTGGGGCACCACAGAAACCCTAGACAACCCAGTTACGGGGCTTGGGAGTGAAGGGATGCGTTCCCTTGATAGGTCCATTGTGGACTTGGAGAGTACCACAGAATCGCCAAATACTGGTGGGAACATAGAGGGGCCCGAGAGCCTACAGTTAGACAGATCAACCAGGTACAGTAGGGAACAAAGTCCTGGTCTGACGAGCCCAGTGGGCAAGCAAGCAGACCAGGCAACAGAACCCAGGTCACGGGGACCACCAGGGCTTAAAAGAGGGGGCAACTCCACTACAATCACTGCACAGGATGGTCAAGGAAGTTCCCAAAATCTGAGGAGGTCACAGAGGGTTAAAAGATCTCCCAAATACCTGGAAGTTTTTGTGACATTGCTGTCAAAGCAAGGGAGGTGAAGAGGGTGCCTGCTGTTGGGTGAATTTGGAATTGTGAGTCTTTGGGCACTTAATTCCAAAATAATAGCATGGTACCATGTTATAGAGTGGCTAGTAAAGTAGCTGCAACAGTTGTGCGGTTCCATAAGGGATAGCACACCACGTCCATTTGAAGGTCGCGTATACCTATCTATATAGGTTCATTAAGTTTCATCCGGGGGGAAGGGGTGTTGTGTCCTGAGCCTGCAAAGGCAGGCTCGGGATGTTGCAATGGTCCCGGGCTGTTGCAAGCTGTCCGGGACCAGACTGAGTGGCGCCAGCCTGCGCGCATGCGCAAGGCGCAAAAGCGCACCATTCTTTGTTACCTTTTTGCCCGGGGATTCTATTTAGAGGCAGAGAGGCCTGCGAGCCTCTGAGTTGTGTTGGAAAGAGCTGAAGAGAATAAAAGCTGTTATAACCATCAGGATGTGTGCTCTTCTTTCACCGTTGACTCAAGAACTCAACACTTAGAAATACAGTCGCGATACAGAAAAGACAAAAAAGAACCAGGGATAAAATTAGAGCATACACAATTAGATAAAATCCTTCTAGGAACAGAAGATCAAATGATAAAAAAGATATATCAATATTTATTAGAACAAGATTTGTTAGAAGAACAGGTAAAAGAAACAATGTTAATCTGGAGCAAAAATTTTGGTTACAGTATTAACCTAGATAATTGGCAATCATTATGGGACAGAAACAGGAGGTTAGCACTAGCCACTAGTTTTATAGATGGCACCTTCCCCCTACAAGGCTAGCAAAAATAGATAAAAAAAACCTCACCGACATGCTGGAAATGTACAAGGCTTCCAGGGACTTACTATCACATGTGGGAATGTTCAAAAGCACAAAATTTTTGGAATCGGATAAAAAATTGGCTGGAAGAAATACTATTACAAAAAATTGATTTAAAACCAGAAACCTTCTTATTAGGGATTATTAATGATAAACTCAGCAAAGCATCTTTCTACTTACTATTGCATATTTTAACCGCAGCAAGATTGGCATGCACCCAAAAATGGAAAGGAAAGGAAACCCCCACTGAAGAAGAAATAATAAATAAAATTTTATCCTGCGCCGAAATGGATAGGCTAACTCTAGAGATTAAAAATAAAACTGAAACAGAGTATTATGAAATTTGGAAAAATTTGTACGATTGGTTAGAGATAAGAAGGATTGCTGAGATGATTATCAATTGACTAGTTGATATCGTAAGGACTTCTTATTAGTACCTATATTAGGACACAACTGAAAGATATGTAAATACAACATTGACAATTGAAAGATGGTTTACCAAAAAATTTACAGATGTTATACGCACAGTTTGTTATACTCTGCCCTGTTATAGAATGTATTTTAAGTTTCTGTTTTTCTTTCTGTAACATAAGGTAATACTAATAGCAGTGTTGAAGTCAGGGAAGTTGAATCATGTCCATTTCTGTTTTTAAAATGTACATTTAATAAAATTTGTTAAAAAAAATACTGAACAGGAGCAAGAGGAGCATCACTGCTATCACCCCAATCCTATTGATGAGAGTTTGCCTCTAGAAAAAAATAGATGTTGCTAATTATAAAAATATCTTATCACTACTCTGTTAAACTCCATAGCATCATTTCTGATTATCATTATCATTATTTCTTATTATCATTATCATTGTCTCTAAAATGATCACCTTCTTACAGAAATATTTTCACCACACAGATTCCTTTTTTTAAATGGGAGTTTTCAGTCTATTCTTTTTTTTTTTGTTTCAGTTTTCTTTACTAGTATCAGAAGCACCTTTGCTTTCACTTGCTTTCAGTTTTTTAATGTACCTTGACCTGTTGTTGTTATTTTTAAAAAATAGTTTTATATTTGAGAAACTACTTTGCAATCTTCATTTCTTTTTTTAGAAGAAAATAAATTGGGATGATTTTCCTCATTGTCTTTAAATTACAATAATAAAATTCTGCATGTACAACTAGATCTTACAGTCAAGAAAGCTTCCATTTGTTCATTTATCTTTCGTGACTACTTCATATGGTAAAGATAAATTCCTTCATCTATAAGAGATCTAAACAAATAAGTACAAGGAGAGAGAATTTCTCAGTGTGTGTCTTACAAAGTACATTCTCCCATTTATGAGGATTAGAATGAGATATGCTAGGGGAAAAAAAGAGATAAAATTACAGAATATTTGCAGAATGAACTAGTGATAAGACAGCTTGGAATGCCATATGAGATTTAGATTCAAATCACAGCTCTTTATGCAATGTTGAACAAATGATATTTTGAAGATAGGTAAAAGCACTCCTCCTATTAGACTGACTTGTTGGAAATTGATATATTTTAATATCATCAGTAATACACAAGAAAGAACCTGTAATTTTGACAATGATTGGAAAAATAATTAAGTCTTGTCCAACTCTGAATATTTTGCACATCTCTCCTGAGAAATGGGCTAAAGGTGTGTATTTAAGAACTATCATTTGTTTTAACTTTTCATGCTATGAAAGTTCCATCACCTTTTTTTCATCAAATGTCCTGAAAATACTGAACAGTGACAATATGTTCATTTTTATCACAGATTTTTTCCCCTGCAATAATAATACCTTCTTCCTAATTATAAAATCTCTTTAGTTTATTCTATTTTATCTTCTATTTTCATATTTTTATTAACAAAAAGTAAATAAATAACTAAACAAATAACAAAGATTTTGTCTTTTTATTTTTGTTGAAATCTGCTACTGCAGAAAAGTCTTTTAATTTGCTCATTAAAGCTTTAATTCCCTTTAGAATCTTTCAAAATCATCCCACCGCTGCCACCTTTTATAGATGGCACCTTGATCCACAAAAAATGTCTCTTATGTACCCTGACTTACAGCCTAAATGTTGGAGATGTGGTTGTTTGGACGCCACTTATTATCATATCTGGTGGTCGTGTAAAAACATAAAAGCTTTTTGGATTAAGATATGGTGGAATATTCAAAGAATTTTTAGAAAGAGGGTAAAATTTACTCCGCAATTATTTTTGTTAGGTATTGTTATTGATTGTGATGCTAAGGAAGTTATATTGATGTTAAATTTGATTACAGCCGCAAGGCTGCTAGTAGGGCAATATTGGAAGAAGGAATCTTTGCCTACCTTGCAAGAGTGGTTTTTTAAAGTTTCTTATCTGGTGGAAATGGCAAAGATTTCGGCTTTTTTAAAGGAGCAATCGCAAGAGAAATTTTTTGCCGTATGGGAAAAATGGATAAATTTTATACAACATAAATTGGATATAAAAAAATATCATTTAGCTTTTTTATAACTTGTATATAATTTTTGATATTTTATAGATTGTATTTTTTCTCTTTTTTCCTTTTTTTTCTATCTCTTTTCTTCTTTCTCTTTTCTTTCTTCTTTTTTTTCTTTTTAAGTATTTTTTCTTTTTAATGCTTATGTCATATATATTTTATTATTAACTATTTTATAAGTTGTTAAAATTTGTTTAGGTTTTTTAAAATTTTAATTAAGCCTATATTCAGCTCTGGGAAGCTCGGGGGGGGGGATGGAAGGGGTGGTTTGGGAGGGGTTGGGTGAGGGTTGTTTTGTTGTTGTTGTTGTTGTTGTTGTTCTTTTTTTGTTATTTGTAAAAACTTTTAAAAATTTTCAATAAAAAAAAAAATCTTTCAAAATCAACAAGTTTGCAACTGCCTTTAACTTATAAGTCTTTTTTTAAGCTTTACTCCCAAGACCCTCTTATATTATATTATTCAGTATTTCAAGAACCAAAATAAACAAGACAATGGACATCCCTGTCTTGTTCTTTTGTGTACATTATAGGGTTTTCTTAGTTCACCATCATTAACAGTGATTTGTGCTTTCTGTTGAGGGCCAAATGTGGCTCTTTTTAAGCTCATGCCTTGGCGTGTATATTTTACAATGAGAGAAACCAAGAAAGGAAGATCATTTTATTACAGTTTATCAGAATATTCAGACAAAAGGGAATCCTCTCATTCAAAGAGGGAACCCTGATCTTTAGCTTACAACAACTTTTATAGTTAGCATAACAAAGAAAAATCCAAGAGGAAAGTTGATTGGACAGAATTAAACTAACCTCCCCTTTGCATAGAAAATCAGATACATGTGGTCAGGTATGTTACATATTTGCATCCCATAATATCACACATGTTCATTAAAATGAGGTCTAATGTCAGAAGGGGCATAAATTGTAAGAAAAATGGTTGTTTGGAGTTCACAAAAGAGATAAACCAGACCCCAATTTGTACTAACAAACCTATTCTTACCTTCAGATAATCTTCAGGCTGTTTATCTCTTCAATTTAGGAATGTTAAAAGCTATTCCTAAATTCCTGTCTGTATTGAACCTAAACAGAGAAAATAATCAATTTGAAGATTTCTCTTTTCAGTTTAAGGGTGTTTAAAGCTATTCCTAAATTCCTTGAACATTCTTTTAAGACAGAGAAAATAAGTCAAATTGAAATACTAAATAACTTTTTAAAATATAAAGTTAATATAAAAAGTATCTAGGTTAACTAACAATTACAAAATCCATGTCATTTGTCCCTCACTGTGAAGAAAACTTTGAACAAAAAAGCCCATTTTAAATTGTCAAAGGCCTTCTGTACATCTAAGAAAATGAATACAGTCATTATGTTGCTCCAGTATTCTAAAATATATGGCACAGTTCTAACATTGTCCTTCAACTGTCTTTAGATGGAAATGCACATTCATTCTCATGAATAAATTCTTGCAAAGTCATTTTCAATCTATTAACTAGAATTATTGTGAACTTTCCCCTTCATGGATTACTGCCTTGTCATGGCAAAGGGGCTTGCGTAACTCAATGAAGCTATGAGCTATGCCGTGCAGGGCCACCCAAGATGGACAGGTCATAGCAGAGAGTGCTGACAAAATGTGATACACTGGAGAAGGAAATGGCAACCCACTTCAGTATCTTTGCCATGAAAACCCCATGGACAGTACCAAAAGACAAAAAGATATGACACTGGAAGATGAGCCCCTCAGGTCGGAAGGTGTCCAATATGCTACTGGGGAAGAGCAGAGGGCTAGTACTAGTAGTGCCAGAAAGAGTTAAGCAACTGGGCCAAAGCCGAAAGGACACTTAGCTGTGGACGCATCTGGTGGTGAAAGGAAAGTCTGAAGCTGTAAAGATCTATTCTCCATAGGAACCTGGAATGTAAGATCCATGAATCAAGGCAAGCTGGACATGGTCAAACAAGAGATGACAAGACTGAACATCGACATCTTAGGAATCAGCGAACTAAAATGGACAGGAATGGGTGAATTTAATTCAGAGGACCATCAGGTATACTATTGCGGGCAAGAATCCCTCAGAAGAAATGGAGTAGCCTTCATAGTCAATAAAAGAGTAGGAAAAGCAATACTGGGATACAATCCCCCAAATGACAGAATGATCTCAGTGCGAATCCAAGGCAAACCATTTAATATCACAGTAGCCCAAGTCTATGCCCCAACCACTGGTGCTGAAGAGGATGAAATTGACCAGTTCTATGAAGCCCTACAGCACCTTATAGAATCAACACTAAAAAATGATGTCCTTATCATCACAGGGGATTGGAATGCTAAAGTAGGAAGCCAAAAGATAAATGGAATAACAGGCAAGTTTGGCCTTGGAGTACAAAATGAAGCAGGGCACAGGTTTCCAACAACCCAAGAGATGGCTCTACACATGGACATCACCAGACAGTCAACACAGAAATCAGATTGACTATGTGCTCTGCAGCCAAAGATGGAGAAGCTCTATACAGTCAGTAAAAACAAGACCAGGAGCTGACTGTGGCTCAGATCATGAGCTTCTCGTTGCAAAATTTAGGCTTAAATTGAAGAAAGTAGGGAAAAACACTAGGCCACTCAGGTATGAACTAAATCATATCCCTGATGAATATACAGTAGAGGTGACAAATAGATTTAAGGAATTAGATCTGATAGACAGAGTGCCTGAAGAACTATGGATGGAAGTTTGCAACATTGTACAAGAGGTAGCAACTAAAACCATCCCCCCCCAAAAAAAAAGAAATGCAAGAAAGCAAAATGGCTGTCTGAGGGAGCTTTGCAAATAGCTGAGGAAAGAAGGGAAGCAAAAGGCAAAAGAAAAAGAAAAAGATACACCCAATTGAATGCATAATTCCAGAGAATAGCTAGAAGAGATAAGAATGCCTTCTTAAATGAACAGTGCAAAGAAATAGAAGAAAACAACAGAATAGGGAGGACCCGAGATCTCTTCAAGAAAATTGGAGATATGAAGGGAAGGTTTCATGCAAAGATGGGCATGATAAAGGACCAAAATGGCAGGGACCTAACAGAGGCAGAAGAGATTAAGAAGAGGTGGCAAAATCACACAGAAGAACTATACAAGAATGAGCTTAACATCCCTGATAACCACGATGGGGTGGTCACTGACCTTGAGCCACACATCCTAGAATGTGAAGTGAAATGGGCCTTAGGAAAGCTGAGCAACAACAAAGCTAGTGGAGGTGACAGCATTCCAGCTGAGCTATTCAAAATCTTAAAAGACGATGCAGTAAAAGTGCTACACTCAATTTGCCAGCAAATTTGGAAAACTCAACAGTGGCCACAGGATTGGAAAAGGTCAGTTTACATTCCAATTCCAAAGAAAGGCAATGCCAAAGAATGTTCAAACTATCACACCATTGCACTCATTTCACATGCTAGTAAAGTTATGCTTAAAATCCTACAAGCTAGACTCCAGCAGTATGTGGATCGAGAACTTCCAGAAGTACAGGTAGGATTTCAAAGAGGCAGAGGAACTAGAGATCGAATTACCAACATATGCTGGATCATGGAGAAAGCTAGGGAGTTCCAGAAAAACATCTACTTCTGCTTCATTGACTATGCAAAAGCCTTTGATTGTGTGGATCATAACAAATTGTGGCAAGTTTTTAAAGAGATGGGAGTACCAGACCATCTCATTTGTCTCTTGAGAAACTTATATCCGGGTCAAGAAGCAACAGTGAGAACTGGACACAGAACCACTGATTGGTTCAAAATTGGGAAAGGAGTCCGGCAAAGCTGTATTCTGTTGCCCTGCCTATTTAACTTATATGCAGAGCACATCATGAGAAAGGCAGGGCTAGATGAATCAAAAGTTGGAATTAAGATTGCCAGGAGAAATATCAACAACCTAAGATATGCAGATGATACCACTCTAATGGCAGAAAGTGAAGAGGAACTAAAGAGCCTCTTGATGTGGGTGAAGAAGGAGAGTGCAAATGTTGGTTTGAAACTCAACATTAAGAAAACCAAGATCATGACATCTGGCCCTCTCAATTCTTGGCAAATAGATGGGGAAGAAATGGTGGTAGTGACAGATTTTATGTTCCTGGGCTCCAAGATCACCGCAGATGGGGACTGCAGCCAAGAAATTAAAAGACGCTTGCTCCTGGGGAGGAAAGCTATGGCAAATCTAGACAGCATACTAAAAAGCAGAGACATCACCCTGCCAACAAAAGTGCATACAGTCAAGGCTATGGTTTTCCCAGTTGCAATGTATGGCTGTGAAAGTTGGACCATAAGAAAGGCTGAGCGCCAAAGAATTGAGGCCTTTGAACTATGGTGCTGGAGAAGACTCCTGTGAGTCCCCTGGATTGCAAGGCGATCAAACCGGTCAGTCCTAGAGGAGATCAACCCTGACTGCTCTTTAGAAGGCCAGATCCTGAAGTTGAAACTCAAATACTTTGGCCACCAAATGAGAAGGAAGGACTCACTGGAGAAGATCCTAATGCTGGGAAAGATTGAGGGCAATAGAAGGGGACGACAGAGAATGAGGTGGCTGGATGGAGTCACTGAAGCAGTAGGCGTGAGCTTAAATGGACTCCAGAAGATGGTAGAAGACAGGAAGGCCTGGAGGAACATTGTCCATGGGGTTGCGATGGGCCGGACACAACTTCGCAACTAACTACATTGTGAACGTTTAATCATCATTCATAATGAGATCAATCTATGGCCTCATGTTAAAGTCAAATCTTGTTCTTCTTTAGATACTAGGTGTGACAATATGTCTTTTTGGCAAACTATATCTTCTTTTACAAATAAATGATTTTTTTTCCTCTTTGAGGAGTATTTGTTCCATTTATATTCCAATTAAGCATTTGTTATTCATAATCAACCAACAAAAGAAATCAATGCCTGTATCACCCATTTCAGTACATTCCTTTCATTTTCCTGTTCAATTGCTAGAGTTTTTGAATCTCCTCCAATGCCTCTTTTAATTTCTCTAAAATTTCTCATGCTTCTGGAAAGGATTCAATCAAAATTTCTGCCTTTTAAAAGTAGAAATCATGCCTTCTAATT
Organism: Crotalus adamanteus; assembly: GCA_039797435.1. Lineage (NCBI taxonomy): Eukaryota > Metazoa > Chordata > Lepidosauria > Squamata > Viperidae > Crotalus > Crotalus adamanteus. Next base: position 1,270,357 of record CM077935.1, on the reverse strand, counting down.
TGTTCCATCAGATCTTTTTCTCCCATCAATACCTGAAGTGGTAAAAGAGGAAGTAAGAAGACAAAAATATTTTTCTGCTTTAATCAGTCAGTCAAAAAAAGAATATTCTTTTGACTTCTGAAGAAGAAAAATGTCAGGTTGAAATGTGTGGAGAATTCTAAGGGGTCCTGACTCCTTTTTGATTTGTCTCAGCTCCAAGAATATATATATATATTATTCAAAACCTTTTTGGGGAAGACCTTGCAGCAAAAAGGATGGGTTTAACACTGGAAGCATGGGAAGCATGGGAAAAAATGGATAAATTGATTGCTGATGTCAAGCAAGTCACCTATAGTTTAAGAATCAAAAATAGAAGGGGAAATAAATAAAGTGTTTTAAATCAACTCCTCATGCGTAACTATAAGTAAAATACCTAGGGATGTAACGGTTTACTTTTGGGGGGAGATGTATTAAAGAACATGTATTGCATAATCATTTTGAATAAAAATTAAAGATTAGTGATAAAAAATATTAATATGAAAGAGATCCCTACTAGAAACATATGGAGAATAAAGGACTATTTATTTTGGACACATATTTTGAAAAAGACTAAGATTTCACTTCGTTGGGATAAACTGCAGGGGGAAACTTTCCTCTTCTATCAACACAGGTTCAGACTAAACTTTTTTTTGAAGGCCAAGGATTTTATTAACAGATATAGGGCAGCACTAGATCAACTTAATAAAATAGGAGACTGGAGGCTAAAACATATAAGGAATGGTTGCTGGAATTGGGTATGTCTAGTTTAATGAAGAGAAGGACTAGGGGGTGACATGATAGCAGTGTTCCAATATCTCAGGGGCTGCCACAAAGAAGAGGGAGTCAAGCTATTCTCCAAAGCACCTGAAGGCAGGACAAGAAGCAATGGATGGAAACTAACTGAAGAGAGAAGCAACCTAGAACTAAGGAGAAATTTCTTGAGAGTTAGAACAATTAATCAGTGGAACAACCTGTAAATGCTCCAACACTGGAAGTTTTTAAGAACAGACTGGACAGCCATTTGTCTGAAATGGTATAGGGTTTCATGCCTGAGCAGAGGGTTGGACTAGATGACCTCCAAGGTACCTTCCAACATTATTATTATTATTATTATTATTATTATTATTATTATTATTATTATTATTATTATTATTATTATTATGGATCATCGCACAGTCAGCCAGATGTTCAGACTGGATTTGGCTTTTTGTCTACCTATCGAGTCCTTACCCAGGACCTGGGATAGGCAGATGTGGATGTTTGATGGTATTACAGGTATCGTCGCAGGATGGAAGCAGTTCCTAATAAGGCCGCCTTTTGCAATTGACTAATAGCGAATTTGTCAATGCCAATGGTGTTCAAGTGGTGCTCCAGTTGTTTTGGGATTGCACCCAAGGAGACTATGAGTATTGGTACTACCCTTGCTTGCTTTTGCCACAGTCTTTCTATTTCTATTTGTAGGTCTTTGTATTTTGTTATCTTCTCCAGTTCTTTCTCTTCTATTCTGCTATCTCCAGGCACTGCCACGTCCACTATCCAGACTTTTTTGTCTTTCTTATCGACAATTGTTAAGTCTGGGGTGTTATGTTGCAGGTGCTTGTCTGTTTGAATTCTGAAGTCCCAGAGCAGTTTAATTTTATCATTTTCTATGACTTTCTCTATTTTATGATCCCACCAGTTTTTGCTTACAGGCAAATGATATTTTTTGCAGATCTTCCAATGCACCATTGTTGCTACTTTGTCATGCCGCTGCTTGTAATCAGTCTGTGCAATCTTCTTGCAACAGCTTACCAGGTGGTCCACTGTTTCTTCAGCTTCTTTGCATAGACGGCACTTACTGTCTGTTGCTGTTTTCTCAATTTTGACTTTATATGCATTTGTTCTTAAGGCTTGGTCTTGTGCAGCCAGAATTAGTCCCTCGGTCTCTTTCTTCAATTTTCCTGCTCTTAGCCATTGCCAGGTCTTGTTAATATCTGCTTTCCCAGCTATTTTTTTAATATATTGGCCATGTAGTGCTTTGTCTTCCCATGCCTCTATTCTGTCCTTCATTTGGTCTTTCTTGTAGGCCAGTTTGGTCTCTCCAGTAGTCAGTAAGCCTTCCTGATATACTAATTTCAGTGCATCTTCATCATTGTTCTTCAGATATTCTTCCAAAGCCATTTTTTCTTCTTCAACCATCTGATGTACTTGTAGCATTCCACGCCCACCTATTTGCCTTGGTAGATAAAGTCTGTCAATGTCACTGCGTGGATGAAGGGCATGATTCATTGTCATTATTTTTCTGGTCTTCCTATCCATTGCTTTTAGTTCTGCTTGAGTCCAGTCCACTATTCCGGCTGTGTACCTAATGACTGGAATTGCCCAGGTGTTGATTGCCTTTATGGTATTTCCTCCATTGAGTTTGGACTTTAAGATCTTCTTCACTCTCTTGATGTATTCACCTCTAATCTTTTTCTTGACTTCAGTGTGCTGCTACTACTACTACTACTACTACTACTACTACTATTATTATTATTATTATTATTATTATTATTATTATTATTATTATTATTATTAACAAAGTGAATGTCAATCTCAACAGGAATCTGGACTGGCTAAGGCTGTGAAGCTCAGAGTTACAGTTAAAGAATTTGAGAGACTCTTTGAATGAATATGGCTCACAAATTCATAACTTGGAATATCAATGGGGCTAATACCCCATTAAACTGGAAAAAGACTTCATTTTTGAAAAAATAAATAAATTGTGATGTGGTCCGGAACTGATATTAGGAAAAGGGATTTAAATATCAGATAAATATTTAGATGTAAAATTTGTATCAGCAAATTTGAAAATGGGATAGTCCTGAACATAAAACCACATTTGCAATCATGTTTGTTATTGTCTGATGAGCTTGGTAGGTATGTGGTGGTGGAAGTTTTGACCCAAGGGATTAAATCTATTATTAATAGAACAGAATATTTGTAGTTTAGGATTGAACTATAAAATCCTTGGTGCTCTCTGACTTGGTTATTTTCTTACAGTTGTTTCATTAACCACCTAGGTAACATCATCAGTGCTGTATTGTGCAGTATGGCAGTACTAGTATACCACAGACCTGACCTAACCAAATATACTAAGATGTAAATATTCAGAATCATGGACCGCATCAATCTTTGCCTTACCACATATTTTCAGTCTGATGCACAAATATACCAACAAATCAGAAGAACACCCTTGGGATCACCATTTTCAGAATGTGTAGAAGATAACCATAATGAAGTGTCCAGAAACTGTAGCATTCCCATGCTTACCATGATACAATGACAATGTTCTGGAATTGCCCAATCCTGCCATGAAAAGAGGCAATCTATTTCAGTCCTCTGAAAGGCCATGGTAAGTGAAAGGAGGGTGTTTGGTCTGGTGAGATGAGAATCAGATCTAATACCTGAGGGGATTGGAAAAAACTCTGTGGGAACCCAAGGGGCAGGAAGTGTTGTATGGGGCATTTCAGGGGATGTGGGAGGCTTGGGAGGGACAGGGCAGGCAAGCCTGGGCATATGCAAGGTCTTCAAGGGCCTTCCTGTTCTCTGCAGTATGCCATACTCTGCTATACCATACTGGCAGAATGGTTAGAATGCAGTATTGCAGGCTAATTCTGCCAATCGCCAGCAGTTCAATTTTGACCAGCTTGAGGTTGACTCAGCCTTCCATCCTTTTGAGATCAGTAAAATGAGGATCCAGATTGTTGGGGGCAATATGCTGACTCTGTAAACCACTTAGAGCAGTGTTTCTCAACCTTGACAATTTTAAGGCATGTGGACTTCAACTCCCAGAATTCCACAGCCAGCATTGCTGGCTGTGGAATTCTGGGAGTTGAAGTCCACATGCCTTAAAATTGTCAAGGTTGAGAAACACTGACTTAGAGAGAGAACAGTAAAGCACTGTGAAGCAGTACATAAGCCTAAGTGGTATTGCTATTGCTATAAACAATGCATGTGTGCATTTAAAAATTTAATGTATTCACTTCTAATCTTTTTCTTGACTTCAGTGTGCTTGATGTTGTCAGCTTGAAGGATACCCAAGTATTTGTAGTACTCTTCCTCATCCAGACTCTTAATGTTATTTTCGTGGGGCATCTTGATTCCTTCAGTTTTCACTATTTTTCCTTGTTTGATAGTAAGTGTGGCACATTTGTCCAAGCCAAACTCCATTACAATATCTTGGCTATATATACGGACAGTGTTGAGCAGCGATTCTATTTCAGATGATGTTTTTCCATACAGCTTCAGATCATCCATGTAGAGGAGGTGGGATAGTCTAGCAGATGTTTTTGATGTTTGATAGCCATGTCCTGAGTTATTCAGTATTGTTGACAGAGGAAACAGTGCAATAACAAATAGTAATGGTGATAATGAATCTCCTTGAAATATCCCTCTCTTGATATTAACCTCTCCCAGCTTCTCACCATTGATCTGCAACTGTGTCTTCCATTGTGCCATCGATCTTTGCACAAATTTTCTGATGTTTCTACTGACTCCTGTTATTTCTAGGCACTTGATTATCCAATCATGTGGCAGAGAGTCAAATGCCTTTTTGTAGTCAATCCATGCCACATTCAGGTTGGTCTTCCTTCTCTTGCAGTTTTCCAAGATCATTTTGTCTATTAGGAGTTGATCTTTTGTTCCTCTGCTATTGGGGCGGTTTCCTTTCTGCTCAGGTGGAAAGAGATTGTTTTCGACTAGATGTTGTTGTACTGCATCAGCTACCACACCAGTTAGTAATTTGAAAGTTGTTGGTAAGCAGGTAATTGGCCTGTAGTTACCTGGTGTTGCCCCTTTTGCTGGATTTTTCATTATTAGGTAGGTTTTCCCAGTTGTTAGCCACTTTTCAATTTCTCCTCCTTGTAGTATATTGTTGAACTGCTTGGCAATGAGTGGGTGTATAACAGTTAGATGTTTCAACCAAAACCCATGCAGTTCATCTTCACCTGGTGCTGACCAATTTTTGATTTTCTTTGCTCTTTTTTCTACCATTTTTGTTGTTATTACTAGTTCTTTCATTTCAACTTCTGTTTTATTTGCATCCACCTCTTTTAACCAAGCCGCATCCTTGTTGTATTTCTTTGGGTTATCCCATATCTGCTTCCAGAACTGCACTGTTTCTTCCTTGTCAGGTACTGACTGATTCCTTGCAGTTTCTCCATTGATGGATTGGTAGAAACGTTTCTGATTGGATTGAAATTGGAGGTTCTGCCTATAGTTTGCAATTCGAGCTTCATATCTACTGATTTTCCTGGCTATAGCTGTTATTTGTTGCTTTATTATTTCCAGTGCTTCCTTGATCTTCCTTGTTTCTAAGTGGTATTTCTTGATTAGATATTCTTTGGTCTTCTTGTTCTTCAGCTTCTTTTCTTTCATCTGTTCTAGCTTGCTTGCATGTGATCTTAACTTGCTGATCTTATTTTCTAGTCTAACCTTCCATTTTTCTGGTGCACTGTTTGTTTGTTTTTCTTCTTTGTTGATTTTGCATCCCAGGTATTCAGTTATAACTGCAGCTGTGCTGTACATTAGTTGGTTTGTTTCTTGCAGTGAATTGGTGCTTATACTTGCTATTGCAGTATTTGCATCTTTTAATGCTTGTGCTAGCTGTTTCTTTGAGACAAGCTTCAATGCAGGCAGCCTTATTCTGTTGTTTTTGTGCTGTTCTAGATGCTCAGTTATTCTTTGTTTCAATTCTTTTATTTCTTTAGTTAGAGGGTTTTGTTCTTCCTGAGGAAGAGGTGCCTGGTTTCCAAATGAGAACAGTTGTATATCTCTACTGGATTCTTTCACTGCCAACTCCCCCTGGTTTGCCTCTACATTCTGAATTACTTCTGGTAAGGCTTTGATTTCTTTGCCCTGGGTAAACCTTTGCAGTTCGTCCAATTCTGTTTCTGTAAATACTTTATTTCGTATTATAAATCGGCGTTGATCTGCTAGTCTCTGTTCTGTTATTTCTGATTCTGGATGTTGTTCTTTCCAGATCTGGTGCATTCGTTTTAGATATCCTCGTCTTGTTGGACTTGATCTGTAGTAACAGATCATTATTTCTTTGTTTTCCATCACTGTGTATCTGCGACGGGTAAACATCTTTTCTTCCAGTAGTTCTGCAGCTGCTGGCCCTGGTTGCTCAGCCAACAGTCCTGAGTCCTGTAACCCATTTTGGTCTTTCTTGTAGGCCAGTTTGGTCTCTCCAGTAGTCAGTAAGCCTTCCTGATATACTAATTTCAGTGCATCTTCATCATTGTTCTTCAGATATTCTTCCAAAGCCATTTTTTCTTCTTCAACCATCTGATGTACTTGTAGCATTCCACGCCCACCTATTTGCCTTGGTAGATAAAGTCTGTCAATGTCACTGCGTGGATGAAGGGCATGATTCATTGTCGTTATTTTTCTGGTCTTCCTATCCATTGCTTTTAGTTCTGCTTGAGTCCAGTCCACTATTCCGGCTGTGTACCTAATGACTGGAATTGCCCAGGTGTTGATTGCCTTTATGGTATTTCCTCCATTGAGTTTGGACTTTAAGATCTTCTTCACTCTCTTGATGTATTCACCTCTAATCTTTTTCTTGACTTCAGTGTGCTGCTACTACTACTACTACTACTACTACTACTACTATTATTATTATTATTATTATTATTATTATTATTATTATTATTATTATTATTATTAACAAAGTGAATGTCAATCTCAACAGGAATCTGGACTGGCTAAGGCTGTGAAGCTCAGAGTTACAGTTAAAGAATTTGAGAGACTCTTTGAATGAATATGGCTCACAAATTCATAACTTGGAATATCAATGGGGCTAATACCCCATTAAACTGGAAAAAGACTTCATTTTTGAAAAAATAAATAAATTGTGATGTGGTCCGGAACTGATATTAGGAAAAGGGATTTAAATATCAGATAAATATTTAGATGTAAAATTTGTATCAGCAAATTTGAAAATGGGATAGTCCTGAACATAAAACCACATTTGCAATCATGTTTGTTATTGTCTGATGAGCTTGGTAGGTATGTGGTGGTGGAAGTTTTGACCCAAGGGATTAAATCTATTATTAATAGAACAGAATATTTGTAGTTTAGGATTGAACTATAAAATCCTTGGTGCTCTCTGACTTGGTTATTTTCTTACAGTTGTTTCATTAACCACCTAGGTAACATCATCAGTGCTGTATTGTGCAGTATGGCAGTACTAGTATACCACAGACCTGACCTAACCAAATATACTAAGATGTAAATATTCAGAATCATGGACCGCATCAATCTTTGCCTTACCACATATTTTCAGTCTGATGCACAAATATACCAACAAATCAGAAGAACACCCTTGGGATCACCATTTTCAGAATGTGTAGAAGATAACCATAATGAAGTGTCCAGAAACTGTAGCATTCCCATGCTTACCATGATACAATGACAATGTTCTGGAATTGCCCAATCCTGCCATGAAAAGAGGCAATCTATTTCAGTCCTCTGAAAGGCCATGGTAAGTGAAAGGAGGGTGTTTGGTCTGGTGAGATGAGAATCAGATCTAATACCTGAGGGGATTGGAAAAAACTCTGTGGGAACCCAAGGGGCAGGAAGTGTTGTATGGGGCATTTCAGGGGATGTGGGAGGCTTGGGAGGGACAGGGCAGGCAAGCCTGGGCATATGCAAGGTCTTCAAGGGCCTTCCTGTTCTCTGCAGTATGCCATACTCTGCTATACCATACTGGCAGAATGGTTAGAATGCAGTATTGCAGGCTAATTCTGCCAATCGCCAGCAGTTCAATTTTGACCAGCTTGAGGTTGACTCAGCCTTCCATCCTTTTGAGATCAGTAAAATGAGGATCCAGATTGTTGGGGGCAATATGCTGACTCTGTAAACCACTTAGAGCAGTGTTTCTCAACCTTGACAATTTTAAGGCATGTGGACTTCAACTCCCAGAATTCCACAGCCAGCATTGCTGGCTGTGGAATTCTGGGAGTTGAAGTCCACATGCCTTAAAATTGTCAAGGTTGAGAAACACTGACTTAGAGAGAGAACAGTAAAGCACTGTGAAGCAGTACATAAGCCTAAGTGGTATTGCTATTGCTATAAACAATGCATGTGTGCATTTAAAAATTTAATGTATTCACTTCTAATCTTTTTCTTGACTTCAGTGTGCTTGATGTTGTCAGCTTGAAGGATACCCAAGTATTTGTAGTACTCTTCCTCATCCAGACTCTTAATGTTATTTTCGTGGGGCATCTTGATTCCTTCAGTTTTCACTATTTTTCCTTGTTTGATAGTAAGTGTGGCACATTTGTCCAAGCCAAACTCCATTACAATATCTTGGCTATATATACGGACAGTGTTGAGCAGCGATTCTATTTCAGATGATGTTTTTCCATACAGCTTCAGATCATCCATGTAGAGGAGGTGGGATAGTCTAGCAGATGTTTTTGATGTTTGATAGCCATGTCCTGAGTTATTCAGTATTGTTGACAGAGGAAACAGTGCAATAACAAATAGTAATGGTGATAATGAATCTCCTTGAAATATCCCTCTCTTGATATTAACCTCTCCCAGCTTCTCACCATTGATCTGCAACTGTGTCTTCCATTGTGCCATCGATCTTTGCACAAATTTTCTGATGTTTCTACTGACTACTGTTATTTCTAGGCACTTGATTATCCAATCATGTGGCAGAGAGTCAAATGCCTTTTTGTAGTCAATCCATGCCACATTCAGGTTGGTCTTCCTTCTCTTGCAGTTTTCCAAGATCATTTTGTCTATTAGGAGTTGATCTTTTGTTCCTCTGCTATTGGGGCGGTTTCCTTTCTGCTCAGGTGGAAAGAGATTGTTTTCGACTAGATGTTGTTGTACTGCATCAGCTACCACACCAGTTAGTAATTTGAAAGTTGTTGGTAAGCAGGTAATTGGCCTGTAGTTACCTGGTGTTGCCCCTTTTGCTGGATTTTTCATTATTAGGTAGGTTTTCCCAGTTGTTAGCCACTTTTCAATTTCTCCTCCTTGTAGTATATTGTTGAACTGCTTGGCAATGAGTGGGTGTATAACAGTTAGATGTTTCAACCAAAACCCATGCAGTTCATCTTCACCTGGTGCTGACCAATTTTTGATTTTCTTTGCTCTTTTTTCTACCATTTTTGTTGTTATTACTAGTTCTTTCATTTCAACTTCTGTTTTATTTGCATCCACCTCTTTTAACCAAGCCGCATCCTTGTTGTATTTCTTTGGGTTATCCCATATCTGCTTCCAGAACTGCACTGTTTCTTCCTTGTCAGGTACTGACTGATTCCTTGCAGTTTCTCCATTGATGGATTGGTAGAAACGTTTCTGATTGGATTGAAATTGGAGGTTCTGCCTATAGTTTGCAATTCGAGCTTCATATCTACTGATTTTCCTGGCTATAGCTGTTATTTGTTGCTTTATTATTTCCAGTGCTTCCTTGATCTTCCTTGTTTCTAAGTGGTATTTCTTGATTAGATATTCTTTGGTCTTCTTGTTCTTCAGCTTCTTTTCTTTCATCTGTTCTAGCTTGCTTGCATGTGATCTTAACTTGCTGATCTTATTTTCTAGTCTAACCTTCCATTTTTCTGGTGCACTGTTTGTTTGTTTTTCTTCTTTGTTGATTTTGCATCCCAGGTATTCAGTTATAACTGCAGCTGTGCTGTACATTAGTTGGTTTGTTTCTTGCAGTGAATTGGTGCTTATACTTGCTATTGCAGTATTTGCATCTTTTAATGCTTGTGCTAGCTGTTTCTTTGAGACAAGCTTCAATGCAGGCAGCCTTATTCTGTTGTTTTTGTGCTGTTCTAGATGCTCAGTTATTCTTTGTTTCAATTCTTTTATTTCTTTAGTTAGAGGGTTTTGTTCTTCCTGAGGAAGAGGTGCCTGGTTTCCAAATGAGAACAGTTGTATATCTCTACTGGATTCTTTCACTGCCAACTCCCCCTGGTTTGCCTCTACATTCTGAATTACTTCTGGTAAGGCTTTGATTTCTTTGCCCTGGGTAAACCTTTGCAGTTCGTCCAATTCTGTTTCTGTAAATACTTTATTTCGTATTATAAATCGGCGTTGATCTGCTAGTCTCTGTTCTGTTATTTCTGATTCTGGATGTTGTTCTTTCCAGATCTGGTGCATTCGTTTTAGATATCCTCGTCTTGTTGGACTTGATCTGTAGTAACAGATCATTATTTCTTTGTTTTCCATCACTGTGTATCTGCGACGGGTAAACATCTTTTCTTCCAGTAGTTCTGCAGCTGCTGGCCCTGGTTGCTCAGCCAACAGTCCTGAGTCCTGTAACCCATTTTTCACCAGATATCCAGGAACTCCAATATCTAGCGCGGACCTTGTTAACCCGGGCGACATCCGAGCCGGTATGGCATTCTGAAATTTACGTCTGACCATATTTTGTATGGGAGAGACACTCTTTGTCTGACTCCTCTGATGAGACCTGTCCAGTATGGTTGAACCTCTGGCATAGCTCTCATCTTCCTCAGAGTACACAAGCCCCACAACCACGTCAAGGTAGTGCCTCACTGGGGGTTTATTATTATTATTATTATTATTATTATTATTATTATTATTATTATTATTATTATTATTATTATGGATCATCGCACAGTCAGCCAGATGTTCAGACTGGATTTGGCATTTTGTCTACCTATCGAGTCCTTACCCAGGACCTGGGATAGGCAGATGTGGATGTTTGATGGTATTACAGATATCGTCGTAGGATGGAAGCAGTTCCTAGTAAGGCCGCCTTTTGCAATTGACTAATAGCGAATTTGTCAATGCCAATGGTGTTCAAGTGGTGCTCCAGTTGTTTTGGGATTGCACCCAAGGAACCTATTACTATTGGTACTACCCTTGCTTGCTTTTGCCACAGTCTTTCTATTTCTATTTGTAGGTCTTTGTATTTTGTTATCTTCTCCAGTTCTTTCTCGTCTATTCTGCTGTCTCCTGGCACTGCCACGTCCACTATCCAGACTTTTTTGTCTTTCTTATCGACAATTGTTAAGTCTGGGGTGTTACGTTGCAGGTGCTTGTCTGTTTGAATTCTGAAGTCCCAGAGCAGTTTAATTTTATCATTTTCTATGACTTTCTCTATTTTATGATCCCACCAGTTTTTGCTTACAGGCAAATGATATTTTTTGCAGATCTTCCAATGCACCATTGTTGCTACTTTGTCATGCCGCTGCTTGTAGTCAGTCTGTGCAATCTTCTTGCAACAGCTTACCAGGTGGTCCACTGTTTCTTCAGCTTCTTTGCATAGGCGGCACTTACTGTCTGTTGCTGTCTTCTCAATTTTGACTTTATATGCATTTGTCCTTAAGGCTTGGTCTAGTGCAGCCAGAATTAGTCCCTCGGTCTATTTCTTCAATTTTCCTGCTCTTAGCCATTGCCAGGTCTTGTTATTATCTGCTTTCCCAGCTATTTTTTTAATGTATTGGCCATGTAGTGCTTTGTCTTCCCATGCCTCTATTCTGTTCTTCATTTGGTCTTTCTTGTAGGCCAGTTTGGTCTCTCCAGTAGTCAGTAAGCCTTCCTGATATACTAATTTCAGTGCATCTTCATCATTGTTCTTCAGATATTCTTCCAAAGCCATTTTTTCTTCTTCAACCATCTGATGTACTTGTAGCATTCCACGCCCACCTATTTGCCTTGGTAGATAAAGTCTGTCAATGTCACTGCGTGGATGAAGGGCATGATTCATTGTCGTTATTTTTCTGGTCTTCCTATCCATTGCTTTTAGTTCTGCTTGAGTCCAGTCCACTATTCCGGCTGTGTACCTAATGACTGGAATTGCCCAGGTGTTGATTGCCTTTATGGTATTTCCTCCATTGAGTTTGGACTTTAAGATCTTCTTCACTCTCTTGATGTATTCACCTCTAATCTTTTTCTTGACTTCAGTGTGCTGCTACTACTACTACTACTACTACTACTATTATTATTATTATTATTATTATTATTATTATTAACAAAGTGAATGTCAATCTCAACAGGAATCTGGACTGGCTAAGGCTGTGAAGCTCAGAGTTACAGTTAAAGAATTTGAGAGACTCTTTGAATGAATATGGCTCACAAATTCATAACTTGGAATATCAATGGGGCTAATACCCCATTAAACTGGAAAAAGACTTCATTTTTGAAAAAATAAATAAATTGTGATGTGGTCCGGAACTGATATTAGGAAAAGGGATTTAAATATCAGATAAATATTTAGATGTAAAATTTGTATCAGCAAATTTGAAAATGGGATAGTCCTGAACATAAAACCACATTTGCAATCATGTTTGTTATTGTCTGATGAGCTTGGTAGGTATGTGGTGGTGGAAGTTTTGACCCAAGGGATTAAATCTATTATTAATAGAACAGAATATTTGTAGTTTAGGATTGAACTATAAAATCCTTGGTGCTCTCTGACTTGGTTATTTTCTTACAGTTGTTTCATTAACCACCTAGGTAACATCATCAGTGCTGTATTGTGCAGTATGGCAGTACTAGTATACCACAGACCTGACCTAACCAAATATACTAAGATGTAAATATTCAGAATCATGGACCGCATCAATCTTTGCCTTACCACATATTTTCAGTCTGATGCACAAATATACCAACAAATCAGAAGAACACCCTTGGGATCACCATTTTCAGAATGTGTAGAAGATAACCATAATGAAGTGTCCAGAAACTGTAGCATTCCCATGCTTACCATGATACAATGACAATGTTCTGGAATTGCCCAATCCTGCCATGAAAAGAGGCAATCTATTTCAGTCCTCTGAAAGGCCATGGTAAGTGAAAGGAGGGTGTTTGGTCTGGTGAGATGAGAATCAGATCTAATACCTGAGGGGATTGGAAAAAACTCTGTGGGAACCCAAGGGGCAGGAAGTGTTGTATGGGGCATTTCAGGGGATGTGGGAGGCTTGGGAGGGACAGGGCAGGCAAGCCTGGGCATATGCAAGGTCTTCAAGGGCCTTCCTGTTCTCTGCAGTATGCCATACTCTGCTATACCATACTGGCAGAATGGTTAGAATGCAGTATTGCAGGCTAATTCTGCCAATCGCCAGCAGTTCAATTTTGACCAGCTTGAGGTTGACTCAGCCTTCCATCCTTTTGAGATCAGTAAAATGAGGATCCAGATTGTTGGGGGCAATATGCTGACTCTGTAAACCACTTAGAGCAGTGTTTCTCAACCTTGACAATTTTAAGGCATGTGGACTTCAACTCCCAGAATTCCACAGCCAGCATTGCTGGCTGTGGAATTCTGGGAGTTGAAGTCCACATGCCTTAAAATTGTCAAGGTTGAGAAACACTGACTTAGAGAGAGAACAGTAAAGCACTGTGAAGCAGTACATAAGCCTAAGTGGTATTGCTATTGCTATAAACAATGCATGTGTGCATTTAAAAATTTATTGGGCAGTGCAGGAACAAGGTGGTCATTAGGTGAGATGCTTACACAATGGTTGTTGTGCCATGCATCCAGGCTCCTTTACCATTGAATCTCAAGGACTACTTATTTTGCTCTAGTTTTTGAGGTCACATTTCAATAATAATTGCAATGAAAATTTTCTCCCTCTAGTGACCAAAAACCAATTTCCAATAGATTGTTGACAAAAATAAACTAATTAAAACAAAAGGTATTGAATCACAAATTGTCATAGTTCCAATCCAATCCATAAAGAGATAGATTAGCAGGAAAAACATTCTCATGGTGTTAGACACAAATTGAAATCCACTCTGAATTAAAAATAGAAAAGAAGTTTATTAGACTTCACATCCAAGTCTAAAAAATAATGGTTTGCAAAGCGTGGTGGATTCAGGAAGGCAATGCAATGTAGCCAAGCACTAAACCACACCCCAAATTCCAAAATCACATATTATTATACATCCTATCGCAACGCCCCATTCCCTCCCCCATGGCCCCATTGGCTTAGGCTATCAGAAGCGCCTAAACAGAATACATTATCTCTGCCCCTGTTTGCTTACATTATACTAATAAGATCCCTCCCCTACTATCCTGTTTACTCAGACCATATATGTACATGCTTATCACTTCTAAAAGAGAGATGTCTCCCATCTTCTACACCTGTTAGATCCAGTAGGGGTACCAGGTACCAACAGGTACTTAAAAACAATTCCTAGATGGTGACTCACACTGGGCCCCACAGTAACTCCTGTTCTCCCCCCTTCCTCCACCTGAGGCTTGTATGTTCCCTATATACTCAAAGCATCTACTCAGGCAATTGATTATACAATAATAATTATAAAATATGATTACATGAGGATAATACTAAAAGTATAATTTTTTATTTTTAAATATTCTCGCTATTTCCAGTTTTTTCCACAATCCACCCTTTTTCTTTTTACCCATTCTTTAAAAATAAAACATTAAATTTTTTCCAAATTTCTTTGTATTTCTAAGGTCTTTTCATATTCTACAAAATTAGTTTCTTCATTGATTTGTGTAAGGTTATACATTTTTTCTCCCTAGTGATTCCTTCTGATTACTGTGTAGTATTCCTTCTACAGTACTTTGGACAATATTCTTAATGAGAGGGATGAGATAGGGTAAAAACATTAATCCCATAATGATTATTATAAGCATGAATAAAGCTTGCTTCCAGTTTCTAAAAATTCCCCCTAAAAAGCCCCCTTCATCTAAAAGACCAGTCCAAGTCTGGATTGGAACATGTACAAGTTGTCTCATTTCAGTGGTTAATTACTTCACCACTGTACCTGTTTCATCTATTTGTAAGCAACAATTAGTTAAATTAAACTTCCCACATACCTCCTTCTTTAGCTAATATATAATCTAATGCTAATCTATTTTGATACACAGCCACTCTAAGCTTATCAGTAGTTTTTGCCAAAATATTTAAAGGAGTATCTATTTTTCTTCCAACTAATTCTAATACAGCCTGTAATCTTATTATTCTGTTTAACATATAAATGGGTGTTCTATATCCCCAAGATCCATCTTCGGCCCAAGTAGCAGGCCCATAGAAGCACACGATCTTTTCTGGTGTCCACTCATTTTCTCTCATTGTTTCAACATTACATGGAATATCCGAATCAATAGATCTTTTATTGCAATCTAAATGATCATAAACAGGGATTCCCAATGTCTGTTTAGTGCTTAGGGGTAATAAAAAGAAGGATGGTTTAATCCATCCTAAAACACATGATCCACCCCAGTTGCCAGGCAAACTTTCATAGGCTTGGTTCCCACAAATCCAATACATATTCTTTGGGGCTATCCATTTGCTGTTATCTGTTTTATTTAAATAAGTTCCCCATCCAGTGAAATTAAACTTTTCTGGTTCACTTTGATTCCCTACACTTGTCCATTGTTTATATTTACCATCCCAATATCCCAAACATATCAAATCTCCTACCCTTTTAGTTCCATTTCTCTTAAAACAATTTCTTCCTACTAGATTAGTACTTAGGGTCCATATAATCTGTTGGTCATTTCCAGATCGCCCCGTAATATTTCCTTGCTTAGTCATGTTGTTGAAGATCACTGGGTCTGCTTCTAATGCTTCCCATGGCCACTGTTGTCCCATATTAGTTCCTCCACATACAACACAATTTTTAACGGTCAAGGTTTTGGCTATATCCTCAGCCATATCCATAAACAAGTTACTTGCTTTCTCACTAATATCTATTTCCTTTTCCAATTGTCTTAAAGTATTATAAACTGACCATCCTATTGTTTTGACTTCCCCTGCATATATCTTTTCTTTCTTTATAGTAATATAAGTTGATGGATCTAATCCTGTACCATCTATCCCAAATCCATAACTTACTACTTCAGCATGGTTCTTAGTGATTTCCAACTCCATTGTATTAGTTCCGTATATTCTGTTAAATTTGGTAATACCACTACATCCTGGATAACCCCCTCCAGTGTAATCACACACACAACTCCACCCTGAACATTTAACAGATCCCCCACAAGGTGACCATTGATTGGGGTTCCCATTTGCAAAGTTCAAATTAGTGGGACATATATATTTATGATTTTGTTTATATGCTGAGATCCAACTAGAGTCTCCACACTTTGTGGCGAGAGGAGATAAACTTAATATTGTACAGGCATCAAACCATATTAAAGCCTTTTCTGTCCCTTTTTCTAATATTTTTGTGGAATTAACATATATTAATCTTTCTTCACCTTCAGGTCTCTGTCTCGCTCCTGTTTTAGCTAGACCTACATATATACTAAAATTGAAATATGTTGGCATTGATGGATCATAACATTGTATCTTCTTGTCTTCTCCCTTACAAACTGAATATTGTGTGTTATTTAATTGACACATAGATTGAAATATACATCCCTTAGGTGCTTGGGTATGATATACCAAGGTTTTAATTACTGCGTTTCCTTTGGTGGCATTCTTAATGCAGGCTTCACATCCTTCTGTTTTTGTTGCTCTCCTATATCGTTCTCTAGAAAGGGAGAGATAGATAACCATGGACAAGTATACAACACTAAGGATTTGCATTTTAGTCACTCTCATTGTTCGTCCTGGACTAGTTATCTTTTAAAGTATATAGTATATTCCTCAAAAGGTTTCAATTTCCAGAATGTTCTTCACATCTGGTACATCTTACACAGTCAATACAATGGAAACAGCAACAACAATCAGCATGGCATGGGATTTTGGGCACAAGACAAAAGAAAATAGCAAACCCTAATTCCACCCAGTCATAGATCTGGTTTGGATATTCGATTACTGTCGCTTGAGAGTGATCTTTAAAGGTTCTGGATTTGGAACACAGGTCCACTGTTCTTTTGGTTCAGCTACTGGTCCCTTCACTCGTGTGTAGTGGGTCCACCCTTTTTCTTTCATCCGGACTGCGGTTTCAGAGGTCAGCAACACTTGGAACGGTCCGTCCCACTTAGGTTGTAATTTTTCCTCCTTCCAACTCCGGATCAGGACCCAATTTCCCACACAGATCTTATGGACAGGAAACTCCAGAGGAGGCGTCTGCGCCAGCAATCCTTGCCTCCTGCAATGATCAAGATACTGGGACAATTTATGCACATAATTTCTCATCACTTTATCTCTGGTAGATAATGAATCCATGCAGATTTCGCCAGGTGGGAATCCCACCCCATATAACAATTCATATGGTGATAGTCCTTTGGCTGAGTGCCAAAGCAGATGAAATCCGGAAGTTTGCTGATAGAAACGATGCCAAACGATTCTATGAAGCCCTTAGATCCCTGTATGGACCTCAGCCCTTAGGAAGCTCTCCTTTACTGGATTCGAGTGGTGCAACTCTTATCACTGAGAAGACCCTGATTTTACAGCATTGGGCCGAGCATTTCCACTCTGTGCTGAACCGCCCATCCACCATCAATAATGAGGCAATTGACAGGATACCCCAGGTAGATATGAACTATAGTCTGGATGCCCTACCATCAGAGGCTGAAACCTCACAGGCCATCAGTCAATGTTCCAGTGGTAAGGCGCCAGGATCTGACGCAATCCCAGCAGAAGTCTATAAGTCTGGCGGTGCTGTGCTTGTTTTAAAACTTACCCAGTTGTTTCGATCTTTCTGGAAACAAGGTTCCATTCCTCAGGAACTGAAAGACGCATCCATCATGCACCTCTACAAGAGGAAAGGAAATCAACAAGTCTGCGATAATTATAGAGGAATATCACTTCTCTCTGTTGCAGGCAAGATCTTTGCACGAGTGTTGCTAAATCGCCTGATTGACCATCTGGAACAGGGTATACTACCTGAGACACAGTGTGGTTTCTGCAAAGAGCGTGGCACAGTGGAAATGATTTTTGCAGCTCGACAGCTCCAGGAGAAATGTCAGGAGCAGAATCGTGAACTATACACCACCTTCGTGGATCTCACCAAGGCTTTTGACACAGTTAGTCGTGAAGGACTATGGCGCATTATGTTGAAGTTTGGGTGCCCTGACAGGTTTATTCTGATGGTACGACAGTTCCATGATGGCATGGCAGCTTGTGTTCTGAGTAACGGTGGAGCCTCAGAGGCCTTCCCTGTAACTAATGGCATTAAGCAAGGCTGCATGCTGGCACCAACCCTGTTCAGCATGATTTTCTCAGCCATGCTGTCAGATGCCTTTCAGAACAGCTCAGTGGGAGTTAATCTGAGGTACAGAACCGATGGGAAACTGTTCAACCTGCGAAGACTTCAGGCTGTCACCAAGGTAAAGGAGACTGTGCTACGAGATCTCCTCTTTGCTGATGACTGTGCCCTTAATGCAGGATCGGAGCAGGAAATGAAAGTCAGCATGGACAAATTCGCAGCTGCTTGTGACAACTTTGGCCTCTTCATCAACACGAAGAAAACTGAAGCGATGTACCAGCCAGCTCCAAAAGCCCAATATCAAGAGCCTACCATCATAGTAAAGGGACAAAAGCTGCAAGCAGTGGACCAATTTACGTATCTTGGTAGTACCCTCTCCCGTGCAGTGACAATTGACATCGAGGTCAACTGTAGAATTGCCAAGGCAAGTTCTGCATTTAGCAGATTGCGGACTAACGTGTGGGACCGCCGTGGAATAAGTCTTGCTACCAAGCTCAAAGTTTACCAGGCAGCAGTGCTAACTACCCTATTGTATGCTAGTGAGACCTGGACAGTGTACAGGAGGCATGTTAGGCAACTTAACTACTTCCACATGACTTGCCTTCGTAGAATTCTGAGGATCCGGTGGCAGGATAAGATACCAGACACAGATGTCCTCTTCAGAGCAGGCCTATCATCAGTTTACACTCTGTTGATGAAAGCCCAGATGCGCTGGGCAGGCCATGTTGTAAGGATGCCAGATCATCGCATCCCTAAACAGCTCTTCTATGGTGAGTTGTCTCAAGGAAAGCGATCGCACTGGGGACAAAAGAAGCGATACAAAGACACGTTGAAAGCTTCTCTTAAGTCCCTGGATATTAACACCATCTCTTGGGAACTTCTGGCGCATGATCGACCGACATGGCGCACCTTGGTGTACCAGGGTTGCCAGATATATGAACACAGAAGGACAATCTTGGCACAAGAAAAGCGAGCACTCCGCAAAGCCAGAGCTGCAAATGCTGAAGTAACAGTGTCTACATTTCTTTGTTCAGTATGTGGCAGAACATTCCGTGCTAACATCGGTCTTATTAGCCACCTACGGACACATCGTTGATGGCCCATAACCCACAAGATGTCAAGGTCTTCATCAAAATTGATGGACGAACAACACAAAGTCCTATATCTTTCCTTGGCTGAGTCCTAATTCTTAGAAGAGCCAAAGGTAAGCATTTGATCCAGGGCATCTTTGTTTCCAAGATTAGTTTACTGATTCCGTCTTTTAATTTTCCATTAGCCCGTTCCACTTTACCACTAGAGGGTGCATGCCAAGGTGTGTGAAACTTCCAGTTTATCCCCAATGCTTCCCAAATATTTTGCAGGATTTTCCCAGTAAAATGACTACCTTGATCACTATCAATTTGGGTTACTAATCCATATCTTGGAATAATGTGTTCCAATAGGATTCTAGTAACCGTTTTAGCTGTGGCATTCACGGTGGGAAAAGCTTCAATCCATTCTGTTAAATGATCGATGATTACCAGGAGATATTTATAGCTACCCACTTTCAGTAGTTCAGTATAGTCTATTTGTACACACTGAAATGGTTTAAATGCTGGAGGTCTTCCCCCTGCTGGCTGCTTTCTTAAAGCCTGTCTGTTTATTTTTTACAGACTAAACATGATTCCACCACTTGTGCTGCAATTGTATAAATCCCAAAGCAAGCATACAATTTCAAAATACAGTCTACTAGAGCCTGTGCTCCCCAATGACTTCCTTCATGCAAATATGCTATTAATTCTTTAGCAATCACTTTATTGATTACTTGTCTACCATCCGGTAGATACCAAACACCATCTTTTCCCTCCTGTCCCCCTGCTTGTCGTATTCGCTCTTTTTCTTTATCATTAAATATTGGAACTTCAATCTTTGTTTTAACTTCTGGTATCAATGTGTTCATAATAATTTCATTGCTTGCTAATTTAGCTTCCTCATCAGCCAATCGATTTCCAATTATTTCAAAGGAATTTCCTTTTTGGTGTGCATTAAAATGTACTACTGCAATTCTTTTAGGTTGTTCTAAGGACATTAACACTTGCTTAATTAATTCCTCATGCACTAGTTCTTTGCCTTTACTATTGATCATTCCCCAATCCCTCCATATTTTTCCAAAAGTATGGACTACACCAAAGGCATATCTAGAGTCTGTATATATATTTCCTATTTTACCTTGTAACAATTTCAATGCCTGGTTTAGAGCATATAATTCGCATGTTTGTGCTGACCAATTAATAGGTAGGCTACCAGCCTCCAATAATTCCTTGGTGTGTCCATTCACAATAGCATATCCATTTTTCCTAATCCCTGCCTCTACTCGGGATGACCCATCTATAAACAAAGATTCCCCTTTTCCCAAGGGACATTCCTCCAGATCAGGTCGTATTTTTGTTTGTATCTCAATTACTTCAGAGCAGAAATGCTCCAAATTCTCTTCACTTGTTTGCAATTTATTCACTAAAAATTGAGCCAGATTCACATTGTGATCCGTTGTCAAAACCAAATCATTCTTTTCCATTAAAATAGCCTCATATTTTAGGATTCTCGAATCAGTCAACCAGCAACCTGCTTTTTGCTGGAGAATTGTTCTTACTTGGTGAGGTGTGCTCACAACGAGAGCCCCCCCAAAAGTTAATTTTCTGCTTTCCTGTACTAAGAGGGCCGTTGCTGCTATAGCCTGTACACAGACTGGCCATCCTCTTACTACAGGATCCATAATTTTTGATAGAAATGCCACAGGTTTGCGTTGACCCGCCCAGGTTTGAGTCAAAACCCCATAAGCTATTCCCTCTTCTGCATTTACAAACAAATGAAAGGGTTTGTCTAGATTGGGAAGACTCAACACAGGAGCTTGGGTCAAAGCTTCTTTAATTTGCTTAAAGTCTTCTTTTTCCTGATTTTCCCACTCCAAATCCTACGGTTCAGATTCAATCAATTTAGCATACAGAGGTTTGGTTAGGCTAGCATAGTTGTCAATCCATAACCTACAATAGCCTACCAGACCTAGGAATTTTCTCAGCTCCTTTTTATCTTTAGGAAGAGGCTGTTTAACCACCCCTTCAATTCTATCCAGTGTTATTTTTCTACTGCCTTTACTTATCAAATGTCCCAAATACTTCACTTCTCTTTCAACATATTGTAGTTTCTTCTTAGAAACCCTCAACCCCTTTGCTCCCAAAAATTCTAGCAATTTATCAGTTGCTTCTTTGACTTGATGTTGTTTCTTTCCTGAGATTAATAAATCATCTACATATTGTATCATGTATGTTTCTCCAGGGACCCGGAATTGTTCCAATACCTGTTCCAAAACTTGTCCAAACAGGTTTGGAGATTCCGTAAATCCCTGAGGAAGCACAGTCCATTGATATTGTTGTTTCCTTCCTGTAAAGGGATTCTCCCATTCAAAGGCAGATAATGGACGTGATTCCTCTGCTAAGGGGCAAGCCCAAAATGTGTCTTTTAAATCTACCACACTGAACCACTGGTGTTCAGGTGGAATGTGTCCCATCAAAGTATATGGGTTTGGAACTACAAGGTGTCTAGTCCTCACAATCTGGTTCAGGAGCCTTAAATCCTGCACCATTCTATACATCCCATCTGATTTCTTTACAGGAAGTATAGGTGTATTAAAAGGTGACATGGTAGGTTCTAATAACTCATCTTTCACTAGACCATCAATTACAGGTTGTAGACCTTTCCGACCCTCCATTGACAATGCATATTGTCTCTGTCTTACTACTTCATCTGGATTTGTTAATTCTATTTTTAGAGGTTCAATTTGCAAGCCTCCCCTGTTTCCTTCCCCAACCCACACCTTTGGGTTTATCCTCTTTTCATCTTCTTCTGTTAATACAAAAAGAGGATTTGTTTCTTTCTTAAATGTAATTGTAAGTCCCAATTTTCCTAACACATCTCTCCCTAGCAAATTCACACTTGCTTCCGGTATATACAATAATCTTGCCCCTATACTCTCTCCATTTTCTTGCCCAATTTGAATTTCCTCCAATTCTTTTACATAAAATCCTTCTCCCTTCACTCCAAACACTCTAACTTGATTCTGACTAATCTTCATGGTAGGTATTAAAGTTGACACTGAAGTGTGCACTGCCCCAGTATCAATCAAGAATACCACCTCTTCCTTCTCGGGTCCCACTTCTAAATTTATCAAGGGCTCGTTGTGGGACCTAAAAATAAATGGCCCCTGACATCCCTAGTAAAAACTATCCTCTTTTTCCCACACTGAGTAAACTTGCCACTCTCTCTCTCATTTAGGGCAATCTTTTTTAAAGTGGCCCTTCATTCCACATCCAAATCACGTTCTCTCCCTATTCTGGTATCCACCCCGAAATCGTCCAAATCCCCTTCCTCTATTCCCATTAACATACTGGTTCCTTTCATCCCTTTCCTTTCAGCTGGTGCTTTGCCTTTGCGAGCCGTGGGGCTGGCTCTACAGGGATGCGCAGGGTGGGTGGTGGTGCTGGGGGGTGGCTGGGGGGGCGGCTGCAGGGCTGGAGCCGGCACGGCTGGTGCTTTGCCTTTGCAAGCTGCGGGGCTGGCTCTACGGGGATGTACAGGGTGAGCGGTGGTGCTGGGGGCAGCTGAGGGGTGGCTGCAGGGCTGGAGCTGGCTCAGCTGGTGCTTTGCGAGCCACGGGGCTGGCTCTCCACGGCAGGGCAGCGGTGCTGGCAGGGTGGCTGTGGGCGGGGGTGCGGCAGGCAGTTGACTTTCCATGGGCCACTCCAGCTGGTGGTCTACACAGTGCTGACCTGCACTGCCACCACTTCACCCTGCGCACCTACGTGGCCATCCTGGAGCGCCTGGCTCACAACACCTGCCTCCGCCGCCCACCCCCGTGCAGTCCAGCCATGTAGATTTTTGGACAAGTGAGAAATCAAGATTGAATGTTGATACTCTAGCTGCAGCACTTGCCGTAAAATTCAATATGAAGGATATTTCTTGTTCAGATATTTCCAATATATTGTTAGAAGATGATACATTGACAAAAATATTCATTCAATGGAAAAGTACTCATTTAAATAATTAATAGGCATGTAAGCATAATTACAATATAAAATGTTATTGTTGCAAATGTTTTTTATTATGCATTTATCATATTATAATGTATTCTGTATTATTGTTGCAATAAATACAATGTTTCTTTTATTTACGATATTTTTTTCTTCAATTTATTCGTGTCCTCCTTTGTGTTGTAAAAAAGTTGGTCACCTTATTGTAGTTGATAGACTGAACATGATTTTGCTAGAATTTATTTCTGAGGATCAATGTGAATTTTTACCTAAGAGATATTTAAAGGACAACGCTATAATACTGCAGCAAAATAATGGAAAAATAGGCTTCATTAATATTCTCAGAGGCCTTTGGCAACTTATTTTTCAAGATTTTTTTTCACAAAAAGCACAAAACATTGTTAATGTTGGAGATCTAAGAAAACCCTGTATGTTACAAAAAGAAGCAAGACAGGGATGCCCACCATCTCCTCTCTTGTTTATTTTGTTTCTTGAAATACTGAACAGAAATATAAATTAAGATGAGAGGGTTGTGGGAGTAGAGCTTAAAATAGAGTTAAACACTTTTTCAGACTTGGTTCTGGTTCTGAAATATCCTTTAAAGGCAGTTAGAACATTAATGGCCAAACAGAAAGATTTCAACGCCAATTAAAAAAACACAAGGCTGTTAATAAAAAACATGGCAATAGAAAATCAAATAAAATTGATAAAGAAAAGAGATATTAAGAGTAGGAAGAAGGTAAAATATCTAGTACCACCACAAGGAATATTAATTGTATATTATCTCTTTATTGTGCCTGAAAGCACACTTGTATATTTCTCAGGAAATGTGATGTAACAAATGGTGATGCACTTTTATGGCATCAAAAATAAAAGGAAATTATAGTCCTTAAATACCCAGGTCTAATCCAATTGTCAGGAGAAATGTGCATAATACTGAAAGTTGGAAACAACTTATTTTCTGAACTGTTGTGAAAATTACATGTTTCTTCTTTAACATTACGGATGATCTTATCCTTAATTTTCAGAAAGTCAGCCTAATAATAGGATTGCTTTTTCCTATCTTCAGAATATCATTTGTTGTACTATGTATAGAGAGCTATCTATTCAAGCCTTTCTATTTTGATCCCCATATGGTATTCCAAGCTATCTTGTTTTTGAAGCTCCAATAGTTCTATACTTTTCTTTGTTTTTTTCTCCACTCTTTCATATTTCTTATTCTAATCTTCATAAATGGGAGGATGTACTTTGTAAGGATTATTATCACACTCTGAACAATTCTGTTCCTCTGTACTGATTCCTTAGATCTCTTTAGGAAAAAAAAACCTTTATATATGGAGAGATCATGGAACAGAAATGAACTAATGGAAGCTCTATTGCCTGTAAGATGTGATTGTCCATACAGAATTTTACTAAAATGAAGAAAATCATCCAAATTTTTCTTCCCCCCAAAAAAAGAAATTAAGATCTGAAAGTAGCTTCTCAAATATAAAACTCTTTTTAAAAAAATGACTTTAGTTCATGATGCATTAAATAATTGAAAAGAGCAGGAAGCAAAGATAATGTTTAAAATAAAGGGAATCTGTTTGACTATTCCTGTTTTGTGGCAACCATTTTAGAGGTCTTCTATATAAGGATAATGAAAAATGATATCATGGAGTGTAATGGTGCCAAGATGGGGTATTTTTCTGTATAGGAACATGTATCTTTCTTAGGATGGAAAATGTCAATAATAGGATAGGCATGACAATAATGATGCTCCTTGTGTTCCTGTTCTTTATTACATGCAAATTGTATGCTTTGAATTGTACCATGCCTGATGACCCACTTCCTATACCCCATCACTTTGCTCAGCCAGGAGATGTTATCATTGGTGCAATTCTCTCTCAAGCTTTCTTCTTCCACAACAGCCCTTCCTTCAGAGAAGAACCCTCCCAGATGTTGATCAATGAAGTGATGTAAGGAATTCTATTCTTTTTTCTTCCAACTAGTGGGAATTGGGGGAAATGATTGGGGGAAAAGAGTTAAGCAATAGGATTATAAAGTGATAGGCTTTTAAAAATGTTTATAACTATAATGTCATTAGGAATTTTATGTTAATTAGTTTTCTCTCTCTTTGATATGTAAGAAGTTGTCTGCTAAGTAGAAAAGTCCATGTGGCTTCAAATATTGCACCAAATCAATTACAATTCTTCTGAATTCTTCTGAATTGAGTACAGAACAGAAGATCAAAAATGATTAGGGGGCTGGAGGCTAAAACATATGATGAACAATTGCAGAAACTGGGTATGTCTAAAGACTAGGGATAACATGAAAACAGTCTTCCAATATTTGAGGATCTGTCACACAGAATAGGGGTTCAAACTATTCTCCAAAGCACCTGAGGGAAGAACAAGAAGTAACAGATAGAAAGTTTTCATGGGGAGAACTAAGGATAAATTAGCTGACAGTGAGAACTATTAATCAGTGGAATGGCTTCATTCCAGATATTGTGGATGCCTCATAAGTGGAAGTTTTTAAGAAGAGATTGGACAGCCATTTGTCCAGAATGGTATACCAAGGGGTTGTACTAGAAGGCCTTCAAGTTTCCTTCCAACTCCATTATTCTTTATTCCATATTCTGATTTTCACTTTGATAGTTTCTGAATGCAGCCTTTGTGATCCATAAACCATGTTTAGTAGTTTAGGATAATTTGTTGATTTGTCAATTATTTCTGGCCGAGTAAATCATAGTTATGATTTGTATTCACGACAATGTGTGAAGTTGTTTGTATTCACAACAATGAGTAAACTAAGTTACTGTCAAATACTTAATATTGTCTGAGCCAGGGAATGGAGATTGAATAATTAGTTCACATATTATATAAAAGAGTAGCTTTTGGAAATAGATTCAAACCACACTCTCTATCATTGAGATATAACCTGTGTTTGTTTGTTTGTTTGTTTTTTAAAAAGGTGATAAAAATATTTCCTTCTCTTTGCATTGGGCCAAATTATTTAGTTGTCTCAAGGGAGTGACAAGTTTTTATTTCTCCCAGTCCCTTCCAACATATATCTGAACAGACATTGAGCTTTTCTTGGAAACTAGCAATGGGTCAAACATAGCAATCCTTTTGAAGAAGGATGGAGAACATTGCATGTTTCAAGGTTTCCTCCACCTCTTCCTGCTGGTTTTTAGGAACTGCAGCCTGAGATGGCTTCCTCTTAGTAAATAGTAAAACTGGTCTATGATCTTCCTTGAATTTCATGGCCTACAACTTTATAGCTTTTAGAACATGAAAACAGAAGTAGGTTGGTGGACACTTTTTATGTTATTTCATTAAGTAGATAGATTTTCTGTTTTCTTCTTTCTCTTTTTTCCTTTTTTATATTTTTCAGTTATGAACCTAAATCATATCACCATATCCTTGCTTTGGTGTTTGCTGTCAAGGAGATCAATAGGAACCCTGAGCTCTTACCAAACATCACTTTGGGTTTCCACATTGTGAACAACTACTTTATTGAGAGGATAACCTATAAGGCAATTCTGAACTTAGTTTCTCCAAAGCAGAAGTTTCTTCCAAACTTTTCTTGCCATTTAACAAAAACATTTATTGTTGCCTTTGGTGGACGTTTGACTGTGACCTCCTCCATTATGGCCACTGTTCTTGTCAACTACAAGATTCCACAGGTAGGCCCTTAACATGGCTCCCTAGAAATTCCATATTTCTTTAAATCCTTGAATTCTTAAAGTGCCTTTAGAATAATTTTCAGAGTTGACATTCACTGGGGAGAATCTAGAAGAACACTGTACTTTACATTCAATTATGATTAATATGTATAAGCTGGAAGGATAACTAAACCTTTATAAATGATATTTATAAACATTTATAAATGTAATTTCCTCCAAATATTGGAGGAATAGATTGGCAAACACCTATTGACACCAAATTCTACCTGGTGATGCCACTACAGAAAAGAATCTCTTCTACTTGCTGCTTGAGTGGTATTGAGTTTCAAAATAGTTGGGCCACTACAGAAAATATTCTGTCTCTACTGCATGCTGCTTGCCTTCAGGTGATCAACCTTGACATACCCTAAGACCAAAAGCCTGGTTTTTGATCTTGTGTTATGTTTTAGGTGTTTTCACATTCAGTTAAAATGGGTTCAGAAACACATAAGCAATGCTTTTAGCCGATGAAATGTTGCAGATATATTAACTGACTGAATAATTTCCAGCAATTTCCTTAGTGCCAACTTTCTGCCTTAACTATAATGAAGATTAACCCATTTCATATTTTTATGTAATAGTTCTAATTATTTGTTGTATATTGCTTTTCAGCTTGCCTATGGAACATTTTCTCCAGTACATGGTGACATATATTTTCATTCTTGTACCAGATGGTCCCAAATGAAATCCATCAGTACACTGGTATTATTCAATTACTTCAGCATTTTGGATGGATTTGGATTGGGATCATAGCTGTGGATGATGACTATGGAGACATGTTTTTGCAGATAATTGGACCATTGCTTTTCCAAAATAACATTTGTTATGCTTTCATGCTTAGAACACCAAAGAAAGCATATGTGGATGAATATACACAGCTGATTTCAGTGGAGTTAAGATATGATCAACTCTTTATGGATGGTAAAGTAAAAGTGTGTTTAATCTATGGAGCACCACCATCCATGCAAAATATGAGAATGATTATTCTTCTAGCATCTTTTTTTTCATGGCCGCCTTTGGGTAAAGTGTGGATTGTTACATCCCATTGGAATTTTGAATCACTGTCCCTTCAGAGACTTTGGGGCATGCAGAGTTTCCATGGTGCCCTTTCATTCACAGTTCCCTCAAAAGAACCACCTGGATTCCAATAATTTCTTCAGACTGTAAGGCCATCCTGGGCAAAAGAAGACAATTTCATTCAGAATTTTGGGGAACAGGCATTTGGCTGCCCATTACACATTTCCAGTATAAATGAAGATAACAAGTTATTGTGCACTGGGGATGAAAAGTTAGAGAGCTTGCCAACTACATTATTTGATATGAACATGAGTGGTCACAGTTACAACATTTACAATGCAGTCTATATTGTGGCTCATTCTTTGCATGTTTTATTAAAGTCCAGGTCCAGATATAGACATTTAATGGGAAGAGAGCAATTAATATTTCATAATTTAAAACCATGGCAGGTACTTTATTTTCTTTCAAATACACAAATGTTGTGTATGTAATTGGGCCATCATGTTTCCTTGATCCCTAGTAATGCTACTGGGAATGAGTGTCATTATTTCAGAACACTGTTGTCCCAATGAATGCTATAGAATGGAACACGACTTCCTGTTCCATGAAAGGGAAAGTTTTCAGTTAGTAATTTGATGAAGAACAATAGTAGGAAAAAAAATGCAAGCATTGATTTAAAAGCTTCCCTTTATTGTAGGAGAAAGTGGTCATCTATTCCACAGAATTCATTGTGATCACAGTCCTTTGTGTTTTTCCAAAGATCTCTGTTTATTTTGAAAGGTATGGAGGAATTTGTTAAAATTGTGATTTAAGTTTGGTGTAGGGCCCATTTGGTATAGCTGTCAAAGCTCAAAGCCAGCCAATTATTCTCTCTCAGCCCTAAAAAGGAGGCAGTTAGAAATCTCTGATATCTTGCTAAGAAAATTGCAGTACCTGCAGGACGTTTCCATGCAGTCATCACGAATCAACACTGACTCAAATGTGCACACCTGCAATATGCAAACATATGGACACACAAATACAAATTCACCTATGACACCCTAAATCCTCATTTGCATTTTTCAAAGCAGGATAGTCCAGTTTGAAAAGTAGTTGCAATTTCAAATTCTTGCTCTTCCTTTCTTTTTCATATAATACAGTTTCACTCTGTCTTGAAAAGCATTGTATTCAACAATACGATGGGAGACACCATCAGTTTTGATGGGAACAGAGAATTGATTACAGGCTTTTATGTTGTAAACTGGATTATTTTGCCCAATAATTCCTTTTCTCGAGTCAAGGTTGGAACATTGGCACCTCAGGCTCTACCAGGCAGAGAATTAACTCTCAATGACAATCAAATTGAATGGCACAGGAGCTTTAACCAGGTGAGAAGAAGCTGCAGATTCTCAACTAATAGCAAAAGTAAATCTCTCTTTGGAGCAATTGTCAAATACATGGCACTAATTTAAGAAAATGGTGTCTTTGTGTTTTGGGCCTTTTCAAGCTGATGAGGTATAACATTTTCTATATATAGGTAGTTATTGACTTATGATTAGTCATTTTATTTTATTTTATTTTATTGAAGTTAAAACAGATTGAAAAAAGTTACTTGTGAGCCATCCTCAAAGTTACAACTGCTGGCTCTGCTGCACTCATGTGATCAGGCATATTTTTACAATCAGTTGCAGTGGGTAAAAGTCTCATGACCATTATTTGCAGCCTTTTTTTTTACTAATTACACATTTGACACCATTTATTTGCTTATTGACCATGTGAGTCAATTATGAACCATGCCATTTGTTTTAAAACTATGGTGACTCATGTTACAACCATTGTAAAACCAGTTGTAAAATGAAATCTGGTCACAGTGCTATGACCTATGACCTCAGTGACTGGTCATAAGTCAACAACAACCTGTAGTACCCAATTCATGCAACTTATTGGAATATTCTAGCCCAAACCAAATCTTGACATTTATGACATTTTCTCACATTTAGAAATAGCATTAGGAGCAATACAAAACGTTCAAATCCTGTGAAAACAAAACTTTTTGCTAACTCCTCCCCATTAATTCAAATATTCCATTTTACATTTTCTTTTTCTTCATCATCATAGGTGCGGGTTTCTTGTTTGGGAAAGCTCTATTGATTCAGGTATTTTATCATTTTATTCCTCATACATATTTCTCTTAAGGTGCTTCCTGTCTCTCTTTGTAACGACCACTGTGATCCAGGCTCCAGCAGAAAGAAGAAGGAAGAAGAGAAATTTTGCTGCTATGATTGTGCACCTTGTCTAGAAGGGCAGATCTCTGACAAAATAGGTGGGACAAAAAGAGGTTAGGACTTTGGCTAACTGACCAGTGAATATCCAGCTCGTGGCCCGTATTTAAGTACAGCAAAAAACAAAACAAAACAACCCCACATGATAATCGCTCCTCTCTGTCTTCGGCTTTCTTATGTATCTATCTGCTTCTCATGCATCTGTATATATAATTAAAATTTCTTTATATATATCTTTTATTGTTTTATCAATGTACAAAATACAAAAAAAAGGAAATTAAGGGAAGAAAAAGAAAAGGGGAAAGAAAATATGAGGTATAAGGGAAGAAAGAAAACTTCTGACTCTTTTTTAGCACAGTACAAGATAACAACATTACAACTTTTTACTTTTACACATTAGTATATAATTAGCCATTTCTATAACAACAAATCTATCTAATCGGCAAAAGAAACCAAAGTCAAAATTTCATTTTTTCATCACAAGCACAAAATCCAGAAGTGATATCCAAATAAAAAACATCAATAAATTCTCCTCTTTGAATAGAACAATCAAATTAACCATTACTGCTTTATCTTCCTTGCTGTTGAAATAATATGTATTTCTAATTGCACTTAATAATCTGTATAAATATCACCATTTATATTAACAAAATTCACTGTATTCTTTCAGATTCTTTAACCTTAAAAGGATTCTTTTTCATCCATTTTAAAACACTAAGCTTTTCTTTAAAAATATTTCTAAAATTAAAGCATTCTAATACATTTTTTAAATGTCCTCTTAGCATACATACTTTAAAGTTCACTTTCAGACCAATAAAATTCCAACTAACTCCAATTAGCTCATTAAATTTAGATCACTCTCTCCAAGTTACCATCACAGAATATTTTTTCTTCTTGTATACATCCTTTTTAAAGGTCTAAATTTTTCTTCAAGCTAATATATCTTTCTTTTAACTTTCTCTTAACATATTTTCAAATACACTTTCAATAATATTTTAAAAATTTAGGTATTACTTAAGCCTTATATATAAAGGAAAAAATACATTTTCAAACTTTAGATTGAGACTTTCTTAATTACAAATATGAAACTAATGAAAATCATCCTAATTCCAATTGACTCATTAAGTTTAAGTCAATCCTTCCAGCTTGTCTTCATGGAATAAAATCTTTTTCTTCTCTGGAATCTTTGCCAAGCAGTTATAAGCTTTTCTTTTTCTCAAGGAATTTCCAACCTTGTTAATATCCATGAGGAAAAAACGCCAAACTTGTCCTTTTAAAAGTAACAAATTTTCTTGGAGTTTTTATTTCAATTGTGTTGGGAGGCTTCTATTTAAATCATCATAATAAAAATTGGTGTCAGGTTTATATTCAAAAATTACAGTTGACTCCTCTGCATTGTCAACTACTTGTAAAATTGCCTCAGTTGTTTGGTAACAGAGCTAGAGGGATTTAAATTATTTAAAAGAAACAGACCAAATAAAAGAGGAGGTGGAGTTGCTCTCTATATAAGAAATATCTACAGCTCTACAGAAACAGAGCACAACAATGATGAAAACTATCCTGAATGCATATGGGTCAATATAAAAGGGGGGGGGGGGACAACATTGCCATAGGTGTATACTATAGGCCACCCAACCAAACACAGGAAATAGATGAACTTTTTGCTAGTCAGCTAACTAAGGTATGTAGGAAGCACATCACAATAGTAATGGGGGACTTTAACTACCCTGACATCAACTGGGAGACAAACTCTGCACCAAGTGGAAGATCAAACAGATTCCTGACAAACCTAGCAGACAACGTTGTCTCCCAAAAAGTAGAGAAGGGAACTAGGGGATTAGCCATTTTGGACCTAATTCTCACTAACAGAGATGAAATGATAGAAGGTGTTGAAGCCATAGGAACCTTGGGAGGAAGCGATCATGCAATATTGGAATTCAACATTATGGAAGCACAAGCAATAGAACACAGTCAAACTAGAGTCTTGGACTTCAAGACAGCTAATTTCAATAAACTTAGAGAGGGTTTAGGAAGGATTCCATGGATGGGAATCCTCCAGGGGAAAACAACTCAAGAAGCTTGGAAAATTTTGAAAAGTGAGATAATAAAGGCCCAGTCTAGCACAATACCAACAAAGAGGAAAAATAACAGCTCTCAAAAGAAACCAGCATGACTGCATAAAGAACTCTCTGATCAACTGAAAGATAAAAAGGACAAGTATAGAAAGTGGAAAGAGGGACACATAACTAAGTCAGAATATCAGCAAATAGCCCGAGCCTGCAAAGACAAAGTGAGGAAAGCTAAGGCTCAAAATGAACTAAGGCTTGCAACCAAAGTCAAAAATAACAAAAAAAGCTTCTTTCAACATGTAAAAAACAAGAAAAAAGTGAAGGAAACGATTGGTCCATTAGTGGGTGAAAGTGGCAAGAAGGTGACAAGCAACAGGGAGAAAGCAGAACTATTTAACTCGTTTTCGCATCTGTCTTTACACAAAGGGAAAAAACAGACGAACCTATCAAAAATAGTGCCATAAAAAACAAAATAGAAATACAAGTTAAGATAGGCAAGAAAATGGTAAGTGAACACCTGTCCAGCCTAGACGAGTTCAAATCAACAGGACCAGATGGATTACACCCCAAGGTTCTTAAGGAACTGGCAGATGGGATCTCAGAACAACTGAACTATATTTTTCAAAGATCCTGGAGCACTGGGGAACTACCAGAGGACTGGAAAAGAGCTGATGTAGTTCCCATCTTCAAAAAAGGGAAAAAAAGGACCCAGGAAATTACCGACCTATCAGCCTGACCTCAATACCTGGGAAGATTCTGGAAAAGATAATCAAACAACGAATCAGCGAACACCTACAGGCAAACAAAGTCATTACTAAAAGCCAACACGGGTTTGTCAAAAACAGATCATGCCAGACAAATCTTATTGCATTCTTTGACCAAGTGACAAAATTAGTGGACCAGAGGAATGCTGTGGATATAATTTACTTGGACTTCAGTAAGGCATTTGACAAAGTAGACCACAACCTACTACTTGATAAGATAGAAAAATGCGGGTTAGACAGCATCACCACCAGATGGATCCGTAGCTGGCTGACTAGCCATACTCAGCATGTGGTCCTCAATGGAACCACATCTACATGGAGCGAAGTGTGTAGTGTGGTGCCCCAGGGCTCTGCTCTGGGCCCAGTGCTCTTCAACATCTTCATCAACGATCTGGACGAGGGAATAGATGGGGAACTCATCAAATTTGCAGATGACACCAAGCTGGCAGGAATAGCCAATACTCCAAAAGACAGGCTTAGGATACAGGAGGATCTGGACAGACTTGAACACTGGGCGCTATCTAACAAAATGAAATTCAATGGTGAAAAAAGTAAGGTTCTACATTTAGGCAAGAAAAAAACCAAATGTACAGGTATAGTATAGGGGGTACCTTGCTCAATAGTAGTAACTGTGAGAGGGATCTCGGAGTCCTAGTGGACAATCATTTAAATATGAGCCAGCAGTGTGCTGCAGCTGCCAAAAAAGCCAACACAGTGCTAGGCTCCATTAACAGAGGGATAGAATCAAGATCACGTGGAGTATTAATACCACTTTACAATGCCTTGGTAAGGCCACACTTGGAATATTGCATCCAGTTTTGGTCACCACGATGTAAAAATGATGTTGAGACTCTAGAAAGAGTACAGAGAAGAGCAACAAAGATGATTAGGGGACTGGAGGCTAAAACATATAAGGAACGGTTGCTGGAATTGGGTATGTCTAGTTTAACGAAGAGAAGGACGAGGGGGGACATGATAGCAGTGTTCCAATATCTCGGGGGCTGCCACAAAGAAGAGGGAGTCAAGCTATTTTCCAAAGCACCTGAAGGCAGGACAAGGAGCAACGGGTGGAAACTAACCAAAGAGAGAAGCAACCTAGAATTAAGGAGAAACTTCCTGACAGTTAGAACAATTAACCAGTGGAACAACCTGCCTCCAGAAGCGGTGAATGCTCCAACACTGGAAGTTTTTAAGAAGAAACTGGACAGCCATTTGTCCGAAATGGTGTAGGGTTTCCTGCCTGAGCAGGGGGTTGGACTAGATGACCTCCAAGGTCCCTTCCAACTTTATCATTATTATTATTATTATTACTATTATTATTATTATTATTAATAATAATAATTTTTTACCCATATTTGTATCTCTGAGGTAGTTTTGAATAGTCATTTTAACATCCTTAAAGCAGAGCCATTCTACGAACTGATGGATTTTATTTAAAGATTTTTCAAATACATGTCTAATAATTTGCTCCTTCATCTTCTTAACTCCCTCTTTAGTCAAAGAGTAGCTTTTCTTTAAGTCACTTAAGAATTGCTGACCAATCAGGAATCATAAAATAGGAAAGTTTTAGTTTTAGCCACCTACAGCAAGGCAGACCAAGCTACAAATTACTAAAAATAATAAACTAAAACCACAACTTTCTGCCCTTATATTACTCCATCATTTTTTTTAGCTTGCTTTAGCAGCCTTTTTCCCAGTGGTGGAACCCAAATACCTGAACAACTGGTTCGCTTATTGGATGCAGGCCTGGGCCTCTGAAGCCTAGAATGGACTTCCGGAAGCAGTGTGCATTCAGCATGTAATGTATTGGTCACAACTGTTTTGAATCACTTGCTTAATGTCTAATCACTTGTTTGAATGTCTGACCTAGATTCTGTTGTTATGTAACGGCTGCTGTTACTTAAGCCAGACTTGCTTTCTCCAGGCTGGTGATTAGGTTTTGGGCGGGAAACTGTTACTTTAAACCTATTGGCTGCTGCCTGGAGGCTAACCATATAAATAGCTGCGCAGCAGCTATTTGAGTTGCTTCTGTTCAGAGTTAAATAAACTTGTTGCTGTTTCAACACTCGTCTCGCTTAATGCCTTCAAGAACCGAATACTTAACAGTGGCGACGAAGGTGGGATGTGCTGCTTCATCATAAGAGGCTGAAGTCACTAGGGGGTGAGGCCAGCACAGACCCTGGCAGGAACTATGTCCCCCCCTCCGTCTGCCAAGCAAGACATGCTGGAGACCACCACGCCCTAAGGATCCGTCCTATAGCCTATGCAGAAGCCAGCAGCACAAGGCAACATGAGCAAGAAACGCAAGCAACTCACCATGGCGAAAGTGGGGAAACTCAAAGAGTTCGACGTCAACCACCTGGAGTGATGGGCGTCGTACATTTCCTGCATAGAAAACTACCTCCGTGCCAACCAGGTTGCCGAAGATGGACTGAAGGCCGTGACCCTCCTCTGCATGTGCAGCCCTGCCACCTTCGACATTGTGGAAAACCTGGTCGCCCTGATGCCACTCGAGTCTGTCACCTACGCGGACTTGAAGAAAAGGCTCCGAGACCATTTGGAGCCAAAATTATCCGTGATAGCATGGAGGCATGCTTTTGAGCAGCGGGAGCAACAACCTGGCGAATTGGCCACAGAATTCATTGCCACTCTTCGTCAAGCGTCCCGACTCTGCAATTTCACAGATTTGGAGGAGAGACTAAGGGACCGTCTAGTCTGCAGCCTCCGGAATTGAGAGTTCCAACAAAAACTGTTCACTAAGGAGACTCTCTCACTACAGGAGGCCTTGAAGGAGGTCATGATGGACGAAGCCACTGGAGGGGCCGTTAAAGCGCTGTGGCCCTCCAAAAGCACGTCAAGCACCGAAGCAGTCCACCACGAGGACGCCAAGCGAATGGAAGACACCGACTCAGAATACGAAGTCGACAAGCTACAGAGGCACCAAGAGAAGGGACCGAGGCCAGCTGACATTGCAGTTCCGTTCCTTAGGTGGATGGGTTGTGGAGGCCGCCATCAACGTGCGGAATGTCGTTTCTGTACAGCAACATGCCGGGCGTGTGGCAAGTCAGGCCACATTGCTGCCATCTGTCGAGGTCACCAGAGGGATCGTCCACAGAAAGACTCAATCAGGAGAGGTACCGGGGCCCCGGGGCAACACCGAGTAGGCTTCTGCACCAGCCGAAGGAGCGTTCTCTGCACTGGTGCCCATCACCCCCTTAAGCCGAAGCTTCGACTCCAAGTCAAGCTTCAGGGAGTTCCATGTAAGATGGAACTAGACACAGGCTCAGCCATGTCCATCGTCTCTATAGGAACATTTAGGTACATATGCAGCCACAGCAATAGATGGGCCAAACTTTGGCCATCTAATTTAATGCGCACCAACTTCCAAAACTCCCGAGTGGCAGTCAAGGGTGAAGCCACACTTCTAGTGAATTTCAAGGGGTTTGCAGGCCCACTTGCTGTTGTTGTGGTAGAAGGCCAATGCACGAGCCTCATAGGGCTTGATTGGTTCGAGGCATTGGGCATTCAAATAACCGGCATTCACCGGACACAAGTGGCAGATTTATCTTCAGTCTGCCAAGAATTCTCAGATGTTTTCAGTTCATGCCTAGGGGAGTACAAGGGTCCTCCGATACCCTTCAAGCTTGATCCTATGATAACGCCAATACGGATCAAGCCTCGTCAAGTGCCTTTTGCTTTAAAACAAAAAATCGATGCAGAGCTGGACAAGCTGGTCAGTCAGGGGGTATTGCAGCCCGTAGACAGTGGGGAGTGGGAGACCCCCATAGTAACGCCACTAAAGGCCAACAGGGAAGTGCGACTATGTGCTGACTACAAGTGTACCATTAACCGGGCACTTCAGCAGCACGCGTACCCAGTGCCAGTTGTCAGCCATATTTTGGCATCATTGCAAGGTGGCCGCGTGTTCGCCAAATTAGATTGGGCACAGGCCTACCAACAGCTGCTGGTGGACGAGGCCACGGCAGCCGCCCAAACCATTGTCACCCATCAGGGGGCCTTCAAGGTCAAGCGCCTACAGTTTGGGGTGAGTGTAGCCCCAGGGATTTTCCAGGGAGTAATGGAGTGAACACTCAAGGGCATTCCAGGGGTCTGCCCATACTTCGATGATGTTCTCATCGCCAGAGAAACCACATAGGTCCTGGCTGAATGGCTTAGAGCCGTCCTTCAGTGGTTCCACACAGCGGGACTCAGATTAAAGAAAGAAAAATGCAAGATTGGGGTTGAGTCAACCGAGTTCTTGGGGTTCCGCATCAATGCCGACGGCATCCATCCGGCGGACTCAAAGCTGAAAGCGATTCAGCAGGCCCCAAGCCCGAAGTCCAAGGGAGAGCTTCAGGCCTTTTGGGGCCTTCTTAATTTTTACCATGCCTTCCTTCCAAACAAGATCACTGTGGCAGAGCTGTTACACTGGCTCTTGGACAGACAAGCCCAGTGGAAGTGGACCAGCATCCATGAAAGGAGCTTCCAAACAGTCAAATCATTGCTGTCCTCGAACTCTGTACTCACACATTTTAACGAAAGGCTGCCAGTCTGCGTCGCGTGTGATGCATCTCCATCTGGGGTTGGGGCTGTGTTGAGCCATTTGTCAGCTGATGGGAAACAGTCTCCCATCACCTACTATTCTAAGACCCTGTCATCCGCAGAGCGCAACTACGTTCAAATTGATAAGGAGGCTTTGGCAATCATGGCTGGAGTTAAAAAATTCCATGACTACTTGTACGGTTGCCAGTTCATGGTCTTTACAGACCACAAGCCACTCCTAGGGTTGTTCACTATGAACAAACAGACACCCCAGATTCTGTCACCTTGAATGTTGAGGTGGTCTATTTTTCTGTCAGCCTACAACTACAGGCTGGTTCACAAACCGGGCAAAGAAATGGGCCATGCAGACGGCCTTAGCAGGTTGCCCCTACCACATGTAGAGCCAGCTGCAGCTCCAGCTGCATGCATCCTGGCTATCCAGGATCTGCCGGAGTCTCCCCTTCACACTGGGGACGTAGCTGCTGAGATGGCAGCTGACAAAATACTGAGTCGTGTATTGAATTGGGTGCACACAGGATGGCTAGACAAATGTCCAGGCCCAGAATTTCAGAGCTTTTTCATGCGAAAAGATGAGCTTTCAGCTCATAAAGGATGCATCCTTTGGGGAAGTAGGGTCATAGTTCCCAGCTCGTTAAGACCCAGAGTGCTTGAGTCTCTGCACGAGGGCCATCCGGGAATAGTCCGGATGAAGGCACTCATGAGGAGCTGCCTTTGGTGGCCTGGGCTAGAGAAGGCTATCGAGGCCCAACTATATGGTTGCATCACGTGTCAACAGTCCAGACCGCAGATGCCGCAAGCCCCTGTCCACCAATGGGAGGACACACACACACCGTGGTCAAGAATCCACATTGACTTTTCCGGGCCCTTTCAGGGACAGCTGTTTTTAATAGTGGTCGATAGCCATTCAAAATGGTTAGAGGTTGCACCAATATGACTACTGCCAGGACCATCCAGGAACTGTGCAGAATCTTTGCAACACACGGGCTTCCAGACGTCTTAGTATCAGACAATGGGGCTCAGTTTACTGCTTCAGAATTCCAGTCCTTCCTCAGGACAAACCTCATAAGGCACGCCACGTCGGCTCCCTTTCACCCGGCCTCAAATGGCTAAGCAGAATGCATGGTCCGCACAACCAAGGAGTTCCTAAAACGGATTGTCACAGGAAACTGGCACCACAGATTGGCAGACTTTCTACTCTGCCAGCGTACAACTCCCTGCACAGCCATGGGCAGAAACTCAGCCAAGCTACATTGGGGCCGACGCTTGATCACTAAGCTGGACAGGCTCCACCCCGACCGAGTTGCATCGGACTCTGCACGTCCAAAGGCGCCCAGAAGTCTGCAAGTGGGTGACTGGGTTTGGATCCAGAATTACAGGCAAGGGGCTTTGTGGGTGGCAGCAGTGGTTGTAAAGGTGTCAGGGCCACTTTCCTATGAGGTGGTCCTCGAAGATGGGCGAGTCATTCACCGGCACATTGATCAGCTGCGTCGGCGGCTGGCAGATCAGTAACTGGCTCATGACTCCCAAGAGGGCCACACACAGGGCCCGCATGACAGCGGTCCAACAGAAGGGTTTGCACGCTACGACAGGACCCTCCCTCAAGGAGACAGGGGAATGGCAGTAGTAGAGCCTCCTCTGGACGCAGAGACTGCATCCACTGAACAGGACAGGCAAACGGCGCTGAGACACAGCCCTGTAGACGTTGCTGCATGAGTGGACTTTGGTTTGGGCCGACCGGAACTGGCCAGCCAAAGGGACTCGAGTCAAACCGACTCCACTGAACCTCTGAGTCCTTGTCTACCCAGTCTGGCAGGCAAGCAGGTAGACCAGGGAGCCCCGGCAACCCTTAGGTGTTCTGAATGGTCAAGAAGGCCACCTAAGTATCTGCAAGATTATGTCAAACAATTAAGGGTTTGAATTATCTAGGGGGAAGGGGTGTAATGTATTGATCACAACTGTTTTGAATCACTTGCTTAATGTCTAATCACTTGTTTGAATGTCTGACCTAGATTCTGTTGTTATGTAATGGCTGTTGTTACTTAAGCCAGACTTGCTGTCTCCAGGCTGGTGATTAGGTTTTGGGCAGGAAACTGTTACTTTAAACCTATTGGCTGCCACCTGGAGGCTAACCATATAAATAGCTGCGCAGCAGCTATTTGAGTTGCTTCTGTTCAGAGTTAAATAAACTTGTTGCTGTTTCAACACTCATCTCGCTTAATGCCTTCAAGAACCGAATACTTAACACAGCCATTTCTCTAAACTCATCAAAATTTAGTTACCGGTTCTGCTGAACCGGTGTGAACTGGCTGAATCCAACCACTGCTTCTTCCTTGTTGCTTAACAAAAAGAAACTCCCAAAATGATGCAGATCTTCAAAAAGGAGTAATAGGCTGTAGCTAAAGAGAACCTCTTTTAGTTTAATAAAGATGAATAGTCCTTAAAACTATCAAGAAATCCAAGGCACAACTTACTGTCTGTTTGAAAAATAAATTCCAAAACAGCTGCTTCTTCAACCATGAACTGATTTCAGCCCCATCCCTCCCCAGCTTTTGGCACACAAACTGCTTTGAAGCTCAGCTCCTAAAGCTACTTGCAGACCTGTAGCTGTATTGGAGGATTTTGAGGGATAATTCTAGGACTTCCCCTAATCCAGGAGAGTCATATAAACTAAAAGAATGCTGGTTCCTTTCTGCTGATAGTTGAAGAAGCTACATTCCAGAGGAAAACCCCTCAGGGATCCTTCCCTGGGTCCATAGTCAGTTCACCATCTTTTCACTGGAAGTCTGTATAATTAAAATTGTGAACCAACATTTTTAAAGATTTCATATTCTATGTAAGCAGCAATGCATAAACTAATTTTAAGGGAATTTAAAGGCAACATCGGGTTTTAAATGAATTCAGTAAATTGGGTCATATATGTATTTTTCTAATGTTGAAAGACTAGTCTCTAAGCAAAACATATAGAATGGGGAATTTATTTCCACTGTTCAGCTATTACTTTCCATGTACTGATTATGTAATTCCAAAAGATATCTGCAACTAAAATATGAAATTCTAAGTCAAGCTCAAGCTAATATACAGTTTATGACAAAAAATAACTTTCAGTGAAGCATTACTATTGTTACATCTCCAAAAACTTGATAATGTAGTATGTCTTTTTCAGTAAAAATACAATTCTATCCAACAAAAATCTTTTATCTATTATATATGTTAACATCGTTATTAAGCCATTAGTGCCAATTATTATAAAATTTATTTCTGCAAACTTTGATGCCTCTGAACTTGCAAATGTTGTTAGTCCAAACTGGAATAGTACTAACATCTATAAAGAGTCTATTAATAACCTCCTCATTTTACAAAATAACAAATAGGACAGAATACACTTATCTTCAATTCTTATTTTCAGTTAACCCTTACCCCTCCCTATGTATAATGAGAAATCTCATCTTTAAATTATGAGATTCTTGTATATTTTTGTACTCAAATGAAAATTCCTATCCTATCTTGACAAAATAGCTGACAGGTATGAATATCAACATCAATAATGCCCTACATACTCTATATATTCTATATTAATAACAGTTTTGGTATATTTTAAATATATCTTTTTTCTTTTTCCAGATACGGATGCTTGCATGAAATGTTCAGAAAATCAATATCCCAACAATATGCAAAATCAATGTATTCCCAAAGTGCTTACCTATCTCTCTTATAATGAACCTTTGGGAATCCTCTTTATTACATTGGCTATTGTTTTCTCTTTGCTTACAGTCCTTGTTCTTGGAGTCTTTTGGATGCATCGAGAAACTCCAATTGTTAGAGCCAATAACCAAAGCCTCACTTGTATCCTTCTCCTTTCTCTTCTTCTCTGCTTCCTCTGCTCCTTCCTCTTCATGGGAAGACCTGAAAAGATGACTTGTCTTTTTCGGCAAAAAACTTTTGCCATTATCTTCTCAGTGGCCCTTTCGTCTGTATTGGCAAAAACCATGACTGTGGTTCTGGCATTTATGGCAACCAAACCAGGCTCTGGAATGAGGAAGTGGGTAGGGAAAGGACTGTCCAATTCTATTGTCCTTTTGGGTTCTTTCATCCAGGTGGGGATTTGCACTCTTTGGCTGAGCACCTCTCCCCCTTTCCCACATACAGACCTGCACTCACTGAAGGGAGAAATCATAATGGAATGCAATGAAACTTCGGTGATCATGTTTTACTGTGTCTTGGGTTATATGGGCTTTCTGGCTAGTTTGAGCTTTACCATTGCTTTCCAAGCCAGGAAGCTGCCCAGCAGTTTCAACAAGGCCAAGTTCATCACTTTCAGCATGTTGGTCTTTTGCAGCGTTTGGCTTTCATTTGTTCCAACCTACCTGAGCACCAAAGGGAAATACATGGTAGCTGTGGAGATCTTTTCTATCTTATCCTCCAGTGCTGGGATGTACATTTTGTCCCAAATGCTACATCATTCTTTTGAGACCTGAGATGAACAAGAAGGAACGTTTAATAAGGAAAGAAAAGTAACGATTTCTGTGTTTCATTCTAATGCATAATTATTTAGGATCTTTAGCTCATCCCATTTCATAAAGTGTTTTACAGCTGCTCTTATATTAAAATATTTTATTGTATTTTAGTCTTTCTTCAAGTAAGATAGATTTTTGGGAAAATATATGCAGTATGATTCATGTTTTCTTCATAAAACATACTTTGTAGAATAACATATAGTCATTTGAAGTGGACATTCTAAACATCAAAGGATGAAATCAGTCATTCAAAATAACTCAAATCATTATATAAATCCTTATGAATATGGATTACTTGTATCCATATAATCCTCTTAGATTTCACATGGATTTATTGTACTGTATATTAGAATTACCCAGTATCTATAAATTTGTTAAGTAAATAAGTAAGTAAGAAGTAAGTAAGTAAGTAAGTAAGTAAGTAAGTAAATAAACTATTTTAGAGTATATTACAGTTTTTACTTTTCTGTGGTTTGTGTTGGGGGATTCATTATTTCTACTGTTGATGAAATAAATTGCTCTGGAAAGGTTAGTAATTCAGTTTTGTATTGATTAGGTAACTGATCCCTTTTTCTAGGGTAACTGGTTTGGCAATAATAAGTAACAGTTATAATAAATATGTATATTCATGTAAAAATGTAAAATGTATAAGATATAATATAATATTTATACAACTGTAAATCATGTAACATATCATGTAACATGTCATGTAAGATGTATAACAGGATTCCCAGAGGTTCATTATCTGATACAAAAAATAAATTTGGACAGAAATTATGTTGTGCAGAAGTGTAAGAGCAGATATCATTAGAAACTCTAGTTTAATCACTGACATATTTACGATTGGTGTTTTGGTGTATAGCATATTTGTTTCTTACTCATTTTTTTTAAGTTGAAGATTAGAGCAAGTAGCTTCATACGTGTCAATAAAGTTTTTGACTGCTATGCTGTCACTCTTCTGGGCCTTTTAGTCTAAAAATAGGAGCTACATTATGAAAAGTGCACTTGGGTGTACATTTCTGTGCTCTTGACTGACTTTTATTACTTGTAGAAGGGGCGTTGTCTTACCTGAACGCCTTTTCTCAGCATGATGAATGGAGAATCCACAAGTGGGTTAAATGTGCTCTCCTGCCCAATTAGACCAAATCAGCCAAGTTGCCACACCCAGCTGGGCTGGGTCACACCCCAGTTTCGAAAAGGGCAAAGCAAATGACTGTATGTTGTGCTGGCTCCCAGACTCCTGACACTGGACCTGACTGTGGACAAGGGATGGGGGTGGATTCTCCATTCATCA
This sequence comes from Crotalus adamanteus, assembly GCA_039797435.1. Lineage (NCBI taxonomy): Eukaryota > Metazoa > Chordata > Lepidosauria > Squamata > Viperidae > Crotalus > Crotalus adamanteus. The sequence goes on along the minus strand of CM077935.1, from coordinate 1,226,998 downwards.
TGCTGAGAAAAGGCGTTCAGGTAAGACAACACCCCTTCTCCAGCATGAAGAATGGAGAATCCATGAATGGGACTTACCAAAGCCCTCTAGTCCCTATGGGTGGGAAGCAGGCTGGGCCTGCGTCGATGTCTCCGGCACTACCTGCTGTAACACCCTTCGGCCAAAAGAGGCCTCCGCAGAAGCAAACTTATCAAGCTTGTAATGCAGCACAAAAGGGGAAGGTGAGGACCATGTCACCACCCTGCAAATATCATGTATGGACGCTTGTGTAGCCCATGCGGCAGATGTAGTGGCACTACAGGTGGAGTGTGCTATCAGATTACTTGGAACCAGCAAGGAACGTGTCTGATACGCCTCTGCAATACAGGCCTTGATCCACCTGCCAATGGTAGTAGAAGAGACCTTCTGACCCTTAGAGGCAGGTTGGAATGAAACAAAGAGGGCTTCCGTCCTGCGAACGGCAGCTGTCCGCTTGATGTAATAACACAATGCCCTGCAGACATCCAGAGTATGCCATTGCCGTTCCAAGTCATGAGACAGGTTCGGACAAAAGTCCGGTAACACGATTTCTTGTGACCTGTGAAACATGGTGTTAATTTTTGGAATGAAAGATGGATCCAGCTGCAGAACCACTCTATCTTGGTGAAAAATGCATAAGTCCTCCCTGACAGAAAGAGCAGCCAGTTCTGAGATACGTCTAGCCGAGGTAACCGCAACTAAGAAGGCCACCTTGAGAGACAAGGAGCGTAGGTTGCAGGTTCTGATGGGCTCAAAGGGTGCCCCAGTAATGGCCTGTAGGACCCGCGATAACTCCCAAGTGGGATATCGATGAACTACGGGCGGTTTACTGTTCATAACCCCCTTAATAAAGGAGCGGACCCTGGGGTGCTGGGACAATGGCATCGAGTTGTCACAGGTGAACACCATGGAGAGGGCTGCCACCTGTCTGTGGATGGTGTTGGGTGCTAGGCCCTTGTCCACGCCCTCCAACAAATAGTCCAGGAGCCATGGAATAGTCACCTCCGAGGTGGACAATTGTTTTCGCTCATACCAGTGGCAAACATTTTTCCGCATGGCGTCATAAATGCGATTTGTCACCGGCCTCCGGGAGGCCTGAATCATTGAAATCACCCTTGATGAGTATGAGCCCTGTGTTAAGAACCAGTGTTCAGATGCCAGGCTGGAGCCACTGTGGATCTGGATGTTGTTTGACTCCCTGTGACAGTGCTATCTGATCTGGAGGAATCCTCCACGGAGGAGCTATGGCAAGGCTCATGAGGTCCGCAAACCATGGTCACCTTGGCCAGTGTGGGGCCACTAATATCACCTCCTCTTCCTCTTGTAGCACTTTCCTGATGACTGCCGGAATCAGGGGAAGAGGGGGAAAGGCGTATAGTAGTCCCCCTGGCCATGGGCTGCGAAGGGGATCTGTTCCCTCTGCCCCCGTAGAGGGGAACTGAGAGAAAAACAGTGGAAGCTGGGAGTTTGCCAGAGAGGTGAACAGGTCGAGAATCGGTTGACCGAACCTTTGCAAGATCTGCCTGAAGAGATCTGGATGCAGACGCCATTCTAAATGGTCTACAGTCGAGCAGCTCAGGTAATCTGCCTGTCGATTCGTCTCCCCCAAGATGTGTTCAGCCTTCAGGGAGAGGAGATTCTGTTCTGCCCAGGCTCCCAACAACCGAGCCTCGGCCATGAGAGACTGAGATCGAGTACCACCTTGTCGGTTGATATGGGCCTTTGCCGCCACATTGTCCATGAGGACTAGCACATGGTGCCCCACAACAATGTTGCAGAAGTGATGAAGGGCCAGGTGTATAGCTTGTAGCTCCAGCCAGTTGATGCTGTGCTTCAGGTCCGACCGGGACCACCGGCCCTGAGCCAACTGAGCTTGGAGGTGCCCTCCCCAGCCGAACAGACTGGCGTCCATAGTCAGGGTTAGCTGTACAGGTTCCTTGAAAAGGGACACTTTTGCTAATGCTGGGGAGGTCCACCACTGGAGAGATCTTAGGGTCAAAGATGGAACCCATACTCTTTGGGTGGAAGAGCTTGTGCCCAGTCTTTGAAATGGGAGCAAGAACCATTGAAGGTGCCTGGAGTGTAGTCTGGCCCAAGGCACTATGGCAATGCAGGATATCATTTTTCCCAATAGTTGGGAAAGCAAAGCCAGTGTTACTACATGCTCCCTGCAGACCTTGAGGACCATGTCTCGAATGCTGACCTGATGCTCCCGAGACAGATAGACCTGACAAAAGTCCGTGTCTATCATCGCACCCAAGTGTAGAAGACGGGTTGAGGGGATCAGATGACTTTTACGTAAATTGATCGAGAATCCGTGGCTCTGAAGCATCCCTATAGTTAAGGCCAAGTCCACCTGGGCATTCAGAGTGGAGGACGACTGGATTAAAATGTCGTCCAAGTAGCATTGAACGCGGATTGGTACTGATCTGAGGTGTGCGGCGAGTACTGCTAGGACCTTGGTGAAGACCCTGGGGGCCGATGAGAGGCCAAATGGTAGAGCCTTGTACTGATAGTGATTGTTGGAATAACTGAACCTGAGAAATTGTTGGTAACCCAGATGGATTGGAATGTGAAGGTATGCCTCTGTAAGATCTACCAAAGTCATGAAGTCTCCCCATTGGACGCTGGCCAGAATGGATTGGAGTGTTTGCATTTTGAGTTTGCGATACGAGAGGTGGGAATTTAGACCCTTGAGGTCTAGTATCGCCCTCCAACCCCCCGAGGTCTTTGGGACAATGAAGAGGATGGAGTAGAATCCCTGACCTAGTTGACCTGTTGGTACCCTCTCTATGGCTCTTATGCTCAATAGATATTGAATGGCATCTTCCATGAGCCCTTTCTTTACAGGATTTCTGGACAGGGGACAGGAAATTAAGCGTCAGGGCGGTCTTGTCATGAACTCCAGAGACAGGCCGTCTCTGATGGTGCTTAGCACCCAAGCATCCGTGGTGGTGGTCTCCCACTGGTGGATGAAATAAGTCTGACACCTATGGGAAAGGTCCTCCCTGAGTCATTTCTGCCTCTGGAAAGGACGGCCTCCCCTGCCTTGAAAGGGCTGCTTGGTTTGGGCCTGTTGTCTGGATCTGTCCTTGTAGCTGGACCGGTTGAAGGATCGGTCCGGCACTGTCGGAAAGGGCCGGGAGGTATTCCCCGGTGCCAGGTCTGGTCCCGACCAAAAAGAGGGGCGGTGGCCATACGGGAAAAAATGTCGACTCGACCTTTTGGAGAGGTGGTAGAGTACTCTCTGTTTCTCCCTATTCTCTACTAAGTATGGAGTGAGGGCCTCACCAAAGAGACGCCCTCCATGATAAGGGGCGGCGGCCACTCGCCATTTATGTTTGGTGTCAGCTCTCCAATTCCTAAGCCAAAATAAACGACATGTGGTGACGTTGGAGGCTATGGCACGGGCTGAAAATCTGGCCACTTGAAGAGACACGTCTGCCATATATTCCAAGGCTGCCCTTAACTTAGTTACATCCTGGTGGACCCTTACCTCCTCTGGGGAAATTCTAGTTTGGAGTTCACAAAGTCAGATCAGGGAGATCCTGGCAAAGAATGAAATTGAGGTGGACGCTCTTATTGCCCAAGCTGAAGCCTGGTGTGTCCCATGGAGGGAAACCTCGGATTTCTTGTCCTCGGCCTTCAAAGCCTCCGCCATGTCCCCTGGTATCTTAGAATCAGAAAACAAAGGAGTTAAGGATTCATCAACTCCGGGCACATCCAGTGCCTCATTCAGGGTCGGGACCGTATCTATCAGTTTATGATCGATCCCGCTGAGGGTGGAGAAGGTGCCTGGAGATCCCCATTGACCCTGAACCGATTTCAAGAACATCGGAGGACAGGGATTCTGCTGGTGTTTGACGACCGGTTCAGAAAACAATGGGCTGGTGTCCTGGGCAGATACCTGCTCAGATGCCAAGGGCTGCTCAGGACCGATCTTACCAGTAGCACAGGCCTTGCAGAGCAGAGATGAGAAAAACGTAGGATTGAACAAACCTACAAGTGGAGGAACCTCCAAGGAAGGGTCCTCATCGTCTGACCACTGACCTTCCATGTGGCCATACTCTGTGAAATCAGAGACCTCACTCCCACATGAGCATGGGGGCAAGTCCGAGTGCGGGTAGTGATAATCCCCAGATCACGAGAGATCTGGAGATGCCAGGGAGGCCATTGGGGCAAGGGGCGCCTGTGGGCGCTGCAACTGGTCAGTAAAGGATGGCTGCTCTATAGGTTGGAGCCCTGGTGCAGTGGGTGTAAACATCGCCAGTGGGGCTTGTAGTTGGCCCATTAGGGACGGCCTATCCATAGACCCTAGCAGCGTAGCAGGTGGTTCAAAGTTTGCCTCAGGAGTCAGCTTGGATTCTCATGATCTCGCTTTCTCTTCAAAGAGGAAAAGGTGGTCCTGACCGAGAATGTAGGAGGAGCCCTGGGCAGCGGTCCATTCTGGAGACCATGTAGGGAATAGAGGTACGATATGTAAGCCAGCCAATGTCGGCTCAAAAGAGGGTGGGGGTGAGCTGATCATCTGCTGCGCCGCCAGTTTTTGAGCCCATGAAAACTGCCTCTGCAGTTTCGGCCGCCTTGGAGGCTCTTTTGTCTAGATTGGCCTTGGTTTTGGCCTTGATTTTCGCAGAAGCCTTCTGATTGGAGGACTTACGCTTCATGAGTCCACCAGAGGTGGAAGCCTGTGGCTCGGTGTTATCTGCCATTCTAATTCGGGAGTTTTTCAGCAAAAAGCCAAAGCGTCCTGGTCTGCAAGAGATGCGGCTACGGCCCACCAATGTGGGACTGGCCTACACGTGGATCTGTGAAGTCCTGGCCCACTGGCAAGCTCGGAGTCACACTTAGCGATGGGTGTCACACTTAGTGACGGATGTCATGCGTCACAAATAGCAATGACCAGAGCGATGAGGGGCTACTGTCAAAGCTACAATTACCTTTAGTGACGGGATCCCACGTGCCTCACTTAGTGGCGGCTCCCACAGCACCAGCCATTCCACTAGATGCAGACAGTGGCAACAGGCTATATTAACAGGAGCTCAATGATCAAGTTAATAATTGATAAAGGTAATTGAGATCTCTCTTTCTCTTCTTGTAAAAGAATTAAGATGGATTTTTATTCCTGCCTCCTTGCTGGGAAATGCGGCCGAATCCTCGGCCTGCTACTCCCACTGGGCTTGTGGCCTGTTAGCTTCAGCCACTTTCCAAAATGGTGGCTGCAATAGATGTAATGACCCAAAATTTAAATTGTAGGAAAACTGAAAATAATTGAGACCCTTTGTAATGTAGTGAAGTGTTTTATAAGTTTTCTGCTCCCTTCCCAGGCTTCCCTTGAGAATAGCCAGAGAAGGGGAATCACAGGAGCTTATAATGTTGCAATGCCTTAGGAGTGGCTGTTGGCCACGTGGTGCTCCAAAATGGTGGCCACGGCGATCGCAGAGCGATCCAGGAAACGAAGGCTGTCTGTTTGATCTCTCTTTCTCTTAATGAGAGCCTCTGTCCTTTCCCGTTGAAGGAAACTGCCAAAAACGGAGAGAAGCCGATCACCACACGGCGCTCAAAATGGCAACCGCAAAAATCAGCTGGAAAGTTCTAGGAGCTGCTTAGAGCAGCGAAAAGCTCTAGGAAGGTTTTTCCTCCAATCTGGGACAGCGCTAATCCCAGCACTGATCAGATGGGAGGGAATGGAAGAATCCACGAGGGTAGAAAATAGTGCATATCTGAATATTTTATCTGGGAGCCAGTCTACCACGTCCGTCTGGGCTGAGACCAAATCGAAACTGGGGCGTGACCCAGCCCAGCTGAGCGTGGCAACTTGGCTGATTTGGTCTAATTGGGCAGGAGAGCACATTTAACCCATTCGTGGATTCTCTATTCTTCATGCTGGAGAATTCAGATGTTCTTAGCAGAAAAGTTGGATATTCAGAGCTCTAACTATGTGGGAACATAAGAACAGCTGTGATTTCTTGAGCCTAAAAAAGGCAATACATTAATTTCAATGTAGTGAAATCTGTGATCTTCTTTAAGCAATCCAAAAGAGTTATCTGACTTTTATAGAGGCATTTGTAATCTTTAACTTTTTTTGGCCTACTGTTAATCCCCAGAGGAATAGTTCTTACAAATGGCAATAGCATTTAGGCTTATATACCACTTCACCATGCTTTACAGCCCTCTCTAAGCAGTTTACAGAGTCAACATATTGCCCCCAACAATCTGGGGTCCTCATTTTACTGACCTTGGAAGGATGGAAGGCTGAGTCAACCCTGAGCCAGTGAGAATCGAACTGCCAAACTGCTGTGCCACCACCAAATAGCAAGCAAAGTCAAGATATTGCAGTTAATTATAATTGCCATATACCTAGAAATTACAGCTAGAGTTACCCATTACTGTTCTGTGATATAAGAATCTTATTTCAGTCCCTAACCAACATAAAATGGTAAAAACCCACAGAAAAGTAAAAATTACAGACATTTCAGCAGCAATAAACTTTATTATTACTAAAACAACAATGTGTCAGCCCTTTGACCAGATTAGAAAACCAAAGTCATGCAGGCTAATAATACATTTATTATAAGGTTATGGTAGCACAATCCTGCAAGTGTTTTCTGAATGTGCTTCCTCCTACTCTACATTTATATTCATGAGTTAGGGATGGTCCTCAAAGAAATGCTTTCCCAGATTATAGTTCTGTCCCAGAGTCAGTTTTTTTTTATCTGACCATTGCCTTAGTAATGGTTCTTCTTCCTGTTCCTCAAGGTCATTCCTTCTATCTATTACATAATATGAATCTTTATATTGCTTAAGTTCTGTGAATAGCGTTATACTACTGTTAAGCCAAATGAAAAAAATGTTTGCAAAATATAGCCAACATAATGCAATTAATAAATTATGTCTAAAAGTATAGATGTATAGCTATAATTTATGGACTGTATAAATATATATATTTAAATAAGTAGACAATGTAAATTTAACTTAGGATAAAAGCCTATGTAACATTGTCTCACAATGCAAAATATAATTATTTTATTTTTAGAAAAAAATATTTTGACTTTAATAAGATCCAGCTCCAAAAGAGATAATGCTGCATGTGTTTGAAGAGGTATACTCTCCTAATAGGATTGGCACACTTTGTTGATCTTGACAGTATCAGGAAGATAAAAATATTACATCCATTTTTATATAGTGAGCCTTGGAGAAAGATGGGCTCAGCAGTCTCAACTTGCCCCTTTCTACAAAGGGCCTCAGTACTAGGGAAAGTTACTTGAAATAACTGAAATAACTTTCACCAAGGGTGTTCTGTTTCCAAGTAAAAGGCATTGAGACGAGGCAGGAGTAACAAGCAGTCTTGTCTTTATTCAATTCACAACAGAACCAAAAACAAAATGGCGCGGATTGCTCTTATACCCCTTTGCAGGGATAGTATCAGCCAATCAATACAAGGCATTTCTCCTGCCTAGTGCATGCGCATAAGGCAGGAGACAGCCTGTCTGGTCCCGGGCATTCACGTGGTCTGCCTGGGCCTCTCTGCAGCCTCCTGCACCTGCTGAGTGACTCAGCAGGCCCAGGACATAACAAAGGGATTGAACATCTTTGATCCCTGGGTCAAACCTGCAAGCCCTACACACTTCTGTTTAGTGAAATTACCAGAAAATATCACATGGCTGACAAAAAATAGATATAGAAGTACCAGGGAGAGAGTTCTGGGCAATACACACCAATTCTCAAAAATACAATTGCCGAGAAGTGCTCTTTAAATAAGGTTGAATTTACAGAACATGCTAAACCCTAATTTAGTTTCTTTGGCTTCACTTAACAGTTTTTGCAATTTGAAATTGGTAAACTATTATTATTTTTAAGATTTACACAGCTACCCACATTACTGGACTCTGGATTGCTTACCCATGTATAAGCTGACCCTTGGAAAATGTGACACCAGTGACCCTTGATATTGTTTCTATGTTTAATTTTAACAATTGGCTTATCTGTAGGTAATCCATTGAATATTGATGTTTAATGGTATTTTAGCTGAAAATCCAAGGGTCAGCTTATTCACAGATGGGTTTATTTGTGAATACATATGGAATACGTGGATGTTTTTAAAACGTTGAAAGAAAAAAAAATACAATATATACATGTGAATAAGTCAAACCCATTTTTTGTGTATTTTCAGCTTATTTGTGAATATATGTAGTTTAAAACAATTTAAAACTATAAACAAGACAGCTCAAATTAAAAACAACAATTAAAACCAAGCATGTCCATTCCTTCCCTAACACATTAACCACAGGGCTGAAATCAAAACCAGGTTTTAAGAGCTCTTTGGAACCCAGGAAGAGAACATCATCTGTATCTCTGGGTGGATACTATTGCAGAGAGTGGGGTCCATACAGAGTAGATACATTTCCTGGGCATTTCATGTAAGTTACATTTTCTTTTATTTCAGGCCATAAGACCTACAAGTAGATTTGAATACAGACTGTAGTATAAGCTTCACTTATGAAGGTGAAGAATACACTGTGCATAGGGTTTGTAGTTTAATGTTGACTAAACCCAGCCATTTGTGCACTAGAGAGATAGAGCAAGAGAAGCCATACAGATAATCTTGCTGACAGTTAAGATTCTGGACATGATTGCCCATAATTTGCATCCTGAAAGCTCTTCTTTCTTGGACTATATAGAACATACCCTTCTTCCTTAAAAAAGATTAAGGAATCTTAATCTTTACATACCATACATATTAGAATTCCCTCTACCCAATTTCACTGATATGGTCAAGCCAAAAGGCAAGACTTTTCTTCTAGGGAGCTATTATGTTGGCAAGATATACCACTAGGATCAGGCCAGCTACAAACTTACAAATTTCCATGCATACTCACTCTATTGTTTTCTCTTATGAAGCAAAAAAACCAACAGATTTTTTCACAGTAATTTGTGGATCTGTGGGCAAGGATATAAACTTTATTCTTGCTACTTCAAGTAGCCTGAATAAATCTATTTGGGAAGACAAGATGACATTTCTTCCCTTTCAGAATCCTATTTATTGAAAGCGATTCAGCTTATCTTTATCCACAATAATTATCTCCTTCCAAAATTTAAGTTTTTTAAAATTTATTTGTATTGCTTTTAAAATAACAGAAAAAAGAACAAAGCAAAAAAAATAATGTTGATAAAATTACATATTCAAAGAAAAAAAGCATAAGTGGTTTAAAAACTGTCAAAAACACAATAGAAAAATTAAAAGGAAAGTATAATATAACAGTAAACAGTTTCAATTCTATATACACCTTCTGCAAATATTATGCAAACATGTGTGTATTTGTGTGCATAACTAGCATGCTTTTTTCTCATCTAATGCATTTTGCATAATAAATGAGTTCCATATTTTATTATACCTGTCCATACAAAGTCTTCATACAGTATATAGACAATCCACACATAAGTGGCATATGTACAGGTCTTCCATCCATTGAGTGAATGGGGTCATATATTTATTATTATAATATAAATAGCAACATGAAATCACAGTTGCCAGTACTTTACTTGGTGTTGGTCTTTATTCACACTGAGTTTTTCCCAGGATCTAGGATGCCTGCATTGGTGTAGTATATATGAGTATCCAAGAAGTATGACTTTATGTAATTCACAGCTATTTTTTTATTTTATTTTGTAATTGACAATCAATTATTATCATTTTACAAGGTTTTTTTGGAATAATAAACTTTTAATAAAATTTAAACAATTTAAAAGTTAATTGTCCAACAAAAAGTTAATAAAGCTCCTGGCAAAGATTTGATTCAACCCAAATGTTTAAAGCTACATCAGAAGTCTTTTCAATTAATTAATTCAATGAATAGAAAGGAACACATGATAAATATAACCAGCATAATGAAAAGGAAATGTAAATGATAGCTTTCTATAGAATTTTGAATAAAAAATGTGTTTTTTAATAATAAAAAAGTAAATGTGAACTAATACATGAATACTATTTCCTTGTAATGAGCAAATCCTTGCTGTTTAATATAGGCTGAAACAGAATTATATAGCACTTAGGGAAAAAAATACAGCCCAATAATCCAGCACTAGAAGCCAAGATGGAAAAGACCTCTACAGTCGCCATGTATTTTCCCTTGGTGCTCAAGTAAGAGGGAATAAAAGAAAACCACACACTGCAAAATACCAACATACTGAAGGTGATAAATTTGGCTTCATTGAAAATGTCAGGCAGTTTCTTAGCAAAATATGCCACAGTGAAGCTAACAATGGCTAGAAAACTCAAGTAACCCACATGATATCTGATTCTTCCTTGCATTCCACCACAATTTCTTCAGCCAAAGCATGAAAGTCAAAATTTAGGAAAGGAGGAAATATCCATAACCATACAAAACAAATCCCAGCTTGAATCAGGAAGCAGCCAAGAAGAATAAAGTTGGCCAGTCTTTTTCCTACCCATTTTTTCAATTTGGATCCTGGCTTGGTGGCCATGAAAGCAAGAACCACAGTGACAGTTTTGGCCAATATGCAAGAAATAGCTACTGAAAAAATGATGGAAAAAGTGGTTTGTCGCAAATAGCAGGTCAGGGTCTGTGGTTTACTAATGAACAAGAATGAGGAGTGAAAACACAGCAGGAGGGATATAAGGAGATAGTAGGTTAGATCCCGATTGTTGGCTTTGACAATGGGAGTGTTCCGATGTATTGTGAATATCCAAAGCACCCAAACTGTGATTACAGATAACATCAGAGCCAAAGAGATTAATGTGATCCCCAAGGGTTCAGTGAAAGAGAGGAAGTTAATTCTTTTAGGAAGACATTGATCTTTGTTTTTGTTTGGATACTGATCTTCTGGTCATTGGAAACAATCATCCGTATCTGAAAGATAGGATATGTGCTGTGTCAATATCTAGAGGAAGAAACATTTTGCCCTACTATTTATATGAAATATGTGCTTAAGTAGGCAACTTTAATCAATTTTGATTTTTAAAAATTATCCTAAAAGTTTATGTAAAATATAGCATGTGGGCATCTCTGAATTGGATGTGAGCCCAAATTTCTCATAAGATATTAGAAAAAGAAAATGTGAAACTAATTTCTGACTGAGTCTTAACAAGACTGAATGGGTGCAAGTGTGTGGCCCACCCACATCTGGATATATTCTATCTTTGACCTTAGGTGGCATGGTACTTTCCTGTTCAAGGTTGATAAATAATCTGGGAGTCTTTTTGGATGAGCAGATGTCAGCTGTGGCCAGGAAGGCCTTTGAACAACTTCATCTGGTATGCCAATTGGCCTCTTTTGTACACTGGGTGCCCTTAAGAGCCTATGCCCTAGTGACCTTGTGGATAGAGTCTGCAAGGTGATGTATATAGGACTGCTCTTGAAGACCACCTGGAAGCTTCAATTGGTCCAAAGTGAGGTGGTGCAAGCAGTAATAGACATGCCCATATAATATTTCTGCTTCAGCACTTCAAATTGCACAAAAGCTTCTGCTTATGGGCTGCAGTACCTATGGTGCAATTCAAAGTGCTGGGTTTTTTTTGTTTTTTTTTTAATAAAGCCCTACGTAGCATATGGGGTTGATTATTTGAAGGGCACCTTTTCACAATACATCTGCCCTATCAATTTAGTCTTGCAGCATTGGCATACTCTGGGTTTCTTCAATTAAAAAATTCCAGGTTCTATTAGGACTCTGGAAGCAGCATCTATCCCCTGAATTGTAATTCCTCCTGAGATTCAATGGGCCGCTCTGCTGTTGTTTAGAAGAGTCATGAAGTTCTGGCACTTACTCAGGCCTTAAGTGAAGGTAAGTACAGCCCCTCATTTTATCACATTTGACATTTTTATCTTTTATGTTTTATTGATTTGATTGTAATTTGTTTGTTTTGAGTCACTTGGAGTCATTGAGACTTTTCTAAATGATTAAAAAAATATACTGTTACTAACAAAAAGAACAGTAAGCTATTCTTAAGTACATATAATATATGTTGTATTAATTTAACTGAGTGAGCTTCTGTGTGATTTAATCTATAATTCATCTTTGACAGAAAGAAAAGGAGGGAGGGAGGGAGGGAAACGGGTCCTTTTAGTGCAAACTCTTTCTCACATGCAAACAGAATTTTTTCCTTTTTCATATTCCCCAAAACAAACTTATTTTAAAATATTTTAATAAACAGTTTTCTAAATGATTTGAAGGATTTTTTTGAACAATTACTTTTGCACACTACAAGGCATAATTAGTTCTCCTTTTTGTCCAATCTATATATGAAATTACACACAAAAATACTCACACCCCAAATACCTTCAAGATCAATTGTATCGTATCTCACATCTGATTTTCTTTCTTTCTTTCTTTCTTTCTTTCTTTTGAACTAGTGCACAACCCAGACCATAATGAGTTAACTATCCACACCCACTTTCACATAACAAAACACATGATATATACCGTATGAAAGCTGTTGGAATTATATCTAATCCTACCCATTTGATCTGAAATCTTTCCATCTTCACATGGAACACAATCATAGCAGCAAAATGGCTTCCCTCTTTTTTTTCTTCTGCTGTAACCCTGATGGCAGTTCTCATTGCAGAGAGAAAGTGGTTGCACCTGCCCGCAAAAGAAAAAATTTAGATGACAACTCCTATTGGATAAGCACAATGTCATTAACACTGCAATTATTCTTAAGGTCATCTGAGGTCATGCCTGAATATCAGATAGGTGTACTTCCCTGAAATGCAGCATAATTAAAATAAATATAATAAATAATATTATATAAATAAAATGAAATAAAAACAAGTGATATTGGCTCCCACCGTCAACAAGAGCCTGAACACCTGGCTCTACCAGTTGGCTTAGAGCCTGATGGGGGAATTTCTTATGGAGGTAGCTAACTGACTAATAGCAGTTCCCACCCACCCCTTATATTCTTCTTTCTTGTCCCCATTTTTAGTTATAATTAGCATTTTATAGTAATTTTATACTTATTCATATATTTATGGTTTTCATTTTAATGTTATAAGCTGTCCAGAGTCACCTTGAAAGGAATAAAGTATTATTCAGAAATTTCTAATGAAGGTCAATAGAAGAAGCCACCTGAAAGTCATAAAATCAGACAAGTAAATTACAGACAAATAAGAAAAGCAGAAGTGCTAGCTAACTGAAATTGCAAGCAGAGGAAATATCGAAATAACTATAGGAGATGAACTGTGCTAACGATCGTGAAAGATAGGATATGGACAAAGGGGCTTCCTGGAACATGGGAGGGACAGTGGTTTTAGGTGGTCCAGATAGTTTATCGGATGATTAGGGAAGGGGCGTTGAGTACGATAGGGGAGGGGGGAATCTGCGTCAGAGGTAGGATATAAAAATGTGTCAAATAGGAGGATTTCTGGATTACAATTGGCCATCGGGCCACCTGGTGGATTATAATATAACACATCAATTTAAAGATGAGTGCTTCAAATCTGACTAATTTGGGGAGAAAAGGATCTTCCGCCCCTGCTTCGACCCCCGTGAGCCCAGTCCCTCAAAAATCAATTACTACAGTGCTACAGCAAGAAAAAAATGGAAGCTTGTAAAGATGCTAAGAAAAAGACTCAGGCATTTCTTGAGCAGAGGTTTGAAGCTGCAGGACACAGCTTGACAAACTCTGAGTTTATTGCTTCTTATATACTTTTTACATACATAGGCTTTTACATTAAATGCTGACAAAGGTTACTTCACTGGAAAATGTCTTCATGTAAGCAACTATTTTCTAGTAACACATTACATGGTCAGAGATCAGGTAAAGAGCAAACAGGAGAAGGAACTAACAAAGACAGGAAGAGATAGGAGAAGGAACTAAGCATATTATCTGTTTAGATAGGTAAGGCATTAAGTCAAAAGGGTATGAACTTCTGGCTGCTTCATTAGGACAAAGGGTATCAAAAGGTTATGAGGTTTGGGGGGGGGGAAGCATGGCAGTTTGCTGCGCGTGCTTTTTTCCCCACAGAAGCTCAAAAGGACACTCAGGCAATACTACAGGCAATTGCAGCTCAGGCGGCATCCTCGACTAAAAACTATGAAGACTTGAAAAATGATCTCATTAAAATGAATAAAAAAATTGAAACCTTCCAACAGGTGATTACAGACAATCAACAAAGAATCCAAAAGATAGAAGATAAATCAGTGGAAGTGGACCAGAAACTAGAATCCTTACAAGAGGAGAACCAAAGACTGGCTCAAACAAATGCGGAATTGGAAGACAGTTTGGTGGTGATAGAGATGGAAAGAGCATTATACTTCTTAAGATTTCAAAACATAATAGAAGACAAGGACGAGAACCTGTTAGACTTGATAATTGAGTTACTTGCAGATTTATTAGGAATGGGAAAGGCTCAAATGAATGGAGAAATAGATCAGGTCATTAGAGTTAACTCAAGCTATGCCAGAAGAAATAGAGTTCCCAGGGAAGTCCATGTAAGATTCCTCAAAAGATCTACATGAGATGAGATTTTGAGAATAATAAGAGACCAACCGCTAAAATGCAAAGAAAAAGAACCAGTAGTGCTCAAGCAAATTCCCAGAAGGATAAGAGAGGCTCGAAGAGATTATCAATTTTTAACTAGGAAACTGTTTGACAAAGGAGTGAATTTCAGATGGTGTGTCCCAGAAGGGATATTAATTTTCTGGGACTCGAAAAGATATAGATTGGATACCCCGCTTAAAGCAGAGGAATTTTTTAATAATCACATAATCTTTTTGGAAAAAGGTGATCCTGAACCTAAGAAGCAAGAGGAAATGAGTTCTGCAGGAGCATCTAAACAAGTTGAGGAGGATGAACTTAAAAAGACCCATTCAGAGGAAGGAGCAAGACTGAGAGACCAGAGGTAGATAAGTTCGCCAAGAAGATTGAGATCTAGATACAATTGAAGTCATGGAGGAGGCTGGAATTTTATCAATAAATATAAATGGACTGAACTCTCCCTCAAAAAGGAGAAAAACCTTTACCAGACTACAAAAGTTAAAAATAGACATAATCTGTCTCCAAGAGACACATATTAAGAGACAACACTCCAGAATTTTAGAACAACCGAAAATGGGCAAGCTTTATTTCTCCCTTGCACTTCAAAAGAAAAGAGGTATGGCCCTTTATATAAAAGAAAACATGAATCCAAAACAAGTCTATGCAGACGAAGAAGGGAGAATATTAATGGTGGAAATTATGGTGAACCAAAAACAGATATTGATGGTTGCAATTTATGCAGCAAGACCAGTTTTATCATCAACTACATAATAAAATAGTGGATTTAAATTACCAAAACCTTTGTATATTAGGAGACTTTAATGCAATAGTTGATGCAACCCGGGACTATATAAGCCACAAACAAGGGAGAAAAGGGGGAAATACTCTACCTAAGGCCCTTTTAAAAATGAAAGAAGAATTGTCCATTCAAGATATATGGAGAGAGAGGAATCCAGAAAAACCACAATATAAGTTCTATTCAAATAGGCATAAATCTTGGTCTGGAATCGATATGATATGGACATCTTATGACCTCAAAATGATGATACAAGAGGTCGACATAGAAACTAACATTTGGGCAGATCATAACCCAATTAAAATGACCTGGAAAGAAACTAGGAAAAAATTAAGATGGTCACTGATAAATCTATACTGAAAGAAAAAGAATTCCTACAACTAGCGACAAGGGAAATGGATTTTTTCTTTAAAATAAATAAGAAAGAAGAAACCTCCCTCCAAAATGTGTGGGACACTGTCAAAGCATATTTTAGAGGCATGGCCATAACTTATGTTGCTAAAAAGAACAAAGGAAAGAAACAATTACAGTTAAAGTTGAAAGAAGAACTTAATAAATTAGAACTTGAGTTACAAATCGACCCACAAAAGAAGGTGCTGAAGAAACAAATCGAAATAATAAAACACAAATTAAACCTAACTGAGATGGATATAATGGCACAGCAGATTAAATGGTCTAAACAGAACTTTTTTGAAAATGCCAATAAACCGGGAAGATGGCTAGCATACAGACTGAAGAAAGAAAAAGAAAAAAGAATGACAAATAAGCTACAAGATTCAAAAGGAGAGTTACACTTCCACAATGAAACAATGAAAAAAATTATGAAGGCTTATTACGAGACACTTTACAAGGCAGAGGTGGTTTCAAAAGAGGGAACACAGGCTTATTTGAAAGAAAGTGACTTGAGTTACAAATCGACCCACAAAAGAAGGTGCTGAAGAAACAAATCGAAATAATAAAACACAAATTAAACCTAACTGAGATGGATATAATGGCACAGCAGATTAAATGGTCTAAACAGAACTTTTTTGAAAATGCCAATAAACCGGGAAGATGGCTAGCATACAGATTGAAGAAAGAAAAAGAAAAAAGAATGACAAATAAGCTGCAAGATTCAAAAGGAGAGTTACACTTCCACAATGAAACAATGAAAAAAATTATGAAGGCTTATTACGAGACACTTTACAAGGCAGAGGTGGTTTCAAAAGAGGGAACACAGGCTTATTTGAAAGAAAGTGACCTACCAAAAGTCCCGGAGAACATCCAAAATATATTAAGTGGGAAAATATCAATGATGGAGATTATAGAAGCTATAAAAAGTCAAAAGAAAGATAAGACCCCGGGCCCTGATGGACTTCCTGCAGAATTTTATGTAGCATTACAAGATATACTAAGCCCGATCTTGAAGGAACTGTGTAATGAAATCTTTTCAGAGACAAAAATACCAAACTCGTGGACTGAAGCTAATATCACTTTGATACCCAAAGAAGACACTGATTCCACACAAATAAAAAACTATAGACCAATATCGTTACTAAATGTGGACTATAAAATCTTTGCCTCGATAATGGCAGAAAGAATGAAGAAATTCCTGATTGAATTTATCCATACAGACCAAAATGGCTTTTTACCTTAAAGACAGATAAAAAATAATTTAAGGATTATTCTAAATGTTTTGGAATATTATGAAAATCATCCAGGTAAACAGGTGGCATTGATATTTCTTGACCCACAAAAAGCTTTTGACAACTTAAATTGGCAATTTATGTTCCAACAGTTGATGGAAATGGACTTTGGTAACAACTTTATAAATGCAATTCAAGCAATTTACAATAAACAAACAGCCAGGATACTCTTAAATGGAGATTATACAGAAAGTTTTGATATTAAAAAAGGTACAAGACAGGGATGTCCATTATCCTCCTTGCTATTCATCCTCACATTGGAAGTTTTGGCTAGAAATATTAGGCAGGACACGGAAATCAAAGGATTGGAGATAAAAGAGCAGAAATATAAATTACAAGCCTTTGCAGATGACTTGGTCTTCATTTTGGAGGAGCCACTAGAAACAACTACTAAACTCTTGCAGAAAATGGAAAAATTTGGAGAGGTGGCTGGCTTGAAAATAAACAGAGAAAAGACTAAGGTTGTAACAAAAAACTTAACAGACAAACAGAAAACCTATATTACAAAAAAGACAAATCTGCAAATAGTTAAAGAAGTGAAATATCTAGGCATTTACTTAACATCAAAATGTACAACATTAAAAGAAGATAATTATGAAAGATTGTTGAAACAAATAAAATTAGATTTGGAAAAGTGGAAAAACCTCCAATTGTCACTGCTAGGAAGAATAGCGACAGTGAAGGTGAATGTCCTACCGAAACTACTTTTCCTATTTCAAACAGTTCCCATAAAACTGGGAAAGACATTTTTTGATGACTTAAATGCAACAATATTGAGATTTGTATGGTAAGGGGAAAAAGCACGAATTAAAGCTAAAATGTTACAAGAAGTTAAAGATAGTGGAGGATTTGGACTCCCGGATTGGACAATCTATTATCAAGCAGCTATCTTACTATGGCTCAAAGAATGGATAATGTTGAGAAATAAAAGACTTCTCTGCCTAGAGGGGCATGACCTACAACTGGGTTGGCATGCCTTTCTGTGGTATGGGAAAAATAAAGTACATAAATATTTCCAAAACCATGCTATAAGGAATGTACTCTTTTTAGAATGGGAGAGAATTAAAGAAAAAAATTATACTAAAATACCAGAGTGGCTTTCAACAATGGAAGCTTTTGCTTACCCAAATCTAATTAATTATGACAAACTCGTTACTTACAAAGACATTTTGAATAAGGATGGAAAACTTAAAGACAGGCAAGACTTACAACAACAAGGTATCGACTTAGCATGGTGGCCTTATTTGCAAATCCAAACAAGATACGAGAAAGTTGCAAAGACAATGGGATTCTATAAAGATCAGATACAACTTGACCAAATACTTTTGAAAACAGATGAAAATCTGATTAAGAAACTTTATAGATTTCTCCTAAACTGGAAGATGGAAGAAGAACAAGTAAAAGAAACAATGATAGTATGGGCAAAATTTTTTGGATACTCTATAGACTTAGAAGATTGGCAAAAGCTATGGGACAGAAATATCAAACTTACTAAAGCAGCTTCATATAAGGAAAATTTATATAAAATGTTTTATAGATGGCACATGACACGTTAGACTAGCGAAAATGTTTTAAAATGTATCAAATAATTGTTGGAAATGTAAACAAAAGCCAGGTACCTATTATCATATCTGGTGGGTGTTCTAGCGCAAAATAAATTTGATTTAAGATTCATATATGGCTGTAAAAGATGACTAAAATACAGATAGAATTCAAGCCAGAACTGTTTTTGTTAGGAATACTAGGACCCAATTATGGGAAAGAGAATGAATATTTAATATTACATGTATTGACAGCTGCGAAAATAGCATTAGCCCAATTTTGGAAAAATGAAAATCTACCATCTGATCAGATCATAATTATGAAAATTTTAGAACGTGCAGAAATGGACAGACTAACCCTAGAGATTAAAGAGAAAGAAGACTCCGTTTATTTTAAAACATGGGAAAAATTTTATCAATGGTTAGCAAAACAATCTAGCGAGAAAGGATTGTGAAATTTGATAAGATGAATGATATTTACTGACTAATTGATACTTTTTATGATTATTGCCATTCTTATTGATTATAGCTATTTACCACTATATTAATTATTGTTATTGAATATTTGTATCCGGACAATAGTCTGCTTGCTAAAGCGATGAATTGTTATTGGGGGCAACCCCATTGTTGTACTTACCCTTACCCCAACCCTATCCCTGAACCCTACCCTGAATCCCGATACCCATATTGACCCTACCCCTCCCATACCTGTTTAAAACCTAATAAAATATTGTTTAAAAAATGTGTCAAACAGCTCTTTAAGGTGTGGTGTAGAGATAGGGGCCAGGTAGAGGTTGTGAGCAGCAAACTGCCCCTCCAAAGCCTGTGTGCCTCTTCTCTCTACATTATCTCATCCCTTCACATCACCATGGCAATGTGGGAAAATACCCCAGGCTGGTACAATGACCTCACCTGCCTGATATCAGCTAGCTTACACCAACAGGATGTTGCAACAAACTGCACCCTGTTTTGGGCCTCTGGCTTTCTCTCCTTAAGGATTGGTAAGGAGTTTAACCAATGAAATGCTATTGCTACGCTATTGCCATGTTAAACTTTTGCTGCTTGGAAAACTGTATAAAAAGAATAAACACTGCGAAGGCGGTCAGCCATATTTGCACCCTGCAATGACTGAGCACTGATTACTACAGCTGGCTGCCCGAACAGGGATGTTTGGGACCCCCTTCAGGGAAGAGCGACAATCAACATACTTACCATCATCTGGAATAGACCCCTAAGTGCACTTTCGTCTTCTGAGACCCCTCAGTGGTAAGTATGGGTTGCAAGTTATCTCAGCACCAGCAGAAACAGGCACAGGAACTCAGATTCCTGCTACATAAATCAGGCATGACAGAGCCTGAGGCAGACATAAGGAAGCTGGTGGATGAGGTAGGGAAACATTGCCCTTGGAATATAGGGCATATCTTTTTACATCTTGAACCTTGGGCTCCAGTACAGACATTGATGGTATTCAGTGCCGTCGAGCAGTGGAAAAATATGGCTCAGATGCTTCAGAAGGGCAGCAATTAACTACCAGCCCCCCTTCTGATTACAACCAAGTAAAATTTATTCCTCATAAAGCATCTTTAATTGGATTTCCAGCTCCTTCTGAAGAGGCTAATTCTTTTGCTTCTTCCCAGCCATCATACACCCCCACAAGGAAAATATTAGAGGAACAATCTTGAAGTAGAAAAAAGATAATAAGGGGAATCGTCAGAGTAATTTAAAGACATAAATTAACTCAAAACGTACTCCTCTGCAATGTGTTTTGAACAATAGGAATGTTTTGAAACTTCATGTGGCTGTTAAGTTTAACACTGTCAGACAATGTCTGGTGGTGCTTTGTGTTGATGTGTATTGTATTTTGTTTATATATATGTGTGTATATATATGTGTGTGTAGGTCTTTGGTTATTCGGTTTTTCTCCCGCGTAAAATTGGAAGTGTCTTGGCGACGTTTTGACGAAGTCCCATTCGTCATCTTCAGGCTGGTGTTTTCAGCTTCGTGCTTCGAGGAGCAATGTGTGGTCTTAGCTGTTTCTTCCTTTTAACTGCCAGTGGGGGTATGAACTGATTGGGTGGGAGCTTGGCTGTGTTCTGATTGGGTGGAGGTGTGTTCTGATTGGTTAGGGGCTTGGCTGCGCTCTGATTGGCTGGAGGGTTGGCTGTGCTTTGATTGGCTGGGGGGTTGGCTGTGCTCTGATTGGCTGGAGGAGTGTTCTGTTTGGGTGGGGGCTTTGTTGTGCTCAGGTTAGTCTGAGTTGCAGGGGGATTTAAGATGGTGGGCTGCCTTGCTATTTTTTGGCTTCGCGTTCGTGGTCGTGCCTCATCTTCATGGTGGGTGTCAGTTTGCTTCGTGTATGGATTGGAGGGGTTTAAAGTGGCTAATGATGCAGCTGTGGTCTGGCTTCTGGTTTGTGGTCGTGCCTCATCATCGGTGTGGCTTTGGGTTTGCTTTTTGCGTGGATGTGTGGTGGTGACATCCTGTGTAGTTTTTGTGAGTGTGGGTCTGGTGTCATTTTTTGTGTTAGGGAGTCGTTTGTCAATAAGGGCGGGTTTCCAAATGGCTGGTAGGCGGAAGGTATCATCTCATTTGTTCATGCTGTGTGGGTGTTTTTCTATCTCGATGGCTTCTCTGATTATTCTGTTATTAAAATGTTCACTTTTGGCGATAGTTCTGGTATTTTTAAAGTCAATTTCATGTCCTGTGGCTTTAAGGTGTTGGACCAGGGAAGATGTTGGTTCCTCTTTTTTGACTGAGTTCTTATGTTCTTCAATGCGTGCACTTATTCTTCTGTTGGTTTGTCCGATGTATGTGTTGGGACAAGCAGTGCATGGGATTTCATATACTCCTTGATTTTCTAACTCAATTTTATCTTTGGGGTTTCTTAGGATAGTGGATATTTTTCTGTTTGTGCAGAATGCTGTTTTGATGTTGTGTTTATGGAGGATCTTGCTGATTCTGTCTGTGGTGCCTTTTATGTATGGGAGGAGGGCTTTGCCGTTTTTTTGTTCTCTGTCTTGGATTTTAGTGGGGGTTTCTTTTCGGATTAGGTTTGTAATCTTATTTCTTTGGTATCCATTGGATGTTAGTACATTGGTGAGAGTGTGTAGTTCGGTTTTTAGGTGTTGTTCGTCAGCTAAGCGTTTTGTTCTGGAGATGAGTGTCTTGGCTACGGAGTTGATCTGTGCTGGGTGGTGGTGCGAGAGAGCGTGCAGATAGCGGTTTGTGTGTGTTTTCTTCTGGTAGATGGTGTGTCCTAGGGAGCCATTGGATTTCTTGTAGACTAAGACATCCAGGAAGGGAAGTTGGTTATTAACTTCTGTTTCCATGGTGAACTGTATTTTGGGGTGTAGGCTGTTGAGGTGTGAGAGGAAGTTGTCCAGTTTTTCTTTCCCATGTGGCCAGATTATGAAGGTGTCGTCTACATATCTGAGCCAGAGTTTGGGTTTGTGATCCGATTTTTCTAGAGCTTGGGTTTCAAAGTGTTCCATGTAGAGGTTTGCAATGACAGGTGAGAGGGGTGATCCCATGGGTGCTCCTTCTGTTTGTGTGTATTTTTGTCCATTATAGATGAAGTATGTGTTGGATAGGCAGTGGTTGGTCAGATCTAGGATGTGTTTGGGGGGGGTTATATTTGTTTTGGATAGCTGTCAAGGCTTCTTTGATAGGCACTTGGGTGAAGAGGGATATGACATCGAAGCTCACGAGTAGGTTGCTGGGCTGTACGTTTTGTTTCTTTATGATCTCTATAAACTGGAATGAGTTTTTTACGTGTGAGGTGATGGATTCTGCATAGGGCTGTAGTTGTTTGGCGAGAAATTTGGCTAGGTTTTGTAGAGGTGAGCCTATGGAGCTGACTATGGGTCTGAGTGGGGTTCCTTCTTTGTGTATCTTGGGGAGACCATAGAGTTTGGGGCATCTGGATGATTTCTCTCTGGGAATGATTCTTTGCTGGATCTCTTCGCTAATGGGGGAGGCTTTTATTTTGGATCTGGTGGTTTTTTCCAGGTAGGTGGTGGGATCTGTGTTTAGGGGTTTGTATGTGGAGTCTTGGAGTAGGTTGGTTAATTTGGTTTGGTAGTCAGATGTGTTCATAACCACCGTGGTGTTGCCCTTGGCTGCTGGTAGGATTATTATACTGGTGTCTTCTTTCAGGTTACGTAGTGCTGTCTGTTCCTCTTTGGGTAAGTTGCTTTCAAATCACTGTTCAGATGAACAGCAGGCAGGTCAGCAGATTACGGGGGGGACATTGGAGAGGGGAAGATGGACAGCAGTGGAGGAGGGCAAACAGGAACAGCAGGTAGAGCAGCGGACCAGGAAGGGAAAGATATTGAGGAAGAGAACATCGATAGGAATGGTTGACGAATGGCAGGAGCAATATGTTAATCAACAGGTGGGAGGGTTGAAGGAAGGGGGATTGACAGGAATGGATGACGCAGGGCAGGATGGGCAGGTTAGAGATAGAGGAGAATTGGAGAAAGAAGGGGTGATGGGAATGAATGATGTAATACAGGCATGGACGGATTGGCGGGTGGGGGGGGAGAAGTGTTGAGGGAGCAAAGAAGGACAGGAATGGATCGGGCAGGACAGGAACAGCAGGGGAATCGGCAGACTGAGGGGGTAGACCAACTACCTGAGAGAGGAAGGTTGATAGGAAGGCAGGATGGGAAACAGGAACAGCAGGGAGACCTACAGAAGAGGAGGAGAGATAATTTGGAGAAGGGAAGAGTGATAGGAGAGGATGATGGTAGGCAGGAATGGTACACAAGTAAGCAGGTTAGGGAAAGGGAAAAATTGGAGAAGGGAAGGATGACAGAAATGGACAACAGAAGACAAAAAGGACGTATGAATCGGCAGGTTAGGAGAGGAGGGGAGTTGGAGGAGGAAGATGAGATAGGAACTGGCAATGGAATGCAAAAACAGCAGGTAGACCAGCAGCCCAACAGGGAGAATAAAAAGGAGGAACTCCGTGACAGGACTCGTGTGGTGTCGAATCGGAGGAGGCACCTTGCATTGGGTAGAGAGGAGGGATTGAGGAGTGTGTTGGTAATAACAGTGCAGGGAGGAGGAGGCAGCACAAGGATGACAGAGCAGAAAAATACAATATTAGAGTGCAAAAAAGAGAGGGCGGACCAGTTAAGGCAGTTACAGGCGATCAGGAAGAGTGGCCCTGTCACGAGGGCAATGAGTAGGCAGTTGAATCAGCAAGTGGATAAAAAGAACTTTCCCACCCCCTAAGCCTCACTCTGAGGACGCTGGCAGAGGACCAGCGAAAGCTAAGTTCTTTTAACCTTGTATATAACTGTTTTTATTGTTTTTAAATGTTGTTTTAACAATAAATAACTGGAGTATACTCTTTCCGGAGATCGACGATTGCATCATTGAATATATATATATATATATATATTAAACAATAAAATATACGAACACCAGGAAGTTATAAAACTATAAAAAGTTTTAATAAAACCAGAATAAAACCAAGCTTTCGCTGGCATCTGCCAGCATCATCAGGGTAGTCTCCAGTCATATTGTTTAATATGAGTCTACCCAGGAATCACTGTTTTGTTTTTAATATTCTTAATATATATATATATATATATATATATATTTGTGTGTGTGTGTGTGTGTGTGTGTGTGTGTGTCCACCCAGAACATTATGCTTGGGCTTGGAATGGTGAGAAAAATAGGAGATGATTAAAGTGCCCTATAAAAAAACCACTTTTGGTTGGAATCACCTCATGATTTTTCTCGCTTCTTGCAGGACAAGTCATATGTTTAAATAAATGTTGTCTCAATAGTATTTATGTTTGCCTGTGTTGTTGTGTGTTATTTCCAAGACTTGGAAGAGGGTCAAAACCCTCTCTGATAACAACATACCAAAAGGCCTTATTAAAAATAAATGGTTTGCCTGGAGAAAAGTATGAAATGAAATATTTGTATGTGGAGTTGTTTATGCAAGCAGTTAGCATGGAACTGAATGAATTAATTTGTTGATACCTAAGTGTGTGTTAGCCCTCAAACCCCACCCCCCACCCACTCTCTCCCAGGCTGTGAAAGAAATAGTAAATTGAAGATTTTATTGTTGTAAAAGTAAATTGAAAAGTAATAGTAAGTGTTTGCATGAGATGAGTTTCATGGAGGATGTGTGAGAGAATTAATGGAAAATGCATATGAAGGAGAGAAAACTATTTTTTGGTGATGAGATTTTTTTCTTCTGTCTCTTTCATCTCTCCGCTGGCAGTGTTGCTTTAAGAGCGAGAGAGACAGAAAGAAGAATGGGGAGCTGTTCGTTTAAAACTTTTTTTTCCCTCTGCTTAGAATTGCAATTTGAGAAGGGTGGAGTGAATCTGAAATTTGATACCCACTCTTGCAGTTTCGGCTTGCAAATTTTTTACTTGAAAGAGGAAACAGTCATTGTTGGACAATAATTTTTGGGGGGAAAAGTGTTGAGTTTAAATTGTTTAGTTAGACCTAGATATCCATCAACCAAAAGAACTGACTCTGAATTGTTTTTCCCTTTAGATTTATAAACCTATTTATTGGAAATTTGTTTCCATCTGAATGGAATTTGATTAAATTGGATGCCCACTCTCAGGAAAAGTTTGCATTTACTGTGCCTGCAGTGAATCATTCAGAACCTAATAAATGTTATCACTGGACAGTTTTGCCACAAGGAATGCTAAACAGTCCCACATTATGTCAGCTTTATGTGATGCAACATTGGCTCCTTTTCACAAACACAAAGATACAATCTAATTGGCTTTCAGAAATACAAAATGATTTAGGATTGCAAGTTGCCCCAGAAAAAATACAGTTGCATTCTCCCTATCTTAATTTAGGGCATAAAATGTTGCAATCTTATTCTGCCCCAGCTTTTTCTCATTTGAGCCTACCCAAAATTATTTCATTGGTCAATTTACAGCAATTGTTAGACACCTTTAATTGGGTTTGTCCATATTTTTCTTTGCCTACAAATTTGCTCAGTCCATTATTTGATTTATTGACCAAAGGAAAACAACCTGGAGATCTCATTGTAGTTCCACCTGTAGCACTTACCACAGTTGCACAAATTAATGACATCATGAGTACTCAATTTGTGGACAGAATTCCACATAAAAATGGTCAGTTAACACTTTTGATTTTTTCTACTAGTAAATTACCTACCGGAGTATTAATTGTGATAGAAGTGCAAGAAATATATTGTATTGAATGATATTTACTTACCCCACACCCCATCCCAAAATGTTTTATTTTTTATCCAGGTGGTTGCTGAAATAATAACCTTAGGACGCACACGAGCTTGCCATCAAAATGGAACTGATTTAATTAATATTGTTCTTCCAATCTCAAAATCTGATTTTCAATTTTGTTTTCAGAATAACTTATCTCTTCAGTGTGCTTTAACTGACTATATAGCCTGTATTTCATATCATTTGCCTAAAGATCCTTGACTTGCTTGTTTAATGACTTTTTCCTTTCCTGTCCACCCACTGCTTTCTCCTTCTCCCTTGCCACAAGCTCCTACTGTTTTTTCCGATGGAGGGCGAACGAGAGGAGCATCTGCTTACAAGGATCCTCATGATGATACCTGGAAAGCATCCTACACTGCAATGCAATCCTCACCACAATGCTCAGAATTATCTGCTGCTATTTTAGCTTTCCACACCTTTTCTCAACAGCCTTTTAACTTAATCTCTGATTCTCATTATGTGTGCCAATTTATTTTCAATCTTCCAGGTGCTTATATCACGCCCAGGATTGACCCCAATCTTATGATTTTGTTTTTCCCTTTACGGCAGCTGCTACAAGACTGAAAGCATTTATATTTTATTTCTCATATACGCAGTCACTCCTCCCTTCCTGGGCCTAACTTTTTTTATGTCTTCCTAATCCCTGTGGTTTTGCCTCTAATCAACTATGACAAATGGATGTTACCCGTGTTCTCTTTCTGGCTTCCTGGAAATATATTCATTTATCTATTGATACCTATTCAGGAACAATTTCCCCTACCTCTACGAGGGGAAACAGCTTCACATGTTATTTTTCATCTTTTTTCGGCTGTTACAGCCCTAGGTAAGCTCTCTTCCTTAAAAACTGATCATGGGCCAGCCTATTCTTCAGTGGCCTTTTTGCAATTTTGCACAACCTGGAATATTGTTTTTACTCATGGTCTTCCCTATAATTCCACGGGTCAAGCCATCATGGAACGTGCTAATCGGTCCTTTAAGGACTGCCTTCACAAACAAATAAAAAAGGACGGATCTAGGGTACCCAATTTGTCATGGGTAATACAACAGGTTCAAAAAGTATTATTTACATTACACCAATTGAATACTTACATTCAAAATTTGACCGCTTATCAGAGACACTTTCAACAGAAAACAAGCTTGCCTCCACCTCTGGTATATTATCAGGCATTACCAGACAAAGCATGGTTGGGACCAGTCCCTCTGATCAC